>CAJVRN010000126.1:4970000-5552500 GCA_911728415.1 Lagocephalus sceleratus
TCCTTCCTCTAAGCCGCGCTAGTATTATAACAAATGCAGCTTAAAATAATTTAGGAAGTCAAACGACAACGTAAATTCATTTTCCCGTCATGCACGTTGACTGAGTGGAAAGACCAACGAGACAAACCTTGCTGTCGTAGTACTTCTCTCGTTTGTCAGTCAGCACCGAGCGGATGACAATACCCGCGTACTCAATGACCATTTCCCCAGCTTCGATGTTCCTTTTGCAAAAAAGACCGCGGCCGTGAATGGCCGACCTGCAAAACACAGCGGCACGGGCAGCAGATCGTCAGAGCGCCTATTGATTCTTGACGCGTTAAAAGCGAAACGGCTTAACGTGTCGGTCCAGAAATGCAGATCTACTCACCTGTAGACTCCGACAGCCTCCTTGGACGTCTTCTCCAGATGCCTGAAGCGCATGGCCATCGGCAACTCCAAGCTAGTAGCTCGCCTAAAGTAAAAGACAAACAGTCATTACCTCCGCCAAGGAGGTCATGTTTTTGCAGGCTTCTGTCTGTCTGTTAGCAACATAACTCAAAAAGTTATGGACCTTTTTTGGGAGTGATCCAGAAGAAATCCTGGATCGCTTTGAAATTTTCGTTAACATGGCGGTAAATGGGGGCCAAAAATGTTGTTTCTCAATATCTCGGTTAATGATTGACCAAACCCCATGAGATTTGACTCAAGGGTGGACAATGGAATCCTCTATCATATTCCAAAGGCAGATTTTATTGCAATTTATATAAACTTGGCGGAGGTCTGCGCTCTCCGAGTGCTTTCTAGTTTATTACTGATATTTCTTTATCGCTCTCATCAGACTTTATTTTAACCCACGGGGACTAACCTTGTGGACTTCAAAAGAACCTCATCTTCTTCGTCATCATAAGGCCCAATATCAGGAAGCTGTCGATGCTGAGATGCCAGGAAATTAAAGATGTCAAATGTGGACTTCCTGTTGACAGAATAAGAATCATATGAAGTGGTCATAAAAATAAACGCAGCCCTGAAGGTGCCGTCCTGTATGTGGATGAGTTCACACACCTCAGGTACAGCTCAGAGCGAGCACAGCCACTGGGGTTGACAGGAAGGTCCTCCTCCTGACTGAACTGTTTAAAGAAGCGAAAGCTGTGTCGCTGACAACGGTGGGCGCCCTGGAGCTGCTCCAGCAGGTAGACCACCGCGTCATGGATCAGGCCCAGCATATAAGAACCAGTCATGCCGCGACACGTCAGAGGTCTCAGCCTGGAGACGGCGCGAGCCTCCTGCACCCCGTCGATCACTGCTTTCCAGGCCACTGGAGAAACGTGGAGAATCGGGCCAAGTGGAGTGAATAATAACACGTAATAGGAAAGATGGGGAATAATCACACGTTTGTTAGGCTGGCCGTACCTTCAATGCTGTCTGACTCTACACTGAATCCATCATCGCTGCTTATTTCAAATCTCAAGTGCGGCTGGTCTCTGCTGGTCGGACATTTGTCGTCCTCGTCTGATAGCGGCGGCTCGTCGTCAGCAGGTGAAGCAGCACCTGATATGCAAATTACAACCAATCATTGCTGCCGTTCTTGAATATAATTTCCTAGATTGGTGCAAACCCTTATTTAAACTTACCACAGTATTCGTTCCAGTCTGTCAGATTGCTGTGTCCCACTGGTTCCCATGTTTGCTGTTTGCCTTGTTCACCCCGAATAATGTAGTCCCAGGGCTCTGATCTAAAAGGGAAACAGGAGGGCAAGTGTTCGTTTAAACTCAACACAATTTGAAATGCTAATGATTGGAGCTTATGACTGGTGGGTAAAAACGTACCCCGAGCTGTCAGAATCACTTAGATGTTCCTCCTTGAAGTCATCCAGGTTCAACACCCCCTTCACTGTGGGGGTCTTGATGCGCACTCCTGAAGCCCTGCCACTGGAGATGCTTGGAAAGGCGGGCCTGCGGCACTCTTCTTCCTCGATGATGGGCTCGGCTTTGAGGAAGTCAACTTTAGACTTCTTCGACACAATGCGATCAGAAAGGGAGGACACTCTCTTCATGCGAACGTGGGTTCGGGGGCGGGGCGCGGGGGGGAGGTGCCGGGGGCGTTGGGGATGGAGAGCGGGGCAAAGCTGTCGGCTCCGGCTCAATTAACAGCCCAGGAGGCAAAACCAATGAAGAAGGGCTGAGTGTTCGGAGCCCACTCCATTTGGGGGTGTAATTACCAGCCATCGCTTGATTGATAATGGCCTGAGCGCTTTCAGCAGGGGTGACGGAAGGAGTCTTGGCCGACGGTGCTGCTTGGCTTGAACCTTTAGAGGATTTGTATTTCTTGGACGCGCCGGGCTCCTTCTTTTTCTTCGTTTTCTTTGACTCTGGACCAGTTTCTTCTCTTCCTGCTTTAGAATGCTTCCTGGGTTTTTTCACATTGATTAATTCCACCGTCCCGTTACTGTTCTGAGTAAGGAGTTGCGTGATTGCCGTCGTGTTCTCGGCCGTGGGTGTGACTGACGCAGGAACCGCCTTGGTGACGTTGATTACAGGAGGAGTGGTGGCCATATTGCCGGCTGCTGCCAGCGTAGCCGACAGGGCGTTGCTCTGCAAAAGGCTTGCAATTTGAGTCACACAGTTGTAAGATGGGGAGTTAGGCGTGGGCAAATGAAAAGTGTTTGTTTCCGGATTTTTCACAAAGATTTGTCCGAGACGGTTCACCAGCAGGACATGTGGAGTGGGGTCCACGTTGGGACCTCCCACCTCTTTCACAGTGAGAATAGCATGTCCAGGAAAGGCCTGTGGAACCACCGGCTGTTGAGGCTCCAAAGCTGGCCTCGGTGCCGAGAAGTTGATGGAGATCACGTGACCACACGTGGCTTCCTTCTGCGCAGACGAAGAGCTGTAGCCATTTAGAATGACGGGAGCAGAGCTAGCTTGGGCTGGTGTTGGAGCAGCGGAGCATGATGCCGATAGCCCGCTGAGAGACAAACCTGACGAGGAGGAGGTAACGATGGTGACGCCTGGGGAACCCAACTGCTGTGTTTGAGTGGAGTGGACAGGCATCGTGACTGTTCCACAAGTTTCGGACACTGGGGGGCATGTTCCTGCTGCAGCCGACGTCGATGGCTCATTCTGGGTGGTGATATTTAAGAGCGGTTGCGTAACATCTCCGACAGTACTGAGGGTGGTTAGCTTGGTCGACAAAAGCTCCACACACGGTATGTTTGTGGAGTCTTGAGGCGATGTTACTGGCTGAAGTGTGATGCCTGTTAAAGCAGGCTGACTGAGACCTGGCAAACAGGAATACATTTGCAGCGAGTCCACAATTCCTTGAGGTGGATTCTGTTCTGCGGACATTAAAGGGGTGGACTGAAGCAGATCAAGGAGAGTACCCTGGTTGTTATTATTTGATTCTGTTGCATTATCTGGGTTCATAAGCATGGTAGAGCCCTCAGACAATGATGAATTTTGAGGCTTACAAGTCTTGTGTTGGGCATCAAGCCTGGTACCTTCTAGCAAAGGGGCTGTTTCAGGTAAATGTGAGCTGGTGTCACATTCCTCAAGAAGAAGAGGTGTTCCAGAGGTGAACTCTAAACTTGGACCCTGGAATAAGGCCTCAGAATATGAGGCCTCAGGCACATTTGTGAGTAAGGTAGGCAGAGAATCTTGAACTGGAGTAGGAAGCACAGATTCCTGATTTTTCAAAGGAGTGTCAGAGCTTTGCTCTTTCCTTGGAGAGTTTGTGGAACTGGGTGGAGAAACAAATGGTGGGATAGACTCACAAGATGAAAATGAAAATGTGTGCTTATCTTTAGAGGATGCTTCTGGAGACCCGCTGTGAACAGGCTGCCTTTCACTTGCAGCCTCTGATTCTGCAGCACTTTTGTTTTTCAGATCTTTCACTTGGATCTGAGCTTGATCAGAACCCTTAACTTTCTGTGCGTCATCGCTTGTTGCCATGCTTGCATCACTTTCTGTACCATCATCTACGCCATCCAGCTGGGCCATAGGTCGTGAGGAAGGTGAAGAAGGAGACTTGGATTGATCTTTAGATCCAGGACAGGTGACTATCCTTCGCGAGAAATCAAAATAGTGCTCCATGTCATCATCTGAAGATGAATTGGCCAAATCGTCCCTGGCAGCAGATCGTGGGAGACTGGCAACAAGAGTCTTATTCTTGTTTTGAGCTCTTCCCCAGAATTCTTCCTGGTCATCACCTTCCACCACGATCTGCTCCTCACAGTTCATTGCCACACCTTCATTCAAGAGTGTTTCCTCAATCTCCAGTTCGGCTCTCATCCCTTGGCCAAGACTAATGCTTGGGTCGTTGTGGAATGAACTGTATGAGAATTCCTCCTCACCCTTTGGCTGATCCAGGTCACCTTGTGGTGATGTACCATTTGCTGGAGAGATATCTTCTGGCTCTGGCGAAGCCAAAAAGTTGTGGGGGACCTCAACTGAGTCTGACTGGCTTAGATCAAATGATAAGCGGCTTCTTGGGAGATGTATGGATGAAGAGAAATTAAGATTTGGAGAGGGAAGGCTGCCCATATTATCCTGCCAGGCAGACTGAGGAAAAAAAGATGAGGTGCAATGAGTCATTGTATTCCCAGGGCATCGGACTGAGGAAGCACTTCTACCTCCAACTGTGCGGGGCGAGGGAGAATTGATCAAGTTGTCGGTAGCACCAAAGAGTGGCGACGAGGGAAGGGAAGATTTTCCAGCACGGATGCTTATTTGCCCACTCAAGGGGCTCAGTGGAGGTGGTGGAATATGACTACGAGGGCCAGGTGTTTGTGAATGTGGGGGGTATCTGCGAGGCCTTCGAGTTTCCTCCAGATCACTTATGGTTAGTATGTGGTGAGGTTTCAGCTGGGTCAGTCCTATGGAGAAAAATAACAAAAAATGTTATTTCTACACTGGTCAACACACTAAATGAGCGACTTGACATATTTTCAACAAATAATATCATGAATTTATATTTTACCTGGGGACGGCAGAGGACGAGACATTCCTCCAGCCGGTCTCCTGGTCTGGGGATAGCTCAGAATCTTTGGCCTTGCAGTGTGATCTGATTTATGCGGATGTCCTGGGACAAAGGTTTCCTCGATGGGGAGGTGGGCTTCTGTTAAGTCGGCCCTTTTTGCTTCAGCTTCTAAAAAATTGGTTTGAAAAAAAAAGGTTGTGACTTTATTACTATATTCATGCATTATCAAAACCACTGTGCAACCATTATTACAGTTTTTAGCTTTTACAAACACACACCTGGTAGTGGGCAGGGGCTGTGAGCAATGGTGTGATTGTCTCCATAATCGGGCAAATCCTCAACTGGCTTCTCGTGAACAACAGGCCGAACCTCTCGAACAGTACAGGTGTATCTGCACCTGCGCAATGGATTTATTGTACTCCAGTACCAACGAGAACACCTTAAAAATAAAAGATAAAACACTTTTAAAGACGACCCCATTCCATTTTCCAAGTCCAAAGAGCAGCCACATTAAATACAGCTTACTGGAAACCGACAGGACACAATTTTCCTTTGACAGCAGAGAGTTCGGTCAAAACACCAAGCCTTTCAATCTGTAAGGAACCTGTAAAGTAACAATGTGAAAACCAAATATGAGTTACATATCCAATTAGTTAAAGATCAAAAAGGAAAGAATGATGATAATGGTATTACCAATCATCACATTGATCAATTCTGGTTCCAGTCCTGTCAAGAACTTTCTGCGTAGACTGATGCCCTCAAAATCAACATACACCCTGCGGTTTACTTCAAACTCTTGGCCAGTTATCATCTGTAAAAACAAAGACAGCAAGTGACATTTTCTAATCCTCAAGATATGGGAACAAAAAGTTTGATGAGCAGAATGTACCTTGCCGCTGATGAGATGTCTGTGTTTGTAGCAGTAGACCTTCTTGTCATCCTGGAACACACAGTGACGGGAGCGGGCACACATGAAGTGATAGTTGCTTTGACAAGATGTCAAGCAGCATCCCACAGTGGCACCTGTCTTGTTGCAGCGCTCGCATCGCTGAGAAGGTAGAATTGAATAAGAGAAACGTGAAGGAGCAGCCAACATTTATGTTGAGAGTAAAACACTATTCTTTTTGATTATTCAAACGATAACATTAGATTTACCATCAACCGCCCCCTTGCCACAGCACTGTGTACGTGGAGAAGAGAGCCATTTTCCTCTTCAAACACCTCAGCTGACCACAAGCAGCAGTTCACGTGAGCCCACTCGTTTTGGCCCAAGTACAGCAACCTGCCCGCCTCCTGTGGAGTAACATCCCAAGGAAACATGAGAGTCGGCGAAAAATCAATAAACCAATGTTGCTGTCTCATTTTAAGCATTACATACATTAGGTTTTAGGTCTCCATATTTTTGGCACAGAGAGCACTGTCTCTCATCATCATCATTACACCAACCAGTGTCAAAATCAGCTTTTGAAAGTCGGCCCCTTTTCCCTGCAATCACAGACAAAAGACTCAACACTGCGCACAGAAGAATTTGCCAAGTTCTTATCTTGTTCCTTGACAGTCGTACCTTTGAGCCTGACAACCCTGCTTGTTCTAAAGTGGTTCTGGCTAATTGGACCCCCAGACATCAGATTGAGTGTTTCTTCATCCTTTAGATCTAAGCTGTGTTCACTGTCCTCCTGCAAGAGCCCCAGTGGAGCCCCTGATGAGAACTCTTCTCTCTCCTTCCACTGTGCATAAACGTGCTCTGTTGTGGGAGGCTGAACAGCACTTGAGAGCATCCCTCTGTCAATGAAAGAATTCATAAGCTACACTGTAAGCATTTCTAGTTTCTCATTAACAACAGAACATTTCAGACATGTGTGCAAATATATGCAGGCTGAATATTATCTTTCTACTCACACTGGCAAATCTTTGGTACGAGGGTTCCACAGCTTTGGGTCCTGACTGTTGAACCAATTAAAGACCTCTTCGAGGAGCTAAACAATATAGAGAGGTGACATTAGTCATTATCCATAGCTATTTAAATATATTTTTCCTATTAGCAAAATAAAAAAAATAACTTTACAGGGAATTTATATTATTCCTCCACACTCATTTTATGAACCTACCTTTAAGTAGTAAGAGCGTGCAAGGGCAGTCGGTCGCTGCTCCTCTGGAAGATCTTCCTCCTGCTCAAGCCTCTTTCGCACCACGTGTACCACATCTTCATGGAACGTTTTCTATTTAAAAAGAAAAAAAAAAAGACTTATAAATTGTACCTATTGCTTTGTCCTGCTTATCTAAAGGTGCAGTCGAGTTTATTTACACATTGACATTTTTAATAATTTTAAAAAGGTTTGTATGGACTTCAGTGAATTTGAAATAAAGCCTAAAGCAGTGCCCAACCTCCCCACCCTTCTGGAGCCACAGCACACATTTCACATTAGTAAAACTCACACAGCTACCAAATACCAGGTATTAGGCCACACAGCAGTAAGAATTCTCTTGTTTAAAAAAAAAACAGTAAAATCGTTTTGAGAATGTAAGTGACAAGTGTGAATAAGAATATCTACACTTCAATCACATTTTTTATTACAAAAGTTGGAGCTAATCTGGTTTATAGGAACAGAGACAGAATATCTGATAAATGTTGAAATTATTCATGACTCAATGTGCTCACCAATGAGGTATAAAGGCCTTTGTCAAACTTCTTCCCAACTGCCCGCAGGTCACAGGCTGGATGCCCTTCTAATCTGATGTCAGGCTCAACCATCTTTTCACACTATATCATGCAAAAAGATATGCAGAAATATTTGATACAGTGCAGAAGAATTAACATATAAGGACTCTAATAACTTGTTTGTCAAAGAGGATACCTGAGAACAGGTGACAAGGTGTTGCGTGAGGGTGGAAGACAGCAGGCAAGCCAGCACCTTTTCCACCCCAGCCCTGAGCTCGATGTAGAGCAGCTCTCTCCAGGCACTCGGCTGTGTCACACTGCACGGCTCACATGAATAAACAACGCTCTCGGGCAAGCTGGACAGAATCTCGTACAGCTCATCTGGAAGGAGGAATTTAATAACGGTGGATAAAGAGAGTCAGGGTTTCTGCTATGTGTGATTGACATTACTGCAGCACAGAGAATATAAAGATGGACATTTTTGTTGAAACTTGTGAAAATGCACCCTAAAACTTTAGATGAATTACAGAGAAAACCTTCAGGATGAATTTGTATAGACAGAATGATAATTATTTCAAAGAGATTCCTTTTTTGTACCCCCTCCCCCCAGCCATAGTTAAGATCAAAAAAAGAAAGAAAATCACCTGTTAGATCCTCACACTTGGCGTGCACCCAGTGGTTACAAGTACCACACTGCATCATCTGACTGTCGTAATCATTGTCCTCATAGCACTTGAAGCAGATGGGACAGTAGTTACCTGATAAGAAAAAGAGGCATTCAGACAACATTAATCACAAGTAAAGGAGTAGTGTGGGTAATAACCATTGAGGCGAGTTCAAGCTCACCCATATCAAAGAGCTTGGAACAGTCTTGACAGAGTCCTTTTTCATGGTTCCACTCGATGTCCCAACTTTTGCCGGGTGTAACGCCACAGCTTTTACACCTGATGCAAGTCATACAGACCTGCAGACCCCAGCATGTTAGTATTCCAGAGACAGAGTGTTCACAGCAAACAGAGGAGGTGTAAACGGAACCTACCCAAGTTTTCCTCTTCTTGTTTTGCTTTGGATAGTTGGGTCCAAGACAGGAAGCATGATAGCAGTTCTGACATCGTTCACATTCCAATAATGGCTGAGGGAGACACACATAGAGTTATACCACTGCTAAGAAGTATATGACTGCACAAATGCTGAATAAATCAATGCTGAATACCTTTGAGATCTTATTTTTTCTGCCGCACACGTGGCAAAACCTGCAGCGGCGACAGCACCAGTTCTCCTTGTTTTCCTCAGATGGCCGCTCTTCTGGTTCGAGGCAAAAGCGGTGGAAAGGCTCACAGCACACTTGGCAATGCAGCATCTGCAAAAATCAACAGGTGAAAATGACAATTTTGTCTCTTAACTAAATGATAATGTAGGGTTTGTCGAAAAAAAATATGATTGGAAGGCTTGACTAGCTGATTCATCTGAGAAAATGTAAATTGTTACCTCGTGTTGGCCTTTACTGGCACAAAGGAAGCAGACATAGGGGGGCATGAGTGGTGCAGAGGTTAATATACTTAAGCCACCCATATTCCAGACATTCTCCAAGGTACAATCCTCCTGCGATAGAAAAACACCACACATAGACACACTTCTTAACCAAGAAAAGAACCTGTGGTTCCTGGCATCATTCTTGGGCCTAACAATCAATATCTCAGACACCATAGAGGCTTAAATAATCTTTCAAAGGTTAGTCAAGAGTTCAGCTGAATGACAGATATGAAGGAGTACATTGAAGTGTGCAATGTTTTTAATGGGAATAAGACGGTGTACAGTGACCTCTAGTGGATAAAATTATATTACTTTAATAAGTGTAACTTGAAAACAAAATGAATGTGGAAATGTTTATAAAAAATGTTAAAAAGCTCTCTCTGTTTTTAAATGAAATTTGTTTTATTAGTATTGATAAAATTGAATAGCTGGATCCTATACAAAATGTGACCTACCTTGAAGTCAACCCTGATTTTGTGAGTAGGTTTCGAACACTCAACATTTCTCTGCTCAAACCCGTGGGCCAGCGCAGCCAGAACACTGGGAGGAGTCTGCTCCAAAGGACCCTGGGATACAGCCATAACAAGAATGTTAACCCCTTTAAGTATAAATTCTCAGAAACTATGCACATTTCCTCTCAATTACCAATGCTGGGGTGGCTAGTCACAAATTTTACCACTTTACCACCACAATTTAACCAACATTTACTTACTATATAATAAATATGTAATTACATTAACCAAGGTAATTTACCGAGACAAATTGCCATAAAGAAGACATTGCAAATCACAACTCAACACTATCTCACTCACTAGAAGGACTGGGAGGTTAGTCACCTTTTCAGGTTTACGTCGACTAGGCAGACCCCGATGTGAACTGGACTTCCGATGCCTGACTTCATCGTCTGAAATGTCTCCAAGGAACCCATCAAGTGACACAAAATCTTGGGAACACAGAACAAAATTTTGATAAAATACATTAATAACAGGGACGTTACGATCACAAAAATCGAGTATTTAGAATAAAGATTTTAGAAATCATGTAGCCTGTAGCCAGGCTTTGGGTGGAGGATCTCTCTTATCTGGATTTCATTACCTTCATTGAAACGGGGTCCAGTTCCCCTTTTCCTGGCTGGTGACGAAGCACTTTCAGCTTTATCATCAAAGTCAGAGTCGTAGTCCACGAGGTCGAAGTAGACGCGAGGCTTCACAACTCGTTTAGGCTGCTTCCTCACTGACGGGCTGGAGCCATCAGCCTGGACCCCAGGTGGAGAGTCACCGCCTTCGTTGAATTCATCGTTGCTTGAGTGACCCCCGCTGAAAGACGACCGTCGGCGCTTGGAAGACCCTGTGAAAAAATAAGTGGACTGTGAATGGCTTGTAACGGAGGCCCTAGAGGTTAATACCATGATTTCTGGAAAGACCAGAGGAAAACCTGCCTTTAGGTGCTGCTCTTCCACTGAGTCTGCGTGCTTTTCTCTCTTCAATTTGATCACACCTCTTATACCTTGTGGGACAAGAAAGGATTTAAAATACTTTCTTTAAGGCTCTCATAGGTTTATCAGAATCGAAGAATAAAATAAAGGTCCAAACTTACACGCAACACTGCCGTTTGGTGTTGGGACCACCAAATTTGGGTTTGTCGAGGCAGTTTATGCACTCGCCGCAGTCGTCTTCTGTGTTGCAGCCTTTGCAAACGCCGCACCTCCGAGACCGATAACCGAATGGCCCCAGTCCTTTCCGCTTAATAAAACTCGATGGCTTCTTGACCTTTGCGACCTTTGGATCAGACAACCCAGGACTGTCTGACTCTGACGGAGACCCGACATCTGCAACAACAACCAACATTCATCGGCCAGCCACTCTCTGTTCAAATATCGGCAGAACGCTGCAGTTGCACCTGTCGCAATTTTTTTTAGTCAACACTGAAAATGAACTTTGCTTTAAGGGATGTGGAGAAAGACATGCCTTCACCCATTGTTACAATATGCAGGACTTAAAGTGCATTCAAATGATTTAACTCAAAACAGTGAGTGTTTGATTTATATAGTAACTTTTTGCTCACAAACAGTTCAGACATGGTTCGTATTCTTCATAATGAATCAGGTGGTTCATATCTGACATTTTCATTTGTCATCTTTTGAAATGCTTCTGCATCAGTCTAAAAAGTCTTAATTGTGATTAATTAAATCAATTAATTGTACCAGACAGATCCGGTGTTGCAGAGCCAATGGAAAGATGGTCAGACATTTATACCAAACCATGGAAAGACTTGAGTGAACACTACCTTTAGCGACTTCTGAAGGGGAAATGCCCGTCCTTTCATGAAGGGGCAAGGCGCTGAGCCTGGGAATGTCATCCTGCACTAAGGCCCGAGGCTGTCCCAGCACCACTGAGGCGGCGCGACACACGTGCTTAATCCGAGGACCTCCTGCTCTACGGAACTCCTGACACAGCGGGGAGATGAGCTGCGGCTGCACACAGCGCAATTTCAAACATCACATTTCACAATCAAACTCCACGCGGCGGAGGCTACGGTGTTTTCTGCTTACATGTACCTGTGGTGGCTCCGTCTTGACCGGAAGATCAGCATCGAGCTGGGCTTGGTGTTTCCTCCTCTGCCTCTTCGTCACATCTCGAGGCCTGGCGCCAGTCGGGCCCGACAATAGCTAACAAGGGGGGGGAGAAAAAGACACAGGCTCACTCATTCTCTTCTGAAACCCCCAGCGTGTCCCGTCTTTACAGCGGTGTTTACGTGCGGAGCCTCACCCCAGATGATTTGAGCTGTTTTTGCTGGTCGATCTTAATTAGCTGGACTTTGGCCTTCCTGAGGAGATTGAACATTCTTTTATTGGCACCAGTCAGTCGTGCTCTTTGGGACGCTACCCTCTCAGCAGAGTGAAGATATTCAGGTTCACGAACGCCCGAGTTCCGTTCCAACAGCAGCTCTCCTGGGGAAAAAAGTCAAAAATAAAATTACTAGTCCAGAAAAAAAGCAGGAGTCTGCTTGAGAAACAGAGGTGGTCATTCCACTCATCTTAATTACCTGAATCTTGCGGGAGTGTGCCGCGCCGCACCATGTCCTCTGCCTTCCGGTGCTGAAGTGTCAGAGACTTGGAATTCATGGTCCTGACGCACACCGAGACCTTCCTGACCACTCCAGGAGAATCGAGGTCTTCGATCTTGAGCTTGGATTTGTCCTTCTCTGTGGACGTGTCCCGCTGCCTGAGGCTAATGCTCATGGCTTCATCATCGAGCCCCTCTGCCAAGTCAATGGGAGGCAGAGGAGGCTTACTCGTGCCCTCGGCGTCTGTTGTGGTTCTGCTTTTGGAAAATGGCAAGTGCATCTTCCTCAGCCTCTGATAAAGGCTAAGGTGAGTCGCTTGCTTTTTGAACTTGGGGGGGCTTTTCTTTTTGTGAATGTCTTGCAGCTCAGTAGACAGGCCTGTGGGATTATCGACCAGCGTAGATAAATACAGATCCTCGCATGCGCTCCCCAGAGTTTTGTCCAGTGTATTTATTTCTTTGCGTGGCTCTTCTGGCACCTGCCACCTGAAACTGGAGTTCTTCAGAAGAGATTTCTTCTTCTCGCTTTTTCCGTCGGAAAACAGGCTGTCTGCGATATCGAGGGTGTCGTCCAGATCCTGAGCCGAAAACAGGTCCACGTCCAGTTGAGCCTCACTCAGAATATCCTCTTCATCCACCGGCAGGATCGGGGAGATGGCTCTGCACGTCCCCTCGTCCCGCTTCCTCCCCTGGCGCATTTGCAGCCCCAGCTGCAAACCTTTCTTGGGAGAGCTTCTCCGGGGTAGCACGGACATGCCGACATCGTCCATGAACCGCTGAGGCGTCTTGATCACGCGTGACGACCGGGCGCTGACCACAGGCATAATGAAGTGCTTGATGTTTTTCACAAACTTGGACTTGGCGGGATGCTGGCTCGCCGCATCCGCTTGTCCCACGTCCACCAATGTGTCCGTTTCCTCCTGCTTCAAGCTCTCGTTCTCCAGGCCTAACTCGATCAGCTGAGAAATGATTTTGGCCTGCGGTTTGGGGGCTTTCGACGTCAATAGCTGAAGGCCGGATGGTTTCTTCTTGTACTTTTTCTCGACGCCAATCAGCTTGGGGCTCGGGGCCAGGGCGGTGTCTTCCAGGGGTGTGGCTATGTCACCATCCAGCTCAATAATTTCAGCGCTCTTCTCAGATGAATTGAGTGGTGCGAATTTGCCATCTTTGCTCCTGTGCCTATGTTTCTGGCGCTGGCCAATCAAGTTTTTGCGCCTCTTTTTCAGCTTTTTAGATTTGTCCTGTAGGCACTGCTCTCTCGGATCACTTTCTTGAATTTCTGGAAGTAAAGTTGCCTGAATTTCAGGCTCGCAAGTTTGTTGTCCATCTATCAGCTGAATGTCTGTTTCCTCTTTCACCAGCGGCTGTATCGGTACCTCTTCTGCTGACACGGTGTCCTGTTTTGCTTCTGGCTCGGTGGGATCTTTTGTTTCGGGAGGAGCTGCCTCAATTTCCAGAGGCTGCGCGTTCTCCTTTGGCTCCGACTCCGTGACAGCACTTTCGACTGTAGCCGTATCTGCACTGACAGCATTTTCAGCAGGCTCCGGAGGGATAACGGGGATCTTTCTTTTAACTGCCTTCTTTTTCCCTAATTTATTATTCTTAATTCGTTTGGGTTTGGAAGGCATGGTAGGTGGCGCGGCCTGCTGGATCTGTGGTTCAGCCTCTTTCTCGTCCTTCTCCTCCTGCGCAGGAACATCGGCCGGTGCCTCTGGAAGATCATTGACGAGCTTCACAAAGTCATCGGGAACATCAGGGGGACTCAGGCTGGCCTCTTGTGTCGGCTCCTCCACCAAAGGTTGACACGGGTTTTTCGGAACATCACGTGTGCTGGAATCTTCTGTTGGAACTGGAGGAGGTTCGTCAACTTGTAATTCTGGAGTTTTTTCATCTTGTAAACTCATTCTCAACCTCCGCTTCTGAGGAGCCGCTGGCTTGTGGCTGACCACCTTTGACTGAGGTGACTCGGAGCTCGTTGTTCTTCTCCGTAACCTCCTTGTTGGTGTAGTCTCAGCATTCAAGCATGGCGATGCGTCCTCCTTAACGTCACCTGGATCCTTCCCGGCATCCTCCTTCTTCTCGGCCGTGGGACTAACTTGCTGAATTAAAAAGGATGGTTTGGTTTTACGTTTACCAGGAGAGGAGACTTTCTTGATCTGAAGGGGTGGAACTTTACCAAAATCCGATTTACTCGTTTCTTGTGGCGCCGCTTCCTTTTCCTGCTCAGCCTCTCTCTCCACCTGCAATGTGGAATATTCCTCAAGTGACGCATCAGCCTGCTTTTTGCTACTCTTTTCCTTGCTTCTGACCTCTTCTCCCGAGGATGTATCCACTTTACATTTTCGATCCAGCCCTTTGGAGCTCTTGTTAACACCTGTGTCACAGGATGACGATTGATCCTCCTCACTCGCAGCGTTGGTCACTGTGACGGCATTTTCTGGACAAGCTAACGGAACACCCTCCTTTAATGCTAAACTCCAGATATATTTCTTGACTTTCTTCTTTCGAGTAGCATTCTTTCCACTGGCCTGTGCATCATATTTGGGGTTTTTAATCTTTTTCAGCCTTAAACTTGGGACCCTCATTTCCTCCTTGTCCAGGTGTGACCCGTCACTGGTTTCCACGGACGGGTTCTCTGCCTCTGAGGATGACAGGTGGTTTTCTGCAGCTGTAATATCCTTATTCAGCCTTTTGCTTTGCCTCCGTCTGTCAGTCCGCGCAGGTGGCTTGGCCTCCACTGTTGTCGCAGCCTCTGGTTCTGCAAGAGCAGCGTCGCTTTTATTCAGAGCCTCCGGCTCTGTCGTGTCCGAGACCCTTTTCACTCTGCTGCTCCTACGAGTCACCTGTTGATTCATCTCCGAGTTTTGCTCTGCGACCGCTTCCTTACGCTTCAGTTTCTTTGAATTTCTTTTTGGTTGTACAGGGCCACTGTCCTTTAGCACATCCACCTGATCAGCTGCTGTTCTCTCTGTTGATTTTTGGTCATCATCCACACCTTTGGCGCTGCTCTGCTCTACAGGGTTTGGCTTTGTGGCGGACCTCCCGCGCCGTCGTGCAGGTGCAGTCTCTCCTGCTTGATCTTCTGTGCCATGTTTTTCCTCGGGAGGTTCACTTTTTAATTTGACATGAGCACTAGAAATCTGATCACCCTGAATGTCCTTTGTTTGAGGCCGATTCTGAATTCCTTTTTTCACCTTTTTCTTAAGAGGCTCCTTTGCCGTTTTAATTTTCTTTTTGGCCACCAGTTTAATTGTAATCCTAGGTGCTGCGGCTGCCGACACCCCACTTTTAGCTTTTTTTCCTTTCAAACCCTTCTTACAGTCCTGTGCGGGGTCTGTTTCAGAAGATGAGCCATGTATTTCCAAAGGGTTCACATCTTTTACAGGATCAGGAGGGGTAATAGCTGCCTCCAAGGGTGGCGCTTTGAGCGGTACCTTCTCACTTTGACGTTTCGATTTCGTGTTGACAGCATCTCCTACAAAAACAGATATAAAGCTTCGTCAATGAAGCAAAACCAATAGCCCATTCATGTCTTGCATGCTGGCATCCAACCTTAAGACAGGAGTCAATGATTTTACCTTTGGAAGGGTTTTGTCGTGAGCATACTGGCCCTTCAGAGCCTTGTCTGTCAGCTTCAAATCCTTTGAAGTCATCACCCTTTAAAAGTGAAACCAGACAATATAATCAGTACTTAAAGCAATGTAACGTGAATTGGCTGGAAATGTGCAAAAATAAATCCCAGTCATGATTGTTACTCTTAAAATAACATGTTTACATGCACAGCAAATTCTGATTAAAGTTGATATTCTGGGTAAGCGAACCCTAATACATGTGGCATTTACATGCTCCATAGCTCCTGGAAACACACTTTGCAAGTTTTAAGCGGCATGTTCCAATCAAACGGGGGATGCACACTACAGCGATGCCCGAGGTTGCATATTATTTGGGGGGAAGGAGTGAGCGTCATCAATCGTATGCCTTTTGCAGACTGCAATGAAAGGAGCATAGTACCGTTAATTTACCTGCAGAAATTATGCTGCAAAGATCTGCATGCTCCACATGTTTTAATTTGATTAAATCTCATCCTGACCTTATGTGAAAGGAAGGTGATCTGCAAACAATATTACATAGCAGTGTCGTATTCGGAGGAGGAGAATTGTTAGGCCAAAATCACGGTGTTGCTGTGCATGTAATCATATATGCAGACAACACAAATAACAGAAGTTAATATATGAGGCAATTTTCTCTTTCGGTTTTACTATTATTGACAGTTTACAGTGTTAGGCACAATGATTTTATTCAGACTTTAGTGATGTCCAAAACATCTCATGGACTTAAATCCAAACCAAATCTAATATAGTAACGAGGCAGCATACATTACACCTGCGTTACTACCACTGCGTTAACACCCGAAGCTCTGGTCTTCACTGACAATTAACGACGGAACACCAAGCCTTTTAGATGATTTATTAACCGGACATATTTCAAACTTTAAAAGCGCCGCAGTTTAAACAAGGTTGATCCGGACGAACTCGGCTCGAATCAATTCTACTGCTGCGTCTTGTAGTTACGATCAAAAAAAAAAAAAGAAAAAAAAAAAGGGGGGGGTCGTTCAAAGAGTGTAACTTTGAGTTAGTAACGCATGTATAACGTGGACCCCCCTCGGATCTGCACCTCCATTTAAACCTGTCCTGCTCCGCTCCTCCAGCTAGCGGCTAGCTATCCGAAGCCGATTCTTCTGAAGTGACCCCCCCCCCTCCAAAAACCAAAAAAAAGACTTAAACCAGGACGACGAGAACACATCTGGAGTGCGCATGAAATTAAAAAAAAATAATAAGTGTTGTCGCTGGTGCTGGTGCGTGTGTGTGGTGTGTGTGTGTGTGTGTGTGTGTGTGGGGGGGGGGGGCGAGGCTGCGCTGGCCCCCGTCTCTCTTTGTGTCCTCCCCCGCTAGCCTGCGCGCTAACCCGCCGGCCGAGGCCCCGTCCCGACGGGACCCTGTTTACAAACTGTCGCTCCCCTCCGCCTCCCCCGTCACGTTAAAACACGCACGCACGCACACGCACGGCCCTCCGCCGGCGCGCCCCCCCCCCACACTGCTGACTTTAAACGCGCCGTTTGCGTGTGCGTGCGTGCGTGTGCGTGTGGGGGGTGTGTGTCGGTGCTGGTCGGCGGGACTCGAACCCGTCCTGTTCCTCCTCGAAGTTGAGGTTTTTTTTTTTTCTCTCTGGAGGCAGCCCCGGCTGCTGCTAACGCTAAGGCTAGTTAGCGCGGCGGCGCTAGCCCCCCCGGCGCTAAAGTTAGCCCGTGTGCCACGGGATGTTGACATCTTTAGCCGGGCGTTCTCCTGTCACGCTGGCGCCGACCACGCTCGTCCGCCCACCCCCTACCCCCCGCCTGGCACGCTTTAACATTTACGAGAGATTAAAACAAGGTAAAGGTGAAAGGATGAAATAAAGATACTAACTCCTGGGTGGGTTTGGGACCTCACCTCTTCGCTCCCACTAGAGGTGTATCCAGCCTGGCCGAGGATCTTGTGGCTCGCCTCTATTCCCAGTAAGCGCAAGTGGGACTGGTCTTCGTTTAACGACAGAACCAGGTTCGGGGGCCTCGGCCCTCCGTTGCTCACATCGTCGGCTTCCAAGCCCGATCGCCCGAGCTGCAGCCGCTTCTCGGAGCGCAGGCGACTGCGCGACGACCAGGGCCGGCCGGGGAAGCGGCCCCGGGCCGCAGCGGTTCCGCCTTGGCTCCCCACGGCAGCTGCGGTTGCTGATCCGCATCCCGCTGCCGCCATCATCGCTTGTACAACAACACCAGCAGCAGCGCACACCGACGGCTAGCACTGAGAGGAGAGACAAGAGGGAAGGCGCCAGATGGGAGGGGGGGCCGCGCTGCACCACGGGAAACCGAGTTTTTCGGGTTTTTTTTTTTTTTTTTCCCGTCCGGTCGAGGACCCGGAGCGAGCGTCTCGACCTCTTGTGGCGTCGACGCGTAAAATCTCCTCCAAGTGCGAATGCGGCATGCGTGAATTTAATCAAAAGTAAAATACCCGCTTCGCATGTACCCTTAAATTAGTACGTAACTATTGATTCATCCAGGTATTCGTTCATTAATTCTTGCATTATTTTAAACACGCGTTAAACGCAACTCTGAATACACAGATAGGACGTAAATACGTATTAAAAATGGCATACAATAAATACCCATGAGGGTCGATTTGCGCTTTCAACACGCATGTGCTTCGTCCTCCGGTCCGAGCGGGGGCGACGTGGTTCACGTGGTCAATGACGCAGTGAGGGCCAAACAAAGGGCGGGGCCAAAGAAGAGACAGACGTACAGGCGAAGAAGAAGAAGGAGAAGGAAAGAGGAAGAAGGTTGTTTAATTTCTGGTGTATTTAAACCTTCTGGTTTCTGTTGACAGCTCGTTTTCAGGTGAAGCTTCAATCTCGTACTTGTACTATGAGCATAGAAACAGATGTAAAGGCCATCCCTGTTTATTTAACACACTGTTCTAAGTTACAGTTGGGCGTATTGGAACAATTGTTCCATCACACAACTGCCGCGGCGCTAACGTTAGCGCCAGCTCTCGCTTCCTCGGGTGTTTCTTTCACTTGAGTCTTTCTGTCTCTCTCTCTCTCTTTAGGCTTGTGTGTTGCCTGTCGTTTTAAACTGTGTCCTTCCTTTGTTGTGCTGGGTTTTGGCTTGCAGAAACAGGTTGACGATGAATCTAGAGCGACTGCCCAACGAGGAGAAACTCACCCTCTGCAGGAAATATTATCTAGGTGAGATGATGTTGTTGTGATCGCCTGGTTTTTAACGTCGTGTGGGATTTGTCACTCCCCAGTTCCCATGACAGATATTATAGAATGACATTTTTATGATTATTTTTAGGTGGCTTTGCATTCCTTCCATTCCTGTGGCTGGTTAATGTTGTCTGGTTTTTCCGGGAGGCGTTTATAAAACCAAATTACACCGAGCAGCTGCAGATAAGAACTTGTAAGTTTCAGCAAAATAGTTCTGCATTCCCTTTGCATATTCAAATTCATATGATGCTGTCAAGGCATCCATTTATTTTGCATAATCGAGGTGATAAAATGTTTTCTTCCTTCAGATTAAGAATTGTCAATATTAATATCCTTTTTATGGGGCAAAATATCTCCCCTTGTTATGTTGTAAACCTTTGAGGAAAAGGTTCAGGCACAACTGGAATGCAAAGCTCTCCTCTTACCATCAACTCTTTCATGTTTCCCATCTAGATGTGAAGCGGTCAGCTTTGGGATTACTACTGTGGGTGGCAGTGCTCACCACGTGGATCACCATTTTCCAACAGTACAGATCTGAGTGGGGGGAGGTGGGAGATTCCATCTCATTCACAATTCCTTTGGGCATTCCTTAGGACATTTTCCAAAGTATTTTAAGGATAATTGCTGCTTTAGAACTACATTTTTTGCCCTTTAATGTTAGCCCTCTTTTGATTCTTTAACTTACCAACAGAATAAAGTTAACTAAATGTATCTTCATTGACAGAAGATTTGGAGCTGTGTATGTATGGGTTGTTTATGGACAATGGGAACAAGCATGAGAATATCTGATGTCTATTCATATTTCTGAGGACATTAAACAAAAATACAATTTCCTATCTGTTAAGTTGATATCAGATTTTACACCAACACTTTTTACTTTTATGAATAATAAATAACACACGCACAATGCGTTGATGTCATTATTCTGAGATCATGTGCAGTCTTTGCTCGGGTGAGCCAGAATGTACTTGCTGTCATACGTTGGGGCATCACTATCCCTCTAAGTACCTCTGAATCTTTATGAGCTCTTTGTTTGGGGATTAATCCATAACCTGCATTCTCCATATATCCTTCTAATGCTATACATTGGCGCAGGGGTCTTATGGGTGGCCAGTGCCTGGCGCCTGTTGTGAAACCCAATAACTTAATCCTGTCAAGAGTGTCCCATCCACACACCCCTCCTATATGAGTCATATCATCATCAGAGCCATTTTTAGTCACTTCATTCAAAGTGCCAGTGATGAGTTCTACATAAGAACATGTGCCTGTCGTACGAACTGATCATTTCTGTCGAGTGTGCCAAGAACAAATCAAAAGTATCTGCACGATCTGTTCTCTCCAGAGTTAATGCAGCTTTATGATCAGTGAACTATGATAGCTCCTTTTATAGACAAGTTGCAGGGTTTTTTTTCAGGTTGGAAGTAAATTCTATGTCTTGTAGTCTTATAGGGTTTTCAAAGCATACACAGACCTTTCACAAACTAAATGTATTTTTCCAATTAGCGTCATACTCCATCTATTACACTGACCTAATTTCAAGGAGATTAGATTAAAATATGTATGTTCATTACATGGTTCACATTACTCTTACAATGTGCATGTTTATCAATCTAAATCTATGGCTTTACTGTTAAAATAATACTATAAAAAAGGGGGGAAAGCATGAGACTGTTGTTAGTGGGAGATGTGGTTGGTAGTGGGATAAACATGGTAAATGAACTGAGGTTTCATCCTAATTCTATTTTTGTTGTTAAAGTTGCATGCCGCATGACATTTAATTTGTGAGGTTGTGTTACTTCCACATGGCTCTGGGAGCTGCATGTGCTCGGTGTCTGTGGGGCAGTACACGTGTTCCTGAGACTGCTCATAACGTCCCCTCTGCCAATGTCGGAATCCACTCACTGGTGTGTGTGTGTGTGTGTGTGTGGGGGGGGGGGTCAACAACATTGTCTTTTGAACTTATTTTTGGACAGCCCTTCCTTGACAACAGCCCTCGCACTTCTTAGCGCGCACGGACTGTTCCGATCCGCGCCATCATCGCTCGGAATAAACCTCCGGCTACGCGATCGGTAATGGCCAACAAGCACGCTAATTGCCAATAATCCCGCAACAGCTGCGTCACGACCCAAACAATGTTCTCTTATCCGACACGACCCTGCGCGCCTGTGTCCCCGGGGAGGGGGGCGCATAGTCCAGAACAGAGGGAAGGTGCCCCATGGAGAATTCCCGACTCATTATGCAACTCCAGTGTATAAAACACCGCAAGAGTCACGCCAGGCATCCAGAGGACGAGGAGCCAGCAGGAGACAGCCAGGCGGACCGATCAGACTTCACCACCAGCGGGGCGCACAAGCACTTACGCCGGGGTCGTCCTCTCGCTTTTACGCACTTATTTGCGCAGAGAACTTCGGAAGCGGTAAGTTGCGGCCGGTGCCGCCGGTTCTCCCACGCTGCAGGGCGGACCCCTGTGAGGCAGCTCCCCTGATTTTGGCGTGATCTCTCTCCAGGAATGGATTTCATCCTGCCACCGGTCCTGACTCCTGCTGGGGGGATCCAGTGGGAAAAGGTTTTGCCTCCTCTTATACCTCGACTGAACGGAACTTACGGACAATACAAGTGGTCCCCGAATTTACTACCAGAGACAGAAAACTGCATCTCTGCAGGGGTAGGTCAATTCAGAAAGGTTTCTATTTTAAAAAAGAACATATCTTGAGTATTTGCATTTTAAATGTGATTAAATAGCTCGGTGACATATTGGACTTCTAAAATCTTTCCTCATTTTGACTTGAGAAAAAGTGAATTTTTTTGAAAAGTAAACTCTGTAAAATTGCATTTTTTTTTCCATGGCCAAAGTAAACTGTTAATAAAATATCAACCAGCAGGGATTGTAGATAAACATGACAGTTATTTAAACTCATGTCTGCAGGTCTTCTGTGATGACAGTGGCTTTACCGTCAAAGTTGATGTGAAGGACTTCAACCCAGAGGACCTCATGGTCAAGGTGATCGGAGACTTTGTGGAAGTACAAGGGAAGCACGAAGAGAAAAAGGTTGGTCTTCGGGCAGGAGAGCCACCGCAGCTTATCAGGCGTTTGTTCCCAAATTACAACTTGTGTTTGCTGTCTAGAAGGAGGGCCCCGGCTTTACGACACGGCAGTTTAACCGCCGCTACCGCATCCCAAAAGGAGTGCACACCATGGCTTTGGAGTCCGCCGTGTCTCCAGACGGCATCCTTATCATATCTGCTCCAATGCTGGACGCTGGGAACTCTAGAATCCTGACCTGATCGCACACACGACAGGCGCCCGGGTCTCTCCACGTGTGCGCGGAACGAGGCTCCTCTCACCAGAGTGACACCTGGCATGCGCCAAAACACACAGTATTCTCGGAATGTTTTCTAATATTCCCCGCTCTTTCCAGTATGTATAGATCTCTAATTTTCCCTCAATCTCACAGGATGTCTTGAGCAACCAGTCTTTGTAAATATACTCTGCTCACAGTTCAAAATGCTGCTTTTGTAAAATGCACTATGTTGTGGTTAATGAAGCGCACAGACGTGTCTCTTTATTCTTTAATGTGGAAATATTTCTTTGAAAATACAGTTTCTTTGTATATATAATAAAAATTAAGTGTCTGTCATCAGTGTAGAAGTACCTTGTTGCTCATCCAGTAGTTCATTGTACACAGAGTCCACCTGACTGAAAGGAAACATAGAAACATTTAAAACATGAGGTGGCGTTTGTGATAAGACGATAATAAACAATATAAGTCATACATTTGTGACATAAATATATGTCGATTATTTTACCTAATTTGCTCCCTAATCCACGCTCGTTGTTTGCGAAGGACTTGTAATAAGAGATCATCTTCAAACTCCTTTTCGTCTGAATCTAAAAAGGCCAACACAAAAGCATGTGTGATGATGTGAGCTGCTCGTGCTGCACACACGCACCGAGCTCACCTTCAGCCTCCTGCAGCAGCTGTGCAATGACTTCCACGGAGTTCAGCGTGTCGCCTGGAGGACCGGGGGACTGCGGAGGTACCGATGGAGGGCAAGCTGGAGAACCCGGCGTGGCGGGGGCTCTCTGTGCAGATGAGGAAGAGTCCGCTGACGGGAACAAAACCTCAGAAACGACCTGTCAAAGCCCCAAAAAAAAAAAAGAGAGGACTCGCTTTGTTTAACTGATAAAGGCTGATGATTCCCCACGGTGCGTAAAGGCCTTCCGTCCTGACCTGTCCTAACGCTCTGTGGATCGGAGAAGGTGGTGCAGCAGCGTGATCTGAAAGGTCTCGTCTTCCTTTCTGCCCCCCCGCGCTCTGGCTGTTGAGGGGCCCTTTCCCGTGAGCTGCTCCCACTCGCAGAGCCAGAGGCTCCCATGTGTTCTCTCTCCAGACTATGACAGCAGAGAGGCGCACTGAGCATTCAGTTGACTTTTCTACATGCTGTATGTGTGTGTGTGTGTGTGTGCGCTTCAGTACCTGGATTTCTTCTGCTTTCTGGTGGTTATCACCCTGTCTGACTCTTTTGCTCGGGCTTTCTCTTTTTTCGTCCTCTCTGGTCTTTTGTGGCGGCTGGTTCCCGCTCCTTCTTTTGCTTCAGAGGGAGCGGGTTGCGAGAGACAAGTGGGCTCATCGGGAAGGGTTTTTGCGGGGATTTTGCTTATGACGGGAGACGCGCCGATGCCTTGTGAAGTCATGTGTTGCCTGCTGCCGTGAGGCGACTGGATGGGGCAGGGCAGCACATCACAGAGAAAATGCATGTGAGCGGGAACGCTGGCGACGGGCTGAGAAAACGAGCATCCAGACGCGACAGCAGCAGGGACCGGAGCCGGGCCTGATGATTGGAAACACGACGCATCGGGTTGTGAATGGGAGGTGGTCGTGTATGGGCGCGTGGAGTCGCTCGAGTATTCATTTTGAGTACTCTGTTGGTGCTGTTGACAACGTATAAAATAAGGGAAAATGAATGATTGTGCAAATCCAGAATATATAACAAAATGGTGGTTGTGACACATATAAGCTTGAAAAACCTTGAAAAGAGGTCGATTGGACGTAGGATGGGTTAAGGTCTGGGTCTGCCAGCTTAATGTTGGACCAAGGAGACTGGGGTGCTGCACATGCCGGGGTCCCTCCCTGGCCTGTTCCATCTTTCTCCGCAAACGCCACTGGAACAAGATGTCTTCCTCCGGCCGCTGTGGCGTTACCAAAGAAGGAGGGACAAACGATTTCTGGGAGGATACAGCTGGCTCCGAGTCTGACCTGGCTTTCACTGCAAACATAAATAAACGCGGAGCAGAGCAACAGTCAAAGAGCCGTACAGTTAAACACAGAAAAGTCACTCAGATCATCTGGATTCTGCATGAAAGGAAGCAGCATGAAGCATGAATTACTGCACTCTACATGTTTGTCTTTGGATATTTAATACCAGGGATCAAAGGTCTTCGCAGGAGCTCATCTATGCTGGCTGAAGAAGAGAAAGCCGTGCACTCCAGGCCCTCCGAGCTGACACGTATTGATCCATCACTCGTGCATTCTCTGATGGAAAGATGACAATAAGATTTATAGATTGTTACAAGAATCAACGAGCCAATTAGCCACTGTACTCTCTCAGCAGAAGTCTGTTGGCTCTTTCTTGAAGGTGTAGTATCTCCGTGTCATCAGCTTCACTCTCTGAGAGGATCTGGTGAAGAAAGCAAGATGTTAAGCTGGCAATATTTGTACTTAATATCAGATACTGAATACATATGAACTGAAAAAAAAGAATAATTCCTTATTAAACAAAAGCATCTGAGAATCTGGCCCTCTTTGGCTAAGATAATTGTCTTTTTGGAAGGGCAATCCAGTTTATTTGAAATATTCAAGGTCATCGAGAAGCACAACATGTATTATGTAACACGGCTGTAAAAAAATTATGCTCAGATATTTGTTAACCAATAAAGATTTCCAAAGGAGCATATGATGACTGGCTGCTATGTAAATATTTATATCCACCTCTCCTGCAGACCTTTCTCAGGAATTAGGACAAGCCTGGCTTAAGAACAGCAGAGTGAAGACCTAATAAACCACTATACTTGCAATGGTAGACCATTTACATACACAGAGAACATATACATTTATGTTGGATAGTCAGAGATGATTGTCTCTTTAATATTTAAAAGAAGAAAATATGAACATGAATGAATTCCTAAGATTCATGAATACACTCACACTGGGAAGATCTCTGCACGGGGAAAGACATTTATCACGTAGATCACCCTCAGATGGACAGAAGATAGGAGGCTGTTCGTCTCCTGAGAGAGGGGGAGATTGCATAGAAGGCTTTTACCAAAATAGGCCACTGTCTAGTGCAAATTAGGAAATGGCTGCGGTCAATGTCATAAAAAAAACAAAAAACATAGTGAGATAAAATGTACCCATGTGGGCTGTCTTTGATGGTGTTGAACTAGGAGGCCCAGATGAAGGAGATGTCTGCCAAAATGAGAGCTGTTGCTCATCGATGCTATAATCTGTTTGTTCCTCTCCCCTCTGTGCAGGGCAGTCACGAAAATGTTCCCTGAACCTGCAGGCCAAACACAGGTTTGAAAGGTACCGCAAGGAATAATTCTGCTCGATGTCATTTGTGGGTCTGTTCTTAACATTGTCAAATAAAACAAACCTCCTCAGATCTGCTTCTTGACAGTTTCTTTGCTCTGAAGAATTCATGGTCTTTCCTGATTTGACTTTACGCGTGATTCTCTCCATGTTGGGTGAGGACGTGCTGCTGCTGCCACTGCTGGCAAGTGAGGATTCGCAGTCGGTGGAAGCTGGCCATGCCTCTGTAAATACAGGCTGTTCATCTGTGATCCCGGGGAGCCTCTCCTGGGTCTCACGCAGCTTCTGGCTCTCTAGATTCTGACTGGTACAATGAGAGCCAGGTGGCTTGTCGAAACGTACCGGACTCAAAGCCTGCACAAGAACAAAACGCATGTGCAATGAGCTAGGGTCTTTCAGAAGGTACATGTTCAGTTCAGATCAAAGCATACCTCCTTCTTCTGTGTCTTTGACAGGGACTGAGTGAGGGAAGGATGGTAGTGTGTCCTCCCTGATCCGCAAGATGACTTGAAGGGATTTTGCCTTGTGAACAAAGGCTCGCTGAAAAGACAAAGACTTGTGAGCAAGTTTTTGTAAAACAGCTTACAGGCCCAAAAGCTGATGTTTGGATCTTACCTGGATTTCATTGCAGCCTTTGGAAGTCAGGTGGGGCTCACAGGATCACGCCAAACATGGGACTTTGTTAAAGGTGCAGCATTTTGGTTTGGTCACAAGAGAGCTCTTTTCAAATGATTAAAGGTTGATTGAAAGATTACCCATCACTGTGTTGCAAACTTTAAAAGCAAAAAAATAAGCAGCGCACAACACAAGCCACCCACAAGCTTACGTAGCATCAAAACAAAGTTACCATGGGCTCACACTGGAGTGCGACATGAAATATCGGAAAGATAGCAACCCTAAATAATCATCGGCGGCATTGTGCGAACCTTTTCATTCCACAATCGTTTAAACATTTCAAAATAAAGAAGGAGCGGAACTCCTCTGAGAAATACAGCAACATCGGGCAAAATGAAACGCACCACAGGTCGCGTCGAGGCGGAACCGACCAATGAGCGCCGAGTTTGACATGACGGACACCGAGACGACCAATCCTGTGGAGCGGCTTTGCCCCGGGGGAGCCAATCAGCTCACGGGAAACCAGCAGCGCGCGGACGAGTGAAGGCTCCAACGGCTGTCGTCTGTTGAGACGAGGCTAAAAGTTAGCCTCCAGCGAGGATAAAAAACATCGTTTAAAGAGGAGGAAAGCCTCGCAGCCGCGCTTTTGTTGCACGAGTATTCGGCCGGAGGCGGTAGGCTTGCAGTCGGTCGGTGTTAGGCCAGTCTTTGGTCAAAAAAAAGTTGTTCTGGTCAAGACTTGTGCGCAATGTTTATGTTGTGACTCCAGCTAGCCTTTGTAAACGCTAGCCAGCTGGCTAGCCTCATTAAGGTTCGCAGATCTCACCAAGATTCCCTGCAGGAGTGGTTTTATCTCCCACCTTGCCTTCAGAACTTTCGATTCTGCATGGTCGCGCATTTAGATGCTTTGCAGCAGACATTGCATATCAAGTTAAAGGAATGCATCACGTAAAGATCAAGACTGAAAGGCCAGGTGAGTCCCAGTAAACGAGCCCTTCGCTTCCCCCTCGTTGTTGTTGTTTGTATGAGCGAGGTGAAGCCTATTAGAGTGTTTGGCTAATTTATTATGAATGTAGTGACGTGCGTGCCCAAAGTGATCTTAACCCCCCTCGCAGATTCAGAGGGGTCTGGGGCTCGCAGCAAACTGGATGCAGTGTTGCAGGGTCTGGTGGAGAGAAGTGAAAATGAAAGGTCAGTCATCTCCTCCGTAGTGGGACGGAACTGCCCTGACTGGGTACCTATCAAACTAACAACACCGTGTTTTGAACAGGGAGCAAAATGAAAGCGATGCTTTAAAAATATCGGTGGATCCTTTAAACAAGTAAGGTCAATTTCTGTGTGCAAGTCTCAACCATAAAAGCGTGCTCTGACATGTCATGTTCCATCTTCTCTTCTTAGGGAGTTATCTCCATCTACGGGAAAAAGGCAAGTGACTTTTTTTTTTCTGCAAGAAACTATTTATTCATTAGTCAATGTGGTCATTGCAAGGTCGGGATTTTTCCTACAATCCATTTTGTTTGTGATGATTTTGTGTGTGTGATATCCCTGTCCCATTATTCTTACTGTTCAGGCCATCGGCAAGGTTTTCACAGCACCGAAGGAAAAAGAGAAAGGAGGTAGACGAGAGCATCCCTGAAAGTAATCCACACAAGCAAAGTATGTATATGTAGGTTAAAGAAAAGCAAATAATTGAATTTTCCACTTTGTTTCCCCTAACATTTGTTATGCACTTTATGTGGTTCTGCCTTCATTAGATTCATATATCATAAAGTTGTTTGATCGAAGTGTGGATCTGGCTCAGTTCAACACCAACACCCCTCTCTATCCTATCTGTCGTGCCTGGATGAGGAACAATCCTTCTGTCCGAGAGCCAGCAGCCTACCCCAGCCCCGCGCACAGCATGGAGGAGGAGGTGAGGCCCTGCAATACAGGATGACTTATTTTAAATGTCCCTTTTGTTTACAGTCGCACCAGGAGTGTTTTTTTTATAAAAGTGTTTGACTGTGCTTTTGTTCCTAAAATGTTTGCTTTGCCAGCTTACAGACGTGATAAACGGTAAAGATCAGGATGTGTACAGACTGCCTCCTCCAACCTCCAGTCCAGTTGGTGCATCCGGTGAACCCGTTAATCTCAGGATCCCACAGACCGAAAAACCCACTGTTACCATGGTTCTGTTTTTTTTTTTTTTTTTGCTCTCAATGGAGTTGTTAAACCATGATTTGAAAACTAACTGAATTCTGATATCTCTCTTCCAACAGTTAAACGATTCAGTTCCTGTATCAGGTTCCCTTATAGCGGATCACATGGAACGCTGGAAAAAGATAAGGCAAAAGTATGTGTTTTTAATTTTGTGAATTAATAAAATGATTGTATCAAAGTACATTATAAATTCATTGATGCACAGTATAGTCCTGTCTAATTTGGCATGTGCAGTTTGGATATAAACAAATTGGAACAGTAAGAGCATGATCTGATCTTTTTACAGATGGAAGGAGTGTTCTCACAAGAATCAGTTGAGGTACAGCGAGAGCATCAAGATCCTAAAGGAGATGAAGGAACTGTATGACTGTTGACTGAAATGTAGCCCTTCACCTTTAGTTTTTTGTGGATCAGACTTGCAGAAAAGCAGAACCATGAGCCTTAAATTATCTGTCTTGTGATTTGGTGAAATAAAGTATGTGTAAATTTATTCAACTTGTTGTTTTTGTTATTTCTCTGCTGTCACAAGAATAACTTACAGTTACACTTGCACAAGGTTAAATACTCGCACTTCCCCTCTTTTTCCTCCAAATGTAACCACTGCCGAACAGTATAATTTTAATTAAACCACAGTGCATATGTCCAAACATTAAGGGTTTTGGTCCCTTTGTACTGTAATCTGACTTTTTTTAAACTCTAATCTGACTTTTCATGTTGCGTTTGGAGTAATGGCTCCTCTCAGCCCATGTTTGTAGCGGACTGACTTGACTGGATAATGACACTTTTGCTAAAACTCGTCTCCTATCCGAGCAGCTGCGCGTTCCCACAGCGTTGATATGTGTGTAAAATATTTTCAACAGATGTGGCGCTGGCCCGATCTACAATCCTCTTCCCTACTGGCTGGTCTCTCGATTTTCCCAGTATGCCTCACAATGAAACATGTTTGAGGTGTAATCCTTTAAGTTAGAGCAGAGCTTTAACTGTCAGAGCAAGGAGACTTATAGCTTTTTTTTTTTCCCATTTTAGAGAGCCGGTTCCTCAGTTCCAACAGCTGGAAGCTTACATGTGCTACAGGTGGGACTGAGTGCATATATTGTGATGTTTTCTATGTAATATTTTTGTCACATCCAGTCAGATCAGTACCGGTACTTTAAAGAGGGGCTCTATATGTTACAACTCATTCTGTGTACAAAAAAAAAAACACCCAACGCATTTCTTAGGATTTATACTTTATGTATAATTTTTGGAAAATGCATCAAGCAAATTCCTGGATTTTTCTTTCCCCCTACGTTTCCTCATTAGTTGGAGGCAACGATCTGGTCGATCCAACGGCGCAGGTAGGAGACACGGGCGTACACGGCAGGGGCGCGCACGTTGCAGTTAGAGGTTCCCCAGGAGACGATACCGACGAGAGACCACACACCGCTGTTCTCACAGACCAGAGGGCCACCGGAGTCACCCTGAAATGTCAAAACATTCAAGGCGGGTTAAGGCAACACACCTCCGACTTGTCCTATTTGCTATAAGGCAGAGATGTGAAACTGCACGTTTTCTTCAGGCGTGAACGCGGTCGGTTACCTGGCAGGAGGACACTCCAGAAGCACCAGCACAAATCATGGCGTCGGTGATTCTGTAATAACCCCAGTACTGTTTGCACTGAGTGGGGGTGAGCAGAGGCAGGGCGGTCTGCTGGAGGAAGCGAGGGCTTGCTAAACACACAGGGAGGGAACGTCAAAAACATTTAAGTTGCAGGAACGTCGATCGCATGTCGGCTCGTGTATCTCAAGGCAGTTCAGCGCTCACAAGTGTGGCCGGTCCTGCCCCAACCAGTGGTGACGCATTTAGTTCCGGAGGGGACGTTGGTGGAGCTGGAGGCCAAGCACACGGGAGACACGCGGGTGTTCATCTGCACTGGGGATGACAGCTTCAGAAGCGTGATGTCATTGTTGAAGTTTTGGGAGTTGTAGTATGGGTGAGAGATGGCCTGAAGAGAAGAAGAACCACAAACCGGGGACGGAGGAGTTTAAGGATACCGTCTCTGCGAAGTTGGTGAAGAGTTAGAGGACGGCACGAACTCACTTTGGAGATGGTTTTGACCTGAATCGGCTCGCTGTTGTACTGACGGTCGTGCTCTCCCAGGATCACGCGGTGCATTCTGGGGCTGGATAGGGGTGAAGGTGAGCTGTAGCTGGTGCTACTGTATGGACGGGGCACGTTTGAAAGAGACTTACGACACACGGCAGTGAGCAGCTGTGACAACCCAGTACTGGTTGATCAGGGATCCTCCACAGAAGTGGAATCCTGAACCATCCTGTGAGTGAGAGGACGCAATTATGTAGAGTTGCATCACAAAGAATGGTATGTAAAAAAAGTGTCGAGGGTGAGTTCATGGCTACCTGAAGAGAAACCTGCCAGGGCCATGATCCAGACACTGCAGTCTCCCCATTTACAATCTTGTTGTATCCACTAACTTGGGGCTTAATGGAAGGCACTCCACACCCTTATTCCACAGTAGAGAGTGCAAAGAATGACCAGTTGGTCCCAATATTACCACCAGCAAACGGATAACACACCACACCAGGAAAATAATCCCACCAACACTTACCCAGCACAGAGGCCACAAGAGCAAAACAACTGGCAAGCCAGAACATCGCCATGCTTCAATCACGATTCCCCCCGAGTCCCCGTTGGTCTCTGATATTCCCTTTTTATAGGTAGAACACGCTCAAACCTGACCCTGAACTCAGAGTCCCTAGGTACTCGCTGCCGAACCCACTCACATACACACTCACACACACTCTCTGGGAAGAGAACATCTGGTGATAAGAACCTGTGATGGCTTTCATGTTAACAGAAAGATTTAATACACATAGGAAGGTTACATAATGATTCCACTGGTAACTGATAACATACGTTAAAAAAAAAGAAACAACCAGGATCTAATTCGTGCTTTTTATTGGTCTGTTTTGACAGGAATCAAATTAGAGAGAGAGAGAGAGAACTCCTAATTCACAGTTTTCAGATTAAGTTTCTTAGATTTATTAAGGTCTTGGACAAAAACATCCAGCGTTAAAAGATGTTTAAATGTATTCAGATGTTTACTAGACTCGTGGACATAAAATGGGTTGAGATCTGGGAAGGACACTGTTTGAGGAGTGTTTAGTCGACCTCCTCGATGGTTGGACCAGCGGAGGAGCTTCCTCCAGCTCCACCAGGGAAGCCACCGGGCATTCCGCCTGGCATTCCCCCTGGCATTCCTCCGGCACCACCTTGATAGAGTTTGGTGATGACGGGGTTGCACACCTTTTCCAGTTCCTTCTGCTGGTGCTCATACTCGTCCTTTTCGGCCGTCTGTAAGATAAATCAAAAGTCATTTTTTAAAGGGAGCTGCAGGAATGATTTCACCTCGGAAAAAATGTGGCGCAATCTTGTGTGAATTTGACACAGCGTGATCACACACAGTTAGAGAAAGGGTTGACATGCGGCGCCTCATCACCTCTTTCACAATGCACACCAAAGAGGAACTATTTTATATGTGGTGAAAGATGAATTTGACCTGGTTCCTGTCCAGCCAGGCGATGACCTCGTTGCACTTGTCGATGATGGTCTTCTTGTCCTCGGGGCTGATCTTGTCCTGGAGCTTCTCATCCTCCACGGTGCTCTTCATGTTAAAGGCCAGAGACTCCAGGGAGTTCTTGGCTGTCACCTTGTCTCTCTGGGCCTCATCCTCGGCCTTGAACTGCTCTGCTTCTTGCACCATTTTTTCGATGTCTTCCTTGCTCAGTCGTCCTGTGAGGATACGAAACGCAAAGCTCTGCAGCCCCTGTTTAATGTTTTCGAGCTCTTGGAATGTTGAACAGAGTCACGCACCCTTGTCATTAGTGATGGTGATCTTGTTTTCCTTTCCTGTGCTTTTGTCGGCTGCAGACACATTCAGAATGCCGTTGGCGTCGATGTCAAAGGTCACCTCAATCTGGGGGACGCCTCTGGGAGCAGGTGGAATCCCAGTCAGCTCAAACTTGCCCAAGATGTTATTGTCCTTGGTCATGGCTCTCTCGCCTTCATAAACCTAAAAATAATCACTGAGATCAAATCCTGTCCCAACAGGTGGATTTCAAAAGAACACGCGGAAAGACAACGATTAACTGTACGGAGCGGTAGTTTAGCATTCTCTACCTGAATGAGCACTCCAGGTTGGTTGTCTGAATAAGTGGTAAATATCTGAGTCTGCTTGGTGGGAATGGTGGTGTTTCTTTTGATAAGGACAGTCATCACTCCTCCAGCAGTCTCAATTCCCAGGGACAAGGGCGTGACATCCAACAGGAGCAGGTCCTGGACGTTTTCAGACTTATCTCCAGCCAAAATAGCCGCCTGGACGGCTGCGAAGGGTTCACAAAATATGACATGAGTGCCCTGTTAATAAATGATTTCTCAATTTTGGCCTGCTGACACATGAAAGAAGGACACAGATCTGCCTCTGACCTGCACCGTAGGCCACGGCCTCATCGGGGTTGATGCTCTTGTTGAGATCGCGGCCATTGAAGAAATCCTGCAGCAGCTTCTGAATCTTGGGGATGCGCGTTGAGCCTCCGACCAGGACGATGTCGTGGATCTGGGACTTGTCCATTTTGGCATCCCTCAGGGCTTTTTCCACAGGGTCGAGGGTTCCGCGGAACAGATCTGCATTCAGCTCTTCAAAACGGGCCCTGGTGATGGAGGTGTAGAAATCTGCCCCCTCGTAGAGCGAGTCGATCTCTATGCTGGCCTGGGTGCTGCTGGAGAGGGTGCGTTTGGCGCGCTCGCAGGCCGTGCGCAGGCGGCGCACGGCGCGCTTGTTGTTGCTGATGTCCTTCTTGAACTTGCGCTTAAACTCGGCGATGAAGTGGTTCACCATGCGATTGTCAAAGTCTTCACCACCCAAGTGGGTGTCGCCGGCCGTGGATTTGACCTCAAAGATGCCGTCCTCAATGGTCAAGATGGAGACGTCAAAAGTTCCGCCCCCGAGGTCAAAGATGAGCACGTTGCGCTCGCTGCCGACCTGGGCGTGAAAGACAACAATGACTACGAGGGACGTGAAATGTCACAAAGGCTTGCAGGCGAAGCAGTACACACCTTTTTGTCCAGGCCGTAAGCGATGGCGGCCGCAGTGGGTTCGTTGATGATGCGCAGCACATTGAGCCCAGCGATGGTCCCGGCATCTTTGGTGGCTTGGCGCTGAGAGTCGTTGAAGTAAGCGGGAACTGTGATGACGGCATTGTTCACGGTCTGTGAAGATGGAAACCCCTCAAGCAACCGGAGCACGCGACAGTCTGACCTACCTGTTAATGCTGTGTGCAGAACAGCACAGACAACTAAAGCTTTAAAAGTCTTGAAAAGTCCCGTGGCGAGGCCATTTCACTTCAAAGCAGAGAATTGTTTGATTCCAGCTGCTAAACAATTATCTACCAAACCCTCTGGGTTTTATTTAATTGAGGTATTGTGGGTTGAAAGTCTATATTTGGCTATTATCTGAATAAACTGCATGCGCTACCTTTCCCAGATAGGCCTCAGCTATCTCCTTCATCTTGGTGAGGACCATGGAGGAAATCTCCTCAGGGTAGAAGGTCTTTATCTCTCCCTTGTACTCAACTTCCATCTTGGGTTTAGATGAGTCGTTGACAACTTTAAAAGGCCAGTGCTTCATGTCTGACTGCACCACGGTGTCGTCAAACTTACGACCAATCAGACGCTTCGCATCTGGAACAGAATTATAGAAATCAGCTGATTTTTCCTTCTTTAAAAGCATTTATTTTAAGCATTTTGTTTTGTCGGGAGTCTTACCAAACACGGTGTTTGTTGGGTTCATGGCCACCTGGTTCTTGGCAGCATCACCAATCAGCCTCTCAGTGTCCGTGAAAGCCACGTAGCTCGGAGTGGTCCTGTTTCCCTGGTCATTGGCGATGATTTCCACTTTGCCATGTTGGAAGATGCCCACACAGGAATAGGTGGTGCCCAGATCAATGCCTACTGCTGGCCCTTTAGACATCTTAAATGGGAAAACAATAGTCAATATATTCTGACTGACATTCTTGACTGATAGGTCACTGCCTGCTAACAAAATAAGTCCCTCTTTTTTAAGTCAATTGAATAATGTATTTACTGGTTATGCCTTAAACTGCCTCCTGACTCTTTCCAATCTATGTCACACTGCGTTCAGCAACCCAATCCTGAAGCACACACGTCAGGCCTGTGAAATGTGATTTAGTGATCCTGAAATAGTGATCGGAGAGGCTATTTTTCCGACAGCTGGCTTCCAATAGTTTGGTTCCTTTAAAAAGTATCAGCACATCTACCACATGTGCAGGCGGCGAGCATAAGTATATCATTGTCGGCTTTTGCGCCTTTAATTAGAAGATCACAGAACAAACATGAAACCACCTCTCAGAGCAGCCGTGCCAGACAAATTTCATTATTCAAAGTTGAACAAAAGCTCTTTTGTTGAGCTGCAGTTTCTTAAAACCAGTGGACTGAAGTACAGAATAAACTACAAAATCTGAACTGTGAGTTCATAAATATGTTTTTAAATGTATCTGTTTTTGTGTTGGTCAGAGTAACCTACTTAGACACCAGTTTATTAGATTGCCTGTTTTCGAGTTGTGTAACGGTGCAGAAAACGCTGACAGTTCTGTTGAGTCATTCTCATGCGCAGGAAAAGCCAACGCACATGGCCGCCTTGTGTTCTGACAGCCGATGGATCAGCTCAGTAGCCTCACCACACAAACACAGATGCTGTCATCCAGATTCCACTAGCCACCACAAACCCTGCGAGCGTCCGACAGCCGGTCATGCAAAGCAACAGGCAGGACCGTCTGTGAAGCCACAAGTAGGATGTTCCTTCTAGAGGACTTTACCTTGCAGGATTAGGTGTTCAGAACGTGAGGACTTTGCTGAGCTCTGAGCTTTGACTGGGACACCGCACTCCCCTGGAGCACTCCTTTCCCTCTGCTGGCCAGATGACGAAGAGGGTGAGCGCCTGTGCTCCCCAGTGTATATAGACGACTGTGAAGGGAGACCACATCAGGGTGTCAGATGACTCAGAGCCCAAATTTATGCTCCTTGACCATTGAGAGAAAGTTTAATGTTGTTACCATTTTAGCACTCCAGCAAGGCATCTAAAGCAAAAATTATGGAAGTTTTGGATCTCATGAAAGTGTGCCATTAAGCTAAAGAGTTAATCATTGTATTGAAAAAAGACTCTGGCCATAAAATTAAGTCGCTGCACATTTTCACTGTGAGGCACATCAGAGGGTGTGCACAACCGTAGCTTCAGAGTTTCATTTCTTGCTCTCCCTGTTGCATGAGGTCATAGAAATATTGCCAAACATACAAAGAATTTTAAATATTCAAAGGCACGCATAAATAACCTTAAATTACTTTATTGAAATCTCGATTTATTTCACAACTTTTTGCTTTAGAATCCTCCACTTTACTCCCAGAGTCTCTCCTCCAGACCTCAAAATACTGACTTCTATTCCTGTTCCACAGGCTCCTCGCTGACACACGGGCCACCTGCCCTTAACTATCACTGTTTCTCATGGCGCCACCTGTTGTGACACACCAGATCTCATCCAGCCATGCTTGTCAAGTTGTTTTCCAGCAGTTGAATATTGCATAACCCCACTTTTAATTTTTTTTTTTTTAACATTGAAAACGAGTCAGTCACAGTTACCGTTGGTCATTTTAAAAAAACAATCTTACAGTACATGTAGAAAAAGCAGCAACAGTCAGATGTGATGTAAGTAGTTATACACCAATCCATTTCCCTCGGGAATAAAAACCACAAAAAAATAACAAACCCAAAACATCAGCTTTGCATGAGGTGAAGCAAAGAGGAGTGCACCATGATGATTTACAGCTGCATAAAAGTCCTTGGGGTCATTTTAAAACAAGCAGGCTGCGGAGCAGATAAAGGAAGTCCTCTCCTCCGCTCTCATGCGCGCTGCACTGTCCGCTCATGTAGTCCCGCGTGCAGCGCTTGCAGTAGTTGTACAAGTGGCTCTCTGCTTTCTCCAGGATGCTGTTCAAGTCCAGCGTTCCCTGGAGGCTGCACAGGAGGAACCTTTATTTTAAATTCGGTACAATCGGAAAGCAAACAGCTGCTCCGGCGACGCCGCGGAACTTTGCGGCCTCGGACGCACCTGCTGGTGAACTGGATGAGCTGCGCTTCATCTCGACACCGCAGCAGAGACTCTCTGTTCTCCAGCAGGATGGCCGCGCAGATGAACAGCTCAAAGGTGAAGTCCATGTTGATGGCCTGCTGCTCTGGCTCTGAGCCGTCGTCTGCAAACAGAGGCAAAGACTTTCGTCAGGACGCCTGTTGATTCGCACCGTCCATGACAACGTTTATACTTTCATAGTTTTGAATCTCACCTGCGTTCCATTGCTGTGCCAGCCTTTCTTGATAACGGGCTCTTTCTACTTTTTGAGAAATAAGCTCCAGGTGGTCGCAGCTAAGGATCTCGAACAGACGCAAGGCGTCACGGTGCTCAAACTCCCTTTGGAAACCCAGCAGGAGCCATCTTAAATGAGGGAAGGCATATTTAGTCACAGGATCAAGGTGTGTACTTTATATTTACACAGAGCGTGAAGATTAGGAAACATTTAAAAACCCCAACCAGATACCTGTGGCAGAAGGCAAAGCTTTCCATGTTGTCTGTGACTAAATGTGCATAAAGTTGAGGGTCCAGTTCCTTCAACAGGGCTGCCTCCAACTCTAAATGGTAAAAAGAGCCATTTGAAGCATGTATTTAAACTATGATATACGCAACATACATATTTACATTGTAACAGTAAAAGCTTGTAGAGACTATATTATGCTTTTCATAGTTTATACAGTTTTTATGCCTGGCAGCAAACACATCTGCCTGCTTGAGATAATGCTCCAACTCTAGTGTCACACAAAATGTTCCTTGTTTGATCACTAGAGGTCCCTAAAATGTTGAAATAAACCTCTATCTGCTCTTAGTAACCTCACCTATTTTTCTGTGTAGACCGTCAGCCCTGAAGTCTTTAGAGAATTTCTCCATGTAACAGGAGAAACTCCAGAAGGTGTCCACCTCAGAGTCGAGGACCTCCAGGAACCGGCTGCACAGGTCGTTCATTCCTTGGGCGTAACTGACCTCTGAATCAAATGGTACACAAACATATAGACATAGTTTTGTCTATTCTAATACGTGTCAATAAGCCTAAAGTGACATACCTGGATGAAACGCAGCATAAGTAATGAGGATGTCTCTCAGCACCAATAAATTGCCCAACCCTTCACCCCTGCAGACAAATATAAATTATTACCACTATTTGAATTAGTTATGCATCTTTTTAACATATATATTAGATGCATATACTAATTCATTATTTTATATTGTCACAGTTTAGGTGGTTTATTACACTATATACTAATAATATGTGCTAATCCTAAAGAAAACAGTGTGTTTTTCTTTGGGTTTAGACAACTGTGGTTTGGATGTTGTTTGGATGTTGTCAACAACACTAAATGAAAACCTCAATGATTCCCAGTCTTTCCATTCACTTCTCCAGGCTCCCAGGTACTCACTGGTAATAGTTCAGGTCTCTGTTTGTCCTTGGCACGTCCTTGTCAATGATCCTTATGGCCTCTTGCAGCTCCCTTTGGTCAAACGTGACGCGTTCGAACAGGATCTGGGGACACAAAGATACGAGCTTCAGCACTCTTCGTTTGTATATTTACATTGTTGATGTCAGTGTTCTCACTCTACCAGGAATAAAACAAAGAAGACAATGATAACATCAGCCAGTGTGTGTTTAACAGGTTTTGGTTTTTTTTTTTAAGATAATGAGATCCTGATGAGTCATTTCCCTGAACACACATTTCCTCCACCCATAAAACACAGAGATAGAACAGATATGTGTTTGAAGAACAGCAATATGTTACACAGTCCAACAGAAGACAAGATATAAGGTTGTGGCCAAATTTGAAGGTGGAACTCTTTACTTTGTTTTGAATCCATCTTTTTGGAGAAGGCTTGCCTAAATATCACCAATGAGACCATATATATATATATATATATATATATATGACAGAATGACCCATCCAACCTGTGCCTGAAGCTCCAAAAAGGCCAGCCTTTCCCTGATCTCCTCTGACTGGTCCTGGGTCTGCTGCTGGACCTGCGCCTGCCTCTGGTTGAAGAACCTGACCGCAGCCACCAACTCAGCTGGAAGGCGGAGAAGCTCGCTTTACCAACGGGGTTTAAATCAGCGTGGTTGCGACTGCGTCTTGTCGACGGTCTCACCGTCGGTTCCGTTCAGGTGCATCGGAACGGCCGAGGGGAGAAACCGCTGCCACCTCCTCTTCATCACGCGGTAGCGTACGGTCAGCTGCTCCTGCAGCAGAGACCGCTCCAAAGCCGTGGAACCGCACGGGTACATCCCAAAGAGGAAGCGCCACGCCAGGCCTCGCTCGGAGGGAGACACGCCGCCTGGTACATCACCGAGAAAACACACTAGTCAAACCTAAAAAGGCCCTGAATTCATCCCAAGAACTTAAAGAAGAGGTGTTCATTGCTGATCCCAAATATGCTGAACTTTACCCTGCTTCAACGGGGAATTGAGCCGCCTTATGTAACGTTTTGCTCTGCACTCTTTAATCTTTGTTTTTAGTGTTTGTGAGGGTGGAATGAGAATAAAGGTCAAAAGCTGCAGATAATGAGGATGGGTTTCCACATTCCTGCTCACAGATGCTACCTTCCTCGTAGATTTAAAACGATCACACTTGTGAATTAAAAGTCAAATAAGACTGCCAGATTCCTGGAGTAGCTGGGGCTGCCGGGCGGCTGGATGTCCAGCGCATGCATCAAGTTGATTTTTCGCTGCGCTGAGCCCACTTTGCAAACTCTAATCCCGACTTACTCACGCCTCAGTGAATAATTCTGCCTGCCTTCTGAATCTCATGTGATCGTGCTTCTGGAAAACGGGGCGTCAGTTTAAATGGTATCTGTTGTGCTACCACAGAGCTGTCCCACCCTCCGGGGGGGCCATGTGCCCTGTGAAAGGATGGATTTTAACAGAATGGTTCGACTGTGGTTTCATGTGTGAAGCATCACTTGACTACCCTCCTGCTTTAAAAAAAAATTGTTGGCAATGTATTTATTTCAGCAGCTAAATAGATAACTTACAGACCTAAATTATATTAAAGTTAAATTTAAACATTGAAATGCACAAGAATCTAACAATACACGAAAATCTCAATCTCTCAAATTTCTTGGATTTTACAATACATTTAGAGTTTTTTTTTCCCCCTTTTTGCCTAAAATAAATCGGCCTCAATGTGCTGGGGTTAAAACTAGTAGATTAAAAATAATAATCATTGAGATTATGAATGAGAGCATAGTAATTCTGTCGAGACTCAAGATGTTAAAACCAGTAAAACTATGTAAAAAAAAAAAAAAAAAAAAAAAAGAAAAAGTGGAACTCGCTGCATCGAAGCATTTGGTTCTCTACCGTTTTTGAAGATATGCATCCTCAGTCTGGACTCGTCGACCCTCCCCTCGTCGTCCATGACCCCAGGTAAGGTGAGGCGTGTCCCGGGCAGAGCCGGCAAGCTCACCGCGGCCACTCTCCTCTGGAGACGGAAGTCTGGCGGCTGACCGGAGCCTTCGGCGGCTGTCTGCGGCTCATCCATCAGTGTCTGCGGGAGCGCTGCGCGCACAGGTGAAGAAGAGGAGCTCCTCTGACGCGCCGTGGCCACACGCCCCTGCGCGTCATGCTCCTAAGGACCGCTGCGCGCCCCCCCCCCCGAGACCCGTGACTGAAAACGACGGAAGGATTTCTTCCAACGGGGATGATCCCGGCAAAAAGAAAAACAAAACAGCTTTAATGGGAAGTCGCGCACAACTTTCTCCAGCTGCGTAAACTCTCACTCCGCCATGAGGGAGTCATATGACGGCACCTTGAGGTCTGACCCACATTCCAGGTAGCGTCCGAGTCAGAAGTGAGGGCCAAAGTTCACAACAAAGGACGTGCAAACGCTTGTTACTCCACCTAGTGGCTCTATTAAGTTCAAACACCAACCACCAAACTGGAAAACTTGTACAAAATGATTGGTTGTATGTAGTGGAGTGTTTGTGTGAAGTTATTTGTGTTTTAAAATATCAGTTTACATATCAGACCCTCAGTAACCAAACCAATAGGGAAAGTTAATTTATGACCGCCTCCATTCTTTGTCCATTTTACCTTGCTGTAGCCGAGCAGCAGAAACCACCCGTGAAGCAAAAACCCACAAAAAGCCTACGACTGATTGAAGGCCAGCGGTGCTTTGCAGCCTGTTCCACATCCATCCCACAGTGCGTGTTCACTTGTGATAAAAAAAGCCTTGTTGACATTGTTCTGTGTCATCTCACATTAACCCCCCCCCCCCACCAACAAAGGGGACAATTACACCAGTAAATTATACTTGTTTTAAAATTGCTACACTGGCTCCCCATGCACTTGATTGATTTTAAGGGTCTTTTATTAGTTCTTAAGTCTCTAAAGGGTTTTCGGCCTGACTACTTATCTGACACACTATTACCTTATCAACCCCTACCAGCCTTTTAGTGATACCACCAGTTAGTTGGTCTTTAAGTTAGTATCCTGACTGTTGTACAGCCTGCCGGAGAACTTCAGGGCTGTTGATGGTTTTAAAAAGAGGCCTCTTTAAAATTGGGATCTTAACTGTCTTATTTAACTATGTAAAGTTCCCTTTACATCTTCTGCTCATTTTCGCTCTATATTAGTGCCTCAGTTTCTAGCCATTATACATCTCTTATATTACTGCTTACTTCCCATAGTTTTGCTCTTATAAACTTCACTTAATCTTACTGTACAACATTTTATGCTGTTGCAGATTTAGCTTTTTTTTATAAAATCATTTTACATTTGCCTGTATTTTACTGTGTCAGGATTAGCTCCAGGGTTTCCTTGGGAATTGTCTGCCAGGTGGACACGACTTCCCTAAGTGTAGCTTCTTCATCATGTCAGGCACACTGAACAAATGAAGTGTTAGTAACGTCTTTCTCTGTCGGCACATTCAAAAACAAAAGCTGGACGATTTTTGTTAAGGCTCGAGGAAGGAATAGACGGAACCCAGATACAGAGACGTAAAAAGGGTTTATTCAGCACAAAGTATCAAGAAAAGTATCATAAAAGGGACAAAACATTCTTGACAGTCCAAACAACAAAGGCTAAAAAGGCACAAACTCAAAGTATCCAAAGTATAGTATAAGAGAAAAACATCCTAGAAGCACCAAAGAAGGCGAGAGGAAACGCTCACTAGTGTAAATGAAAAACAAACCACCAAATCATGCAGCGAGGCGAGGGATCTGCTCCACCGTGTGCACGCGTTGGCCGACAGAGGGGGCCCAGGGCGGTGGGCTTTAGAGGCCAGCCAAATGAGCTGATGAGCAGCAGCTTGGCCCTGGGATCACAAGCCCCGCCTCTCCCTCTCACCCAGCTGAAAACAGGAAGGGAGGGTGAGAAGAATCACACACAGAATGAGTCAAGCCCATCACAATATTGTTCAGAAGCAGGAGGTGCATAACTGCACAGCTGTACTTAAAACAGCATCTAAGTCATTGCTGAGTCAATTGTTGTTTTTTTTTTTGGACCTGTGTCAGTCAGCTGGAACAGAAAGGTCGCTTCAGCCGCTCAAATATTGGCGTATATTGGTTCGTGAGTCTGTGGAGAAAATAAACAGTTTTCATTTTCTTTTCAACCCAAGACAATCACGAGGGGGTGTTTTCTTTATTTCACACCTGCATGTTGCAATACACATGGTCCACAAAACTCTGGCCACCGTTTTCCTCGACGGTGTCTTCTTTCCTCTTCATTCTGGGGACAGAGAGCAGGATGTCACCAGAGTCCAGGCGCAAGCATCTGTTAGATTTGCTTGTTTGAGTGGAAAGAAAAGTCTGTCTTTAATCCCACCTGCGTGTTGCGGCGTACTGGGGGAGCGCCACAGCGTTGTCTGACTTCAGCCGAGATGCTTGTGCGGCTTCCGTGCGTCCCCTCTTTAATACACTGAAATGAAATAAAATAAAATAAGCAGAAGGATGATGAGGAAGTGCGTGGTAAATATAATCCGTCTTTATTTAGCCTTTGCATTTGCATTTCTACCACGATATTTATATTAATAAAGGGCATTTTTATCTCTTCATCCACTTGCATCGTCACCATTCTTTTCTAGTTTCTCTTCTATTTTTCAGTTCCTACTCTAGACCATATTTAAAAAGTGCCCCAAAGAGGCCATTTCTTCAGCATAAACTTCCTTTTACTTAACAATTTCATTTTTAACTCACCATTTTTTAACGGCCAATGTTGCAAGAAAAAATATCAGGAGAAGCCCCACTCCACCGACGGCGATGATGATGTAGAGGTTCGGTTCTGTCCAATCACAAAACGAGCCCGTCACACTTTCCTCCATCATTCTGGATGCGTGGAAAGGTTAAAAACCACCCCTTACTGTCAAGGCGTGTGATGGAGAGTATGACGTTGGCTTTGCCCAGTGTGTTGTTGGCCAGGCAGTGGATGAGCCCATGAGGTCCCTGCTCCACTCGGAGAATCGCTGTGGTGACCGTGCCGTTTGTCTTCACGTTAGTGCTGTCCAGGATATTGTCAGAGAGCACGAACTGCACCCCGCTGGGAGGGTTGGACTCCACTACACACACACAGGTTATCTCTTTTGCTCTGGAGGCGCAGTGAGATACGTTCCTTATCTCGGGAAGATCTGTAAAAACAGGAAAAAGCATTTCCCTTTTCTGTCTTGTCCCTGATTACCTGCGGTCATACTTACAGCTCACTCCCAGAGGTGATGTTGTTTGCTGCTGCTGCTGCTGCCCTCCCTCGTATCTGACACTACACCCTAAGTTCTTGTTTTGGTCTCCTCTGGAAGGCTGGAAGCTCAGCCTGGAGGTTGTCCTCCACTGGCCTCCCTCCAGCGGCGTGTGCTGGACGTCTGTGAGTCCTGGGTGACTCCAGGTGAAGACGGGAGGAGACGTGGGGCAGGAGTGGTTGACGGAGCAGCACGCCATGGCGGTCCGATCCTCCCTCAATTCTCCTTCAACAGACAGAGAGATGGGGCTCAGTTCACCTGCAACATTGAATGAACTGTCAGGTTCACAGGGTATTGAGGATTGATATAAGTGCAACTGAAATACAGAGTTTGAAAGGACTTACTGATCATTGAAATGGAGACTGTGTTCCGGACATAGGAATATTTGTTCAGGTTTGCGATCTCAATCCTGAAATGAAAGGGGCCCTGGTCATTGGGCTCGAGGGGATTGATCTCCAGTGAACAGTTCTTCTGCGAGAGGTCCCCCAGCAGCTTTGTTCGATTCTGGTATGTCTGCTTTATTTGAGGCTTATTCGTATGATAGATGAGCTGATTCCTATCATCCTTCCACATTCCGGTAAACACAGTCGGGTTCTTATTTTGGTTTGGAAAGTTAAACGTGCAGGGAATCACGACACAGGATCCAGGGAGGCCCTTGATCGGAGACGCAACATTAATAGTCCAAGATTTGGTTTCAGTGTGAATAGCTGTAATAAGGGGGCGAGATTAAAAACATCATAACTGGATTGTAGTCATACAAACAGTTGAGTTTGATGTTGGGAACATGTCTTACCTTCAATGGAAAAGTACAAAAGACACAGCATCTGCTTAAGAGACGGCATATTCATCCCTCGGCATGAGATCTGGTAACAAAGTGACACATTTTCAGGCTTCTGCCATTCTATTTAAAAGTGGAGTGACCAATAGCGTCTGCTCACACGCACACACACAACCACACACACACACACCCACACACACAAACACACACACACACAAACCACGACACATAACTGTCATGATTAAAATGTGCCGTTGTGTACTTTTCTGACTATTCTGACATAAACAATATGAATGTCAATAAATAGGAATTCTTTTTAATTCTTGATTCCATCCTTTGATCTGTTTGTTAAACTGAGACTCGGCCCAGGCTGGCATTTACATAACAACAGGAACACCACTTGTTAAAAACAGGGAAAGGTTTTATTTTGAAGTGACCTGCTGAAACTGCAAGTCAAACAGCACTAAACATGACAGAACCAGACAAAAACATGCTATTATATTTAAATAGAAGGAGTAACAATTGCACATGCTTGTCAGCATAGTCTCCAGCTACATTTTGCCAGATAATTCATAGAATGCAGATGTCATTTACTTTACCCTGAATGTGTTCTCTCCGCAGCAGCAGGACAGAGAGAATGGGTTCAGGTGACGGATATCGGTCGCTAACAAAAGTCATGCCTTCAGGTGACTCAGACTTTATTTTTCTGTTCAGCGCCTGACCAGCTGCTCCACAAAGCGCATGCCCAAGCAACACCTCTAACCACCACAGGCTTCTTATTCTGGTGAATAGTTCACACCTACACGGACACCTACACAGCAGTGTTGTTGCGCAAGAGTGAGTGTGGTGTCTGTGCCCCGAAACAAAGCTTCAAACACTAAACTAAATGGCTGTGTTGTGTCCCATCTGATGCCAAGTCCACAGTGGAGTTGGGATGGTCTCCAACAAAAGCGGGATTCAGACGTTCTGCATCGTGGTGGAAACCAGCATCCCCCCACTGGGCAGCGAGGTTACTGTACTGGATGCTCCGAGGGAGGTGAAGCCTCTTCACAGATACTCCCTGCTTCACTTTAAGGATCCAGAATTCCTCATCACAATTTGTTGACGGGCCCTCCAGCTGGATCACGTCCTCTTCCTGACGTGTCCAGAAGACTCTCCTGGGAGCTGGAGCGATGAAGACACTCGAAAATGAGTTTCCCATTATAGGAATTCTGTGTGGAGAGCAGAAAACATACCGAAACATTCGTCCACTGGACATCTGCAGCTGAACAAGCCACACCTTTTTTTCTCTTACCTTGCTATAGAGAGCACATCGGCATGACTTAACTTCCTGAAGTTCTGACGCTGAATGAAGACTTCCTCCTGAAGTCCATTTTAAAGGCTATCTGCAGGCCAGACTGAAAGCTTGATCATGTCTTCTGTAAAAAAAAACAAAAAACAAACAATTAACTGAGCCCCTCCAGATGAGATTAGAGAACACTGTGACACAAGATGATCAACATTGTTGATCAAAGGATCCATTAATCAGTTTGTGCTCATCACAATGAGTAAGGGATTCACTGTAAAGTCCTTCAGCAGTGGCAGACATACACCTTTCTGTTCTGTCCTGTTGGATGAAATATAAGAAAAGATGTGTGTTCTTCTGTCAGTTTTGTGTACTGTAGACACAGAAGTATGGCATTCAGTTAAAGGTAGAATACGGTTATGGTTAATAATAACAATAAATAACTACTGCTACATAAATAATAATACCAATGTTTTTGGCACCAAAATATATTAATAAAAAAAACAGTTTGGGAACATATTTTCATGTAAAAACATAACTTTTTGTTTCTTTGTGTTTCGTAGTTTTTTTTGTTTTTTTTTACTTTGACCAATGTAAACCTGCATTCTTTAAAATTACCACCGGAGGGCAGAAAATAATGTCTGAGTGAAACATTTGCTGTTGCTTTAACCCAGAAGTCTCAAACTTGCAGCCCAGGGGCCAATTGTGGCCCACGAAATTATATTTTGTGGCCCCCTCCTTGAAATCAAAAGCTTGATGTTCGTGCAGCCCATGACCACCTTTGGCCCACCTCATGCACCTGCTCAAGTCGTTGCCCTGAGCGTTTCATATTTTCTTAACACTTGTGGGGCACCATAGTTTAGGTTTTTATGACAATAACTAACAATAAAGGAACAATGAAATGTGTTTTGGGAAGTCACTGAGTGGAGGGAAAATACAGTCCGCCAAAGAAAAAATAAAAGTAACTTAATGCTTTTTGGATAATTTTACATTAAAAAATATTTTTAAATTTTTATTAATTATTTTTTATTAATTACTTATTAAAGATAAATAACTGGTATCCTCTTTGACAGACAGACAGACAGACAGACAGACAGACAGACAGACAGACAGACAGACAGAGGGGCTGGCTCAATGTGCAGGCAAATCTGAAGGAAAACACATGGCATTTAGAGATTCATTTGTTGACACCCACTATAGTTTCTGTTCCTTATTCTTTAATGTGTGTGTGCACATGTATGTTAAACCTTTCAGTTTGTATCCACTCTAATTAAAATCAGTGTTTTAAAAAGTCACCAGCTAGTTTAAAAACAACAAAATGTATTTCTGATTCAGTTTATCTCAAATGTTATTTTTTAAAATGACTCATTGGAAATATAATTTACCTAACCACTCCCTTAATGAGGCTGCCTGTTCTCTCTCCACCCCTACAAGGACACAGTTTCTCTCCTACTAGACTTCGACTGACTAGACTTCTGCTGTCTTTCTTAATTGTTCTGAATTGCATTGTAAGGAGTGTCGTGCTTGTGATTGTAGTTTTTAATCTGGGTGGGTTTCACTGAAACATCTCTGTGTATTAAACCAGAGGAGTATGGACACAAAGGAAAGGATGATGCTAGTCTCGTTGCTTGTAGCAGGTAAGAAAATTTTAACACATTTTAATTGTTGTTGTTTAACATCCTTCTATGTATTCATCTGAAGAGTGGCTTTATATTGTTTTGTTGACAAAGGACCCAGGATTAGCACGCCCAACAATTATAATTTCTTCCATATTCGCTGCAATAGTTGACATTACATACATCGACGTTACATGACCGACATGTTTTGTTTGTTCTTTTCATGGTCTATAACTTTGGATTACTGAGTTAGTTAACCAACAACAGATAGTGAGCAATTCTATTCCCAGTGGGAATGAAGTTGCAATGACAAGCAAAATTGAATCAGTCAAAATGGATTTTCAAAAATGGATTTGAAAAGTTTTTTACACCCTTTCAATGCTTGCCCCCCAGCCCCTGCAGTTTGCATGTGTTAGAGAATGTATTTATTTATTTATTTATTGTTTAATCATTTTCATAATGGTCTTTCAGTTTTGACTGTTCCAACATTTTCTGGAGAATGGAAAGTCAAGGTGGCAGAAGACCTCCAAGCTCTGGTCGGTTCCTGTGTTGTCATACCCTGTTCATTCACCCACCCTCACAAGGCCCTGCCCACCTCCAGGATAAAGGGCACCTGGCATTTATCAAAGAAACCAGACCGCCGTGTTTATGATGAAGATGAAGATGAAGTAATGGACAATTTTAAGGGCCGGACAAAGTTGTTGGGACAGCTGGGTCAGAACAACTGCACCTTAGAAATCACATCAATCAAAGATCATGATAATGGGCCTTACTGTTTACAGATCGGAATACTAGAGGCGGAGGCCTCATCCACTCCCACTGAATCACACTCCTTTGTCAACAATTGTGTCCACTTTAAAATGCTCCGTATGTTGCTCACTTTAATCATATATTTCATATTTTCACCAACAACAAATCAACATGATTAACTTCTACTTTTACTTTGTGATTTATAGCCGATCCACCCAAACCTACAGTCATAACCCCGTCAAAAGTGGCCAATGAGGATCACGTCTTTGTAATCACCTGTACAATCAGCCACACCTGCCCCTCCCCCTTTCACAGGCCTAACCTCACATGGAGTAGGGGTGAGGAAGGCGAAATCTCCGAGATGCACCGGGAGCTTCACCCCGGGACCTGGGAGATCATGTCCATGCTGACCTTTGTGCCTAACCACAAGGACGACTACAGCGAGGTCACGTGCACAGCAAAATTTGATGGTGGAAAAACGTCCTCGACAACAGTAACAATCTACGTTAAACGTGAGATCTTTTTAATTTTTGTCTGATTTACTGAGTATTTGTGCAGCTTATAAGCAGAATATTGTTTTCTTTTGTTTTTTTATAGGGAAAGAAAGCTACCAACACATCATCATTCCCGTTGCTGTGGCGACCGGAACAGCGGCTATCTTTGGGGTTGCCTGCTTTTTCATCTTAAAAAAATACAGGTGGGTAAAGCACTCTCAACACATGCATGGATGGCATCTCGGCGGCAAAGTGATTTGTTTCTTGGCTTCCAAAGGACACGTATTTCAGAACTCCAAAATCGGGATGGCAGGTAAAAACAAACTCGACGACAGGCACGCAAGACGTATTTTCACCCTTATGAATGATAATCTTGTTTCTGTGACATGTAGCGTGTGGAACCGGCTGTCTAGATTGTCCAAAAGGTGAGGAAGTCAATTTTGCTTTTCCCCTTTCTTTGCTTATTCTGACAAATTTTGGATTTGTAATCAACTGAAGGTGTTTAATATTCAGTATTCAATTTGTCCGTCTTGGACCATCATATTTCAACCAAAAGTAAAGGGCATTTCTAGATTTTCAAGACAAAATTGAATGTACTATCTGTGTTTTTCATGTAGCACCTGCCATTTAACTATGTACTTAACAACATTTGCATTAGTTTCTGTTCCTGTTGTCCAACCACATCTGCGTGACTTTTCACTTAAAAGGTCTCAGGTCACACATTGTTGAGGTTCCTCTGTAAGTGAAGAAGAGATAAGTGTCTATTACTTATTTTTACCTTTTGCTCCATAGAACCACTCATACAGATCACAAATCCACCAACTACCAGAAAAAACCTAAGGCACGTTTTCCCTCTCCCAAGAGGTACTCGACTCTCTCCTCATGACCCAAATAGATCAGACATAAAACATGGTGGATTTAATGTTTGTTATATTGTTTTCATAAAGGTCAAATACTGAGCATGACTCCAGACACAAAGAGGTACTGTGTTATTAAACTACTATTACTGAAACTCTCTGTGACAATGGTTACCTCTTGATCTCTTACAGGACCCTGATGGTGATGATTATATCAACACTGCTGATCTCTCCATCTACGGAAACCTCTGAGAAAACTGATTTGACTTAAATTGTTTGTCAGTAATCACATTATATGCATGTCTTAGATGCCAGGGGTGTGATGCTGTTGATCACTTCAATAGATTATTGGCTATTCAGAACAAAGTTCTGGACTGAATACTGAAAATTGATTAGTAATATGATTAGTAATATGATTAATTCCAGAAAAGTATATTATGATTAGTTTACCTTTGTTTACCTTTGTGAATAAAAATACTTTTTCCTTTAAAAAGGCCAGTGTTATAAACTCTCTCTCTGTCTCTCTCTGTCTCTCTCTGATATATATATATATATATATATATATATATATATATATATATATATATATATATATATATATATATATATATACACACACACATATAGATAGATAGATAGATAGATAGATAGATAGATAGATATCTGTAAATGCTGTTGATCTAGATTTTGTGTACAGCTGCTATTCCTGGTTTGATCACACCTTTATTTTCCTACGCTGTTGTTTTGTCAGAGAAGAAGATGGTGGATGATAATATTTTTGTCACGTTATTGTTTGGCAAAGGATAAAGATTTAAGTTTAAGATTTTTTTAAGATTAAACTCCCCTCCCATTTTTGAGCTACAAGCGGGCAAAGTGGTCAGTACAGTTTTATTGTGTAACTTTTATTTAAACTTTTGTGTCGTTTCATAGACTGTGTATATCGAAATTCATTGTTATATTTTTGCATCTGTTTGTAGTTCTACGGTGGTGATAATTGATGGTGCAACGTGAAGCTAATCAGGATAGCTATTTGAAAGCATCAATAAAAGATAAACCATCTGTATAAAGAACCGTCCTCGCATGTTTCAAATGGGAGCATAATACCTATAACCAGTACCTGAGTGCAAATTTCATACATCCCTTGAATTGACTTTGTGCAGGTTGCTCAGCGAGCTCTACGTGTAGAAGGAAATTACAGTTTAAGTAATAGAGCCAAATACACCTCCTGGTTGGCTGGTTCCTCATAGACAAGTGTGAAAACATTTCAAAGGTAGATGGGGGCAACCCTGTTACCAACACACTGGGAGTTTTCCCTTGCCACTGTCGCCCTTAGGCTTCCTCTGGAGGTTTCAGGTCGGTTCTTGCAAAGCATCATGTAGTTATTGCTGCTATATAAATAAAATTGAATTAAAATTAAGATTCAACAGAGTAGAACACATGACACAAATTTTAAGATATCATTTGACATAATTGTCAAGTTAAAGTAACTAACCTAACCTAACCTAACACTAACCTTCATGAACTCCTGAATTGTTAGCATGAAGTATAAAAAAAACCTCACATGTTAAATGTCTGATTTAGCGTCTTATCAAGCATAGTTCCTGCTTCAGTGTAGTTCCTGCTTCAGTTGCCCCACAAAAAGCCCCACCAACATTTAGGCAGAAGGGTTCTTCGGAGCAAGATGGTAAATATGATAAAGCTTTTTAGAAACACCCAACTCTAAGGTAAGTTCTTTTCTTTAGGGATGTAAAATATCTTTAGTCTTTTTGGGTCGGGTTATTTATCCATATCTAATTATTCATTAATAAATTGGTAAATAGATTTGCAAACAGATTTAAAAATTGCTCATTTTTTCGTAATCTGAGTTTAGATCTGTTCTAATCTGACCAACATTATCTTAAAGGATTGACTTTGACTATTGAGACATTTTGAATTGTTCGAGCTGAAAGTTATTTTTGTATTATAGCAATATTTGCTTTGTTTGGCTTAACTTTGAGAATCTTGCTGGTATATGTTATGAACCATTACAAGAAATCCTCTAATTTGTTTTGTCTTATATTAATAAGGTTCATCTTCAGGATGTCTGGTGTTAGCCATCGCCTCCTGAGCTGGTATATTCTAGGTAGTGCAAATTTAAATATACATATAGTTCTTAGACAAACTGTGAAAATAAAAATGAGAAATAAGTGACTTGTTTTGCAGGATGCATTTCTGGGTGTTCCTGGGCTTGGACAGTAAATATGCCAAGTAGCATCAAAGCGCTGTTGGGTTCCTGTGTCACCATTCCCTGCAGTTTTGACTACTATAAATACCCTCCTAAAAATCCAAATCGTGTGGTTTGGTACCAATATGTCAACCGTGGATACCCTTTGGTGTATGACAACTGGAACAGACACAAAGTCATTTACATATTTAATGGAAAAACATCCAGAGTGACTGTCACAGGAGGGAAAGAATGCAGTCTCAACATCAACCAGGTGACATGGCATCACCACAGACAGCAGATTTACCCATGGGTGGATCCAGAGAATGTTGGGTCGTCGACGCATCACTTCTATGATAAAACTGTGACAATTGAAGTAACTGGTAAGTTGTCACGGTGAGTTGAAGAAAATACACTGTGCGTTATAAGAGTGATGTATATTTCCTTCATCATTTTTTACCTTGTTTTTTTTTTTAAAAGACGAGGCAGCGGTACCAGACATTATGATCTCTGGAGACATGAGTGTTGGAAAGTCCGTGACGGTCCAATGCTCCGTTTATCACACCTGCGCTACTAATCCACCCACTCTGCAACTAAATGTACGGCTGGAAAACCAAAGACTTGACACAAAATTAATGACCAATGGTATGTTCAAAACCACCTTGACGGCCAAAATTAAAATAGAGAAGGAACACCAAACTGTGGAGTGCTCTGTTCGCCACACTGGGGGTCGAACTGCTCAATCCAGAAAAGATTTGACTGCAAAATGTATGTGATTGGAAGCCAAAACTTTAAAAAGTTCATTTATCTACTGGTAGTTTTAACATAGACACTTAACCTATAATATTTTGCAGGCCCCTTTTTGCCCATAACCATCACATCTCCTGATGAATTCCTTGAGGGTCAACCAACCAAAGTAACATGCACTGCTATGTACACCTGCGCACAACTTGCACCAGTCATCAGATGGAGCTATGACAACATGCCTGCCTCCAGCAATATTGAAAAGTTAGGAGCCACTCAGTGGAGTACCATGTCCACACTGACCTTCAAAGCATCAGCCAATGACAATGGAAGATCTCTAACGTGCTCTGTCCAGTATAGTGAAGGTCAGAGACAGGAGCAGAGCATAACCCTCTGGGTAAAGAGTGAGTGGAAGTTATCACCTTCATCTAACTGTCTGAACACTTGCATGTTCCACAAAATGGATTAGATTCAAATGACAAAAAAACTAAGAAGAAGATGGTTGCAACAATGCAACCATGCCTTATTTGACTTGCTGTTCTCTTTGACGAATAAAATAACCACATACCCAACATGGCCTGTAAGAAAATGAAAAGAAACTACATTGTAAAAATATTGGAAGTTAAAAATGACCATAGCAGATAACTAACAATGGAATAATGACATACAGCAAATTAATTTTAACATTCATGATCTGTGACATCACTTCAATTGTCTGTTCTTTTCACAGGAAGTATAGGCTCCCTTGGGTGGTCCTTCACCACCCCCAACAGTGTCACCGGAATGAGAGGCTCATGTGTCATCATTCCTTGCAGATTCACCTACAGCATCTCCACCCCTGCTGACCTGAGAGTTATCTGGTATTTGTTCCAGGGTAACCAAGACTCACCTGTGTTTGATGAAAGAAACACTGTTAACAACAAGTACAGAATGATAACCAGCTTGATGGGATCTGTGGGGAAGCAGAACTGTAGCCTCAAAATTGATAAACTGGATAATATCCACAGAGGAGATAGGCTTTACCCCTGGATAGACAAGAACCCTATCACCTATTACCATTCGGTGGATCACTCGTTTTATGACAAAACCACTCAAATTATCATTTTAGGTAGGTATTTCGAGAGACGTACTCTTTCTGTTAAACTGGCTATTTTTCCAAAGCAAGCATTTCAACAATTGATCACATTTTTATATAATTGTTAGATCAGGCCCCCAAGCCACAGGTCAGCATCTCTGATACTCCCAGAGTGGGAGAGGAGAGCAAAGTGACCTGCAGTGTGCAACACACGTGTCTCTCTTCTCCTCCACTCCTGACTATAAGTGGTATATCTGGATCAGATCACACTTCAGACACTGCACTGTCTGATGGGGGTTGGGAAAGGACAGTCCAACGACTTTGGACCCCAAAAGAGGAGGACCAGAGTGTGAAGTGTACTGTTCATTACCAGGGTGGCCAGACAGCCACGAGTGAGCTGAGCATGAAAGTCGAATGTGAGTAAATTGCAAAACTGCTTCAATCGGATTGCAAATGAAAGGCTATTGATACATTTTTATTTTTATTTGTACATTTTGACTTAGGCCCGTATGAGGAAATCACAATAACTGAGCCTGCTAGTAACATAACAGAGGGCATGGCACAGTACATCATTTGTTCTGTTGTGTACAAGTGCAAGAAAAACATACCAAGCATTGTGTGGAACTACGGTGACATGCACAGTTCATTTTCAATCAAAAATATACACAATGATACCTTTCTTGCTCAATCCAACCTCACCTTTATTGGGTCTCTGGATGATGATGGTAAATCTTTGACCTGCACCGCCCAGTTTAACACAGGAAAGACCTCTTGCTTTAAAACTATCCATGTTAAGAGTGAGTACACACATGACGATATACAATATGTTTTTTTTTCTAAAATTGTTTAGGACTTCATGTTTGTTTTCTTTTTTCAGAATATGAAAAACAACTTGAGGAAATTGAAATGACTGAAGGTGTGTTTGTGTCCTAAATCAAGTTACTGATGCTCTATGCTCCAAAGTTAGTGCTCTCATGTTTACAGTTCTCCTTTTGTGGCCCTGGTTGCCTCTTCACAGCGTTCCACATCCTGGCTGGCGAGGTTCCTGTAAGCTTCACCGCCCTCACCCAATCCTGTGTGGTCATTCCCTGCAGCTTCCAACAGCAGGAGAACGCGCTCATGACAAAGGGCGTCTGGGCCAAAAAAAATGGAGGCAATATCTACCATAACGCCCAGAGTCAAGTGCTCGACCATTTCAAAGGCCGTACCCGAATTCTGGGGAGAGTGGGTGAAGGGAACTGTTCATTGGAGATAGATGACATCAAAGTTTTCGACAATGGTCCCTTCTGCTTCCATGCAGAGCACAAAAAAGAAAAATACAGATTCAACAACAGCTGCGTTTTTGTCAGGATGAAAGGTCTGCTGTCCTTATTACCTCATGCCTTTTTCAAGCTACGTATCTGCTCGTTTTCTCACTAATGACAAATTCTGCCCAGCCTCCCCTGAAAAGCCAGCGATGACCCAAGTCCCTGCTGAGGTGGATGCTGGTTCCGTTGTTACGGTCTCGTGTTCTGTGACACACACGTGTTCATCCCACCCACCCGAGTTCTCGTGGAGTGTCTCCCAACTCACGAGTGAGGCCACGCACACCTTGCTGTCACAGGGCACCTGGAAAACAACTTCTACCATCACGTTCATGGCTGAAGGTGGAGATGGCGAGAAAAGTCTGACCTGTACTGTCACCTATTGGCGCGGCAGGACACAATCCAGCACTGAACACCTGATAGTGAAGGGTCAGTGGAAATACTTTTGTCTGTTGTTTTTGTCATTTTGATGTCTTTAATCCCCCCCCCCCACTGCTTAACATCAACAGGATCATTGAGTTTCCAGATGAAACAGTCTCTCCCAATAACGATCCCTGTCTTAATTCTATTACCCATTGTCATCTTCGCTGGGTTCATCATCTTTAAGAGGTAGAATAAATACAAATGCAATTAAATTAAATTAATTGTAGTGCTATTTGACATTTTGTACTTAATTCTATGCATTATATGTCTGCAACTTAATCAATAGGACTCAATTCAGAAGACCACCACCCCTACCTGAGAAAAGGTGTGTATGTATACCCAAACCTATATTTCATAAAGATTATTTGCACTTAGGAGTAAGAATGATTTGCTGTTTCTCTGAGTTTTGTTTATTACTATAAACTACTAACTATAAAATTCTCTGTTTTTTTTTAACCTGATGTGATTCTCAAAATCTCACAGGCGATCACTGTGGGAGAGATTGTCCAGGTATGATCAGCTTTCCAAAAAAAAAAGAAATGCAACATATGATACACACATGTTTTACCTGCCTTCTTTATCAAAATGTCCAGAAGACAACGAGCAAGCGGTGGACCACCTCCAAGGCCCGAAAAAAGGTTTATCAACGGTCCGACTGCTTCATGATGAAAACAATAGATAGATACTTTATGTTAAAAGTTTGTCTTCTACACAGGAGGTCAATTTGGAGACAATTTTCCCGATAAGATTGTCTATAAGATGACCACAGCATCCAAACAAAGACTTGCACCATGAAAGAAGTGACTGTTCCTTTAAATGCAGGAACATGGGACAGCTTCAGTAATCCCAAAATAATAGCTTTAAATAACATCGACACAGTTAAAAAGTTATACACAGCTACACAGAATAACTGCTTGATTTCAGTGCATCATGAAAATGTTGCATTTAGCGTGCATTGTGTTATTGTTGTACATGTCTACTTCCCAGATTATTTTTCATTTAAAGGCTGCTGGGTGTGTGTTTAAGTGATGGGTGCAGTCATTTGCTTTCAAAAAATGCTTATCAATGTCACTAAAACCGTCTCTGATTAAATAAAAATGTTCACAGCTTCAGCTGCTCGGACTTGTGGTGATGTCGTCTTTCTCTTCAAATTATATTTATATATTTATATTACATTAATGTATTTTAAAAATATAATTAAAAGTGCAGGAAAAAAGAATGTCACAGGCATCGAATTGAAGTTTATTTTTAACACACATCAACACTATGAGGGCATTTGACGTAATAAACAAACCCATTCCCACAAAGGACATTGATACAATGGTAATGTGACTAGATATTTATGTTTAACTTGTCAAATCACTTTTAAATGTTTCTGATGTTAAAGAAAAAGAAATCCTACTTTAAATAATCCGATCATCAACAATGTTGCTGATTATTGAGATGCTGTAATTAGTAAAGAAAGTAACACATAGACTAAAACGAAGCAGGAATAAGAGCAAAGTTGGAGACTAACTAAATCATAATGCAAAAACACAAAATTACGTTTTAGTAGTCTACAGGCTAAGCATTCGTTTGTGTGATAAGCAAAGAGGTGCGAGCCCTACAGGGCTGTGTGGAGATAAGCGAGCTGAACGCCCATGCGGGTGGTCATCTGCAGACCTTACGAAAACACGAAGAAAGCAATGAGCGGCGCCCCCAGGAGCAGCAGGCTGGCGCTGGTGCTGGCGGCACCGTTGCAGTGGTGGCCCTGACAGCAGCTGATGTCTCCCTCGATGGCCGCTTTGAGCTGCGAATTCATGCTTTTTGAGCAGATCTGCTCTGACGCGCAGCCCTTCGCAGTCTTCCCTGTTTGAGTCACTGAGAGAGGAGGTCAATCAAATTAGTGGCTGGTTCAACTTAGAGACTACTACCGCCAAACCGAGCTCCACCTGTTTTGGAGATGCAGTGGTCTTCCTTGCCCTGGCAGTTCAGGGTCCCGGTGCATGTTGGACCGTTGCAGTGATAACATTTTTTCCCATTGGGGATGGACTTGCTTGGCTCTGTTAAACAGATAACAAACATCCTTTTTTTCCCCTCCCTTTTAGTCACACGTATTTTCATAAGGAAGCTATATAAAGCATTTCCAGCAAAACTTTAATTAGTTGGGGGACAGGTTAACAGGAGTGGAATATATAAAAACATGCTTCTGTTACCAGGGACAAACTCAGTGTTGCAGAGATTGGTGTTGCAACACTTGATCGAAACTACAGTTCTGGAAATCCCAAAGTTTACTGAGCCCTCCATGCAGTCTTCGGGCAGAAAACAGCCTTTCGTGTTAATGTCAGTAAATTTGGATCCCCCTGAAACAAAGACAGCGATCTCTGTGAGTCCAACTCGTGAAGGTTCTTCATATGCACACCAAAAACGACCGTCTAAGAAATGGCCAGTACCTGCATACGATATGATTCTCCTGGCACCGCACATGAAGCGGGCTGAGGGGCAGTCCATTTCTGTAGCTGCACATTCTCCCGAAATTCCCGATGAACACTTGTAGCATTTTAAGGCATAGGTTGACCCTAAAATAGCATGTAAATAATGAAAAAATAATTCTGTCAGTCATTGCACTGTAATTAGTCAACAAAAGTTGGCATTTGGAAGATTTCTTTTTTTTAAGTGGGGGTCACCATTATCTGTAAACCACTCCCATTCTGATACTGACAAAATATGAAGGCTGGGTAAATTTCACTTGATAGGCTGAAAAACATAACGCCATTTTTTTTCTAAGCAGTCTTATCAGTGGATTGCACCTTCTTAAGATTCTTCAGTTCACTTATCAGCATGAAGGCAGACATGCCTCATGACGGTGTGCCTTTAAGACTCTCATGCCAAAATGTACACAGTACACATAGTGTTAGATAGTGATGGTGAAAGTGTGACTCTTATGAAAACTGTTTGCTGACAACTCATTTCCTAAATGTGGATTTTTTTTTACTTAAAGGAAATGAAACCTTAAAGTGAACTGAAACCTTAAAATGAATATAAAAGTGATAAAGAAAGCTCTTGCCCCACTGTTTTACAGATGAGAACACTGAAAACACTGAAGCTGTCAGAATGTTTTAATCATTGAAATTTTATCATTTCCAATAATTGCATGTTTGCATGTGTGTGCGTATGCGTGTGCGTGGTGTGATGTTTTCATTACAGGAAAAAAACTGGAAACACCAAGTGTGTTGCCACCATTGACACAGCTGATCGTGGATTTTAACTTCAACTGGATATTAAACTGTCAAAATGAATTAAAGGGGACAGAAGAACACACAAAAGGACTCACCTGTTGAGAGGAGCACAAAGCTGAAGACCAGAATGTAGAGATCCATCTTGTAATACCAGGAAGCAGCCTTATGGGGGTCCTCTATCCCGCAGACTTTATTTGTGCTGTGAGGGGCGTGCCGACACGCATTCGTTTGCATGCTTGCGGGTGTGTGATGCTTTAATTACAGCCAATTGGGGGTGTCACAGAGTGTTCTGTCAACATGGCGACAGCTGGAAAGTTCATGCTCGTGTGAGCCTGTAGCATTGACTGAAAAATCTGACATGGTGCACTGAATGGTATAGCAGTATAGAGTATACTGGAAATATCCCAGGCAGTAATTTCATCCCTCAGAACCGACTTGATCATCCACCACTACAAGAAGCCCTGACATTTTCAGGGTGTGTCTCTTTGGTTTTTCCGATGATCCTGAGATCTGTCCTCTTGCTTGGAGCAGGTGGGATACCCGATTGGTTGCTCCTCCCTTCACGGCCGGTGAATGGAAAAGTGGTGATTGCAATGTAACAATCGTGTCATGTTGTGTAACATAACAGGTTGAGGCATTTGGAAATGTGACTTTATTTACACAATTTCAAACAATTTTTCTCTTGTTTTGTTTAACAGATGAAGCATCCAGTCATTTATGATGATTTCAGTGGAAACAGATTTACATTTGAATGCAGAACTGTGGCTGCTGAACAAAGAGACACAAATTGGTTTTCATGAGAGAACAGGAAGCAGAGTGAAGCAACATTTGATTAAAGTCATTAAAGGAGGGCTGGGCTCATTAAATCTTATCACAGAACGGTAAGTGAAATGAGCGGTGCCACCAGGAGCAATAGGCCGGCGCTGGTGCTGGCGGCGCCGTTGCAGAGGTCGCCCTGGCAGCAGTTGAGTTCAGCTGAGACTTTCCCGATGACCTGCTTGTTGTTTGAGTTGACGCAGACCTGCTTCGAGGCACAGCCCTTCATCATCATTTTCTGTCCATCGAAATCCACTGAGGGAGAGAGGAAACATCGAAAACGTTGTGTGAGTGAGGGATTCTCTTTCTCCCAAGGTTTCTAACTGCCCCACCGGTCAGTCCACCCACTTGAGTGGGAGGACCGTCACACTTATTAGTCCCACTGTTGACTGAGATGGCTTGTAAACCAACTCCTCCCCTCCAATGCATCCAGGGAACTATGTTGTGGGTCACCTGAGTGGGACTAACAGATGTACCAAATGATCTGGACATCAAGAGGAGGAATGAAGCTCTCTGGGGACAACTGTGCTGGATGCATATTTCTACCTTTACTGAGTCTTTGGCGGAAGTGTCCACATCCCTACCTGTGGCTGAGATGCAGCGGTCTTCGCTGCCCTCGCAGTTAAGAATTTGATCACACGACGGCCCATTGCAGGTGAAGCATTTTCTGCCGTTGGGAGGGGACGCGGCAGGCGCTGTAACATTCAGAAAAATGAACTTTTTAAATTGAACTTGTCCAGAAACTAAGTTAATCATTAATTCCAAAATAAAAGAAAATTAAGAACACACTTGGTCTTTAAGGAAACAAGTCTAAACTTGAGCCTGAAGACTCTCTCTTGTTCTCTCTCTCGGATTTCAGTAACCCTTACTTTCACTTTTGTTTCCACCCCAAGGCCCTGGGGGATATTTACTGTTATTCATACAGCCCACACACACACACACACACACACACACACACACACACACAAATATATCATGTGTTTGGTACCAGAGACAGACTGTGTATTGCAGAGATCAGTGGTGCAACATTTGCTGGCTAAGATGGTCTTCGTAATTCCAAAATTGGTTGAGCCTTCAACACAGTCCTGCAGATTAGCGCAGGACTTTATCTGGAGGTCAGAAACCTTGGAGCCACCTGGGAGAAACCACATTAACATGCTTTGGTTAAAAAATTGATTCACTTTCCACTTTTCACTTTTCACTTTTTATTGATTTATATGGCACTTTCTCATACACCGCGTAATGCAAAGTGCCTCACAAATAATAAAAACCACAAAGAAACACAGAAAATCCAACAGCAGAAGAATAAATAAGCCATGAAAATATAGAATATAAAAGCACATGCACTCATAGACACAGATACACACACATGCATACTTACATACAGACAGACACTCAACACACACCCCCCCGCACACACAAGCAAGCTGAGACATGACCGGGCACCAAGACCTGAGGCGAGAGAGGGAGACGCCACCTTTGGGGGGGCCAACTAGACCGAGGGAAGACACAATCCATGATCACAGGGGGTACCGCCACAGAGAACCACCCCGACCCGGGCGGACAAGAGACTCCGCACCAAGGCACATAGCCCCCAGGCCACCCAAGCCAGAGCCGTCCACAGGACAGCACCCCCAGCGGCAGACCGGATACTTCCCCTAGCCTGGCAGGCCCCCATAAGTAATTAATTTAAAAACTGCTGAGCCAGAAACCCCTCCATGAAACCTACCTGCAATGACCAAAATGAACTAAACCAAACCAAATTAAACTCACACCTAAATACATTCAGTTTAAAAAGAAGTGATGAGTTGAGTGACATGAACACTATTGAGAATTGAAAGAAAAGAAAATCCTCAAAAGTCAACTAATTTAAGTGGATACTTGAATATCAAAAAGCACAGGGAACATCTTTGTGAACATAAAAAGTGCAGGAGGTCTGAGTTTAAACTGTTTCTTCTGAACAACATTGATGTGATGAAGCACAAATGCACTTACCTGCATATGAAACAACGTTCAGGGCAGCACAGTGGGTGTTCAATGCAGGACACTCTTTCACTGTGTCTGTAGTGCAACTTCCACCCAGACACTCAAAACATTTCAGGGCGGCGACTGAATAAAGACAAAGAAACCAGATGAAATAGTTTCAGGGAAAACCACCTGTTCTTCATGAGGTGGGCACAGGATGCGATGGGAAACTGAAGAGAAATCTAATGAAACAAAGGAATTTAAAGAGAATGGAAGAAAACAAATGAGAAAAAGGCTCACCCTTTGGTAGGAGCACAAAGCCAAAAATCAGGAAGAAGTGATGCATTTTTGCGATGAAGGAAGGAAGTCGTGTCTGGCTGTCTTGCCACTGGGTCTTATAAGAGCTGGGAGGGACTCTTGCGTGAACCCCTCCTTTATTACATTTCCCAGAAGATGAAAGTGATCAAACATGGCATATGCTGGTCGTGTTACCTGATGATGCATTTTGTGAATCTGATGGTGCATCAATGTTCACAACAAGCCTTGAAATCTAACCAGTCTACTGAACCATAACTGTTGAAAATGTTTTTAAAAGTAACTCATCCAGCGGTCTAGAAGTCACCTTCTGACCACCTGCATGTTCTTTTGCTCTCTTTGAATCGTCTTTGGTTTTCCTGTTCTGCTCTTGTGGGTTGCATGGTTGCTTTTTGGAGCTGAACTGTTGCCGGGTGCCAGGGTCTGGGCACCTCCTCCCCCATAGGGGGCGCCAGACCCTGACATGGGACCAGCAGGAGGTCGCGCACCTGTGCTGCATCCCGCAATTACCTCCCCTTCTTAAGGCCCAGGTCCGACAGCTTCCACTGTCGGAGCGTACACCGTTGTCTGTTGGACTGTTGTCTTGTTGGACTGATGACTTTGGGTTGTCTTGGTCACCTGCCCCGTTGGACTCCCGTCCTGAACCCCGTGCCCGTCAACCTGGATCCCCCGCTTGTCTGTTCCCCGGACATTATGGTTCGTGGAGAGGTAGTTCTGTTTGTTTGGACTTTTTCCCGTGCGGGTGTTTTTGTGTGGGCCCGAGAGCCCTTGTCTCCTCCCGTATCGGAGCGCCTTGTGTTTTACATTTTGTAAATTAAACTTGTGTTCTTCACCTGCTACCCTGCGTCTGCGTTTGGGTCCACCATTCCGAGTCCACCCCTTGACAGCCGGGGCCACAAAAACAAGCTGTTTGTGACCCAGTTGATTTTTGGCAGCATGAAAACAGACAACTGTATTTGGCTCCTTTGCTCACAATATTTGCTTGCAGGACATTCATTTAGGAAGCTCTGTGGTTAAAAACAGATTTGGCTGCAGGCCTACGACACTCGGCCTCTCCCAGGTTTCCTGTGCGTTTCTTCATCATTGTTGTTCCAAAATTCTGTGATTGTGAAATAAAGTATTGACACAAATGGGACCCAAACTGCATTGACCTGCCCCTTCCACTGTAGCCTCTACTATATCCAACCCAACTTTCTCCAGCGTATACTTGAGAGCCAGAAGAAATTCCCAAGACAGTAAGTCCGTCATTAACTCTTCAAAGTTAGTAGAAAAATATCCTCGGTCAGGTGGGTAGAGACACGCGTGCCGTTTTAGACTCAGGCGATCTTGTCAGGGTTCTGTGCCTTTTTTGCTCGTCAGCTACTGCTCAAGAGGCCTGGCCCTCCCGGAGAGGGAGGCCAGATCATTCCGTCCTGCGTCCCAGATGCAAGCGACTAGTTTGTTCTCGGCTGCCTGTACCGTCGTTTGTGGATTTGTGCTGGTGACTTTGTCCAGCTGTTCTTTGTTTCTGGTCGGGGTGGGCAAGTGAGGCACTGAGGCTTTCCTAACTATTGTGTCGTTAAAGATTCAAAGCTTCGAGACTTCAGTGATGGTGACATCTGGTGGACAACTGAAGCCATAGCAACCTCTAAAGAGCACGACTGAAGCACTGACACTGTTTCAGTCCCATGACACAAATACAAGTTCATTGTGTGGTCATCCAGGTGTTTTGTTCATTCATACCAAATAATTATATCATTACAATTAAATATGCAGATACTCTCCCCCTTCCTCTAAAACACATTCAGGATTAACCTAAAGAGTAAATGGGAATTATATTAAGTGTTCAGTGTTTATTGAACACTGAGATTTATTTACTGTACCAAAAGTCCTCAACAGGATTAGAGATCCTTCCTACTTTGCAAATGATCATGGTGTTTGAATTCAGAAACATTGTTTTTGTTCGTGTGAAGTGTTTTTAAGGAAAACCTTTAAAGATAATGGTTTGTCATTTGGGGACTTGTATGTTTGGTTTGGAATGATTATTCACAGAAGCAGAAAAGTTATCTGTCCTCACAGGCTTTTATTGAGAAATATCATTTTCTCCACTGTCACAGGCTTCAGTCTGCTCCTCTTCTGGCTGACCAGCTCCACAGCTTTGGAAAATATCCTTTCACAGGGAACAGATGATGCTGGGATGCACAGATACTTGCATGCACGTTTCCACAGCGTCAGATATAAAGTCTTTTGTGCCATCCAGTACTTCAAGGGATCCTCGGCTCTTGTCAGAATTTGTTCTTTCAAGTATCTGTGACACACACAGTAAGACACTGAATTAAAAAAAAAAACAAAGAAAAAAACTGATGTTTCAACAGTCATCAACATTCATACCTCTGGATCGCCACGGCAGCGCTGCCAGATGTGCTGCTGGTGTGGTGCTGAGACTCTACATAGTTGTCCAGTACTGCCCACAAGTTGTGATTTTGTTCACTAGCACTGCCAGATGTTGTTGCAGTCTCCAGTGGCACATCTTCTGCCGATATATCCATAAGATTGGCACACTCTCTTGTCAGCCTTTCCACAGCAGCCTGAGCATTGCTTTGATTCATAAAGCCAGCCTGTTTAAATTGTGGATCCAAGATGGTTGCCACAGACAGGAAGTTCACCTGTTCCAAACCACTGAATTTTTCATTTAAATTATTTTTCAAATGGTTGGCAAACGTGGCACCAATACAATGAGCCATTTGCCTTTGACCCTGATGCACTCCTTTCCTCAGAAAGCTCAACAGTTGCCTGATAGAATGGCCATAAAACTGTCAGGCAATGGTTGATTGCTGCATAGTCATCAGCAGTGAAAGGCACTAAGTCAGTGCGAAGTGATGCCTGGGCTGCCCCAAAGGTTCTCTCTGCTCATAAAGCCTATGGAGCATGGCATAAGTGCTGTTCCATCTGGTTTCAACCTCTTGAACAAGCTTTGTTTGGGGCATGCCCATATTAGCTTGAATAGAACACAACTTTTCCTTTGCTTTGGAATTGGACTTGAAGTGTGCCACCATTTTGCGGGCCCTACTGCGCATGTTCTCCAGCTCAGACGTCTGACAGAGTGATTTTTGACAACGAGATTTAGCATGTGGGCAAAGCAATCAATATGTCCAACATTTAAAAGAGTTACACTTGCCACAATATTGTGAGCCCCATCAGAAACCACCCCACAGACTTTTTCAGTGATTCCCCACTCTCATGAAATTTGCAATTGCATCTGAAATATTAGCTGCAGTGTGGGCCATAGCAAAATACTACACACCTAAAAGCACAGTAGCCAGATCTAGGCTGTCTGACACAGAATGGCAAGTAACACCAAGGTATGCATCCATGTTGACTGATGTCCACATGTCAGCAGTCAAACTAACAGCTGAAGTCTGCTTAATTTCTGTCAATGCCTTCTCTCTGGCTACAGTGTACCTTGCTTCCACCATTGCCTTTACAGCTTTGCGGCTTGGAATGGAGTATGATGGGTCCAGGATTTTAATGAAATTTTGGAACCCTTCATCCTCAATGACAGATAAAGGCTGACCATCTTTAACAATCATGTCCACCAAGGCCTCACCCAGCTTCTGTTTTCTGGACACTGTGGGAGAATGGTTGCTATATGAATACGATACACAGCATCTCCAATAAAGACACACACATACATATAAACAGTATATATTTAGCTTACCGTCAGGATTTCCAGTGTTGACAGGCTCATGACTGTCGTCATGCTGAGCACGCAAGTGTCTCAGCATAGATGATGTGTTATTGCTGAAAGACAACTCTTGTGTGCATTGAAAGCACCGCACCTACAAGCAATTGTAATTTTGAGACCCATTTAAAAATTAAGAACACAATGCAATAATGGAAACATAAAATGTATGCTATGAATTGCATTACCTTATTTGGTAATGCGTGCTGCTTTTGACTTGGGGGATCTACTTCACACCCAAAACAGTTTTTCTTTATATGGCCTCCCACAACAACTTGCACAGCTCTAGCCACACAAGCTTTTAGAATAACCAGTAAATCCCCACTCGTTGACAATCTAGACTGAGATAGAGGTGAATTATACCCCGCCATGAGGTGGTTGACAGTGGCCCCGGTGTAGACTCTAGCAGCCAGAGGGTCTTCAAAGCTCTTGTACCCCTCCCCCCAGTATGAGCAGTACGGGGGAGGTCCGCATGTTACATCCTCCGCAGCGTCTGCCTTGTGGAGAGAGTCTGCAGACCATGAGCAACCATATGGTGAGCTTATGTGTGCTTCATCACTATCGTTCGGCACCTCCCCTTCTTCTTCTTCAGTTTTACATGTGATATGAAGGGCTGAATCATCCTCCCAGCAACCATGGAAAATTGGTTTATACATCCCAATATCTCCTGAAGACTCTTGAGAAAGGATCGGCTGCACGCGGTGAAGTTCTTCTCCGTAAAGTTCACGCTCGTGTGACCCTGTAGCATTGACTGAAAAATCTGACATGGTGCACTGAATGGTATAGCAGTATAGAGTATACTGGAAATATCCCAGGCAGTAATTTCATCCCTCGGAACCGACTTGATCATCCACCACTACAAGAAGCCCTGACATTTTCAGGGTGTGTCTCTTTGGTTTTTCCAATGATCCTGAGATCTGTCCTCTTGCTTGGAGCAGGTGGGATACCCGATCGGTTGCTCCTCCCTTCACGGCCGGTGAATGGAAAAGTGGTGATTGCAATGTAACAATCGTGTCACGTTGTGTAACATAACAGGTTGAGGCATTTGAAAATGTGACTTTATTTACACAATTTCAAACATTTTTTTCTCTTGTTTTGTTTAACAGATGAAGCATCCAGTCATTTATGACGATTTCAATGGAAACAGATTTACATTTGAATGCAGAACTGTGGCTGCTGAGCAAAGAGACACAAATTGGTTTTCATGAGAGAACAGGAAGAAGAGTGAAGCAACATTTGATTAAAGTCATTTACATAAAATCTTATGATAGAACGATAAGTGGGATGAGCGGTGCCACCAGAAGCAATAGGCCGGCGCTGGTGCTGGCGGCGCCTTTGTTGGTGGCAGGCGCCGTGGCAGGTGGCGTGGCAGGCGGCGTGGCAGGCGCCGTGGCAGGCGGCGTGGCAGGCGGCGTGGCAGGCGGCGTGGCAGGCGGCCGGCGTGGCAGGCGCCGTGGCAGGCGCCGTCGTTGGCCGTTGTTGGCCGTTGCAGAGGTCGCCCTGGCAGCAGTTGAGTTCAGCTGAGACTTTCCCCATGAGCTGCTGGTTCTTTGAATTGACGCAGAACTGCTTGGAGGCACAGCCCTTCATCATAATCTTCTGTCCATCAGCCTCCACTGAGGGAGAGAGGAAACATGGAAAATGTTGTGTGAGCGAGGGATTTTCTTTCTCCCAAGGTTTCTAACTGTCCCAACAGGTCAGTCCACCCACTTGAGTGGGAGGACCGTCACACTTATTAGTCCCACTGTTGACTGAGATGGCTTGTAAACCAACTCCTCCCCTCCAATGCATCCAGGGAACTATGTTGTGGGTCACCTGAGTGGGACTAACAGATGTACCAAATGATCTGGACATCAAGAGGAGGAATGAAGCTCTCTGGGGACAACTGTGCTGGATGCATATTTCTACCTTTACTGAGTCTTTGGCGGAAGTGTCCACATCCCTACCTGTGGCTGAGATGCAGCGGTCTTCGCTGCCCTCGCAGTTAAGAATTTGATCACACGACGGCCCATTGCAGGTGAAGCATTTTCTGCCGTTGGGAAGGGATGCGGCAGGTGCTGTAACATTCAGAAACTAAGTAATTAATTAATTCCAAAATAAAAGAAAATTAAGAACACACTTGGTCTTTAAGGAAACAAGTCTAAACTTGAGCCTGAAGACTCTCTCTTGTTTTCTCTCTCGGACTTCAGTAACCCTTACTTTCACTTTTGTTTCCACCCCAAGGCCCTGGGGGATATTTACTGTTATTCATACAACCCACACACACACACACACACACACACACACACACACAAATATATCATGTGTTTGGTACCAGAGACAGACTGTGTATTGCAGAGATCAGTGGTGCAACATTTGCTGGCTAAGATGGTCTTCGAAATTCCAAAATTGATTGAGCCTTCAACACAGTCCCCCAGATTAGCGCAGGACTTTATCTGGAGGTCAGAAACCTTGGAGCCACCTGGGAGAAACCACATTAACATGCTTTGGTTAAAAAAATTAATTAATTAATAAATTTAAAAACTGCTGAGCCAGAAACCCCTCCATGGAACCTACCTGCAATGACCAAAATGAACTAAACCAAACCAAAATAAACTCACACCTAAATACATTCAGTTTAAAAAGAAGTGATGAGGTGAGTGACATGAACACTATTGAGATACGAAAGAAAAGAAAATCCTCAAAAGTCAATTAATTTAAGTGGATACTTGAATATCAAAAAGCACAGGGAACATCTTTGTGAACATAAAAAGTGCAGGAGGTCAGAGTTTAAACTGTTTCTTCTGAACAACATTGATGCGATGAAGCACAAATGCACTTACCTGCATATGAAACAACGTTCAGGGCAGCACAGTGGGTGTTCAATGCAGGACACTCTTTCACTGTGTTGGGAATGCAATTTCCACCCAGACACTCAAAACATTTCAGGGCAGCGACTGAATAAAGACAAAGAAACCAGATGAAATAGTTTCAGGGAAAACCACCTGTTCTCCATGAGGTGGGCACAGGATGCAATGGGAAACTGAAGAGAAATCTAATGAAACAAAGGAATTTAAAGAGAATGGAAGAAAACAAATGAGAAAAAGGCTCACCTTTTGGGAGGAGCACAAAGCCAAAAATCAGGATGAAGTGATGCATTTTTGCAATGAAGGAAGGAAGTCATGTCTGAATCTCTTGCTACCTGGTCTTATATGAGCTGGGAGGGACTCTTGCGTGAACCCCTCCTTTATTACATCTCCCACAATATAAAAGTGATCAAATATGGCATATGCTGGTCATGTTACCTGATGGTGCATTTTGTGAATTTTGTGACCCAAACTGCATTGACCTGTACTTTGTGTGTTGAACACAACTTATTTCTGAAGGACCAGCATGATAATAAATCTATTTGTTTAAGATATAAAGTACTGCATATCAGTATTGTGACAGCAGCCAAAACTCAAATAAGAGTACATCCACAAGTCACTCCTATGTGCTTAAGAAACCATCTTGGATCCGATGCATTGCTAAGCTGCTGCCAACTGCTCCCTTTCATTTGAACAGTTTTGTTTTCCATGGAAATCAAATGAACTCCTGATCCTTTTGTTTCGTTTCACTGCAAAGCGCTCTAATCTCATGGATCATTTGCATTCAGAACATTGATAACAGAAAATCAGTTTTGGTTTTTTTTTCCCTTTTAATTTCACCATCTCGAGTCTATAAAAAAACATTATAAGACGTATACAGTCCAACACCCACCACGTCTTTTTCAGGGTAGAATAATAGTTAGGGCATCAATAATTCATCATTAATAATGGAAATGAGGCTCTGCATGTGTTGTACTTTATTTATAATACAACACCAAAGTGATTTGCATCTCTGACATTCAAAAGGTACCGCTGCAACGCCATCATTTCACGTGTGACGGTCTCCTCGACAAGTGAAGGCTCGCTGCCAATAATTTGTTTTTATGGGTTCCAAAACCGCGGCTCCGGACACGTGGCCCCGATAGCAGACCAGAAACATGAGTACAGCGACCGTGACAAAAGCAGCAGCTCAACAGAGGAGCTAACAGAGCAGGCGGCTGTATTCAGACAGGGCCGAGGACTTTTTCACCCCATCCCAGATACGAGCGGCGTAGTGGAACCTGTTAAATCAACAACAACGTTAAACTCCAATTATTGACATCATTTTGTAGAATACAGAAACACGAACTACCCCATTTACATCTTTCATCTTCAACAAGTTGCTTTAAGTTGCTTAAAAAAAGAAACAATACTAAAAAGAGGGGAAGTAGGAGGCCAAAACTGAGAAGTTAAGAACAAAAAGAAAAAAAGGGGAAGCGTACCAGTTCTTTTCTGTGAGGATGGTGTGCGACAGCTGGCAGCGAGGCATGGCCAGGACTCGACTGCGCAGTTTGGAGACCGTGGTGGAGAAGGTGGGGTGTCCTTTGTACCCCGGAAGCAGGGAGAAGAGCGGGTATGTTCCCGGCGCTATGTGTGGGACAACGTTTAATGGCCAAGCTAAGCGATACACAGGAGATCAAATGATGAAGAGAAATGACCTGAACCTGCTTTGGTCAGACTGTCGTCAGGATCATTCTCCTGCACAGGAAGGAGAAACATGTTGACTTCCGTTGTGAGATAGTCCTGCCCTAAACCAGGGAAGATGTTGCAGTCCAACATCGACAGTGTCCCTGAAAACAGCTGATCTTTAAGGAAACAAGTCGAAACTTCAGCCTGGAGACTCTCTCTTGTTTTCTCTCTTGGACTTCAGTGACCCTTATTTTCACTTTTGTTTCCACCCCAAGGCCCTGGGGGATATTTACTGTTATTCATACAGCCCACACACACACACACACACACACACACACACACACACACACACACACACATACACAAATATATCATGTGTTTGGTACCAGAGACAGACTGTGTATTGCAGAGATCAGTGGTGCAACATTTGCTGGCTAAGATGGTCTTCGTAATTCCATAATTGATTGAGCCTTCAATACAGTCCCCCAGATTAGCGCAGGACTTTATCTGGAGGTCAGAAACCTTGGAGCCACCTGGGAGAAACCACATTAACATGCTTTGGTTAAAAAAAATTAATTAATTAATTAATTTAAAAACTGCTGAGCCAGAAACCCCTCCATGGAACCTACCTGCAATGACCAAAATGAACTAAACCAAACCAAAATAAACTCACACCTAAATACATTCAGTTTAAAAAGAAGTGATGAGTTGAGTCACATGAACACTATTGAGAATTGAAAGAAAAGAAAATCCTCAAAAGTCAACTAATTTAAGTGGATACTTGAATATCAAAAAGCACAGGGAACATCTTTGTGAACATAAAAAGTGCAGGAGGTCAGAGTTTAAACTGTTTCTTCTGAACAACATTGATGTGATGAAGCACAAATGCACTTACCTGCATATGAAACAACGTTCAGGGCAGCACAGTGGGTGTTCAATGCAGGACACTCTTTCACTGTGTCTGTAGTGCAACTTCCACCCAGACACTCAAAACATTTCAGGGCGGCGACTGAATAAAGACAAAGAAACCAGATGAAATAGTTTCAGGGAAAACCACCTGTTCTCCATGAGGTGGGCACAGGATGCGATGGGAAACTGAAGAGAAATCTAATGAAACAAAGGAATTTAAAGAGAATGGAAGAAAACAAATGAGAAAAAGGCTCACCTTTTGGGAGGAGCACAAAGCCAAAGATCAGGAAGAAGTGATGCATTTTTGCCATGAAGGAAGGAAGTCGTGTCTGGCTGTCTTGCCACTGGGTCTTATAAGAGCTGGGAGGGACTCTTGCGTGAACCCCTCCTTTATTACATTTCCCAGAAGATGAAAGTGATCAAACATGGCATATGCTGGTCGTGTTACCTGATGGTGCATTTTGTGAATCTGATGGTGCATCAATGTTCACAACAAGCCTTGAAATCTAACCAGTCTACTTAACCATAACTGTTGAAAATGTTTTTAAAAGTAACTCATCCAGCGGTCTAGAAGTCACCTTCTGACCACCTGCATGTTCTTTTGCTCTCTTTGAATCGTCTTTGGTTTTCCTGTTCTGCTCTTGTGGGTTGCATGGTTGCTTTTTGGAGCTGAACTGTTGCCAGGGCCACAAAAACAAGCTGTTTGTCACCCAGTTGATTTTTGGCAGCATGAAAACATAAACAACTGTATTTGGCTCCTTTGCTCACAATATTTGCTTGCAGGACATTCATTTTGGAAGCTCTTTGGTTAAAAACAGATTTGGCTGCAGGCCTACGACACTCGGCCTCTCCCAGGTTTCCTGTGCGTTTCTTCATCATTGTTGTTCCAAAATTCTGTGATTGTGAAATAAAGTATTGACACAAATAGGACCCAAACTGCATTGACCTGCCCCTTCCACTGTAGTCTCTACTATATCCAACCCAACTTTCTCCAGCGTATACTTGAGAGCCAGAAGAAATTCCCAAGACAGTAAGTCCGTCATTAACTCTTCAAATTAGTAGAAAAATATCCTCGGTCAGGTGGGTAGAGACACGCGTGCCGTTTTAGACTCAGGCGATCTTGTCAGGGTTCTGTGCCTTTTTTGCTCGTCAGCTACTGCTCAAGAGGCCTGGCCCTCCCGGAGAGGGAGGCCAGATCATTCCGTCCTGCGTCCCAGATGCAAGCGACTAGTTCGTTCTCGGCTGCCTGTACCGTCGTTTGTGGATTTGTGCTGGTGACTTTGTCCAGCTGTTCTTTGTTTCTGGTCGGGGTGGGCAAGTGGAGCACTGAGGCTTTCCTAACTATTGTGTCGTTAAAGATTCAAAGCTTCGAGACTTCAGTGATGGTGACATCTGGTGGACAACTGAAGCCATAGCAACCTCTAAAGAGCACGACTGAAGCACTGACACTGTTTCAGTCCCATGACACAAATACAAGTTCATTGTGTGGTCATCCAGGTGTTTTGTTCATTCATACCAAATAATTATATCATTACAATAAAATATGCAGATACTCTCCCCCTTACTCTAAAACACATTCAGGATTAACCTAAAGAATAAATGGGAATTATATTAAGGGTTCAGTGTTTATTGAACACTGAGATTTATTTACTGTACCAAAAGTCCTCAACAGGATTAGAGATCCTTCCTACTTTGCAAATGATCATGGTGTTTGAATTCAGAAACATTGTTTTTGTTCGTGTGAAGTGTTTTTAAGGAAAACCTTTAAAGATAATGGTTTGTCATTTGGGGACTTGTATGTTTGGTTTGGAATGATTATTCACAGAAGCAGAAAAGTTATCTGTCCTCACAGGTTTTTATTGAGAAATATCATTTTCTCCACCGTCACAGGCTTCAGTCTGCTCCTCTTCTGGCTGACCAGCTCCACAGCTTTGGAAAATATCCTTTCACAGGGAACAGATGATGCTGGGATGCACAGATACTTGCATGCACGTTTCCACAGCGTCAGATATAAAGTCTTTCGTGCCATCCAGTACTTCAAGGGATCCTCGGCTCTTGTCAGAATTTGTTCTTTCAAGTATCTGTGACACACACAGTAAGACAATGAATGACTGAATTAAAAAAAAACAAAGAAAAAAACTGATGTTTCAACAGTCATCAACATTCATACCTCTGGATCTCCACGGCAGTGTTGCCAGATGTGCTGCTGGTGTGGTGCTGAGACTCTACATAGTTGTCCAGTACTGCCCACAAGTTGTGATTTTGTTCACTAGCACTGCCAGATGTTGTTGCAGTCTCCAGTGGCACATCTTCTGCCGATATATCCATAAGATTGGCACACTCTCTTGTCAGCCTTTCCACAGCAGCCTGAGCATTGCTTTGATTCGTGACACCAGCCTGTTTAAATTGTGGATCCAAGATGGTTGCCACAGACAGGAAGTTCACCTTTTGCAAGCCACTGAAATTTTCATTTAAATTATTTTTCAAATGGTTGGCAAGCGTGGCACCAATACAATGAGCCATTTGGGCATACTCAGCAGAAATGACATGTCTCAGCATTTTGGCTAAAGGAATTGCCTTTGACCCTGACACTCTCCTTTCCTCAGAAAGCTCAACAGCTGCCTGATAGAAAGGCCTAAAAAACAGTTTTACACGTTGCATGAAGGGCTGAATCATCCTCCTGGCAACCATGGAAAATTGGTTTATACATCCCAATATCTCCTGAAGACTTTTGAGAAAGGATCGGCTGCAGGCTGTGAAGTTCTTCTCCATAAAGTTCATGCTCGTGTGAGCCTGTAGCGTTGACTGAAAAATCTGACATGGTGCACTGAATGGTATAGCAGTATAGAGTATACTGGAAATATCCCAGGCAGTAATTTCATCCCTCGGAACCGACTTGATCATCCACCACTACAAGAAGCCCTGACATTTTCAGGGTGTGTCTCTTTGGTTTTTCCGATGATCCTGAGATCTGTCCTCTTGCTTGGAGCAGGTGGGATACCCGATTGGTTGCTCCTCCCTTCATGGCCGGTGAATGGAAAAGTGGTGATTGCAATGTAACAATCGTGTCATGTTGTGTAACATAACAGGTTGAGGCATTTGGAAATGTGACTTTATTTACACAATTTCAAACAATTTTTTCTCTTGTTTTGTTTAACAGATGAAGCATCCAGTCATTTATGATGATTTCAGTGGAAACAGATTTACATTTGAATGCAGAACTGTGGCTGCTGAGCAAAGAGACACAAATTGGTTTTCATGAGAGAACAGGAAGCAGAGTGAAGCAACATTTGATTAAAGTCATTAAAGGAGGGCTGGGCTCATTAAATCTTATCACAAAACGATAAGTGAGATGAGCGGTGCCACCAGGAGCAATAGGCCGGCGCTGGTGCTGGCGGCGCCGTTGCAGAGGTCGCCCTGGCAGCAGTTGAGTTCAGCTGAGACTTTCCCCATGAGCTGCTGGTTCTTTGAATTGACGCAGAACTGCTTGGAGGCACAGCCCTTCATCATCACTTTCTGTCCATCAGCCTCCACTGAGGGAGAGAGGAAACATCGAAAACGTTGTGTGAGCGAGGGATTCTCTTTCTCCCAAGGTCCCACTTGAGTGGGAGGACCGTCACACTTATTAGTCCCACTGTTGACTGAGATGGCTTGTAAACCAACTCCTCCCCTCCAATGCATCCAGGGAACTATGTTGTGGGTCACCTGAGTGGGACTAACAGATGTACCAAATGATCTGGACATCAAGAGGAGGAATGAAGCTCTCTGGGGACAACTGTGCTGGATGCATATTTCTACCTTTACTGAGTCTTTGGCGGAAGTGTCCACATCCCTACCTGTGGCTGAGATGCAGCGGTCTTCGCTGCCCTCGCAGTTAAGAATTTGATCACACGACGGCCCATTGCAGGTGAAGCATTTTCTGCCGTTGGGAGGGGACGCGGCAGGTTCTGTAACATTCAGAAAAATGAACTTTTTAAATTGAACTTGTCCAGAAACGAAGTAACACACACACACACACACACACACACACACACACACACACACACACACACACACACAAATATATCATGTGTTTGGTACCAGAGACAGACTGTGCATTGCAGAGATCAGTGGTGCAACATTTGCTGGCTAAGATGGTCTTCGAAATTCCAAAATTGATTGAGCCTTCAACACAGTCCCCCAGATTAGCGCAGGACTTTATCTGGAGGTCAGAAACCTTGGAGCCACCTGGGAGAAACCACATTAACATGCTTTGGTTAAAAAAATTAATTAATAAATTTAAAAACTGCTGAGCCAGAAACCCCTCCATGAAACCTACCTGCAATGACCAAAATGAACTAAACCAAACCAAAATAAACTCACACCTAAATACATTCAGTTTAAAAAGAAGTGATGAGTTGAGTCACATGAACACTATTGAGAATTGAAAGAAAAGAAAATCCTCAAAAGTCAACTAATTTAAGTGGATACTTGAATATCAAAAAGCACAGGGAACATCTTTGTGAACATAAAAAGTGCAGGAGGTCAGAGTTTAAACTGTTTCTTCTGAACAACATTGATGCGATGAAGCACAAATGCACTTACCTGCATATGAAACAACGTTCAGGGCAGCACAGTGGGTGTTCAATGCAGGACACTCTTTCACTGTGTCTGTAGTGCAACTTCCACCCAGACACTCCCAACATTTCAGGGCGGCGACTGAATAAAGACAAAGAAACCAGATGAAATAGTTTCAGGGAAAACCACCTGTTCTCCATGAGGTGGGCACAGGATGCGATGGGAAACTGAAGAGAAATCTAATGAAACAAAGGAATTTAAAGAGAATGGAAGAAAACAAATGAGAAAAAGGCTCACCTTTTGGGAGGAGCACAAAGCCAAAAATCAGGAAGAAGTGATGCATTTTTGCCATGAAGGAAGGAAGTCGTGTCTGGCTGTCTTGCCACTGGGTCTTATATGAGCTGGGAGGGACTCTTGCGTGAACCCCTCCTTTATTACATTTCCCAGAAGATGAAAGTGATCAAACATGGCATATGCTGGTCGTGTTACCTGATGGTGCATTTTGTGAATCTGATGGTGCATCAATGTTCACAACAAGCCTTGAAATCTAACCAGTCTACTGAACCATAACTGTTGAAAATGTTTTTAAAAGTAACTCATCCAGTGGTCTAGAAGTCACCTTCTGACCACCTGCATGTTCTTTTGCTCTCTTTGAATCTTTTTGGCAGCATGAAAACAAACAACTGTATTTGGCTCCTTTGCTCACAATATTTGCTTGCAGGACATTCATTTAGGAAGCTCTTTGGTTAAAAACAGATTTGCTTGCAGGCCTACGACACTCGGCCTCTCCCAGGTTTCCAGCGCGTTTCTTCATCATTGTTGTTCCAAAATTCTGTGATTGTGAAATAAAGTATTGACACAAATAGGACCCACACTGCATTGACCTGTACTTTGTGTGTTGAACATGACTTATTCATGAAGGACCAGCATGATAAGAAATCTATTTGTGTAAGATATAAAGTACCGCAGATCAGTATTGTGAAAGCAGCCAAAACTCAAATAAGAGTACATCCACAAGTCACTCCTATGTGCTTGAGAAACCATCTTGAATCAGATGCATTGCTGAGCTGCTGCCAACTGCTCCCTTTCATTTGAACAGTTTTGTTTTCCATGGAAATCAAATGAACTCCTGATCCTTTTGTTTCGTTTCACTGCAAAGCGCTCTAATCTCATGGATCATTAACAGCACCAGCAGGTGCGGCCTCTTTGCATTCAGAACATTGATAACAGAAAATCAGTTTTGTTTTTTTTTTCCCTTTTAATTTCACCATCTCGAGTCTATAAAAAAACATTATAAGACTATGCAGTCCAACACCCACCACGTCTTTTTCAGGGTAGAATAATAGTTAGGGCATCAATAATTCATCATTAATAATGGAAATGAGGCTCTGCATGTGTTGTACTTTATTTATAATACAACACCAAAGTGATTTGCATCGCTGACATTCAAAAGGTACCGCTGCAACGCCATCATTTCACGTGTGACGGTCTCCTCGACAAGTGAAGGCTCGCTGCCGATTATCCGTTTTTTCCGGGTTCCAAAACCGCGGCTCCGGACACGTGGCCCCGATAGCAGACCAGAAACATGAGTACAGCGCCCGTGACAAAAGCAGCAGCTCAACAGAGGAGCTAACAGAGCAGGCGGCTGTATTCAGACAGGGCCGAGGACTTTTTCACCCCATCCCAGATACGAGCGGCGTAGTGGAACCTGTTAAATCAACAACAACGTTAAACTCCAATTATTGACATCATTTTGTAGAATACAGAAACACAAACTACCCCATTTACATCTTTCATCTTCAACAAGTTGCTTTAAGTTGCTTAAAAAAACAAACAATACTAAAAAGAGGGGAAGTAGGAGGCCAAAACTGAGAAGTTAAGAACAAAAAGAAAAAAAGGGGAAGCGTACCAGTTCTTTTCTGTGAGGATGGTGTGCGACAGCTGGCAGCGAGGCATGGCCAGGACTCGACTGCGCAGTTTGGAGACCGTGGTGGAGAAGGTGGGGTGTCCTTTGTACCCCGGAAGCAGGGAGAAGAGCGGGTATGTTCCCGGCGCTATGTGTGGGACAACGTTTAATGGCCAAGCTAAGCGATACACAGGAGATCAAATGATGAAGAGAAATGACCTGAACCTGCTTTGGTCAGACTGTCGTCAGGATCATTCTCCTGCACAGGAAGGAGAAACATGTTGACTTCCGTTGTGAGATAGTCCTGCCCTAAACCAGGGAAGATGTTGCAGTCCAACATCGACAGTGTCCCTGAAAACAACCAGATATTAACCCCATATCAGACATAAGCAAAATAGAAAAGATTTATGTATAAAGAATAGCTTTCTAACTTCAAACCTTTGTATTTGAGGTGAGAGTGGGCCATTAATTTGTCCACGACCATATGCATGTTCTTCAGATTCCTGGGGCAGAAATCATCCAGTCTGGCTTTATTCTGGACGAACACTGGAGAGGGGACAGAATTCTTTGGTTTTGATGATAGCGATGAAGAGAAATGACCTAAACCTACGAGCAACATCTGTGCAGTGACCACTCACCTATATGGGGGTAGTATTCAGCCCCATCATCACTGCCAGAAGAGCCAGTGCTGTCGTGGCTCGCGGATGGAGTGGAGGGTTTTAACATTTCGGCAGTTTGAAGAAACCTAGTGGAAAACATAACGGTAGACTTGTCGCTGCCAGTTGAGACACAACCCCTGTAAGTTTCACTCTGTTCCACAACTTTAATAGAAGAGGAAAAAGGCCGGAGAAACCCCAGGAGATTGAGAACGTTACAGCATGTCTGTCTGCCACTATTGCCAACTGAAAAAATGATGTTACACTGCTTATGAAGAAGGGAACAATATCCTCTCAGCAAATAAAATGAAATGCTCAGCATTCCTCTGAGATATTTCAGTTACCACCATCAGCCCCCAGTGAAAGCTACTCCAACCTGATTTATTTAGCAAACAAGAGCAACTCCTGAGAAAAGGTTGTACCCACCTGTACAGGGTTAAATCAGTGAACCAGTCTTGGACAACAATAACCACATGGCAGACAGTAAACAGGAAAGCTGCAATCTGAAGAGACTGTTGACAGACGTTCATCAGAAAGAGATCTGAGACACGGCTCTCAACGCCAATGTGCATCAAAAATTACTCTGAACAAGAGGACGCATGGGTCTTAGAGTCAATGCAGGTATTCCAGCATTAAGAGTTGGCGAACACTCACCTGCATTTCAACATAAGTGTGTGGAAGGTTGTACTCTGGGGGTAATTTCCGATCATTATTGATGAGGTGATCAAGAATAGACGGGCTGAGTATAGGCTGAAGGAGTGAAAAGGTCTTTCTCTCAGTTGTGCATGCTCAAGCCTGTGCTAACAGCAATGTGCTTTGCTTGCCTGGGTATCCAAGAAGATTACTCTCTCCTGGGTGATGAAGAAGTCAATGCCTGTGCTCTGGTTTGCTCCTCTTTCCTTGATTTCTTGAGTCTGGGCTCTGAACACATAACCCCTGAGCAAATGATATTTAAGAGCATTGTATTAATGTACTGTTATTTAAGTGTGGAGCTACTGTAATATCACACGGTTGCATGTGAAGTGAATGTTTATGAACTACCCACACTTGCACTGTTGATGGCGTTGCACGGGTACCTTTTGAATATCGGTTGTTGTATTATGAATAAAGTACAACACACGCAGAGCCGCAATCAATTAATGATGAATTATCGATGCCCTAACTATTGAGGCCGCACCTGTTGGTGCTGTTAATGATCCACCCTATCAGAGCGCTATGCAGTAAAACAAAAGGATCAGGATGTCTGTGAAGGTTCTCAGTCATCCAGGTCATGGTAATTCTGTTCAGTCCACTTGCTATGATTCAACCAGTCTACTTGCTGTGATTCAACTAACAAAAAACAAAAAAATCAGGACTATTATTCTACCCTGAAAAAGACGTGGTGGGTGTTGGACTGTATACGTCTTATAATGGGTTTTTTTTAGACTCGAGATGATGAAATTAAAAGGGAAAAAAAACCAAACTGATTTATTGGGATCAATGTTCTGAATGCAAAGAGGCCGCACCTGCTGGTGCTGTTAATGATCCACCCTATCAGAGCGCTATGCAGTAAAACAAAAGGACCAGGATGTCTGTGAAGGTTCTCAGTCATCCAGGTCAACCCACAACATCTAGAACTAGACTCCAGCAAGTCGTCTGGTTTGGTTATATTGCCCCCATGTGTTCAAAATAAACACCAAAATGTGTTCACCAAAATCACAGTGTACCTATTTGTTGTTGCTCTAAAGATAAGTGTGCGTTATGGGCTGATTTCTGATCAGATTTTCTGGTACAATAAAATTCTGTGAAATCTCCTTCAACACTTTCTTTGATTGCACAGCTGGAGTTATGGACAAACTTACCTCTGATCTTCCTCAGGAGTGTTGGCAGATAACAGTGACATAAGCGTAGACTTCCCAGCACCCTGGAGGCCAATGACTCCCACCACCAACATATCTGTCTGATCCCGAAGATACTGCAACACGTGACAACACCCCAATGACCTCGATATCCATGAAGAGCACATTATTGAGAATATCAAATAGAACGACTCTCCGAACTCCTGACTCACCTCCATGGCGCTGTCACACCAATTCATCTGATCGTCCACCAACTTAATGCTGTGTTTCATCTTCTCTGGGGGGAGAAGTTTCGACTGGCCAACCATGGCTGAAAATCACATATTATTACAGCTTTTTCTCCTCTCTTTGATGCACTTTTGCCTTGATAGTAAAAGCCTGTCGGGACTCACGGTCTACAACTCCGCTTGACGCAGAAGCACCCATCCCCCTGTTCTGGATCTGGTATACAGGCTGTGTGGGGCGCTGCCCTTCCTTCTCCACCTTGGAGGGTCCTGGACCAGAAGATTGGGCTGCTGTCTCCGGAGGCGTTCCTGGCTTCGGTCCGTCATCCCGAGCTTTCATCAGCATGATGGGCTTCTCTGGCACCGGTGCTCCGCTGGCATGGCCACTCTGTGTGGGCTTTGCCTTCAAAAGAACCCAATAAGTGCATGTTATCGGAACTACCCATACTGTCTTAAAATCCTAAATTCTGGAGGAAAAAAAAAAAAAGGAATTACTATGCAACAAACAGCTTTGATCATAAATGGTCGAGAATCATACGCATATATGTAATAGCCGCCTTTTTCTGTGGAATCAAACTTAAAAACGTTATTCATGTTGTTGTAGCAGACTCCACGAGCAAACACTAGATGATAACCTTCGGTCAATAGATGCCTCACACATAAAAAAGGTCTAATATAACAGCGAGTGAAACTATAGGAGAGAAAAACCACAAACCCTTTCAGCGGGGGGGTTTCGCCAGAATGATCGGGGTCTTCTGCATGAGTGGCCCCGGGGGGTCTTCACTCCCGTCCTGAACAAAACGAGGTGTTACTGCGGGCTCTCCATCATGCAGCGGCCCCTCCGGGCACATTTACCCTCCGTTCTCTCGGCTGGTATTCTCGATCTCGGCTCGGTCCGGACAGGTTTTGCCCCGGGGGTCCGGGCTCTCGTTCCCCGCGGCGTCGCCTCCTCCTCCGGCCCTGTCCGTACATCCCGGGCTGACTGTGTCCGGATTCTGACATCTTCTAACCAAACCTGCCCACAACAAGAGACACGGCGCCGGCTATCGCTGCCGGCCTGGGCGGCGGCACACAAGACAAACACGCCTTATTTGTGGATTTAGGGAACCTGCGCTTCGCTCTGATTGTTGAATGATTGTATCGTTTCCGTGACGATTATTCAAGTTTACATTTAAACCTGGAGAGAGAAGACTGGACACCACATCAACTCGGCGCTGCTTAGCCTTCTGCTGGCGCGCTTGTTTCCTCGTACCGCCTCTCCCGTTTCTGTGCGGGGCGGGGTCTCACTTGAGCCCCGCCCACCGAAAATCAGCTCCGCGTTATTATCCAACGCATCTCGTTCGTCTGCAAACCAAGCAGTGGAAACAAGACGATTCACAGAGTTCCGCTTCTGTCCATACTGCAGATTAGGTGTAATAAACTGTAGCAATATAGCTTTTAATACGCTGGGTTTTTTTTAACACTTGGAATCATATATTATACTTTTCAGGTGTTCGAATGGATGTAATTTTTTAGTAGATTTCGTCAAGTTTGAGAGAAAGCAGTATAATTACTTTATTTTTTGAAAGTGCATATCGCTTCATATATTATGTCGTGTGTATAATATCGAATGCATGCAAGAAGATTATTTTATTAATTTTCACCTCTGCAGTGCGTCGATCGTTGGGTTCAGTTCCGCTTTAAAGCGGAAGTGGATGCCATCCCCAGTGATGGTGTTTCACATCAGGTCTGATTGATTTTTTGTCTTTTAAATGTAGCTTTCTGTCTCAGCCTCATCTCGTTTTTGTGAGCATGTGAATGTCGGCGACACGAATGTCCCCGAGCTGTTTTAGAGCGGAAAACATGAATCGTTTCACAGAACTTGAAGTTAGTTAATCGAGCGTTAGCCCCCTTTTTGCTTTTTGGAGAAGCACACAAAAGAGAAAGTGATCCAATCCGGAGCCAGATGGGTTATTTTTAATCTGCAGACAGACATGGAGGTGTTCTGGTGCCTGGGCAGAGGTAAGACTTCCTCAGATGTGCGCGTGGAAACACATCTAAACTTGGATTCACGTTGCTGCGGCAAACAACTTTATGATGAACCAAAGGTAACGATGGGATGTGACGTTTACCGAAAAATACGCATTAAAGTGTGCGATCACAACGATTGAGTGACGTGTACCCTTTTAAAAGAAGTATTTGGTAGGTGAATTTAGATTGGTGATGCCAAATGTTTGCAGACATGTCAGCAGTAGTTGGGTTGTGTTAGCTTAGCATGACTCTTGGACGTTTAGAAATAAAAGAACATTTTTAGTGGCAAAATATAATGTTTGGAGTTGACGAATAAGTGTAGCCATTTAACTTGAACTCCTGAATATGAAAGAATTTGATTTTGAATGTGTATTTGAATATTTTCTAGAGAGAGAGACAGTTGCTATCATGTCATTTATAATTAGTGATATCTGGTGACAGATGATTGAAAAAAACATTTCATGAGTTGGTAGTTTCGTTACACGATATAAAACATCCCTCATAGTTTTCTATCCAATCTGCTTTGAATTGCAGGCCACCTTGGATTTGTCTGAGGACTCAGTGATGAAGAGTGGTGAGGAAAAAGGAAACTCAAGGAGTATGGCGCAAGTTCAGCAGCAGAAAGAATGTGATGTCGCGCTATAAAGGCGACCGAACCAGCGGCAAGTGCCACACGTGCCGACTCCCAATGTGTGGGAGCTGAACCGGACAGCACGGGCGAGTTGCATGGGCTCCAAAAATCTCGGTTCAACCATGGTCCCTGGCGTCAGACAGCGGAAGCAAATGAACACCCGCTTATCGTCACGCCATCGACGAGGTGGTCAGGCCTCTGGTAAGAGTATGGAGTATAACATATTGGGTGACAGTGAAGATAATGACTTGAGTGACAGGGACGACGTTGATGATACAAGCAGCTCCGACTCTGACTGCACCGAAAGGACCCCCAAACGTGGCAAATTGAGGTCAAAATCAACGGGTGGCGACAGCAGATCCAAGGATTCCGTCTGCTCTCTCTGTGGCAGAGGGCCTTTCAGGTCTTTGAAACTCCATTTGCTGCACTGTAATGTGAAAGTGAAGCATCAGTGTCGACGGTGTAAAGAGTTTTTCCAGACTGAGACGTCCCTAAATGAGCACTACATGCCTTTGTACACGTGCGAGGTCTGCGGCCAGGTTTTCTCCAAGGAGAAACTGTACATTGACCACCAGTGTCCCAAAGGGATGAAGTCATGTTTGGTCCTGTTTTGTTCAGAGTCCATGCCAAAAGCGTGCAACATATGCAAATCTTTTTTTCACCTCTCAGGAAACTTTGTTAAACCATTTCAACAAAGTTCACACGTCAGTGGTCAGAAGAAAGGTATGCATCATCACCAAGCCGAAGTCAATTGTTCCAGGCGGCGTCAATGGTTCCGCAGCTCCGTCGGCCGTCAGCCCTCCAAATGTAGCCAGCCGGGCCATTAACGGGAACCTCGCCGGTAGCGAAACCCGCTCTTCTCTCTCGGCCTCCTTGCCCGAAACGAGCCGCGCTCCCGTTCCGGTAAGCTCCGCGTCTCCCGCCGCGCCGGCCGCCCGAGAGAAAGACGCCGACCCCGGGAACCCCGAAGGCCGGCCCTCGATCTCTCGGCCTCCCGCAGAACCCAAAACCTCCAAGGTGGAGTCCCCACCGGCGCCCACCATCATGGCGCTGTTCGAGAACGGCAGCCACGACTTGGCCTTGGTGAAGCGTCTGAACACGGGCTGGCGCCTCAAAGCTCCGCACCCGTGCAGGCAGTGCGGCGCCGTCTTCCGGCAGCCCTCCCTCACCATCAGCCACTGGTACCGGCACAGAGGCCAGCGCTCCCACCACTGCCAGTGCGGCCGAGCGTTCAATCACCGCCTGCACCTCTTGCGACACTGCGTCCAGCACGCCGAGACCTTAAACTACATCTGCGTCAGCTGCGGGGAGACCTTCGCCGGGGCAAAGCAGTTAGCCAAGCACATCAAGGGCACGTTGGGGACGATATCCCATTCTGGACAGAAGGAGAAGGTGAAAGAAAAGTGCAAAGTGCCATTTACCTGCGACTGCGGGCGACACTTTTTCAGGCCTTCGGCTTATATTTGGCACCAGCTTCGGAACAGGACAAAGACAAAATGATCATGCGTCTTTCAGAGGACCGTGTCCCGAGGCGGATGGTTTTTTTGTTTGTTTGTTTTTAGCTGTAGTTTATGTCTCGCAGTCAGCGCAAGTGTTAAACCAAAACAGACAGTCACATCAGTATCTTTTATAACTCAGTGACGGTGTCGAAGAATTCCTTGTAAGGATCTCTTTTAAACTTTAATGTTTTTTTATTATAATAAGCATCTCCCGGCATAATATGGTTCCGCAATGTGCAAACGATAGGGTAGACACACTACAATAGGGGTAGAAAAAGACATTCTGTTTCCGTACTGGATGAAACGTGTCAAAACTCCAGTTTACCCCACTTAAGTCCAGTTGTACATCGTTTTGTTTTTTTGGTCTCACAAAGTGCATTTTAACAGCAAGGTTTGAGTTTTCTGTTTTTTTTTAAACTTGGTTTTGCTGCCCTGCGATCATCCCTGGACTGGGACATCCATATGAATATTACCTTCCAGATTGCTCCTGTAACATTTTAACGTTTGATTCCCTCGATGTTCTGTGTGTCCATGTCCAGTAGGTGGGGTTGTTGCGTTGTTTTCTTTTGGAAGAATGGATTTGCAGCAGGAATGGTGTCCCTGTTTTTGCTACAAATGTAAACTGACAACAGCAGTCTTAAATATAAACTACCAGTCAAAAGGTTGGGCACATCTTCTCATTCAGTGTGTTTTCCTTTATTTTCATTATTATTTACATCGTAGATTCTCACTGGAGGCATTGAAACTATGAATAAATGCATGTGAAATTAAGTGGTAAACAAAAAAAAAGGGGGGGGGGTAACTAAAACATGTTTTATATTTTTGGCTGATTGGTTCTCGCCACAATCTGGATTCCAACGGTTGTAAAATATGGCCGTTGACTGTGTACCAACCTGACTTCTGCACAACACAACTGATGGTCCCAGCCCCGTTAAGGCGGCAGCAAATCCCACAAATTCCCTTGGAAAAAGTTGCACGTGGAAGGGAAAACCAGTAGGTGACTGCCCCCGTGAAGCTCGCTGAGAGAAGGCCGAGGGTCTGCGAAGCTGCCGTCAAGGCAAAGGGTGGCTGCTTTGAAGAATATAAAACATACTGAGGGCCGGTTTCACAGACGGGGCTTAGATTAAGCCTAGACAAGTCCTTAATTCATACTCGTTAAACTGGAACGTTCAGGTAGCTTTGAGGAACACGGTTAGTTGGAGACTGGAGTGGTGGAGTAAGGTAAGTGGGCCTAAATGAAAACACCTGCCGTCAATCCTCGTCAGGTTAAGTACGAGCACATGTTGCTGGTCTAGTGGCGCTGGTAGAAGAGAAAAGAATGGCTGTGTCGAATCTGGAGACAAAACAATGGCAGGGGTTAAACCTGACTACTCAAGCCAACTGGCTCAGATCGTCCTGTTATTGAAAGTGAAAGCCACGCTACTGCATCTGAGCGATGGGAGGAGTGGTTGGGCTGCAGTGACTCGGATGTAAATGAAAATGTAACCAGAAGAACAGCTCAACAACTTCAGGTGAGATCTCTACTATCAGTATTCCATGTTTATCATATTTTTGTGACATCACTTCTATTACTATTATCTGACTGGTGACTCTGGAAGAACCATAAACAGGCTTTTTTTTTTTTTTTTAAAAAGAAAAGGAAAATACAGAACTCGGAAGAGGTTTAATGCTGCTGCTGGACCACAAAAAAAAAAAAAGACAAGACTGATGAAGTGACTGACTTGCTGTCTGGAATTACTGGGCACCAGCCACCTGTGGATGATAATACCAGACGATGAGCATTTGGAAAATAATATATTTTAGTGAATATATTACACTGACAGTCTATTCTTTCTTTCATCCGACAGATAATGAGGTTTTTGTGCTGCTTTTTCCAGAGGAGATGATTGTGAAAATGGTGGAAGAGCCTGCAGTGCACGATGAGCGCTCACCCTCTCAGGCTCCTCGGCTCACAAATGGGCCTGCGCTTTTTTTTTTTTTTTTTTTTCTACACACTGGCACCACAGAAAGCACCAGATTCATGGTGAGGCATTCCAGATGCCAACAATCTCCAAGTGATCAGATCTTGGAGAAGACTGGGTAAAGGAGCTCCTCTTTGAGGCAGAGAGGGAAGTCCAGGTTCAGGCAGCGGTGTGTTAGTCTGGGACGAGGATTACGCCTGTGTCTCCTATCTTGTTTTATGGTTTTGATGTCTTCAGTATGCATCTACTATGTAGAAAATGGTAAAATAAAGACAAAATGTGCCCAAACGTTTGACTGGTTGTACATTTGAGAGGCTGGATTAACGTCTCGTTCAGAATTTAAATAAACAATCCCACTCCACTCAAAGTCTAGTGTGGTGTGGACTCACAATTTCCTTAGGTGGATTAGAGGAAAGCGGCACAATGACGAACAGTTAATCAATAACAATGGGAAGACTTAAAGGGACAGTTCACCCCAGAATCCCTACATGTTGTAGTTTTGATGGTTGGAGAAGCGAAGATTGTCTGCTTTTCTCCAATATTTTGGAACCGCAAGACATTTTTAAAAACACTTTTTTTGTCTCCTTCCATTAGTAGAGATGGTCAGCATCTGCATCCAAACATCTAGCCTTTTCCCCATCAGTGTAAATCTGGACTGAAACAGACAGATTTGGGGAAAAAAAACGCACGAACATGCGTGAGGATAACTCCTTGTGACGCGACTATTCAAGGTAATCCTCTGGATTTCCAAGCAGACTCGTGCAAGAACTTCGGACAGATGACGCCTTTTAGTTCTCTTGCGAAGATCCAAGTAAAATAAAATTGGAAGACCAGTAACAGAAGTAGAAGGCATTTAATTTGAACCCGTTTGGGGTGAAATATCCCTTTTTAAAGTGTCTGAGTTCAGAAAGTTCAATGGAACCGGAAGACTAATGCTAACGCCTTTTCAAGAATTTACAAAAGTTTAAATGTAAATCGAACTTATTCCGCAGGAACAAGCTTGAGACTCCGTCAATGAAAACAAAAAAAGATGGAGTCAGAAATATTGAACTTGATACTGTACTGAACAATCTGAATTCTAAGTCTCTCCATCCCCTTCCAAGTATAACTCACTTCTTTAAACACTAAGGCAAACAGAAGTGCTCCACAAGAGAGATTTTTTTTTTTTTTCAGAACGCTGGTTCTCCCGCGGTGAAATAAAGTCTGATAATATTACAGCTATGAGTCATAGTGCAGCGCGCTCAGCACAAATCCAGAAGATGAGATCTTTAGTAGGTATGCCAGTCCTCCAAGTGGTTCAGTATGTTTAGAGTGTGGAGCGGCTCTGGCTGCAGAGGATTTGCAGCCTGGCGTTTGTGGATTCTGATGGAAACACTGGAGATGATTATCTCGCTGTGTGTCTGAAACCATGTCACCTGCAGGAAGAAAAGAACAACGGGAGGGGGGGGGTTGCGTCTTTAGCAGGCCGACTGTGTGTCCTCGGACGTGCTCCGCGCCCGCGCGCCTCCTTCACCTGCTCTCCGGGTTGCGGCGGAGCAGGACCTGAGAGAGCAGCTCGGACGTCTGATGGAAGCAGCGACTCAGCTCGTCCAGTTTCTGCTCCATGGAGAGGATCCGCTGCTCCAGCTCCCGATAGGAGTTGTTCCAGTTGGCGCTGAGGTCGCACATGATCATCTGCATCTGTTGAAAGCAGTCACACAATCCAGTGTGAGCTGTTCGTAACACCAAAAAAATCCCAGAGGCCGCCGACCACAGCTTTTAACCCCTCAGGGTCGCAGATGTCTTATTTTGCATTTGTGCTTTAATTTTGAGGCAAATTTCAAATTTCGCAAGGTGGCTTGGGTGAAAACGATGCCAGCAGTGGCTGATATGGTGATTTTTAAAAATTTTTTTTTAAAGTCCTCTACATGCGAATAATGTGGTTTAAAATGCACAAATTACACTTGAGCACGGCTCACTTTTACACCCCAAATTCATTCCACATGGAAAACCTCTCTGAACCCGAGAGTTCCACACATAAATGAATCCTGGGGCATTTTATGGAAATTTTTAAACAAGCATTTAATGTGTCTGAACACCTAGCGATAAACAGCCTGTAAAAAGCCTGTGCGTGTGAAACGAGTGTCTTTGGGGGGATCCCTATCGCTCTGCAGTGGAACATGCACATAATATTCCAGCCGGAGTTGCCACTGACCTTGGGGAGGTCCACCATCTCGCTGACGTAGTCCCTCAACTTTCTCTGTTTGAGGCGCAAATGTCGAAACCTGCAACGAAAGGTTCGGTAGCTCTCAGTCACGTGAGAGTAGCTCCGGAACAGCCGCGCACAAGGTAGAAACGCCCTTTTTCTTGGAGGAATATGCTTACAAATTAGTATTCCAGTACTCGACATCCAGGAGTCGTGCTGCGTTAATTAAATGGCTATAAAACATGACTAAAAGGCTTTTTTCCTGACATATAATGGTGGAAAAGACCTAAATTTAGTTTTGTGAAACCACACACACACACACACACACACATACACACATACACACACACGGAAACCAATATTGCAATCCAACGGCCACTTTCTGAAGATAGACTGTGTGTGCTTAATTCCAAGGTGTGTGGTTGCCTCCCAGTTTCACACTTTCCACACAGGCCAACGAGCGCCACACATAATCCCGCCTTCGGGCTAAACGAATCACACAATCACACTTTATGCGTTTCATTTTATGCACGGAAACAAGAAGCCCCGACACATGCGCAGACGATGCGTCCACGCCAAAGTAAACTGGACCAGTTGCAGTGTGCCCCCCCCCCAGGAAAAATCCCATCGAAAAAGCACATCGGCCTTCAAAGCCCGTGACTCTACAGCCGAATCACGTTGACACACGCTTAACGGTCCATAAAATACACACATGAAGCGCTCGTCCCATGAGCCGCCACTCGCCTTACCCCCTTAATTCAGACGTATGCAGTACGGAGACGCGCTGCCTGAGGCGTTTATGTAGTGACACAATAACTCACACTCTGATGGCTTCCAGAAGGCATCTCTGGTGTCGTTGGTGCTCGCTGCGGCTGCCCTTTTTCAGATTTGCGCGGTGAAGAAGCCAGCATTCCCTCAGCACGTTAGCAGCAGCGTGGCGGACCTGGTAAAGGCACCAAAACAACATTCTCATGATAAAGCTGTTTTTGGAAGTCAGACTCCATCATTGAAGCCAGCTGACTAACTCTACTGATGTTAAACAAAAACATGTTCGTCCCCAGACGCGTTCGTATTAGGATCTGAAGGACAGGATGTTCTGAAGCCGTTTAAAACTTTCAAGAGTCCCCCAGCAATCACCTTTCGGCAGATTTCTCTTTGATTCTATTCATATCTGTTTGTCTTCCTGCGCAAATCACTGGAGCTGCCTGGTGATGATGTCACGCCGGCCCGGTTTTCAGGGTTTATTAATAGACACTGTCAGTGTGTGCATCCAGATGCCTTCCCCTTTTCCCATAAATCTGGATTTGACCAGATAGTTTCAGGAAAACAACATACACATGCACAGGAGAACAGTGAAGAGGGAGGCGAAAAGATGCACCCAGCAACAGGATGCAGCACCGGCATACAGGAAACGGTTATATCCTCCGGAGTGACACGTCGTCCCCAGTCAGAGAGGGATGGAACTAAAAACGACAGCTGCGGCCACCTTCTTTATTTTCATTTTAACTTTTTGTCAAACTCTACTGACGGGGTTTATTTACCAGACACTTCCATCTGACCAGCACTGGGAAAACACTTGAATCGCAGCCAAGCTTACAAATAGTCCTTAACCAGTTTCCTCTGCTGCGGTTCCGTCCCGATCGGACACAAGTTTCTTTCCTGACAGGTGATCCCGAGGTCATGCAATACGAAAAGAAAAAAAAAAAAAAAAAAAAAAACATGCCTGACACGGGAAGTGGTGACGCTTCCAGCCCGACATGCAGAACACACAGACTGAGTTCTCATTCACACGTAAATACTGTTGTAACTGAAGGCGATGGAACACACGCGTGTGCACACAGCCGCACGGGTGGGCGGGAGTTTGATAAAAACATGGATCTGAAGAGGAGCACCAACATGCAGTCACTACATTTATATCACATCCATCCAGCCACTCATCCATTCCAACACTCATCCATCCATCCAACCATTCACCCACTCATCCATCCATCCATCCAGTCACTCATCCATCCAACCATCCACTCACTCATCCATCCAACCATCTACCCATTCATCCATCCAACCATCTACCCATTCATCCATCCATCCATCCACCCATCTACCCACTCATCCATCCATCTACCCACTCATCCATCCATCCATCCACTCATCCATCCATCTACCCACTCATTCATCCATCTGTCCATCCATCATTGAAGCTGCTGGAGTCTATCCCAGCGGTCACTGGATGAGAGGCAGGAACAGGTCGTGACATTAGAGCTGCGTAGACTCTTTTGGACGCTGGGAGGAGACTGGTGTAGTTGTGGAACCCCCTCAGACTCACTGCGAGAAAATGTGACGTCCCCACTCAAAGAAGTGAGTCTAAATCGAAGCCAAAACATTCCAACTGTGAGATCACTGCGCAGACCACAAACAGCACCTGAAGGTGACGCGTGCAGGCCTAAAAATCTAGAAACGGTCCCTTGGGTCAAAAGGCTGTTTTTAACATTTTTCTGCTGCTCTTACCCTTTTTGAGATCTGAATGTCCAGCATGAAGAAGTGCACGTGTTTCTCTCCCTTGTTCAACGCCAGCGTCTTGGTAACGACCGCCACCAGCATGGCTGTGCAGGCTACACCCTGTAAACCAACACACACGAGGACGCAGACGTTGGAGGAGGCTCAGCTCAACCCGTTCACACGAGCATTCTGCAGAAGTGCTGAGGAGACATCAACAAAAGTGGGACAGATCTAATTTTGACTCTTGCGAGTTGAGCTTGATAAGTCCCCACCCGGGAGAACATTTATTCATAAAAACGAATGTTGATCTTCGTACCGCAAATAAATCAAAGTTATATTTACAGCAGCGGTCCTCTGTGGCACTGCTATAGTGCTGCTTTTGTCTATTCATAGCTATGCGCTGCGGCTGGAAGTTGAGCTACAGAACGGTGGAGAAAAGTCGAAGCGCCACCACATCATCAGAAACGCACAGGAGAAACACACACGTCCACAGAGGATGAGGCTTGAATATAACCAGGCTTTACCTGTCTTCCTCTTTATGGCTTGCAGACGGGAAAAAATACAAAAAGAAAAAGAGAGAAAGCAGAGGTCAGTCAAGAACTGGAAGACACAAAGGAGCCGGAAATTCATACATTTCTTGGATTTCTTCACGCTGAGAGGGCATGCACCAGAGCTCAGAGAGAAATATCGGGACAGGTGTGACAGCAGCAGTAACTGGCTCCCAGCGCTGCTCTGATGGGAGAGGGGGATTTTTTTTTTTTTTCCCCCAAATCCCTGGCACAGGTTGGCACACCCTCCTGATGTACTGCTGCCAAAGGCAATAAACCACCTAAAAATGGATATGGTGGAAAGTTTTCCCTTATAAGTGGGGGGGGCAGCTTATAAAAACAAGGCAGATGGGGGGAAAAACAGAGGGGAAAGATTGTTTTCCACTCTGTCAGAGAGGTGTTGAAACCAGAGTCGTACCTACAGCCACAACCACGACGGCCACTCTTATCTGCTGGCATCATTATTTAAGGCAGCCGGCACTCCCTGCTGGGTGTCACATGTTTTACTGTAGGTTTATTGCCGTTCCTTGTCGACTATCAAAGGCCTGGTCCTGAACTGGTCTGGTCTTAAACTGCAACGCACGGTTGCATGTCGGTGTCTTGTACTGCACTTTTGCAGTTCGGTGGGGTGTTGGGATACCATAACTCCTAATATTCTCACCATAATTCTGCACAACCATACAACACAAGGTTCATGTGACCAACGCTTCAGACAGCTTGTTTACAAAAATTCAAGGACCTTTGCAAACTGCACACTATGGTGAGTGCATGCTACAAATGCAGTGGGAGTTTTCCCCTTGTTGTGTTTACATGATGAGAATCTAAGCTGAGTTATTGTTACCAAGCTAAATCATTTATGTTTCACTGGATATTTATTTATTTATGTGGGTTTTTTTTTATTCTGCGTATCCACTTTTTACATTTACATGCCAAAGTTTTGGGAAACTGGTGTGTATAAAAATTACCCCTTGTGGTTTATATTGTTTTCCTGTCAAATCTGATGCAGAATCCAAGTCTGGGCTTCAGTTTACAAACTACAGAAACACGAGAGATGCTTTTACCGGATATGTTGAAAGAAAATTAGCTGTTCCGGACCAGATGCCAATAGGATGTTTGAATGCAGTCTCACTGTGGCGCTTCAGTTCATTTATGCTCCCTAAAATAAATGAATCCACAGAAAACCGTAACCTCTGGTGTGTTATATTTTATATATCCTGTCACAAGCGGAGAAGTCAGAGAGTTCAGCAAAACATCGCCACTCAGCAGAAACATCACACTCCATACAGATGTTCTGTGAGGACTGAACAGTGCCCAAATCTACAGACAGTCTGTTCACTCCAGCGTCTGGGACCGCCAAGGTCCCTGACTTTGGCGGCTGAGCTGCGATTACAAAGGCGCCCCGTCAGCACCTTGCGGATGTTCAACTGCGCAAAAAAGAGATTTAGAATGTGCCTTCGCATTACTGTGGAGATATAAATGCTGCAGGAGTAAAAACAAGCTTCACCGAAATTGGGAAGAAAAAAAAAAAATAAATAGGAAAAAGTTGCTCCAGTGGAACAGAAATAGACTGAATCAAACTAAAGAGATGATACGGAACAGTCTCACAGCAGAACCCCGAGCAATGAAATAAAACAAATAGGAGATGGAATTAACGTGTAGGTGTGTGGAAAAGTGAGCGAGAGTGCAGCAAAGCACAACAAAAACAGAAAGAACAGCAGCAACGGAACGTTTTGTTTTTGGTGGAGGTTTGGTGCGGCATGAGCACAGAAGGGAAGGAAAGAGGAGATAAGATCTGCGCTGCCGCTGCGTCACTGTGATCCTGCAACGTGTGACACAATTACCATGACTCCCGTGAAGAGACACACCGCCTTGCCGCAGGTGGTTTTGGGTGACACGTCACCGTAGCCCACCGTGAGGAAGGTGATGGCCACGAGCCACAGGGCGGTGTCCATTTTACCCGTCACTTCGGTGGTTTTCCTGCAGGAAGGAGACACAGAGTGGGCGACTGATCTGAGATTGTGCTGTAATTGACGGATTTCGTCCACAAACGCTCCGTTGATTCGACACGCATGAGTCAACTTGTGACCTTCTACCTGAAACAAACTGATGCTGACAGTTAAAAAGCTGCCGTTTGACCAAGGTGTGGTAACTGGTGCTACACTACCAGAAGCTCACAGTAACTCAGCAGAGTAAACTTCTGAAAACGTATTTACCAGACGCTAAACAAAGAGCCCATTCGCCGCTTGGCCCTCTCCTTATCAACAGACAATGGCGGGTGGAGGTTTGGGTCCGTCCATGATAAGCTCATTTATTACATCTGACTCACCAAAACACACAGAAAGATGCAAAACTCAAGGCCAAGCCTCCCATTCAGGTTCAGATGAACAAATGACCTCACGTACACACACACACGCAGGACAGGGTTGACGTTTCGTTGGCCGACGTTAAAGAGCAATTTGTTGGAATCACAAAACAGAATTGCATGATGATCAAATCAGTTATTATAAATCCATTCTGGAAACAGGAAAGTCAAATTGACCATCAAGGTTTGAGGAGGAATGTCAGACTACCACACATTTCCCTCTTTCATGTGCACATGTGTGACGAGGGGGAGGAATGTGCTGGACGTTAGGTCGCTGTGCGTGCGTGCGTGTGTGTGTGTGCGCGCGCGTGCAGGCTTTTATTAACAAAAACTGTAATTATCGGTAAAAGATTCTATCATTCACGCACCAGAACACTGTCTGACAGCACAAGAGTCCTCGATATTTGAACCGGGTGTGTCTAATTTAATGGCATGTTTGGCGCTTTGGGAATTTACTTTTGCTCCATCCAAGAAGTTTATTTGACATTCATTCGCTCATCCTAGGCATAAAATGGACTAACAGCAGCTCCCATTCCACTGAGACCGTCCAATACTCCAAAGGCTCTAATAGCAGCTGTTTATTGTCAATTTTTACCACATCGTGCTGCATGTGGGGCATGTTAGATGATCCCAGTCGTGGATTTTTGATTAACCTCCAACTTTATCTTTAAAACACTTTAGGTCACTTTCTTGTTGCTAAAACTGCTCTTATTTATATCAACAGTGCTCGGTCTGTGTCTGGACTAAATCGAGAGTGATTTTCACTTGGAGCTCGTCGTCTTACCTCTCGCACAGAGTGAGCATCCAGGACGCAGTCAGCCAGAAGCAGAGGATGAAGATGAGCAGCGTGCGTCCCGGATATTTGTTCATCAATACCTTGAGGACGAAGCGAAAGGTGAAGTTGATGTTGTTGAGGGAGCCGATGCTCCTGTAGGAGGCGCTGAGGAGCACTTTGCTGTGCAGCAGGATGGTTCTGTGCACCAGGTAGAGGCGGAGGAACATCAGCATGGACAGCAGCAGCTCCAAGTCCATGAGGGCTTCGCCTCTGTAGTTGGAAATACAGAGCGGCGCCGGGGAAGAGGAGTTGACGCGTTGGCCCACCTCCCTGTACGTCCCAACGGGGTGGATGACACAGACCAACAGCTCCAGGGTGATCACCAGGACCCTCTGACTGGTCATGGCGATACGCCAGTCCACCTGGTTGTGGTCAATGATGAACAACTGGAAAGATAACGATACAGAAGGAGAGAAGTGCTGAAACTTGTCGCTTTTTAAACATTATGAGAAAACGTAATAAAAGACACTTTTGTTCCAATCAGCAGTGTACTGCAACAACAGATCTATGCCTGTCACGTTAACCCATGCATGTTACCAATCTGCAAGGAGAGCATCTCAATAAACAGCTTTTTATTAAAATGGGAATTAGTTCATTTAAACACGTAAAGGAAGTAAAGCATCCTCATATTCTTGAGACTTGAAACAATGAGATGTTCTTCTCTGGATTTACTTTCCCCTCTCTGACAGGCAACCTTAGAACAGCAGCGGGGGCCTCTTAAACATCTCCACCCCTCCCTTATCTCCTGGCAAACATGCGAGGCGAGGTGTATCATCCCAGCTGCGCGACATCGAAACCAAGAAGTTTTTAAGAACTCCTCTCCATGTGCCGCCACTCTGCACTCATTCAGAGGCTGAAATATGCAGGCTGTGTTTATTCTGTTTAATTTCAACCACAACACTCCATGTATATTTTATCTATACATAAACAAAGCGAGATATCTGGATCGGAAAAAATATTGCTTTTGTCCATTTTTTTTCTTTTTACACATGCAGCAAATGCAACACAGTTAATCAATGTTGAGGCTACCATCAGTGGAGCAAGAGTTGTTTCTAAAACGTTTGCCCTCAAGTATCTCTGACAAAGTATCATCCTGACCACGCTAATGTGGAACAAACAGAAGTGAAATAAAAGCGATACACAAAACCATGGCAAATCAACCCGCGAAGATCAACAATGCAGCCATGCGTGCGCAAACACAGACTCTGACTCGGCACATCACGGCACGGCTGTCGAAATCCGTTGGACACGGAGGAGGAAACTCACCCTGATGTCCTTATAATGGAAAGCTATAATGAGGACCAGGAGACACACCGTGGACAAGCTGATGGAACAGTTGAGGATTAAAGGGACGTGGGAGCCCTGTGGAGGAAAAAGACGAGGGTGTGAAACCGCAGCCTTCTTGCAGCCTCTGACAGATGAGTTGATGTGTCATTAATGATTCTGACTGTCGAGCCCCTGAAAGGTCATTAACAATTTATCATTAATAAATCCAAACCTTTCCTACATGTTTGCTGGAGCAGCTGACTCGGTCTAATGCAATACTAGTGAAAAGACAGCAGTCAGAATCCTTCTGAAGTTTATCGCACAATCATGTACAGCGCAGTTTGTGAAAATATTAAAAAGCAGAAACACTTTATTTTCTGAAACACATTTGCATCAAACTGAAATTTCCCGAAATGTGCATGATAAATGAAATGATAAAAGCCTGTAAAAGACGCAGTATCGGCTACATTTCTCCATCATTACCCACAATATAAACAGTGCTGGCCTCTCTGCTCTTGTTCTCTTTGGTTGAAGAATGTTTATGTGGTACAAGTCGGGGCTGAGGCGTTTCTACAGCAACCAGCCAGAGGTGGCGCTGATGCATGCGGCTGCGATGAACGCACGAGGCTGCTTCAGCCGTCGCAATCAAAGCAAGTGTTTGTCCCCTGGATGGTCATCCCACCCAGCCGATCTCGCCGCTGACTGTTAAATCAATACCATCACACTGAGATGGAAATTGAAGCCACTGTCATATATGATCGATCGACCGCACGAAGACGTTGAGTCATCAGCGGGGTTGGGGTGACAGACTCACATATCCAATGCGCGTCAGAGCGCCTGCTGCACAGTCAGTGGAAGATTTTGTTTTGCTTTGTTTTCTTTAACAGGAAGTGCAGTTAAGTGTGGTTTACTGTTTTAAAAAGATAATTGGAGAGTCTCAAACTTGAGGAGGGTGTAGGTGGTATGGTGTGATGTCCTTGGCAGGGCACGCCGTTTTCCACAGCTTCTACCATAGCATCCGCAACGTGTGTGCACTTCATCCAAGGGCAATTAGAGAGACCCCACAAAAGCTCAACATTTCATCAGATTGCATAACAGAGGGGTCAAGAGCATGCTTCTAGCTGACTTTCTCAAATGGGTTCCTGCTTTAATCAGTCGTTTCCAGGCAGTGTTTAATAAAATGTAAAATGTAAATGAAGGTGTAAAAATTGAATAATACCATTCATATATTACCACTTATGGGGGTGAACGAATGCTGGAGCATTCCCAGCATCAGTGGGTAGCGATAGTGGGGTCAGGACAAATCAGCTATGACATCAATATGGATATTGTGTATCAAATGCCATATATCAGATTTATTGTGAATGAAAGGTGTGCATTTGTAATTGTGTTGTTGAACACACCACATCTGTTGCATATCTGTTAAAGTCTTTTGTTTCTCCTCAGGGTCTAAGAAGCGAGGGTGTTGTTCAAAGCATCCGCGATTGTGATTTTGGGCTGTAACCCAAAAAAAAAAACAACAAAAAACAAACAAAAGCCTCCCTTCTATATCTCAACCCACTTCAGCCACGCTTTAGCTTGATCAGCAGAGCTGACGCGTGTGCTCCTTACACGGAAAAGGCCCGGAAACCATCTGTGAGGAAATAACAATGCTGCCGTACAGTTGCTATGGTGGTTTCCAGTTGTGGTTTGTGAGTGACATCATTAGGCAGGTTTTGGTGCAGCTTCTGATCCATGCAACAAAAGTGAGCGTAAAGGCCACAGTGATCATTAAAACTTGTTTCTGTTTTAGCCAAATAGGACAGGTTTAATCATTTGTGCATCATCCGTTCTCGTACGCTGTTACTGGTTTTGAGTTTTCTCCATTCTCCCATTAGAGATCGCTGTTCTGATGCGCCTAAGCACGGTCTGATGTGTTGAAACGCCATTAAAGAAACCACCAGGAAGTCCAGTTGACCTATTTCAAGCTGAAGAGAAGAGTTATTTGACCTGGATGACTGACAACATTCACCGGCCGCCTGCACACTTTCCTTTTTATGTGGAGAAACTAAATGGAATCAGCAGGATTAAAGTGGTTGTTTTGTCTTTGCGGTCTCGGTAAGATAACCCGTTGGACCGTGTCATTTTTGGAAAGCCATAAAAGTGTCAGAGAAGAAGAGGGGATGTGAGCTTTCCTCCAGATTAAAGGACACACTCCTGGCTCTAACACAGGTGAACTGGAGATGCAGGAACTTTCAGGCTGGCCACGCAAACGCTCTAATTAGACACTAAATGATGTGGAAACATAGCCTCAAGTGGTCTGAGTAATCTCGCTGGAGGAGAGGTGAAATGTGGAAAAACGTTCCCGAAATAGCCCTGTTTTTGTGCATAACCGTGAAAATGTAATCTCGAAATATAACTCCGCAGCCCGGATTTATCTTTGTTAGACTCCGGGGTTAGACGGCTCCATCGCGTCTTGCGAAGAAATTTAAAAAATTGCTTGAAGAGGGAAGAGGAAAAAAAAAAAGAGAAAGAGCCACAGCCGTGTGAGAAAAGTCACGGCACTGCGAGGGAGGGAGGACGATGTCAGATCTCACTCATGGGTTGGACACGACGTTCGTCGAAAATCAGCAGTTATATAAGCTGTGGTTAAATACCCAACGCTGCCTTCCCAAAACAATAAGCTTTAAGTGTGGGAGAGAACACCTTTCCAGTGCATCAGCTTTTCCATGGTGCCGAACCTGATGCCTGATGAATGGACAGACGACACCTGTTCTCCTCCCCTAATCTGTATGCTGGAATAGTGTGTCTTCGTCCAACACGCTGGACGACCCATCCATATTTTGGGAGGCCCGGGCATACTTCCATTGGCCCCTCTGAAGAGTATCTGATGCGAGGGAACGCGTCGGCGCTCTCCGACGCTGCAATCAATCACCGGCTCCGCAGCACGGAGGAAGCCTGATGTTTTGCAGCACGCATGAGAACTTTTTTCCACATGTGGAACTGGTGTGTGCTGGAGGAAGTCAGGAGGGTGGGGGTGGTGGTGGGGGGGTTTGATGGGGAAGGGAGGGGAGGGGAGGGGTGGGGGGGGTTAATAATTTGTTGATTGTGTGGTTTGGCATTGTTATCCACTCCGATCTGCATGCTAATGTCACGAGGCCAAACTGCCAGAACGGGCCTGTGAAGGGAATAACTAATCAAGGGGGGGGGTCACAGAGGGTCAGGGCCCAGGTGGAGGGTCTGGTGGCAGCAGCAAGAGGCCGCGATAACGCCTGAGACAGCGGCAGGTGGTGCTTTCGCTGCCGAAAAATGCCCACGTCTTGCACAACGCTTCAGTCTGCAGGTCAGTTTTAATCAGCCCTGCAGCATGCGTTATCTCGGGCTCTTCTGAGATAGAGGAGACTTGGGAACATTCTTTAGTTCCAGCGCTCAAAAGGGTGAGGTTCTCAAAAGACTAAACTTTGTTCATTTCAGCTTAGCAAACGCTGGTGGGGATCTCAATGCATATGTAAAAATGTACAGGAAGCAATTAAGTCATCTGTCAGAGCTGTAGGCACCTTCCAGAGCATCTCCCCCCCCCCCCCATGCTTACAGTAGCTTTTTAGGAAAACCTAAAGCCTGCGAGGAAACCCAGTTCGACACCTACCGGTTTATCAATGTAGGGACAGGTCTCGGCGTGGATGATCATGAGCAGTATCCCGAGCACAGCGGTGCCCAGAGCCAGGGCGCACAGGCGCTTTTTGTCCTCCAGCAGAAACTTTCTGTCTCGGAGTCTGTAGAGGTTGTCTCCCTCCATGGGACCGCTCCGCTGCGTCACCGGCACGGACACCTTCGACGAGTCTCCGCCGTTTCGACTGATCAAGCCGCCGAGGTTCACGCCATCCGCTTTGGAGTCGCCTGTCAGGTCGTAGTTCGTCATCTCCATGTCCAGAGCGCACGCTGGACGCCCCCGTTCCCCCGTCACTCTCCGCTGCGCCGTCTCCTGCCTGTCCGGGACCCCCTTCGCTTTCCGACCTAGTTGGGGAAAACATAATCCGAAAGGAGCTCGGACTCCCGGACCATGCTCTCGCTCGTCGCACATCCAAGTCGCGATCTTGCCCAGGCAGTTTTCCTTTTGTAACAATCCCTACATGTGCCCCCCTCCCTGAGCCACCCAACGCGGCGCGTCTTGGCGCACCGAAGCTATTTGCGCACTCCTATTTACACTTGTCAGAGGCGGGGGTGCGTCAGGACGCAGCAAATTAGACATGCGTGTTTATCTGCTCAGATGGTTAAACACATTGCTTCTTATTTATCTTCTGCTGCGAAAGAGGCGGCGCCCTCTCCTTTGGAACGAACCTGAAGGGAACTCCAGCTTTTCAATAACCCAAAACACATCATTCATTTTTATTACGATATCGTAATCTGGAGTTTATTAGTTCCAATGCGACAGTGACATCTCCTGGTTTACTCTCGACTTGATCCTGCGGAGGTTTGCCCTCACTCCTTCGTCGCGTAGACGTCAGGACACTTTATTTGGCGCTTTAAAACAAAAACAGATTTATAAACCGCTCTTTAAAAAAAAAAAAAAAAAAAAAAAGTTTGTTTCTTTTCCAGGTTACTGGAACTCTCTCAGAGGTCGAACACTGGGTGGGGGGGGGAAAAAGCCCTCTTTCTTCTATCTCCTTATTAAAAGTGTAAAAAGGAGCAGCGTCATGACCTTGGGCTACATGACGCAGCCCGCACAGGGGTGGGGGGTCTTTCCGCTGCAGCATCCTGCAGCTTCTGCCCCACATAATTAAAGACCTGCAATCCTTCCAGCAACCAGTGCCAGCAGGACAGGCTCAGACTGACAGGTGTTAAATCAAAAAAGACTTTATGCACTTTTTATATATGTATATAACAAGACACAGAGATTGTTTTTATGCTACAGCAGACACTGTATTCAAAACATCAGTTGCAGATGTAGAAGCGATAACACGTTTCTTATAAAGCAAGTAAGCAAAGAGGTGATTACATGACTGTGGCATCAAATGTGGAAGAAAATGTGAAAGTAACACAATGCTTCTGGGTGACAAAGATTCTCTCCATCAAATAAATATGCAGCAATTTCATGAATTACAGTACGCAGTGACAGATCACACCGTGCAGGGCAATGGCGGTAGCATCATTTCATAACAAGTTATCTACAGTAATGATAAAAAAAATGTTTTAAAAAAAAGAACTTTAAGAAAACAATAAAATACATTTACCAGAATAATGAAAATGACTGCTCTACTGCAGCTGACAAGCATTTGTGAAGTTACATTTGCGTTTTACAGCAGCTACACTTAATTAAAAAAAAAAAAAAACAAACATATTTACACGCAATTTCAGGCGTTAGCTGTGTCTTTAGTGCCACCTAGTGGTGGCCCAATAAATTACAACAACACTGTGAGGTTAGAAAATGTGCATCAATCTATGGTCTTCGATATGTACAAGTGGTCGTAAAATATTCTTATTATACAGAGATTGTCACTATAGCTACAACAGATTAAAACCCTGAATCATTTTTTCACACTGATTATCTGTGACAAATGCACTGTGGACAGTATTTGGTGAGAGAACATTTAGAAACTTACAGGACAGTAATTTCATATTAAGGACATTGCCTCGAGTTCCTGAGAAAGTCCTAGCACCCAGTAACTGAAGTATTTTGAGTGTGCAGTACATCGCAAAACCTAACAGTGCAAACCCAACAGTGAAAAAGGTGATATTGCTCAAGTTCAGTGGGGTTGTGTTCAGTACAAAATATCCACATGACGTTCAAGACATGAAAATTACCGTGAGAAAATATCCAGCTGTGAAGTTTTCTTTTTAAAAAAGAGAGTTTTGGGCCGAGTCGAACTCAGAGACCTGACTTGATATGGCTCAGGCAAAAGGGCTGGGAACGCCGCGGCCGCCTTCTTCCCAGGTTTCCTGGACGCCCCTAACCCTTCACAGATCCCCAAGGCTGCAGGCTGGCCTGGGGCAGGATGAACTGCGGAGACGGCTGGGGCAGGAGGTAGAAGCCAAACACCTGCTGGGGAGGAGGCGGTGCTGTCGGGGGAGTGCACACCGTACTCAGAAACACCGGAGTACCTTTCTTGTACTGAGGCCACGCTGGTGTCTGGTGGTAAAGGTACTGGAGGCTCGCTGGGACCTGAACAGAAAAACAACCCACATGAGTTTCCTGTGTCCGTGTTAAACACAGAGCGTCCCTCGGGCGCGAGTTCACACTCGCGGTGATTAAAACGGAATTCTCAAAACGGCCTCTGCCAAATGCAGAGTCGATTTTCAGCCAAACTAATGGAATTAAACGCTCGCACGCAACCAGAACACCGATTCAAGGATAGAAAGAAGCAGGATAATCACCATATTTCGGACGTATTTGACCTTGTTATTCCCCACATGCCTCTTCTGGATCCTGGGCACCATGGTGACGGTGAAGGCGCTGCCATTCCCCGCCTCCTTCTTCTCGACCTCTTTCTCGTCTTCTTTGGGTTCCTCCTCGCCGTCGCTGGACGCGGCCGAGCTGCAGTCCGAGGACGTCGCCGAGTGGTAGTCCGACGTGTCCAGGTGGGCCGAGTCGTCCCGCTCCCCCTTCGCGTCCTCCTCCTCGTCCCCTTCGAAACGTTCTATCGTGAAGGGCCTGCTGCTCTCTGCACACCTGCGGGGAGGGAGAGCGGCGTTGTAAAGCCCATTCTTTTGCGCATCCCATTTATTTGTTATTCACCCTCTTCCCCAGAAAGCCGCGTGACTGAACCTTTGCTCATAACTCTTGGCCAAGCATGAACATGCCTCTCTGTTATTAAACCTCGCCTTCCTGCAGGACGGCCGATGACTCACCTCGCGCAGACCTCCAGCGGGTCTATCCACAGTGTGAATTCGGGCGGAAGGCCCAGCTCATGAGGCGTGAGCTCACTCTCCTCGCATGCCTTCAGGACCACCTCACAGTGAGTTCCCTGATTTATCCGGATGCATCTGTGGATGAAAAGACGTTACAGACCCCAGCGGATGACACCAGCGCTACGGTGAGACGGCCAGTTTCCAGACTGGTACCTGTACGCCTGTCCTTTGCTGGGGCTGTCGGGGTACCAGTGGTTCTTGTATTTGTCGCACAGGAGTATCTGAAGCTTCTCCGCAAACAGTTCCGCTTTGGTCTCGTCGAGCTTCCCGCAAGAAACAGCCATTCGTTTGAGGAAGCCGACTCCAGCTTTCACCTCCCTTTTCATGGTGTCTGCAGAATAAAAACAAGCACATTAAGAAAGAGTGGACGACACAGTAATTTGCCTCCACTAAGCCCCCCCCCTCAACAACTTATTTTTATATTCTCACAAAGTAACACTGTGGTGTTGAAATGCTGTTCCACAGCATTACTTCAGAACTTGATCCAGTGTCCAGTAAATCAAAAATAGGCCTGATTTAAAAAAAAACACGGCCGCGCTCGCCTCAGCTGTTACACTCTATACGTGTGACCCGGTAAACAATGGCACAACATGGCGGCAAGAGACGGCCACTGTCCTCATACGGAGGACCGATAAACTGCATTCAGGCCAATGCGACACAGACAGGAGCCGCTCATTCAATCTGAAGCGCGCCGACGGGCTGTTTATTGTCTGATAGCGCGTCCGCTCTGTTGCCAATGTCAGCCTGACCAGACAGAGCACGCAGAGCGAAGGCCGGGGCAATTTCAGACCCTTCGCCGACGCGCTCGAGATCCTCAGAGGAAGCCAGGCCTTGACATTTTGGTGTTCAGATATCTGTTGTTGTGGCTTGACACGCAAACACACACGCACACACACACACGCCCTTACCTCACCACACATTAAGCAATGAAAGAGAAAATGATTATTGTGAGCGGGCGACGTAACCGCAGGTTCCACAACAAGGCGATCCGGAGCAAATATTGTTTCTATTGCTTGAACTAAGGGAGCGTCTTACAGATGACGTCCGACCTGGAGTTGTAATCCACCTTGAGCGGCAAACAGTGGTTGCAAAGTTTACGTAACTCTGTTTTGCCTCATTCCAACAGTGTCAACAGGTAAAATGACATGCAGCGTGCACACATCACCCCACCGTTCAAGCAAATAAACGCCCTTTGGAGGCATTGTGTTTTTGTGGATTCAGATTTCTGTTGTCTTTTTTTGTCTGTTTTTAACCAAATTTGTGCTTCCAGACTGTCGGAAATGCCTTAATTATTCTGCTGAGGTGCGCTAACCTGAAGCGCAGTCGCTCATAAGCTCAGCAAGTCGGTTAAAGTGGCTTAACTGGTGTTTTGGGGATTAGAGTTTTTTTATCCCAGGACAACACACAACAATCTTGGTGGTGTTTAAAAGCAGTTTTCTACTGATTCAGCACAATCACCAGTGCCAGCCAAGGCCGCCGCCGTGATGTTTTCACAGAAGTCCCAGCCATAAATAACCTTACGTGGGGTGAAGGGCGAATCTAAAGACACCACAGCTGCATTTTTTTTTTTTTTTTTTTTTCGACTGCTTGATTTCATCGACCTCACCAGGTTACTGTATTTGTTCAGAGTTTGAGTCGCTGACCTTGCATTTCAGGTGCTGCTTATTGTCTTGGTTGAACTTGTTTAAAAAGAAAGGCAGATTTCTCCAATTAAACCCAGTCTCTGGTCCACTGGTGACCTGGGTTGACAAATTTCCCAACTTCCCTGTCACAAGTAGGTCACAGTCAGGGTAAACAGGTATGAACAGGCGTTAATGGGTGGGACTGGCAGGTTTCAGGACAGTAGGGGACCCCCCCACCACCCCCCATCACACACACACAAACACACACACACACTGGGTGCAAAGCGAAACTCGTTCTGGCTGAAACAAAGGAGGTGAAGCATGGCGAAGAAAAGACGCGACGGTCTGGAACCCAACACTTTAGCTGGGTATCCATCACAAGCAGAGAGAAAAAGGAGGAAAAAAGGAGGGAAAAAACGACTCTGTGTGCGTGTGTGGGGTTTTTTTTTTCGTCTGTTTTCTGTTATTGAAAAAGGAAACCTCGAACTGGAAATAACGCGTTTGGGGTTTCTGACAGCGCGGAAACCCCCCCAGTGAGGAGCCGAGAGTATCTTTATATCAACTCTCCTCAAACTAGTCCCGCCGTCGTTACCCGCCACATTAAAACTGACCCGCTTAGAGGTGACGTGATTAGAAATAAAAGTTTTCCGTAGCGGCTAAAGCGGCGCTTAACACCCCCCCAAAAAAAAGTAGTAAAAAAAAAGTAGGCGACTAACTTTTAATCAGACGGACTACCTAAAAAAAAACAACCGAATAAACACCAAGTTTATCGTCGACGCGTGTGATTCCGCGGCGCAGGGATACTCACCGTGGAAACGTGTCCGGGGCTCGGAGCGTGGTGGCCGCCGCTGTGTCGGAGTTATTGTGGCCGCTCAGCACATGTTGCTTCCCCGTTCCCGTCCTCCGCTCGGCTGCTGGAACCCCGACGTCACGCTTACCGTCAGGCTGACTCACTTCCTGCAGCCGGAGCCCGGGGCCGGAGCTGACTGGCTGCCGCTTCACCCCCCCGGCGACTCCCCGGACCAAATATGGGCTGTCATGGTAACGAGCGTTTCACCACGTTGCGCTATTGCTCGGCCCTTTATGTCACAATAATAACAGGTTTACTCCACCTGAGCCTTTTATTTCTCAGCGTTGCGCTGTTGTTAAAATGTTGACCGCTGCTAAATGCGTCACGGCCGCCGAGGTCGTCATTACTTCCGCCTAATGCTAAATTAGCCTCCATGTTAGCGTCCGGGTCGCTAATTTCTTAATTAATGAGCAATAATTTGCCTCCGATTGATTTATGAGTGGCGATATCTCAAAGACTTACATCACATAATAATAATAATAATAATAATAATAATAATAATAATAATAATAATAATATCGGGTATAATGTACTTTTGTTATTCTTCAGAAATACATACTTCTTACCCCATTTCAGTCGGTTAGTTAACTTTTACCAGAATTTGTGATAACAGTTGTGAAATTGAAAATAAATGGAATGAAGACATAAAGAAGGCGGTTTCGTAGAGAGATGTTTACATCGTTTAGAGAGCAGAAGTGAGTGAAGTCACTTTCACGCACGCACACTGTGTTTGCGACAGACCTTTTCCAGATAAAGTTGGATCCGAAACACGGACGAAACACCCCTTTAAATGAGTCAGATGATGACCTAAAACATCGGGATTATTATTCCTCATGGTATTCATCATTCATTATATTCAAGTGGTTTATAACAGTGTTTTTAAAACTAAGCTCAGTCAAGTACAAAGGGTGGTCAGAGAGCAGCCAGATCACAATACCATGTTAAAGAGCCCGTGCATTTTAATTAAATATGTAGCCAACTGAAGTCAAGAACACTATTGTCAAAATTGGAAATCAAAGTAAGCGTAATTATTGGTGATTATCAGTGTTGTGCAGGTGAACATACTGTGATATAAGAATATCCGACCAGTGCCCTTTAAACCACTGAGTCCCAGCCATAACAAGATCTGTCTGTATACTTAACATCATATAGAAACCCATAAATATCTTCAGTCCCCAGCAACAGACTGGCAGACCACAGCTGGAGCTTACACACAAGTGTAATCTATAACAGTTAATCATTTCCCCTCATTTCACCCTAGCACTGATGTGCAGAACACAGTCTACTTACAAACCAATGTCTGATTGTTAAATTAGACCCCTCCCCCACATATAAATATCTCCAGTGAAATAAAGGTTTTACTGGATATTTCGATTTTATGGTTTCTGTGACGCAACAGTGATTTTGTGCCCACTAGAGGGCACACTGGTCACTCTATTACATCTATTTCATGGACAGATGGATGAATGGATGTGCCCTGTATAGAAACCTGTTTAAGTTAATGGGTCCTGAACTACGACAAGTAATTCCGTCACACATCTATGAAGAAGAAGTTAAGTATTGGAAGCGAAGGCTCTTGACCCTCAAACACGATCGTTCTTTTTCAGGAACTGCTCTTCTCTCAACGCATCTGGTGGTATCAATGAAGCCCACACGCATACGCCACATGCAGCCTGCTTCGCCTTTAAAAACATATTGATTTCTCTCTTTCACAGGGAGCTTAATGCGATCGATCGGTCAGGCCCTTTCAAGATCAGCACCAGTATAAGCATCTCTTCCTCTAACACACACACACACACTGTTTCTTTCCCCTCAGGTAATGACTGTCCTTGGGCTGGGGGGAGCTGGCGGGAGTTGTTTGTCTGCGTTTAGAAGTGTTTCTTGTGGCATCCAGTCCTCCATTCTCTCCACTCCTCAATAATGCGAATCAACGTATATTGGTTTCTTTCAGAGAGGGTACGAAACGAATGCAGAACACACCTTCTTTGACCTTTATTGTCTGCCCCCCCCTTTCTCCTCCACTCCTCAGTGGGTCGATACCTATTTGTATTTGAAATGCATTAGACCATTTAGATTGAAAAAGTTGGCTTTTCTCAGTTTTTGCCTTGCAGGGGAATCAGGCATATAGAGAGACTCATTTCTTGTGAAAGCTTTGAGATCACCCCTTAGCACATGCATGAAACCTGTATCCTCAACTCTGGCTTAAAAAAAATACATGTTAACATTTCAAAAGCAGCATTTTTATTCATATCGGCTTGTTCACACTCTGGCCTTGCACCAGATAATTGCCTGACTCTTTTATATTCTAAGTTACTTGAGTGGTGATACATTTAAGTATACAAAGATTTTTTTAAAGGTTTATCTCACAGATTCCATTCATGTATTTTTCAGTATAGTTACTAGTGTTCATTGTGTGATGAAAAGCAATGCCTTCCATGACAACCATCCAAGCCATTGGTCTGAATGATCATTTAATTCCCTCCACTGTATCACATAAGGCACCCTCAATTTCTACACCTCTTATTTAAGGTTGTGACAGGGATTAAGTCAGCACTGTAATTTTTCCACTATATTTCAATTGCTGTCTGTATTTCTCAGTCCTTGGTTTGCAGGGTTGACATTTAAACAAAGCATATATCACAATTTTATGTAGAAAATGAAATAAACATTAGTTTCAAGGCATGAATAACAATAAGACTTCACCAAAACAGCCCACGCTGCCTTTCGAATGCATTATTGCTTTTATGAAATCACTTCTAAAATAGCTATTGGCTTTTTAAGACAAATTTGCCCAAATATTCTCACCGGTGATGTGCTGAAATTTAATGTGAAAATCCCTCCCTACTGGGGGTATTAAAAGGCAGGGAACGTCAGGAATTTTTCCGCGCACTTTGTATTAATGCTTGAGCGGTTGCCTCTATTCTTTTTTAATTTTTTTTTTTTTAGAAATCATAAAATATCTGACAGTTCCAAAAGTCATAAGTGCATTTCTGAAACTTAAAACCCATTGCATAATAGCCCTGCATGCATAAATGTTCTGGGAATGCTTGTATAATGTGGAACAATTTAACATATGCCAGTCTTTCCTGTGAAAGGCGTTAGGCGATTCATTTTACCCCGTGCCTTTGCAGGTCTGCCATGGAATCGAGCCAGAGCTCTTGAATCCCCCTATGCTTTATTAAGACAACAATTGACAATTTTAACTAAATTTAACAATTCAGTGAGTCAAGGTGAGTGGATGACCCATTCTCAGCTCTTTTCCTAAGTAAACAGGCAATAACATTAAAAAAAACATACACCAAGAAGAAGGTTCACTTAGGATTAGCAACACAATCAAGCCTTATAAAACATTTCACCTGTATGTCAGCAGTTGCCATGGAGATTGTGTGCAGATATGCACAGCATTGCTTAATGGTTTGACCTTAACCTTGCACTTTCTTCACCGAGTGCTTTCTTGGTGTTTCAAGCAGAGGCATAATTTACACAGCAAATCAATATTTCAACGGCTCTCTAGTCTCACACCTCTCTTATAGAACATAGCAACCAAATTAAATGGAATCAATCCATGACAATAACAAGGAAACTTTGCTGCTGTTTGAATAATTTTCTCACCAAATGTGTATTTCTTGTATTTCCTGAGCTGATTTCCAAGTCTTACAAAGCCTTGAGCCATCATTTAAAACCATCCCCTCCCCCATCTGTTTCTCTCTCTGCCCCTTTTTGCCCCTCTCTCTCTCCCTTTCTCTGTGTGTGTCTCTCTCTCTCCTTCTGCAAGCTGTGTCTTTTTCCTGTGTGCAGGGGGCCCAGCGGAGGGGAAGTACACAGAAGAGGAAAAGCACACTCGGAGTTCAAGTGCACGGGCTTAAAGACACAGCTAGCTTCAACAAAGGGGAATGACAATGGGGAAACAATGGTGGAAACACGGGATACTGACCTGCTGATAAGGTGATTATTGAGACAGTGGAGGGATCAAGGAGTGAATTAAAGAAATTGTGAACAGGAAAATAGAGAAAAAAATTTCTCCTCCCCTTTCCACGTATACTCCCTCCCACCTTTCTTTCTTTCAATCTCTGTCCCTCCCTCTCCTTCATTCCTGCCCTGCACACACACATACACACAAGCACGCATACGCACACACACACGCATACACACACATATTCTCATACACACACGATGACTGGTGCTTCGTCCCTCCTTCCTTTGCATTCTCCGTTTTCTCAGCTCTCCCTGCAGCACTGATACTTTTGTGTGTTTGTCGTCTCCACAGCAGACGGTGGAACCGGTTCTGCACAGCTTTAGGAACACGGCACAAGAAAAAAAAAGTGCTAATCCCATACTTTTCTCCACAGCATTGATATCCTTTGTCCATGAGGGCAATTCCTGTGCGTGGAGGGGCAAAGATAAGCGCAATGGTGTCTGAGGCAACAGCAGATAAAACGTGACCAGACTGGACCGAAACAGATGCAAGGACGAATCAAGTTGGAATCGGTGAAGAAACGCGGGAAAAGGTAAAAGAAAGAAAAACGAGGGGGTGCTGACCGAGGGGGTAGCTTCCATTATCTTCTTAAAGTATCAGTGTACACACCTTAATCCTATCTTTTGCTGTTTTTGCTCGATTTCTGAGTTGAGTTGAGCAACATTTTTTTTCCTCATTTTGTATACATTATCCTTCCTCCCACTCTTGCTCTTGCATATGCATTCTTTTCCCCGCTTCTCCCATTATCCTGCCATGCTTTCCTTTCTCCTGTAGATGAGGGATGGAATATGTATGTTTTCTGAGGTAACTATCGGCTGATAATGAGTGGATACTTTGCAGTTTGGGGGTTCAGTTATAAAGGGGGGGATGAGAAAGACGATCAGGGTTCGAGCATTCCGTTGGTGACTGCCTTCGTAAATCTTTACGTGTACGGAGTGAATGTTTCTGACCTACTTTTGCCTTCACCCGATATGACACCGCTGAAAAGATGACAGAATATCTGAATTATGCAGCCACCATCCTCCTTACTGTGGAATTGACACGTCCCACCCTCCACTTCCCTCTCACTATGTCTCTCTGTTACACATGACCAAGCCTCATCTGTATGTCTCTCAGCTCTTACTAAAACCAAACTTACTCCCCTGAATGCTCTGTGCCTGTGCACCTCATCCTCGTCCTATTTTCTCGCAGCTCCAGCTCCATTGTCATACGCGTAAGAACAGCAAGTTACACTTGTCTCCCACATGTGCCCCCCAGGACCTGTGAAGCATGGATAAAAGCACTCAGTCTTTGTGCCCGTCACTGGAACACCCCCCCCTCCCCGTACTTTCTCTGCCACAGTGTACCAGTTAGATTAAACTGCTTCTGCCAATCGTGGCTCAGAGTTTGCAGGATTGATAAATGTGTCTGAATGCAGGTTTTGCAGAAGACCCAGTTGTTTAGCTTTCCCACACTTTTTCACTACGGATGTTTGATTTTCTCCAGTTTCACAAAGCCTGGCTGGCAGAAGACAAAGATGCTGTCAGTCAGTGGGCCTCAATTTAATTTAGTCTAGATGAGTGTGAAGACAATGAACTATGTTTTGAAAGGTCCACTCTATATGTTTTTGTATGTGATGTGGTTTAAAGTTAATTCAGTTGTAATATATAGTTTGTGATAGTACAGTCTGACATATTAAGATCCTCCAATTTTGACATTTTTCTGCACTTTTGAATTTCTATAATTTGAAATTCCACTGCCGTATCTATAACAACCAGCCTCTGGACTTCAAGCATGTTAGTGTAGTCCTGAAAAAATCTGTTTATGTCAGCCACAGTCCAGGTCTGGTTTCTTGTGTTTGCCATTTGTATTACCTCTAGAAGATGCATTTTGTCACATTGGACCTTCGATCTTACAGCTAATGTCCTATCCTACCTTGCGGTGACATGCACAAAAGGATACAAGCGAAAAGACACAAATGCGTGTGTTTTTTGTGGGAAGAACAGTGCTTGTGAAATAAAAGTGAACTCAGTACTGCTACTGTGTATGACTTAACAGACTTTCTTTGTTTTTCAAACCATGCCCCACAAATTCCAGTGCTTCTGTAAAATCCAGATGAGTACATATTCTGAATTTACTTGTCAATACTTGTCAATACTTGGGTTTACAGTTTTACCCATGGCTTTGGCCATGAATGATTTAGATACATATCAATGCTTACAAGAGAATAGATGCTATGACATTAAGGCTGTCTATCATATCATAACATTTAAAGTAGGCATTACAAGTCCTTCAGTGTGTCTTATAAGCGCTACTTCTTTTTAAAAGTACTGAATGCTTTGGCAGGAATAATGGGTTAGCCTGGCTTATTGTACTGACTATGAATGCATCAGTTATTTAAAACCTCCTCTACCTAAAGCTGCCACTTACTGATCAGAGCACATCTAAATATCTTAGAGTGCAGTGAAAGCCATTAATACGCTTCATTATATAAAACATCACTCGGCCTTCACTATCAATTATGTAGCTCTGGTAGAAGAGGGATGGAAAAAACGGCTATACACCACAGACCAGTGTGGAGAGAAAACGCTGCACCATGTGACCACTGTGGATGTACTAGCATTCTCTCACGCTTTGAGTAAGAGCTATTCCCACCAGACTGAGTGTTCCAGTTGCATCGGGGCTTGTCAGCCTTCTGTAGGACATGGGCCCGAAATGGGGCTGGAGCGGACAGAGCTCCATCTGGACACCGTCGGGTGATTCTATGTTATAAGCACAGTGCTGGTAATGCTCGGTAAATAGGCTCTCACTGGTGTAAAATGAAAAGCAAGTTTTTCATCATGTGGGCCTTTTTGTAATTTGAGTGATTTTTATGGTGACTTTAATGGTGTGGATGCTTTTATTTGTGTCAAGGACAGATATTTGTGTTGCAGACCTTTTTATCTGGCTACCTGAGAACTTTAGTCGTCTACGTTAATATCCTGCTTAAATAGTGCAAAAGTAAATGATACCAAATTTGAGCTTCTCTCTTAACCAATTTTACCGACAATGACCATTGTGTGTGCATGTCTACATACTGGGGTCCTGAATTCTAACGTCATGACAGTGTGTGTAGTGGAGCTGCATCGTGTTTTTGTCAGTAATTACCCCTTTTTCTACAGTGTTAAAATTGCTTCCAGCAACCGATTCAGATCAATGAATCGTTTCCTCATGCGGGGGCCCATCGCTGCCTGCCTTGTGCATTTAGATGGAGGCAGAGGTGGTGAGGTGGGGGTTAATATTTGCAGGCTGTAGGAATGTGTTTGGATTCAGCAGTGAGAATTCCTCAGTTCTGCATTAGCAGGTCTCTGCATTGCCACTTATCCAAACTCCATCCATCTCATCTTTCCTCACATCTGTCCCATACTCTTCCATCTCACATTTGATCTCTGCCTTTGCTGCCACGCCCCTAAATCTGTCTTGTCTTTTTCTTCCACGTTCCTTCTCCAGTTTTGATCCTCGCCATCTTGCCCTCTCGGGATTTGGGGGTTGGGTAAAAGGCAACTGAGAGTGAAACTGTGTGTGAGTGTGATGATTCCTGTGCTCTCTGTTGGCCTCTCCAGAACGTCAGTCAGGTGTGATTTATGGAGCAGGTTACAGAGGATCACGAAATAAGTCACCATTATACACATAACTAATGTTTTCAGTATTATACCAGGAACTGCAATCATCACTTTGTTGTTAAAATTACATTTCAACCCGTCCTTTTGGGATTATGCAGTTGACTTTCCAGCACATCAAAACTTGTTTTGATGCATAAGAATGAAGGAGGTGAAGGCATGGATATGGGCCTGCCATTTTGCACTGCGAGACCGGGAATCTGCGCTGCGGTATTGAGTTCCCACCAGGTCTGCACTAAAAAATCAATATGGTGATATGTTGTGACTTTCTCTTGGTCAATGCACACATGGATGCATATGATACGGAATCGATGCAGCACGAAGGCAGCTTGGAAAACATCACATATGATGTGGCGTGATATATAGCAAGAGGTGATTCTCTTAGAAGTTGAACTATTTTCTTGTATCGGCAAAACAGATCTTTGGTTTCAAGATGTCTGTTGTTCATTTGGACAAGAAACTGTTTCAAAGGCAATGTGTATGCATTAATATTGTAGCCTAGGTGTTGTGATGCATATTATAACATGAGACTGTCGAACATACTGAGCCCCAGTCACCACACACGTGGCCACCTGCTGTCGTCTTTCTGGTATCAGATAACTAATCGAATCTGGACGATCATGATACTTTGGCTTCCATTTTTCTTCGTCAGATGAGTCCATTTTGCACTTGACAATGCGCAATTAAAAGCAGCAAACGAAGCAACAAATAAACAAGCCCCATCGCTTCAGGGCATATCGAAGAAAGGGAAAAAAAAAATTAGCTTTAGCTCCAAACCAGTTTTGCATTTTAGAAAACGAATTGTTTGAAGCGTTACTACCACTCCTTGGAAATGTGCCGGTGTCATTCACAAGGTCCCCCATTATGCGGCGGTGCACATGCTCTGCAGCGGCATCGGAGGTGTCAGCCGCCCGCCTCACACGGCGGCAGCCCCGAGAGTGTCAGACAGAGAGGAGGAGAGGTGGGTGTGGTGTGAAGACAAGTAGATGATCAGACAAGAAAGATGAAGGAGAAGGGAAACAGGCAGCCTGTGAGTTAGAGACAGAAGGCGAGAGGGGAGGCAGGGAGGGGAAGAAGGAAGGTGAAGGAATCATTTGTCTTTATTGTGTGTCCGCTCAACCATTAAAAAGAAATAACCTCCACCAATAAAACGAGCCGCTCTGCAGTCTGGTGAAACGACTGTCTGTTACACATCAGTATATAAAGCCAACCGTTTACAAGCCCGGAATTCTTAAGTGAACTGGGGAGGCAAAGCCCGCCGCTGCCGGCTGTTCTTTGGTCAGCACGGGTCAGCCGTGTCACATCTGTAAGATGAAAGGAGAGGCTGTGGTCGGTTACCTCCACAGAGGGATGGAAAGGTCAGGATGTGGCCCCAGCACAAACACCAGACTCATTGTTCAAGTTCAAGGTAACAGTGAATGGAGGTTTCATTCAGTTATCTGACCCACCAACCCACCCCACCCCACCCACTATCCTCTGACAAGTCGCTCCTTTTCAAGGACGGTAATTACAGGAAAGCGCTGCCTTTGGCAAAGTCTCACGTTGGTGTCATGCTCTTGTAATTTGTTAACTAATTATGTTGATTTTCTTTAATCGTGGGTGTGAAATGGGAGCGTTGGAGGGGCTGAAGATACCGTCTTCATACGTGCGGCTGATCACAGGTTTGCCCACCATAGCCTTTCAGACAATGAACAAGGTCACAGTTACGTGGTCATATGTCGGGCAGCCTTTTCCCCTCCTCCACCTCCAGCGGCCTCCCGCCCTCCCTCTCTGTTGTGTCTGTTCAGTCATCAGCTCCTCATTAACTCCTCATGGGGGGTTTCCTGTTTGCCTCCTTCACTTCCCTGTTCCTGTTCAAAGTGGAACACCATATTAGCTCTTTTTACAAAGCATCAATTATTAAACACTCCGCAGTTATCCCGCTGAATATGCAAACTAACTGCTAAAAAGATGAAGCTACAGACGCAGGACACGAACAGACCAGCTACCTCTGGAAAGTGCAGCTGCAATTGATGACTTTGCTTTCAACGGGCACCGCATACGCACACAAACACATAATTCAGAGTCTGACGCACAGCCTTTAACAGAAAGTCAATAACAATCTAGGCATGATTAATCAGCCCCTCTGTAGCCCCTCCCTCTTCCCTCACCACCTTGTCTTCTCCCGCACCCTCTCACGACTTCGTATTGATCTGAGAGCATTTGCCTACCGTTTTTCTGCCATCCCCCAAATCACATAAACACTGTCACTGCATCAGATGGTCTCTAAGAACCCCCTTAAGCTTTAGCTTCCGCCGAGAACACCGCGTAATCTCGCAACCGCGTCTACTGTATGTGCAGCAAGAGCAAACATGCGTCAGTGTGCACGCCATCTGATACTCCAAAGGTGCTACACTTGACTGCACTGCACAGAGGGATTTGGCTTGGAGTGCAAATTAGGTGGGTCCTCACAGTGCAGGTGCATTGGCTCTGTGTGTGTGTGTGTGTGTGTGTGTGTGTGTGTGTGTGTGTGTGTGTGTGTGTGTGTGTGTGTGTGTGTGTGTGTGTGTGTGTGTGTGTGTGTGTGTGTGTGTGTGTGTGTGTGTGTGTGTGTGTGTGTGTGTGTGTGTGTGTGTGTGTGTGTGTGTGTGTGTGTGTGTGTGTGTGTGTGTGTGTCTTGTGCAGACATTAGCTTACACAGAAGGCAGCATTCTTGAAGGTTTAAGTGACAGCTCTTTGAGCCCCCTCATTTTCCCCCTGCCTATACTGGTTGGTGGCACACAGGTTGCCATGACACCAGACTGTTTTGTCTGCCCTTTGACCTCTTTAAGGGGTGCTGTGGTCAATCAGGCATTACATGTGAGGGGCAAACAGAAGAGAGGAAAGGGAGGGGTGCATTTCCTCTGAAAAAAAGAGGTCCAAAAGGTTTCTCTATACATCCGCTTTGCAGCAGGCAGAAGGTGGGGAGCCTCCGAGAGGCTTGCTGTGAAACAAAGACACATGTGCACATACAGACACGGCAGCATTTGCAGGGGTAAATGAACTAGGCTGGAGCTCCCATGGGGTGGGGAGTTATTATGCTCATTGTGCAGTCGGCCAGCTAAAGCTGTTTGGCTGCTTCTTTTGAAGTTATATTTATCAAACTGGAGCAGTAGGCTCAGGGCTGCAAGCTGCTGCATTGCTTTGTCCACACCACGGGACGCATGTGTACAATGAGATTGCTTACAGATACCGGGATTTAAACTGTCTAAATCAAACTCAGGCAGGACAGACTGGTTTTGTGCAAATATCCATTTTTTGATGCTCCCCCAAACCAGAGTTGGGATCTTTGTGTTAAACTGCCAGTGTAATCTCAATTTTCTTAATGTTAAATGATGCAAGAGGCAATCCAAAGCACTTGATTTACTACATTTATAACTGCAGGAAGAATCAGTGGTTCTGCTCCGCACGTCAGAAGGACAGCAAAAGTCAGCAGCTGCTCTGTCAGTGGTGACGTGCCTGAATCATCCACGTAGCTGTAAAAGGTGTGCATAAATAACACGCCGTTTTGATCAGACACCACCTGTGGCAGTGAGATTTAAAGATTAAAATCCACGAAAACGAGACGGCATATTCGTTTCCTGTTATAGTGGCATGGCCATGTGAATCTGTGAGCTCGATTTGTTCTCCAGAGAAGCTCTTAAGTAAGTCAGTAGCTTTTCATGGTCATGTCCAGTGACACTTCAGCTGTTGTGGAGAGTGAACCTATGACCTCTTGGTTAAACAGTCTTGCTATTCAGTGCCAGCTTCTCTCTCTCTTTCTCTCTCTCTCACACACACACACACACAAACACACACTTGTGTCTTTTTACATTGTGCAGTACATCAACCAGTGCACATTATTTACTACAGTTGGTATTCAAAATAGACCAAATACTCAATATTTAATTCCTCAATTTCTGTTTAGTGCATTTTTAACACAGATGAACTATTTTTTACCAGCATATGATGGCTTAACAGAGTGTGTTGGGAAATATTCTGTCAGAATCTACGTGATTTAGTGGCTTGAATTAAATTTAGGGCAGCAGGGGGAGCATCCTTCGTGGCTTTGAATAATTTAAATTCTGGCATTGTTGATTTGATTGGAATCTTTGAAAAGGAGGAGATCCAAAAGGCCCGACGTCAACATCCATAGATTGACAGCTGTGCCATAGCAAGGGTTTGGCAAGTTTCCAGGCCGTGGTGGTTGCCACGAAAAACGGGAAAAAAGGTTCCCATGGCAACGTGCATTTTGTCCTCTCTATGAAGCTTGCATCAACCAAAACAGATCAGTCCTGCACAGAGTGTTGCTGTCACCTGGGGGGTGGGGATGTGTGTGTGTGTGTATGTGTCGGGGGGGGTGTAATGTGGCACAGACCTTAGATGGTGTAATCTGTGATTTGCTGTTGAAGGAGCTCCCAAATCACCACCGTACATTTCGGGACAGAGGTGAATTATGGGAGGATTTCGGGGGCTAAAACCTGTGAATCACCCCAGAGAGTTTTATTAGACTTCTTTCTTTGCTTTGGAACAGAGCTTCTGAAAGATGGAGGCCGTCACAGAGAGAGACAGAAAGAGATGGCATGCACTGGCACAGGTACGCTGCATTTCTGCGTGATTGGCCTGAGAAAATAATGCAGCATAAAGTAGTGGAGGTTGTGGATGGGGGGGTAAGGGGCCGGCTGGCATTTGTATATAGAAAAGGCAGGTGGGGGGTATGAAGATGGATTGTGGTTAAAAGGGTAAAGGGGCGGGAAACCAGGACCCATGAGAACTGAAGTGGAGAAAAGGGAGTGAAGAGAGGAGGAGGAGTAGATGGAGAGCAGGGAGGGGAGGCACTTTGGGGCAAGGGTGTGAAAAGGGGCAAACGGGAGGATTAGAGCCCCCCGAAAAAGGAGAAGAGGGATAAAAAGAAACAAATTCACCTGGCATCATTTTAACAGTCACACCAGCAGGATTCCTGATGGTCCTGTGATCAGTCATTATTCCCTTTGTCTGCTGTTTCTTTCTAAACGTGCACAGTCCAACATAAAAGGATAGTAGTCCATGATGGCAGCTGCTTTTCCTGTATTTTCTTACATTTCACTGGCAGGCAGGTGTTGGTCTACTGCTGGAGCACATCATATTCTTGTCTTCTTGGTGTCTTGTCTGTTTAAACTCTATAAATGGTGTATTTTATCCTTAATTAGCACCAGTTATGCTAATTTCTAACACTCCCTTGTGCGAACAAAAGCAGTTTGAGGAGACACAAACTCGAAAACTTTCAAGCTGGGTTGTCTTGTGATGTGAAAAAAGTGACCCAGATTTAGATATCACAGCTGACAGTAGACACGAAGGGAAGGCTAACCTTTTTTAACCTTCCTTCTCAGACGCGGATGCAGTTTTAGTCACCCCCCGCTTTAGACTCTTCAACATGTTTCAGCACGATTTGGAATATAAACTACACTACCCACGATCCTCGGGCATTCAAATCACAAATTAAGTGAATCCTCTCTGCTCCCTGTAGAGGTAAGCTATCAATCCCAGTCGATAGTGTATGCATTTTTGATGGCAATGGCATTCACACATCACATGAAAGTGCTTTGAACATCCGTGTAATAGATCCAGACACTCTGGATGGTGCTGGGTGGCGAGTTTTGATTAGTTTTGTGAACTGCCTTCTAGAAAGCACCTTCAGATTTATGCCTGCACCATCCTGTCTGCAGCTTTTACTGCAGCTTTTGTTGCAGAGTGTTGTGTCATTGTAGGAACAGACCCAGTATAGAGGAGTGAGGGGGAGTTCACTCAATGACCACTAGAGGGCAACAGCTCCACAGAAATGGGTGGAAATACTATGAATGAACATGAAATGAAGGCTTTGTAGTACTCACACCTGCTTGTGGATTTGGATTTTCATAGCAGATGCAACTTTTTTTTAACGTTTTCCCACACGCACTTCTGCTGTAAATTCGATCTCGGGGGTTGTGCGTGTGCACCACCCAGTCTGCTGCTGCCGGTGCCTTTGTGTGAGCTCCTGCACCTGCAGCCGACAGCATCATGGCCACTGCAGCACTCGGTACATTTCCAGAAGGGACGAGGCGTCTTCCATTTTACGTTGTAGAATGTAACATGTGTCGCAGTATTTATCCCGTGTTATTCAGTCTCCCCTTTTATCAAAATAAGTCCATTATATAGCAGAGGAAGAAGGGCTTTGTGACAGTTGTGTAAATTCAGATAAGGCATTCTTGGCACCAACAAATATGCGCAAAAAAAAACAAAACAGTCAGACACATCAGTCGTTCTTGAGCCTGTGCGCCTCTGTCTCAAACCTCGATAAATGATTTAGTGACAATGACTCTGTATAGCTCACAGAAAGGAAGTGAGGCAGGAGGCAGACTGGCACATTTGTAGTTTGTACAGAGACATGTTCATCCTGCTGGTGAAGATATTGTCTGGAGAGCAGCTCTACAGTCTGTGCTCTGCAGTGTGAGGTAGTTGGTTGTATGGTTTCGCATAATAAACAGCACGGAGATAACTGTACAACCTTCTAGCTTTCCCTGCGGAGTCACTTCATGCCACATCTAAAGCGCCTCCCAGCAGAGAGGTAAGTATGTTCTTTCTGCACCAGGGGATCTCCGAGTGGTTAATGACGTGTTCTTATCAGACGCGACGCATTTTAGATGTGAATGTGAAAAGTTCTAACTTCCAGCTCATTTGCTCGTGTGTTCGCTCATGTGTGATAGCACCTGGGCAGGTTTGTCTGGGGCACGTCCTGTGTGTGGACAGGTTGGAGCTTGTGAAACCTTTTCTGCTGCAGCACACGCATGCCAGACACGGAACCCATATTTTCAGATAAATAATCCCCCAAAAAATGCAAGACTGGCACAAGGCTCAAAAGGAGTTTATACCACAGCAATAGAATATTTTAAAAAAGTGAATAGCTAAAAAGACAGTGTCACTTGTAAAACAGTTTTCATCTATCATCTAAATGTTGTTATACATAATATAAATGCCTTTTCAACAATAGAGAGTCTATTGTCTACGTGTTTCTTTAGATTAAATCAGTCTTCCAATGCAACGCACTCTTGATATGTCTGGGTGATTCTCTGAGGTTCATACGCCACAACAGGTAGAGGCGCCTCGCTTTGCTTTGCTCGACAACACACGGGCGAATTCGACCATTTCGCTTCAGTCCTCTGCAGCCGCGCCAACACTACAGCAATCATTTATCCACTTTCATTACCCCACAACCTCCTCCCTCGCCTCCCTTCGCCTCAGTCTGGCGGTTGAGGCAGCAGCCATCTGCAGTGCGTTATAGCCGACGCGCTTCCCTTTCTGGACAGGAGGAGAAAAAAAAAAAATGGGCGCACTAAATCAGAATTGTGCTGATTTGGCACTGTCTTAGCGTTCTTTATCATCCCCTGAACACCGCTGCCCTCCTGCCAGAGGAGACGATGGAAGTCTGACAGTTGTGCAGGGCGAGGACTGTGAGCGATGAGCCGTCTGCCCAGCCTCGACCCTCTATCACACACGTACAGTCGGCTGAAGTGACCACTTATTCTTTTTGGAGGATTTGTACGCATACTGTGAGTCATCGCACGTACAAAACGCCACGACCCCCACCAATTTATAGACCCTCCGTCGAGTGCGGCCCACACCTCTTTCTCACTTTTGCCCAGTAAATCTAAATTTCCCAACACAAACTTGTGACTGGTGTCAGGTGATACAAACGATGCTGCCTCCAAACTCTGGGGATGCAACGCAGGCGTGGAGCATCCCGATCCTGAGACAGACGAGGCAGACACCATCCCAGACTGATGATGTCATCCCCACGAAGCACTTCCAGTGCTTTGTCTCGCAGTGGCACTGCAGAGAGCAGCCCGCAGGCGCACACACACACACACACACACACACACACACACACACACACACGTACGCCACACTCGTCTGTGACATTCCCTATTTGTCATTCAGGTTCTAATGCTAATGAGAGCAGCTTTCTTTCACGGTTCTTAAGTCAAATGGGTGTCCAGATAGCGGGCAGTAATATTCTTCTGGAGAGTCTGAACTGTAAAGGTGCGGGAAATTTGCCTTAGCCGCGTTAGTGCGGGATCAGAAAGAATATATCTGCTGCGCAAGCACATATTGTACTACGCAGGAGCTCATTCATCGCGAAGGGACGGGACAGAGCACATACTGCCATATGGCAGCAGATAATATAAACACATTCTGCATGTTGTTTCTATGCAAATGTTGTTGGCATGAAATTACAGTATTATTGCAGATATGGAGGAGGATGCAGAGAAGGTGTACAGAATGGGATCAAAGCAGGGGGACACATTCTGCGCTGCCTGGGTGTCTACCTGCTGCTGATGTGACACAGACTCATCTATAGGTCCACCATGAATATTCATGATGTATTGTGAATGTATAGTGTCGTGTTCTTATTCTAACCTACATATCTGAAAGGTTGTTGTGTGCCTGCGCTGCATATTTATGAAACAGACGGCACGAATGAAAGGCCGTTTGAAGGCTGCTATGAGTTCGGCACCATTCATTCCCACCGTTGCACGCAGTCTGACATTTCTTACATCTGACGGAGGAGACGCACTAAATGCTACAAGACATTTAGGCCTCTTCCCAACTGGTTTTTAGCCTTATCACGTCGTCGATGAGGATTTCTTTGTTATCCAGGTTGTAAACCGCATGTCCACCAGAAACTTGTTTGTTCCTCCGGGCTATAAGCGCCACCATATATCACTTTAGCCTCATTTGCTCTAAACGTGTGACACATTTGCGGATGTGCAGTGTTGTCTAACATGGTCAGAACACTTCAGGGCCATTAATGATGCTCACACATCAAGCATAGTGTTTATGCTCCATCTGACTGAACAGACAGCTAATCAGCGACTCTAAATTAGATTTACTTTCATTTCAGATTTTCCCTCAGGGCCATATGATTCTGTTATCCGACAAACACGGGCGCAACTCCCTGTCCTCTCGGAGAGCCGCAGAAATATTGGAATCAAACTGCCGTCAGACATGGGGGCCGACCGAGCACCACTGCGGAGTTATTAAATCGATAAAAGGAAATTGTGGAATATGACGCAACATTAAATATGCAAAATGTTGCAATCTTCTTTGTTCATGCAGTCGATCGCATGCGCCCGTGTGCGTTTCCTCTTCTTTAACATTTCATTGTGTTGACCGAAACGTCGGGATCCATTTGGTTGGCACGGGCGCAGACCCGCATCCACGTCTGATGTTAAGCCGCATAATTAAAGCCGCATTCTTGTAATTGCCCCCCCCTTTGCATGATGGCTTCTCTAAACCCGTCTCCCATCAAACAGGTTGGGCTTTTACAGTTGTGTTTGAGCAACACCATAAATCCTGTAATCAATGTGATGATGGTATGATTGCTACACACACAGCAGTAATGTCAGGCTCTCCCGTTCATGAGACTCCTGGGCTTCATATTTTTCCTCTATTCTCATCCTATTAGAGATTCTGACCCTCCCCCTCCATCTACCACTTTCTGCTAGCCTCTCCGCCACCCTACCTCCCTCCCCCTACCGTCTCACACACACGCACGCAGGCACACGCGCAGATACACACATGCACCCGCTGCACTCTCATTCGCTCGCTCTCTCCGCTCTCTTCCCACCTCTCACACGTCTACACACGGCTCACAGACAGAAGTGTGTGCGGAAGGGGGATTACTGATCTAGTACAGACGGGAAAAACGTGAGAGGAAAAGATAGATGGAGGGATGAGGGTGTGAAAGAGGGAGACTGAATGGGAGAGCTGAGAGGGATGACAAGTGTCTGTGAATGCAGCGCTCTGTGTGCGTGCGCGCGCGTGTGTGTGTGTGTGTGTGTGTGTGTGCGTGAGATAGAGAGAGAGTCTTGGTTAGCATTTCAGGTGTGGTGTGTGCGTGTGTGTGAGCAGGCGTGCGAGCGCACAAGTCCACCAGCCTTCTCTCCCCCTTCTTCTTTTCTTTTCTCCGGCTCGCAGCTCTCCGTGTGCAGCGACGGCAGCCCTGCGGAGACAAAAGGTGAGAAGCTGCATGGATGTGAGTCAGGTAGGTTGGTGGGGTGAGAGCAGAATAATGGAATCAATACTCCTGTCTGTATCCTAGCTGCCGCTGGCTTGGCTGTCTGGCCCCAGCACAGAGCGCCAGAGAGAGACCAGGACCCCGACCGGCGCTGACGGGGACACCCGAGGAGCCTTCCAGATGTCAGGTGATTGGTTCCCTATTTCAGATTTTCACGCACAAATCGTGCGCCTTTTTTTTTTTTTTTTTTTTTTTTTTCATTAAGCGCCGATTTGCTTTTTCCGTGGAAACCTTCCTTCCCTCTGACAGTTAAACGGCGTGATGATTAAGCTGCACGCGTTTAGAAGTCTGCGTTTTCTTTTTTTTTGTTGTTTAAACTGTAAACGTGACGGTTTGTGCAGGCTTAAATGCCCACCGCTCGTTTCTTTGCTGCATGCTGTCCACAGGTCATGTCTGAGTCTCGTGTGCATTTTGCAGCCCATTAGACCCCCACGCCTTCGGCGTTTCATTCACGCTTCCCTTCGTATTGTCACATTTGCCGCATGAGGCAGGTAAATTAGCAGAATTAGTGACCAGGTAAAGACATGCGCTGACTGGCGTTTGTGCACAGCACGCATGCACAACTGCTGCAGTCCTAATGACAGCACAGCCTCTTACAATTTGTTAACATTAAGTTTCGCTGAATGGCAGCTTGTTCAACAAACTTGACAAGCAGCCTGTCCTGTGGACAGTCGCAATTAATTTCTGGAGTAAGTTATGGAAAATATCTCCTTTTCCCTTTAATCTGGTCCACCTGTCGGGTTGGTTTTCATGCATCATTCACTTTGACAAGCTCAAAAATTGCATTTTCCTCTGCAAAATCTGGGGGCCTGCGGCGCATGCTGTCAGTCTGAAGGTAAAGCGTACTGTAAATTAATTTGCTGTAGAATACGTGCAGTGACGCAGGTCTTTTTTAAACATGAGGGCTGATGTCTAACGCAAACATGTTTTTTGTACACATCATTTTTAAAAACATACTAGAAATATATATATATATATATATGTATGGATTTTCCCCCACATGAGACAATACTGTCTTCTCCAGTCATGTGTCATTCGGCCTGTCTACCAGTAGGGGGCAGACGCTCCCAAATTGGTCTGTCCGATGTATATTCAATGAATCTTAATTTTGCCATCTAATAAAAGTACAGAAAGTTGAACAGTAAATTTAAATATGGAGAAAACCACAATTTGATAGTTTTTGAGTTAAAATGTGTTTTGTACTTAATTGTGTATTAACATCACGCTCCTGTCTTTTTAAACAATTATACAGATATATATAAGATACGGATATAATTGTTAAGGGTTATTGTTGAATATATTATAAAATTGATATTTTTAATAGAAGAGGCAGGGTTAGGGATAGTTATTTAGATTATGAATCTGTAATGAATGATTTCATACCCCAAGACTTCCAGCTCACTGAGCTCTGAACAGCTGCTATTCTCATTTCCCAAAGCTAAGTCACCAAATTTTGCTCAGAATATCCACGGATTTTAACGAGAGTTCAGAATTAATAGCCTCGCTTAAGCGAATTGCCTCCCGTCAACAACGCTGACCGCTGCTGCAGTGCCAACGTTACCCCAGCCGCAACGTAAAGAAAAAACTTTGCCTCTCCCTGCTGCACCGCGGCAAGGGGCGAGTGCAGTGGAAATGGAGACAAATATGCAATTCTTTGTTTCAATTCGAGCGATTGGTTCTGCTCCTGTTTGGCAGAACACCAGGAATCTGCTCAGTGCCGCAGAATCCAAATGTCAGATGAGGTCACGTCTTTGTCTCGATGCCGCAACCCTGCGGATGTTCCCCCCCAACACTTTTCATTCCGTCCGTATCGACATTATTTTACGATACTCAGGTGAAGCCGATTTAAAGCCCCCCCCCCCTCTCCCAGTATGCCCCTCTGTCCCTGAGACCCTTAACCTGTGAGGTCAAAGCAGGTCACAGGTGAGGTCCTCGGGAACAGGGCTGCATTCAGTTTCAACTCGGCACCAGGGAACGGCAATTTTTTTTTTTTGGGATCGGGGGGGTTTTTGGCCCCCGATGGAGCTCCAGCGACAGACGCGTCATCGTCACCTCTGTCACCACATGAAGACTATCAGACGCTACGACGTCAGGCCGACGTCTGCGGCGTGACGGTAGGGGTGGGGGTAGGGGGGCTGGGGGCTGGGGGGTGGGGGGTGGGGGGGGCGCGCTTCAGGCTGGCCCGGCACATCGCCGCCCTCCTCCTGCAGCACTCGCACACTCTCAGGGGACCTTTCCTGTTGGCTGGCTTTGTGCGATAGCCCTCGCCGGGGCCCAATAGGAAGACAGCCAAGGGTTGCGACCCCGCCACGCATGTCAGCTTCAGCGGAGCCGCGAGTTCACGCCGTCGGTGCTTTCTGTAAACTCCCACTTTTCTGTCTCTGTACATCAATAAAGATTTATGTGTCGGTTGAGCGTCTTGGCGTCTGATCTTTGCCCAGTGGAGCCACTGGACACGAAGCGGAGGTCATGAATATAAAGCAACAACACGGCGTCGAAGTTCTCCCTCCAGGCGTCCGTGTATTTATTTGTCTGTTTGTCTTTACATCTGCTGTCGAACGGGCTTTTCACACTCTGCTATCTGCGTTATTCATGCAACAAGAATATCAAAGTAGAGAAAATACCACGGTGCAACACATGCTCCATAAACATCCCCCAAAATGCACACACACACACACACACGTGCTCGCACGGCTACACATCTGGGATTTGGCCTGTCTGCCCGCCCGTCTGGCTGTCTGACATTGGCAGTCCTGGTGCAGGCTCTCTTGGCCAGCATTGATTGGCTTGTCTGTGTGGAGACAGATGAATGCATTAGTACCCAGCTCGCCCTGCCACCGAAAATATATTAAGTTCATGTATTAGGCACCCTGTCTGGTTGCCATGGAGATGCACTGGGAGCGAGCGGCCGGGGATGGGGATGGTTGTGGGGGGCGCTGAGCAGGAGACGAGTGGGGGATACAGGATGTGATGAGGCAGTCGACTTGATTTGTGGCCCCGCTCCCTCTTCCTCCTCCCGCGCCTCGCCCCGTCACTTGCGTCCCCTTCCCTTCACTTTGCCTCCCCTCACACTTCCACGCGCGTGCGCGCTCCGCTCGCAATTTAGACGCTCCCCGCGCGGCTTTGTTGTCGTCCCCCCCCGCCCCCACCCTTGTCTCCACGCCGCCAGTGTGACCTTTGCCACCCGCGTATTCCTCGCAGGTCTCCCAGCCGAGGCACCCTCCACTTGATCTCTGTAACCGCATAAGCGCCGCGCTCCATCTTCATCAGCCCCTCTCCCCTCCGACCGTCCCCGCCGTCTCCTCGCTTGGCTCGCTCCGTCTCTGTGCTCTGCGGTAAAACTGGCGCATTGAGGCAGCAGGAAAATGGGGAGCGTGCAGACAATAGGAGAGAGCGAACATGAGCAGGATACTTTCAGGACTTTACTTTCTAACTGCGATCGGGGCGCAGGGTTCTCCGGCTGCACGGGGGGGCCGGCGCTCGACGACCCCCCATCTGCCTCCGTGCATTTTGTTTTCGCCTCGCATCCCCATTGTGATCAATTCCGCTGAAAACGTAGGTTTAACCTGTTTGCTTTCAGTAGCCCATCAATTTTAGTGGGTTATTATTATTATCACCTCATCACTGAGATTGTGCAACAGCTGGTGGTCGTTTGTCTAATTTTTAGCAAAATGTCCCGAAATGGTTTTGAATGGAATTTTACGGAATTGTTGATAATGGGCCGAGGAAGACGCACATTTTGGGGATGATCTGGATTCCAGAGGGATGTTGACCCTTGATCATCCAAAGATCAAAGCCAACGGCCTTTGATCACAAAGCAGCCTACGATGTTACGTAACCAGCCTATAACACCAGGAGTGTTCCCCATAGGAGGAGGCTTTGCTCTCTGAGTGCTTTTGTTCTACTTTATCAACATTATGGTTCAACTTATTGCTCCGCCCTGTTGACCACACCTGTGATGAGGCATGCAGATAAAAGGGGCTTTGACAATTGATCTTCCAAGGATCAAGAGTCAAGGGAGGAGCTCTACATCACTGGTATCCATGAACCTCAAAAATAAAGTCGTGATCGTCATCTGAAAGATGTGCAGGTCTCTTTCGCTCCTCGCCTGCGTCCTCTTGCTGTCCGCCTCCTCTCTGGGCTGTTACCAGTGCTTTTTGAGCGAACTGGAGTTCGCCTTGAACCTCCTGTGCCCGGGACACGACCCGGACCAAGAGGCCGTCCTGAGCGTCCCAGCGTGCTTCCATATGGTGGCGACAGCCTTCGACGGAAACGAGAAGGTCATCGAGGCCGCCAGAGTCGGTGCGGTGGTTGGACCCGTCCTCCTTTTCCTTAGGTTTGACTCGACCTTGACCTCGGCGTTGTTTGTCTTGAAGGCGGCGGCTACGACGGGCGTTTGAAGGACATCATGAACAGCGAGCTTCTCCGCGTCGTGGAGGTCCAGAAGCCGAGCAGCGGTACCTGAACGCCTCCGTCAGACAGACAGACAGACAGACAGACAGACACAGCTGCGGAGTCTGCAGAGCATCACTATTGTTGGGCGGGGAGGACGGGGGGGGTCAAATGAGAAATTGCAAAATAATGCCCTAAAGCGCGCAATTCACTGCGATGTTTTGAGCCAAATATTTCTGTCCCCCCCCTCCCCCCCCCCTCCCCCTCCATCCATCAGAGGCAGAGTATGAGGAAAGGTTGCAGACGGCAGCAGACAATTTCGTTGCAGCTGCCTCCAAACTGCCTAGAGGTGAGAAAGGCCCTCCTTCCTTCATCTCCTCCCTCCTCGTGAAGGCCCACGCTAGGTCATTACGGCTCGTCTGTCTCCGACTCCCTCTTTAATAAGCCGCCTTGCAGCCCCGCGATAAAAGACTCCGGTGCTTCTCTGACGCTCCGTCACCTAAATTGTCCGTCTTTGTTTCCGCAGCGTCGGGGTGTTTCCCTCCATGCGGTCAGTATCCTTTGTTGTGTCCTAGCCGCTCCCTTTAAAGAAAAAAAATGGCCCGTTGACTTCGGTGTGTGTGTGTGTGTGTGTGTGTGTGTGTGTGTGTGTGTGTGTGGCGCTCCCCAGGTTTCCAGGCCCGAGGCGCAGTTTACAACTGCATCACCTGCAGGTACGACTCCTGCGAGTTCCCTCTGGACTGCCCAGGTGAGAGACAATACCCCGTCTACCTGCATGCTCTTACATCACACATTTAAAGCGATAAAAGGGGCTCTAATCCCAGCCTGGCGCGTCCTTACATAACTAGGATTTATCCCTCCTAAGCATCCGGCCTTGATCCTGGAAACGCTCCCCTTTTGATCCTTGAAACGTTCTTAACGGTGGAAGTCGGAATTTGGGGGTTAACAAAAAAATAAGAAAAAGGGAGAGCGAGACGACAGACATAAGGCACGATTTGATTTCCACACGTTCTCTCCTTCGCGCCGAGCCCCTCAAGGTACTCTTTAAGTCCTTGGCTCCTTTATGCAAGGTGACAGTTGACTCCCACACACGGCGGCGCTCGTATCATCTCTGCACGGCAGAGCCGATGTTTAGCACATCTTCGCTTTCACGCCGCTCCTCAGAGACCGGGTTTAAGTATTATCATTAAAGAGAGCTCAGACTGCAAGGGCTGCCCCTCTGTGAGAGTAATATATCTGTGTGCGTGCGTGCGTGCGTGCGTGCGTGCGTGCGTGTGTGTGCGTGTGTGTGTGTGTGTTCAGTGAAAGAAATGCAAGTCGAGGAGAACAACAGGACCCGGATGCGGTGCGACGTGCCGTTTGAGCTACCGGAGAACGTGGAGGTTGTCTGGCGCTTTGCAGGAGAGGTGACGGTTGACCACACTTCACAACGGCTTGATGTTTGTTTTTTTTCAAAGAGCTGCGGCGTTCAGCCTGATTTACGTAACAAGACACACACACACACACACACACACACACTCACACACTCGCACACACACAAAAGAATAAAAGCAAAAAAACAAAAGACGCCGAATAGAGGCGGCGCTGGCTCAGCCGACGGCCGTGAAGCGGTGACGCCCGTCTCTGCCTTCCCCAAACAACAGGTGAGAACGCAGCAGGCGAACCTCTTCGAAGACGTCACCGCCGGCGTGGACGCGCTGTACTCCATCCCGTCGACCAGCCTGCAGCACGTCGGCACGTACCAGTGCGAGGTCGTGGAGGACGGGCGCTCCATCGTCAGACTGTACTTCTACCTGTCAGGTAAACCGCAGATCCACCACAGCAACACCCCCCCCCCCCACTCACCCCCAGACGGTATCATTTCATCTGTATCTGCACAGGCCCTCCTCACGTCTGCCCCCCCCTCCCTAAAGTGACCCCCCAGGTTGCAGTAGGCCGTACAGAGCTGCAGGAGATATTCGACCTCTCCCTCCTCCCAGGAGGGCAGCTGCTCCCCGGGACCGGCGACCACCCCCGCTCCGTCCTCCACCCCACGCTGGTGCTCCTCGCCGCCTGCTTCTCGTCGGTGCTTCTGCTGGTCCTCCTCTCACTGGGGTACGATAAACAGGCTGTTTGCGCGGGAGCAAACAAGACACAGACGCGTTTCCGTGCGCAAACATTTGCCCTGCGCCGCGTCAGTCTTTCTCTCTTTTTCCACGCAGGGCTCTGATTTTCTCCACGGATGAAGACGGGATAAGTCTTCAGGAGGAGGGGAACGGAGAAGGATAACTCGGAGGGAAGTGGAGGGAAGGCAGAGACCCTTCAACAGAACAAAGGAGTTTCACACGCGTTTCACTGCAGTCATACCTGAAAAGTGCATGTGTCGGGTTTGGCCGCCAGGGGGCAGCCTGAACCCACACAGGAGAGGAGTCCTCAGTTTTCACCCACAGTGAAGTGGTGTCCTGCAGTGTGTGTGTGTGTGTGTGTGTGTGTGTGTGTGTGTGTGTGTGTGTGTGTGTGTGTGTGTGTGTGTGTGTGTGTGTGTGTGTGTGTTTGTGTGCACGCCTAGGATTTATCCAGCAGATATTTGCTACTCTGTGTAAACGGAAACATTAAACACCGGATTGAAACACAGAAGCTCAAACTGTGGATGCAGCTGCTCATGAGCAGTCGATGGACTCAGAGGTCGAACTTGAACTTTTGATCCGATCGCTCGATGTTCTTCTGTTGCTCCAAACACAAACTCTCAGCCTTTTGCATTCTGCATCATAATTCTAAACTCTCCTCATAAAAAGAATAGTTTTATAAAAATGTTTTGATTATCCTTGGGTCCTCAAAAAAAAGGGGTAACCTTCTTCTTTCTGTCTGACAGTAAATGTGAGGTCATAAGGGCATCAGGTGTTATGCAATAAAAACAGCTGACTAAACAGTGACACTTTGCACAGAAGACTCTTGCAATTCAACAAGTTCTCCATTTCAATATGTAATTCACGATTTTTTTGTTGTTGCTTTTGCATTTGTTGTTTTAGCAACAGAGAAATCGCCTCTGCCACCATGAATGTGACGCCAAAGGTCAACCAGTCTGTGGGCTACGCTTTGACTGTGTACTGCTGCCCCCCAGAGGCTCTTGGGAGACCCCAGTCGGTAATCCTGGAAGTGAAGAAATGCTTGCGGATGGAATCTACTTCTAAACTACAGTAGTCGATTGGGGGCCCGACTTTTACAAACGTATAATTTTGAGTCATTAGATGTTTTTGACTTTGTTGAGTGAGGGAAAATCATGTGTATTTTAAAACTTGCAGGTGTTTTGACACTAACTTTAAGAGATTTGGTAGCATTTACATTATTGGTGGAGAAACTGCTTAAATAACCTCTAATAATAATACTGTAATTCTATGTATCAAAACAAACTGACCTACAGTATCAAATGTCTTATCACCTTAAATGCCAAGGAATCAGTGGACAACTGGAAGGGTCATAAGAGTACAACTTTAATAACCAAACAGATCGGACAAGCTGTAACAGTTTCACCGAAACATTTCACTTTGGCCTTAAGGGCTGCGCAGTTGGGAACCTTCTGTTTTGTACTGGTTGCTGTGGACCAACAAGACTGTGGGAAACGGTGCCAGGCACCAGAAGAAGTTATCAGAAGATTCAGAAAAAGGCATTGCCCGCCCATAACCCACCCGCCACCTCATTCCACCACACCCTGCCTACTGGAAACCACACAGCCCATTCGTAAAGCACAGCAGCAGAGATAAGAGCCATGATCAAACCTTTCCAGTGTGGGAAGAAAAGACTGGGGGTTAGATTAAAGGGAATCCTGAGGAAAGCAGGTGATCGGTGTTGGTGCTGCCATCATCAGGCCATGACACACTTCACCTTGACTACGAAGCCCAATTGTCCACGCAAGATCTGATTTACCATTAAGCGGTATATGACGAGACAAAGGCATCGGCAGTTCTGTGTAAGTGTGACTTAGTTAAAAAGATTGTGTCATCGCAGCAACGGTCCGTGTTTTGGCTCCGATTTATCCGGGGTTCATTTGATGTTTGCCTTTCTTTCTCCCAGTTTTCCTTGTTTTTCTCCCTTAAGACCTGGCGTCCACATATGTGGAAATTAGATTTTGGGTCACCTATAATATAAAAGCTAATTCTTCTTAGGACGGGGCCAAATGTCCACATACATGGACCCATAAACATTATATTATTACAGATTTAGATTGATTGTCCCTGTATGTGGACATCATTGTCCCCAAAAACCACTTGTTTCAAAATATTGTTAAAACATGATTGTCAGTCTTTACACTTATCAGGTCCCGATAATCCCAAATAGCAAAGACAAATTAAGAATGTATATAAAAAAGAGCTGGGGTCTTCGGAGGTTAAACTGCATTCAAGCACTGGTATCCAGTCCGGCTGGCCGGTGGACGCTGACTCTCCCACAGTGATCTTGAGACACAGTGAGTCCTAGCAGGGATCTCCGAGCCTTATAAAAGCCTGCTAAATATAGTCAGACGTGACTCAACCCTTCACGTGTCATTCAATCGGCAGATTTCTCCCATTTTTTCCGCAGGCTTGCGTCGTTGCCACCGGCGACAGGCGATGCATTCAGACAAGTCCAGACCGCACAGATGGGAAATGAGTTGTTTCAAAGTGGACTGTTGACCTGATGGTGTAATCTGAATCTTGGGTGTCCTCCGTTCAGGAGTTTCACGGCGTCCTTCTAAAAGCTCCTCCAGCTGATCACACCGCGAGCAGCCGATAGTGGCCCAACTTTTATTTGTCTCTTTAGTTTGGAGGAGGCTCGTGTTTGTAAGTTAAGTTTTGTAAGTAATTCAGGAATGACCTCAAAGAAATAACTTTAGCGCCAATAAGCCAGGAAAGCTCACAGAGAGCCCTCTGTGACCTTCGGTCTTTTATTTTTCCTTCAGTGCAGACTGGTGGAAGGTGCAGCCGGCGAATTTTTTTTTCCCCACCTGGATTCAGGACGTGTGACTCTAAACGTTCGTCAGAATGCGGATTCAGACGACATGCTTTACGCATGTTCCAGTAAACGATGACGGGCCCGGCAGCGCGAGAGAGCGCGGCTGTAACGGCACGGCCTCGGGGAACGCCCTCAGTTTCGTTTTTCCAAATAACCCGTGCCAGAAATGACGGTGAGAGAGACCCCCGCCCCCGTCCCCGTCCCCCGTCCCCGACATCTGTCCGCTCTCGTCCTCCCGGTCCTCCTCTTCCATCACAGAAAGATGGAAAATGATAGTGGAGGCCGTAAACCCGGGCTGGAAGTCTGGATGTGTAATGGAAACCCTCAAACCACAACACTGGAAAGAGACAAGGAAAACGCCTGTTGGTGGTTCACTGCATTGTTCTATAGACCAGGAGGCTGTAATTACCACCGTCGCCATACCAACCGCTACACACCGACTCACTTCCCCTTATCTGGAGCATCATCGTGAGGCGTCACAGGCCTCCACCACCCTGTGGATCTGCGCATACTCCAGCTGCGATGAAACGTGCACCTCACCATGTGTGCCAGCTGAACCCCCCCACCCACACACACACACACACACACACACACCACAATCCTCCTCCCCCCATGACAGAGGGGGAGGCCCAGACAGGGTGGGGGAGGACAGGATAATTGAAAACAGATTTAAGGGAAGTGATGTTCGTCTTCGTCATACGCTCAAATTGCGTTGCTTTTCCTTCTTTTTTTTTCTTCTTTCCCCAGAATTCTTTGGCATTCCTGCTCTTAACTCCCCCCAGAGAGCCGGTCCAGGACAGGAAACCCCGTCAGTTAACTGGGGGAGCGAACCGACGCGTTGCGTCACTGAAATCTGAGGTGGATGCTCTAGAAATCCAGACGCCTTTACTCATGTGAGAAAGCAGTCCGCCGCTTCCAGCCTCGCCGGTTTGAAAGCGTTGACTCACCGCGTATCTGGCCGATGGCTGCCAACGGAGCGTGACGCCGAAGGCCTTGTGGCCAGATGGAAAAGAGTCATTTTAGGGAGGAAGAAACACCGATTCGGCGTTCTGAGCAGCTTTTATTTGCTCTGCGTGCAACTGCAGGTGAAGCGGTGGGGGGGGCGGTTTCGGTGGAAACGGGGCTCATTTCGAAACAGCGTTAATTAACAGCGGCGCTGCCAGGAATCAGGTTCGGCGTTCCTGCGTGGGTCTGAGGTTGCGCTATCTGCGCCATAAAACGGTTGCCACGGTTGCTGGAGGCTCCGGCTGAAACGTGCAGGCGGTATGAAATAACTAACCCCCCCTCCCCGCTGCTCCTGGGGCCCCCCCGGAGACCACTAAACGTCCTTTTCTGACCACGGGCATGTCGTTTGCGGGCGACGCGTTGCAGAACAGAGGGGCCCTTTCAGTCCCGGGGACTGGGGCGATGAAGTTTTAATCAAGTATCTCAACCCGGCAAGGTGTCACTTTTACTGCAGAGCCGCCGCCCCGCCCTGCGTGTCATGGGCCGACGTTTCCATGTACAATAAACGTTCGGCTATAATTCGCGCCGGGGTGGTTTGGAAAACGGCCCCCACCCAGCACGCATGCAGGCGGCGCGCCAGCGTGGCGGCGCTTGTTGGTAAGTGGTCCTGACACCGCCCAGACTGTGAGTAGTCAGATTGACAGTTTCATTAATAACGATCGTCAGATGAGGGTCGTCGCCGTTTCCACTGGGAGGAGTGACTAAAGGGCGGGAAACGTCAGCCCCGAGGAGGGACCACCTCACCGGACGCGCCATTTAAGCCCTTTGGTGTCAGCGTCTATGTGTGTGTGTGTGTGTGTGTGTGTGCGTTGTGTGTGTGAGATCCAGTAAAGGTCTCCGCTCCGTCATCCTTTTCTATGTCCTGATCGCGTCACGGAAAAGTGATTCAAATCTTTGGGGGTTTTTCTCACAATGGAGCTGCGACGTGCGTCGCTCTTGGGCCGGTCCCCCTCGCCTTCGCTCCTCGAATGCTTTGGCGCTCGCGTATATTTCAGCCTCCAGGTCGTCACGGTCTGTGGACCAGCTCCAGCAGGGACGTCCAGACTCCTCCTCCAGGTTTCTGCTGCGCCCGCAGCTCGCCCGATCAGCTGCCCGAGGCCTCGGGTCAGGTGGTGGGAGGAGCCTGGGCCGGTGCGCCGCTGCTCGGGCGGAGCAAAGGCCTGCAGCCACACGGCCCCTCGGCGGAGGAGTCGGGGGCGTCCCCGAGCTGCAGCTCCTGTGGGCCGCCGCCCCCCCCTGCCAGTCCCAGGACGGCCTCCTCGTCAGCCAGTTCCACCTCCACCTGCTGCCCCCACCTGCTCCTCAGCTCCAATCAGCCCCGATTAAAAGCAGCTCTGCTTCCTTTGCTCTTCAGCTTTCGACCCGGTGGGAGAGCTGCGTGGTCTGTCTTGTCTTTTACTCTTTTGTTGCCTGTTTTGATTAGTTAAATATGCGTGCTGCACTTCTGTGTTTTGAAAAATGTGCTGAATTAAGTGGATTTTTATCTTTAACCCAGTTGTAATCTTGTAATCAAGGTCCTTGTATCAGAGTGGAGCTGCTCTTTTGTACTCTGAGTGAATTCCCATGGCAACCAAGCACAAAACTACACCCTATTTCCAAAACAGAAGGAGGCGGTCACAATGGATCAATCATATTTGTAGTCTAGTTTCTTCCCACAGTCTAAAACAAGAACATTGTCCCTTTGATATCTGTGTGTGCGTTTGTCCTGTGATGGATTGGTGACTTGTCCTGGGTGTATTCCTGCTCCTCACCCAGCCACCGCTGGGATAAACTGCAGCACCTCCCATCATCCTGACTGGGACCGTGTGGACAGACAGGCTGATTCGGTGTGCATAGGTCTCTCTCTCAGAGCTCCTGCTGGGAGGATTTCTTTATCTTTAGTATCCCAGTCGTCGCAGATGGAGAAGGAAAACTGCAGCCTGGGATTTATGGTTGCGCTTTTTTTTGACCCGATCTGCTGGTGGATGAGCGCCGCAAACCGGACGTGGATCGGCTCAAACCGAGGGAAAATAAACATTGGCACATTTCTTTCCATTGTTTTTATTTTCTGAAATAAAAAAAATTGAATAAACCAGCTAATCTTTTCACATATGCGGACTCATCAAAACCGAAAAATTCACAAAAAAAGTGCGTCTATACAAATAGAGCCACGTAAAAGAACTAGACAGCAACCAGACACGGATTTAGTGATTACATATATCAGTGCTCGTCGTGCTAATGACTCCACAGAGGTAGAAATACTGTTGCGCTCTCTCTCTTCACTGTATGAGACCTGTTGTCGCCTTTCTCTTCAAGTAGGCGTGCAGCGCTGCGGTAATTGCCGACTAGGATCCAGTGCAATGACAACAACATTGGCAAAGTGACGGTCACCAAAGTGACGCAGACTGTAAACAGCACGACTGTTGCTGCTAACTAAACACACAGAGGACAACACTACTTATAAATATAAATGTTATATAATGTAAAACACTCCAATCGTTTTAGATATTACGAATAAATATCTACTAAAGGGCTTTCAGCGCCACTGGGAACACTGGGAATAAGGCAGTAGGTCAATACTCAGTCAACGCAGCGATAAAAAAAAAACGACGCACAAATGTCAATAAGTTAAAAAGGGCCAGCGGTCAAGTCCCGATAAAAGACTCTAAACATTCACTTTGTAGGTCTGAGAGCGTTTCCGACACAACCTGCGGAACCACGCCCAGTAGAGGAAGAGCATGAGCAGCCAGTAGCAGATGTAGGCCATGCAGCCGAAGACCAGGAACTCCGTCTCCAGTATCTTGGCTGGCGTGGACCAGTCCAGGCCGCACTCCCTGTAGATGGTGTAGCACAGGCCGCCGGACAGGATGAGGGCCCAAACCGAGAGGGGGAGGAGGGGCATGTAGTTCCCCACCATCTTGCGGCGGCCGGACGTCCCCCAGCTGCTTTTGTTCATGGTGAGGATGGCGAAGTACTTGGCGGGCAGCAGGCTGGTCATGTAGAGCGCCGAGTACAGCGACATGAACACCATCACCAGGTCCCGGCGCAGCGCGCAGGCGTAGGCCGCCTTCACCAGCCCGATCAGCTGGATGCAGCACAGGATCCACAGGACGTCCCACAGCGTGCCCGTCCAGAACAGCTGGATGATGGTGGCGGTGACGAAGAACGGGAAGACGCCCGAGACGATGGACTCGTAGGTCATCCACAGGTGGTGCTTGTGCCACCACATGGCGTTGTAGAGCCACTCGCGGAAGTAGGACTTGGTCCAGCGGGTCTGCTGGTTGAGCCAGCGGAGGAACTGAGCGGGCGTCTCCGTGTAGCACTTGGAGAGGGACGTGTATCTGAAGGAGATGGCAAAATTGAGGAGGTCTGGGAGTCTTCCGGCGACGCCGCACCTGCGTCTGGTGTTTAGTTTTCGCGAGCGGTAATGACATGGTTCTTACTTTGTGGCGTAGCCCATGCTCAGCATCCGGTTGGTGAGATGTCTGTCGTCGCCGAAAGTGCAGTGAGTTCCCAGAAACTTCTGATTGTACCAGGACTCCAAGAACTGCTGGAGGAGATCGTTCCTGTACAGACCTGCGGGGACCAAAGCAACGAAATGAAGCGCAAAGAGCGAACAGAAGCCTCCAAAGGGGTTGAGGGTGGGGGGGGGGGTCTTACCCAGGGGTCCGCTGATGCAGGAGACGCAGTTGAAAAAGGACTGGCAGGATCTCTCGATGTTGAAGGCCATCCAGTACCTCAGGCTGCTCATGAAGCTGACGTAGGACTCTTTCAGGTTGAGGATCATCACGTCCCCCCCCACCGCGCCGTACTTGGGGTTGCTCTCCAACACTTTGCACAGCTCCACCGTGGCCAGCGGGTCCAGCTTGGTGTCCGAGTCGCACACCTGGGTGAGGAGAAGGGAGAAGGCCCGCGGCGTTAAAAACCTGCAGCCTCTACGGGGGGGGCTACCACGGACTCCGAAGGGCAGGAGGTTACCTGAATGTAGTCGACGGACGAGCCCAGAGCTTTGAACGCCGTGTACATCACCTCCCTCTTGCCACCCCACTTCTGCATGATGCACACGCACCTCTTCTTCTGGATCAGGTACTCCACCTCTTCCCTCTGCGGATCCTCTCCCGTCGGGTATCCGTCCTCTCCGCCTGCTCCCATTTCCACATCGTGCTGGGCCTGAGCGGGGTCCCAGGTGTGGTAGTTGTTTTTCCACACGTAGAAGCCAGGGTCTTGGTCAGAAAACACCTCCCTGAACATCTCCAACATGTAGCGGTCGTCTTCCGTGTTCCCGTCGACAACCATGATGATGCGCAGCAGCTCCGGGGGGTACTTCAGGGCCCTGATGGAGTCGAGGCACTCCCTGAGATAGACGGGGTCCTCCTGGTAAGCCGATATGGTGAAGCCGATGGTTTTGGTAAAGGTGCACGGATCCTTTCGAGCCCTCATCCGCCGCTGCTCAATGAAGGCGAAGAAGCTCTGGACCAGCACGTGGAACGAGAGGAGGAGTCCATAAAAGCCAAAGGAGATGATTCCGTACATGGAGGTCACCAGCTGGAAGCCCTCCACGTATGCCCACACCATCACCCCCAGGACCAGCAGGGCAAAGAGGAAGGTGAGGATGGCGCGGAGGGTTGAGCCCAACCTCTTCAGTATAGGTTTTATCTCCATTGCTTTTGCCTGAGCGAGACCACCACAGGGAGTTATGATTAATCCCTCAATGACAATGTAGGAGAGTTAGTAATAAATCACATCTAAAAGAAGAAAGGCTAACATTACTTTTGAAAATGATGATACAAATTTGACAAGTAAATCTTCACATCATTCACTGACATATTTTATTTAAATGAATTTAAATTACAGGTACAATTAGAATGAAGGATATATTTATCCTCCTAAGACCTGAGCTCTTTTTTGATACATTTTTAATTTCTATTTGTTATTTGGGCTTTTTGGGACCTGGGAAGTATAAAACTGAGCATCATGTTTCAACATGATGTGGTTCTTTTTGGAAAAATGCTCTATATTTGTAATATCCTTCTGTGTAAGTGTCCTCGAATGTGGGTATCTGCCCCCACACTAAGAAAAATTAAGTATTAGGGTGTAGGTGACCCAAAGTATGAACGTCAGATCTGGAGGTTATTTTAAATATAACTACTATAACTATAACAGACTTTATAATTGTTCAAGTTATGCATCACGACAAAAAAATAATTAATAAGTAAACAACATGCTCGGGTTTGTCTTTTTTTTTTAAATCATACCTGATCCGGTTCTGCTGGCTTTAAATTTGCAGGACATCCACGTCCTCTTGTCCGCCTTTAAGTTTGTCGGCTTTAAAAGCTCCCAGGTTTGGAGACGCGTCCCAGCCATGTGCCTTGGTCTTTATATGCTGGGAACTGTCAAATAAGCGCGCCCCCACTTACTCAGCCGTGCGTCAGGACCGAGGCGGTGATGCTTTGTTTTTTTAACTTTGCCATAGGGATACAAAATACACTAAGAAATTCCTCAGATGTGGAGACTGATAATGCATATAAAAATATTTGAATCAGATGTTTTCTCACCGGTTTAAAATGTAAAACCTTCCATTTTTAGCTTTATCATCAATAAAAAACTCTTAGACATTCGATAATAACTATTATGATATTAAAGTAGCTTTTTAATTATTTTTTTATTTCCCACTTGACCTGAGCCCTCCGGACATATATGCAAAAACATTATAAAACTGAACTTCTTCCAATATTTCTGCATCATATTGTGTAATAAAAGTGTTAGAAATGAGAAACTCTGCAGGGTGCAGCCCAACATGTAGTCGGATGCTGCCCCCTTCCGGATTATATCTGAACAGCAAAAAGAGGAAACACTTCTTTATTGTTGAAGTATGGCTGAAGGAAGCAGGTATTTTCAGCTGTTGGAAGCAAATACCAAAGCTGGTGTCCGGAGAAAACGGAAGTTTTCCCACTACACCACTAATCCCTGGCTTCAGGGGCCCCGAGTTGACCCCTCTCTCCGCCGTCCCTGGGCCTAACCAGTGATTACATCCCCGGAGACATCCAGCACAGGGAATTCTCCTGACTGCTCATGAGGGTCCACGCCCTGAACCGCAGGAACTGGCCCCGGATCCGTCAACACGGTTCTGTCAGACCCAAATAGAAGCCACCACAGCTGATGTCACGTATGTGTGTGTGTGTGTGTGTGTGTGTGTGTGTGTGTGTGTGTGTGTGTGTGTGTGTGTGTGTGTGTGCGTGTGCGTGCATGCGTGCGTGCATGTTTGAATGAGTGTGATTTACGGGATGTGTTATTGTTCATTACACGACATGTGTATGATTTCATACACGGTGCTATACACATGACACATCTGCACGTCACATCTGTGTAAATGCTTATTTTGGGGTAAGACAGACAATATCAACATTAACATTTTAGTGCTTTTAATTTGGTGACTGTAAGTGGTCACATCAGATGTTTTCTGTTCATTATCTGTCCTTTGAGTGGAAGATTTATGGCTCAACTGGGATGTCGCTCGCTCATTTTTACTACGTTACTCTCCAACCACATCAACTACATTTACCAAACTGTCGCAACTTATATAGTTTCTTTATATGTGGAATCCTGAGGGTTTCAAACGCAGTCACGTGACTCCGTTGGGAGAATCGGCGTCCTGCCCAGTAACCACACTCCTCAAAAAAACAGTGCAACATGCTTCGTGGAGGATGCTATTTAATGTGCCTGGAGCATGAGTCCGCAGAACCCTCGTTAGCTCTTTATTTGGTGGTCCAGTAAACGCCTGGTGACTCAGCCCTCGCCCGCGCCACGCCCTGCAAAACCAAAATCCACTTCAACGTCCCTCTGCGGATTTTTGGTGATGGATTTTAATATGTGCACCTGAGGATGTTTGATGTTTTCCAGTCGGTGCAGGCCTCCATTAAAACGAGCGCAGCCACGCATTTGCGCTTCTAAATAAAGAAAAGAGCAGCTCTGATTTGAGCGATTAAAATAAATCATGGCGCGCCAGCTCTTTTTGGTGCCACACATGCTCCCAAAATGAGTGATTTTCACCCACGGAGGGCAGCGGGAGCAGCACTTTTCCCTCTGATGATTTACAGTTGCTTGACCGTGCAAATGTCAGGTTTGGTCTTCGGCTGTTCTGCCTGTTCTCGAGAGATCCCCGAGCGTCGCGCGGGTGGCTCTGAATCAAGGCCCGCGCGTGTTAAACGCTCACAGCTTGATCCGTTGTGCTCTTTGATGCTGTTTTGATTTACAGTCACGCTCCCCCGAGCTGTAAATTACAGAGCGCAACTGCTGCGGAGAAAATTACCTGTCGATCAGCTGGCTGCGCTGTAAAGTCTGGTGGGTAGGGGGGGGTTGTGTGTGTGTGTGTGTGTGTTCATTAAGCGCTCTTTGTCCCGGTCTGCATAAACACCATACACGCGGCACAGCATCAATTGACTTTAATTTCCTTTCTGCTCAGCCAGACGCCATGGTGTGCTTGATCCAGGAAACGTAATTACACACTTTTGTGTACACCCCGGGCTTGTTTCTCTGAGCGCATCCGTGGCCCCACGACACCACTCCCTGGAGTTCTCCGTTGCACATCATGGGGCCCCCCGAGTCCCCCTGAGGACACAGAAGTGATTTTGATCAGAGCCACCGCCGTTCTCGGGGTGCAGGTGTAGGAGCTGCGATGTCCCTGGTACCTGACAGGAGTCCTTCCCTCCCTCCAGGTAGCCGGCGCAGATCATGTTGTCAGATATTTGGAAAGGATACGCGTTGAAGCACGCGTCGTCGCTCAGGAGCGGGGCCTCCAGGCACTGCAGCTTATCGGGGTACCTCGCTGGAAAAGGCGGAAAAGTGTGTGTCAGGGCGGGCACGTGGGACTTGAAGCGGCGCTCTCACACTGCGCGCCTCCTCACAGCCCTCGTCGCTGGGCCGCAGGCTGCCCCATCCGGAGATCCGGCACGCCGTCCCGGCGGCGGCGCACTCTGAAGGCAGCGCGGCAGGGCGTACAAAGCCGTTGAGGGCGGCGGGGCGGCTAAGCTTGATCAGCATTATGTCAGCGTCCTGCGTGCGGGGGTTGTACTCTGGGTGGCGGATGAACTGGGAAGACATGATGTGCTGCTCCGTCCCATCAGGCTCCCAGATGTCGTGCTCTCCCAGCCGGACTTCCACATCTGATCTGGAAACCGAATTGAAGGCTATATCATACACTTTTGGCAACAAAGCGGTTCCCATTCAGCCACCAGTTTTGGTGCACCGCGGACCTACTTTGGTTTGCAGTGTGCGGCAGAGAGCACCCACTCGTCCGACAGGAGCACCCCCCCGCAGAAGTTGTAGCCCGTAAAGAGGGACGCTTGGTAGGGCACGGAATTTTTCGGACACTCATATCCTCCAACTATCTTGTCGTCATCCTTCAGGGCGACTGCAGGTGTTGAAAAAAAAAAAAAAAAAGAAAAAAAAAAAAAGAGCAAAGTATTGCAGAAGTGTTACAGGAAAGAGAGCCGCATAATCATATAGCACTTCGCCATTCGGTGCCGTACCAGCCCCTCCAAGGAGAGTCAGGAGAATAAAAACCTTCATGTGTTCTCCCTGTCGGGCCTGCCACTTGAGCACTGACCCCGCCCAGTTTTAGGTATTTCAGTCCTCTTATCGCGTTCGTCTCAAGGCCGGCCATCGTCATAGATGCACCTCAAACATTAAACATGTGTTACATTTCCCCGGAGCGCAGGGTTTAACATACAGCCAGTGACACCTGATACACTCCATCTGAAACACGTTTCACCGATGCACGTTTTTCCTTCACACACCCAAGTTTCCAGTGAACTGTTGTCACACGCTTTCTCGCAACCCAGTAACAGTTTCTTACAAAATGCTTCTTGCACAACACACGGTATGAGTCCATCCTGTGTCTGATTAAGAACTCAGCCTTATATGTATCTATCATATCTGAAGCCTTCTTATCTTTTTGTAGCCATGCGCATTTTAAGTGAGAGGGCAAGGTGATGCGCGAGCATAGGTGTTTATCAGCACCACGCAGTTAAACATATAAATATGAGGGTGCGTTTAACCAAGCCTGTGATTACATACTTAAGGTTAAAGTGTAACACGCTCCCATCCTGAGCGGGCGAGTCTCCGCCCCCACCTGTCATTACTGTCTGAAAAACAACACTGTCTGTCTGATGGTTCAGCAAATTCTTATCATTTCTTTTACAGGAAACAGTTCTCACTTTCCACCAGCAAAAAAAAAAAAAAAAAACTTAAGTGTTGGGTCTACCTGCACATGCCCTGCACTGATGTATGGTCAGATTGATTTCCATTAAAGAGGGTACAGAACATGTCAGTGGCATTTATTAGAGAAAACAAAATCACCACGATTGTTAAAACGTGCAGCAAATGCAAACACCCCCCCCATCCCAAGCTAATTGCCCAGAAATGTCTTTGAAAGTCCCACATGTGAGGCCCAGCTGTGTGCTCCTTCCAGCCCGTGGCGTTCAGAAATCGAGCCCCGAACGGGACGATAGTCGCCGATCTCACCATGAGCGTAAGGGAAACTCGGAACTTCCATCCATTCGAGCATCTGCTGCTCTTGTAGAAGCGGTTCCTGTTCCCCTAACCCCATTCCACAGCCCCCCAGAATAACCGTGGTCAGACAGTGAGCACTGTGTGATGAATGCGCTGCCAGGCTTGTTTGCTGGGTTCAGGCTGAGCATTCATATTCCCAGTCTGGCATTGTGGTTGGAAGCAGGGACCAATGTAAGGAAGTGGTTGAGGTTATTGAGGTCTAGCTTTTCTTCCCCTATGAGGTGTGTTTCATGGAAAAAAAATGAGGTTGGAGAGCGTCATGAGCTGTTGGGGCCAAAAAAAAAAGAAAAAAAGTGTGGGCATTGATTTTTGAGTTTAAAACAAAATTCTTGAACCCCCCCTCCCCCACGCACACACACACACACACACACACACACACACACACACAAACGGGCAAACACAAACACACCCTGGAGGTAGGTTTGGTTACAGTCAGCACGGCAACAGCCTCAACAAACTCTGGGTTTTTTCAGGGCGCAGCGGATTCCCACCATTCAGGGGCGTTTTGACACAACGACAGTTGCTGTGTGGCCGTTGCACAAAGGATTTGGAAAGGCTGTGAGCTCACTCTGTTTTTCACTCAAGACCATCCAAAATACTGGGTGTGTAGTAGCGACGCTGGCACGCTTAGGGATGTCATCAACGCTTGACTGTCCCAAACACTCGCAATCGTTCCAGTCTTTCCTCTCAGATTGCTCTCCCACCCTCTTGGTTGTCACGAATAATAAACTCCCCGAACTCCAAATTGTTTCACAATCTGCAGAAATTCTCCTTAAACCTCCACTGGTCGCTCTGCACACCCAAATTGGTATTTGTGTGGCGTACACATAATTACGGGTTTGGTTGGTAAATCAAGAACTCTGGCCTCTGAAAGCTTCCCTCAAACTATAGGCTTGGAATAGCTATTAATATCCTCCACAGACACCAGCAAAATGTGCCTGCCTTTGAGTTTCTGCTGCAGAAATATAAATCAAGAGAAGCTTTTCGTTTAATGTGATGTAGCTGCACTAAGTAGACCTGGTTCGCTCCATTGTTCCATCTTTACCATTGTTTTACACATCTCATGTGCTTGAAATAATCCTTCTTGGACTTTGGGGTAACATGAGTGGATTCAGATGCTGAATATTTATGCATCTGGCAAAAAAGGCAAGTCCTCCTACACACTTTAATAAAGCAATTGGCCTGAACTGCAGGGAAGGAGAACAAATCCACAGATAAATACACATCCATGAAATTATGTTCCCTCTTTCCTCCTCTTCTCATTGGTTACTTCCGCCCCCTCACATCTGGACTGTTGGCAGGACTCGGTTCCTGTGCGCTGGTCCGTGATCGGAGGGAGTTTTTGGAAGGTGGGGCAGCTCCTGCCGTGTGAAACTGATCGCTGCAACATTTTTTGCTGAGTTGTGTTTCATTGTTCTCTGAGCAGGGACGCCGCTGTGGTTTACATGCGCCTGTTACTGTGGCACCGCTCTTTGTTGCTTCACAGGAAAATGCACCTCGGCTCGTGCTGATTTCGCAAACATTTGATGTTTTCACCTGCGCAGGCTCGTATGTGTGTTTTTGCACCAGGGGGGGTCTTATAGTAAAATATACCCAGAAAGTGTACTTGGTTACCAGAGGGACCTGGAAGTGTGAAGAAGAGAGGCCCCGGCCACCATCGCTGCTGACGCTCCAGGTGGGCACAGTGGAAGCTTATGGAGAGCTGACATAAGCCGCTTTCCCACTGCAGGGACTTTTAGCGTTCACCCAGGATTGTTTTAAAGAAAACCACAGAAATGACACAGGGGAAAAAAAACTTTCCCTCGACCCCAAATGTTCACTAAAAAAAGTGCCTAAAAGGGGGGTTGCGACAATTCAGATTCCCTGCGTATCTGCAGGGGCAGGGCTGTGTACTGAAGAACACCGATGCAACAAATCAAAATAATTTAGCACCTCCGTTCACGAAGCCACGAAGCCATGAGAAGTGGACGAAGACGAGGCGCGGGCTCTTTCGAGCATATTTGTCCCAAATGAAGTTCAGGCTTGAGTCTACGACTTGAAACCACCGAGTCTACGAAAGAAGTGCCAACAGTAGTGATAAGTTGACAAAACTATTTGAGTACCGTACATTTTTGAAAATGCCCATATTGGATTGGGGTTTTTTTTTTTTTTTTTTACCCATGAAATGTTGTTGGCCGTTCAGGATGATAAACAGTCTGTATCTGGATAAATGGTTATAACCGGTCATTTTTATTCCAGGGTAATGACGCCTGTTTAAATATGATTTAAACCTACCAAACCACCGTGTAATTACCTGAGTCAGACTCACTTGGCTGTAGTTAGAGGAAATAAATTGGACTTTTTCCCTGAACAAAGCTGTGGACACAGGACCACTAGTTCGTGCATGTAATCCATGTTCTGTCTTCTTTGTTTTTGCCTGTTAGATCGAAAACAAAAGAGAGTGGGTTAATTAAAACATAAAAAAAAAAAAGCTGCACATTCAGGCTCAGAGGAAATGGTCCATTTATCATTTATAACTTTCCGAGGGGAATCGGCATTGACAGGAGTAACCCACGGGAACACGAAAAAGTGTGTGGGTAGCTGTGAGGCAACATGGACAGTGGGAGGATATATGAGCACGAAGCAGATGAAATGCTCGCCCCCGCTTAAAGGTAGGGCCTGTCTCTTAGGGAGATTCTCAGTCTCCCCAGCCCCCGTGTTCATGCTCTGCTCTGACTCCTGCAGCTCTTCCTGTTGAGGACTTCTCTGCCTCCGCGTGTGATCATTCTGAAATTTCAGCATGTCAGCGAGCTTCATTAAATCTTCTGCATCACCCTGTTATTTGTTCAAAATAAAGCCTTTAACTCTCTTAAGCAAATCTGTGGGTTTGTGTAATTGCAGACTCTGGGAGTAGAATTTAGTTCAACTTTTTGAAACTCTGAGAACTTGACAGATGCAGCTTGAAAGCAACAACAGGAGGGATGAGCAGTGGCTTAAATAGATGAACTTACTGGGAATTGCAGATTAAACTCCCTTTGGGTTGTGTCCCTTCATCTGTCGGGCCTCTTTTTCACAGTCTTGTGCAAAACCTGACTGTTAATGTAAAACATTTCAGCACTAATGAGCCTCTACCCACACCATTCCGCAGTGGTCCCTCCAAAAGTCTAGTTTTGTGTGTGTGTGTGTGCAAAAAAAAAGCACAATAAGCCCAAAAGAGGCATAAAAACACACTGAGAAAGTTGCACACAGAGGGAGTAGCCTGCAATTTTATAAAACTCGCAGGGCAACCGTGAATTATCAATAGTCGCTGCTGTGATTTTCTTATGCACACTGCAGGGAGAAAGAGATGAGAAATGATAAATGTGCAATGTGAATGCACAGCCCTCAGCTCAGACCGAACCACGGCACTCGAGCCTCAAGCAAACACGAGCTCAGACCACAAAGAGAAAAACACATTACATGGCAGCAGCGTGGCTGGTACACATGAGAGATGACAGATTCACTCTTTCACAGGTAGACAGCCAAAACACCCCCTAATTTATGCATTTACTTGTTTGGGTTTTCATTTGGGGGGTTTTTCCCCCCTCAAAAAAGAAAAAAAACTCCCAAGGTTTAAAAGAAGGCATGTCTTGGCAGGACTAAGATGCAGCCTAAGAACGCAGCAGCAGCCTCTTGGTGCGTCCTATGATTGAAAATTACTCTTCCAAACACGTTGTATCTGAACAATAAGGCATAGTGGGACAATCCAAGAGTTTTAATAGCATTCAAAGGAGTCGAGAGCGCGCAGTCACGCCTCCTGCGGGCGATGACGTCATATATTTAAGGAGTCAGGCATCCGAGGCGCACAATTCCTTCAGGCACGTCGGGACACAGTGGAGCGGTTCCACGGAGGGCGCATCCTGGAGCTTCGGCAAAGGTAAACTCTTAGACTCCTGAATCCGACGGAGGATGAACCCTATATTCTTTTTGGAGAGCTTTCAGAGAAGAAATACGTAGATCCTTGTCTGGGAATTTTGGAGCCCGACTTAAACTAAGCTGGCGAGTCTTCAGTGCGCATTTTCCAAGAGAGAAAAAAAACATTTTGATGCTGTTTTTGCGGACAGTATTCGGTTCCTAAGTTATAGGTTTTACTCAACCCGGCCTACTTTTAATGCAAAAATCGTTTTACTGCTGGTTTAAAGTTATATTTTTCCAAATTTAATTTTAATCTAATATGACAGTATTTTTCCATCTATCTTCAAAACAATCACACATTATGTATATATTTAAATCTTAATTTTGTTTTGCAGGTTCCAAAACCATGATGGAAGTAATAACTGATAACCCTTATTATCACATCAACACCACAGACGGCCTGAAAAATGTCACTCCCTACGAGGATGATGAAGAGTATGACTACAGAGACGAGCACGCGGAGCTGAGGCAATCGCTCAACACCATGAGCCTGATCGTCTACTGCCTGGCTTTTGTTCTGGGAGTCCTCGGGAACGGTGTGGTCATCTGGGTGACGGGCTTCAAGATGAAGAAGACCGTCAACACCGTTTGGTTCCTCAACCTCGCCGTGGCCGACTTCCTCTTCACAGCCTTCCTGCCCCTGAGCGTGACCTACACGGCTCTGGACTTCCACTGGCCTTTTGGCAAGTTCATGTGCAAGCTGAACAGCACCGTGAGCTTTCTGAACATGTTTGCCAGTGTGTACATTCTGGTGGTGATCAGCGTGGACAGATGTGTGTCTGTGGTTTTGCCCGTCTGGGCTCAGAACCACAGGAGCGTACGCAAGGCGTCCTGTGTGAGTCTGGCTGTTTGGGTCCTGGCTCTGATTCTCAGCACGCCGTACTTCATCTTCAGGGACACGGCTCCTTCGTATGTCAGTGAAGACATCATCAACTGCTTCAACAACTACGCTCTCTCTGATGATTACGAGACCCCCTCTGTGAACCAGCTGCGCCAGTTCCGTCACCAGGCCATGACCATCACCCGCTTCCTCCTGGGATTCGTTATCCCCTTCACCGTCATCGTCTCCTGCTACACCGTGATAATCCATCGCCTCAGAAGAAATCGCACCCTGGCCAGCCAGTCCAGTCGTCCTTTTAAGATCATCGCTGCGGTTATCACCACCTTCTTCCTGTGCTGGGCTCCGTATCACATCATGGTGCTCATCGAGCTGATAAACCACATGGCCACTCATGAAAATGAAACGCTGGACCACGTGACAACTATCGGAATCCCCATAGCAACCAGCTTGGCCTTCCTCAACAGCTGCCTGAACCCGCTTCTGTATGTATTCATGGGCCAAGATTTCAAGGATAAAGTCCGCAAATCCATCCTGAAGGTGCTGGAGAGTGCCTTCCAGGAGGAGGTGTCTCGCTCTTATACCTACACAAACTCCATGGTCACCAGCCGGAGCAAAGAAAAGTCTTTTTCTGACGCTGAGGTGTAAACTGGACCAGATCTTTGACGAACACACGTACCTTTTCATGAAATGTAAGTTTTATGTATCAAGCTGACCTTTGTCAGGCTGAAATGTCTGACTCAAGGACCCACAAGGCCTATGTTCCTACAATCAGAAGAACAGTTTAACTGCTGCCATTTTCTGCCATTGTCTTAAAGCAGAGGTCCCCAACCTGCGGCCCCCGGGCCACATGCGGCCCACGAGGCCTTCTCGGTGCGCCCCACGGGGCTCTAAGTGAATTAACATTAGGTGCGGCCCGCCTCGGAAAACCAGGGCTATCCCTGCGGCCCGCAAAACCTTCCGTGCGGCCCGTGGAGATAAGTTCTTTTCGAGCGATAGGCCAACGGGTTCCAAGCGCCTCTCATCTAATTGATAGGAATGAAAAAATCCGGGCTCTGTAGTTGGTTCTTCTCTCAGCGTCAGCGACCCCTCCTGCCCCGCCCCCCGTCGCTCATGCTGACTCAATTGCACCAGAGAAGAAGAAGAGATTGCACCAGAGAAGAAGATAAAAGTTTTTGCCCCGAATAAGAATATGTCAACAAGCGGTCCACCAAGCAGGAAGAGCAACATCGGCCGTGAGAATCGCAGCTTCAACCCCGACTGGCTGACAACGCCGCCGTGTTGCTGCCTTGTTGGGCTCTACATACGTGTGTGAGCAGCTCTGCATACGTGTGTGAGCAGCTCTACATACGTGTGTGAGCAGCTCTACATACGTGCATGAGCAGCCCTTCAGCAGATGAAGCTTGTGAAGTCACTCACACAGGCCCAGCTCACGGATGAGCGTCTGCAGGGCGCCCTTATTCTGTCTGTGAGCAGTGTTGTGCCTGACTTTCTGAAGCTAGCTTCGGCCAAGCAGCACCAGCCTTCTCACTAAATTAATGCATGAAATTAATGTCTGAAGATCAATTGTTTCTCTCAATCATTGTTTTTAGCTAAATTTAGCTAAAAGGTGTGTACAGCCCACGGGGCCCTGGTAGGGAGGCCGTGCGGCCTGCTTACTGGAAAAGGTTGGGGACCTCTGTCTTAAAGAGACCCTCCACAGCACCAAGCATATATCTGTTTAATATAGCTGTCAACTGCAGTCTGCTCTTTCCATATATGACTGCGTTCTGATAGATTGTAATCTGGTGTGAAGGTCAAGTGCCAGAAATAATTCTACAAACCAGGAAGTGAAACTTCCTGAAACTCATAGCAGAAAATTCTACGTTATCTAAATGAACAAACTCTTGCTCTCTGATTAGAGACGGTGTGAACAGCAAGCACAATGAGGAACACAGTTCTATTACCGAGCATTTCATTGGGAGAAAGATTTGTGCAACAAACTTGTGGATCCAGTTTTAGGATAGAAACATTGAATTGTATTATCTCCAATGTTATCAAACCAGAGAGTAGGTAGTGGTCTAATAATAGGACAGCACAACCAATGCTGCAACAGCAAGTTACAACTCTAAAGTAATTCATATTGCAAGCTGAACCTTAGCGGGTATCTCTATTATTGAAGAATAAGAGTTTATTTTGACCGTAACAGTCAAATCTGATGATGAGGGTACAACTGATATTTACACTGCAGATACTACTCTTCATTTAATCTATATATTCATTTAAAGTAACTTAGTATGCTCTATTTCCTGCTTCTTTTACCTAGAAACACTACATAAAGGAGCATGGTGTTTTCTGAAGGCTGAATAACAGGAAGAAATTGATGTTTTGATGAGCTTATTATGAAATAATTTGATTGTACTTTTGTTTAGTGTGTTGATCTTTTATGGGGTAGATAACATGAACTGGGACTTTTAATGAAACCTAAACTACAAGTCTGTAGTCTTTTTTTGTCTGTTTATATGAGAACTGGAATTAAATGTTGTTTTTTCTTATCTATGAATATCCAGGTTTGTTTTCATATCGTCATTGTCTGTGCTCCAGACACCGAAGTCTGATCTTTAAACCTGTCAAAGGTCCTGTCACTTTTCAAGCTGTGTGCTTAGACTGTCCATATGTGTGTGTTTCTCATATTAACTCAGTTATCTGTAATGAGAGATGTGTGCACATGCCATCATTCTCAGATTAGAAAATGATTTATTCACAGGATGTACTCAAAACAGCAATCCTTCAGTTGCTAAGGTAGACATTTACCAAACAGCAACCCCTTAATAGATGAGTTCCTGACATTTTATTATTGTGATGTGTGTGTGTGTGTGTGTGTGTGTGTGTTTGTTTGTGTGTTTAAAGGACAAATTTCTTTAGTTTACTCGTGTTTTGCTTGACCTTTTCCCTCCTCAGCTATTCTTTTTTGACATGTGCCCGGGAAGAGTTGGTTCCAAGTACCTTTTTTGGAGTGGACTTGCAGGCTTTGATCTTTGATGGTTTCTTTCAGGTGTCTCGTGCCTTGACTGAGGACAGTCTGTGGGTTAGTTGTGAAAGTCAATGTTTAACGGGAATAGTTTTCTGATTGCTATAAGAAACCTTAATGAGTACTTATTTAGTTCAAAACAATTCTTATATTTGAGATTTGGTAGATGTTTGGGGTATTTTTGTGTATGTGTGTACATATTCCTCTTACGGTTGATGTGAGCTGCTGGTTGTTGCAGTGTCGTCATTGAAAAGAATAGTCCTCTGGCCTCAGAACTGTGCCATTGTTTATTTGATTTTATTTTAGAGTTTAATAACTGGTGAAAGGTTTAAGTGGTGATACAGCTTGCATATGTCATGTACTAGTGTACCGCCGGGCTTTAGGTTGTGTATTTAAGTGTCATAAAGCAATATGGTCCATGACCATTATACAAATATGAGATGTCTAATCTGGGCTGCTTTTGAAGCTGAGATTAATTCAGTGTTTAATATAAAATGAAGGTAATGGCAACTGCTGGTGAATTTGGCAAATCCAATCTAATTTGGTATCTCGTTTAATTGCTCAGACTAAATTAGAGATGTGATGGTGCTCAGGCTTGTTTCCTTTTTTGTATGTGCTGTCACATCCTTATAAGCACAATGCAGAATGACATCATAACTACCCACATTCTCATATATATTAAGTTACCATTGTACATTTGTGCACAGAAAGGAAAGAGCCTTGAGAAAGGTCTGTATTTCTTTTTTCAAGCGATCTAGCTATAAACCCATATCTAGAAAAACAGAATGTTTGTTCTTTATTGGTTACATTTTATTAGAGTCAGACAGAGAATATTTTAGACATTAAATCAGTGTTTACCACCTTATCCATATAAAGGCCCATGTCACTTGGAGTGCAGTGATCAGTATAGTTCTCGTAACTATAGCTAATGTTCTTTGCATTGATGAGATTGAGATTAAAATATTCTGTTATTTCAGTATGGCCTCAGACTGAATCTCCTTCAGACTTTTAGCTCAGTTTAGAACTCAGTTAACTGTTTCTCTGAAGTTGCAAGTTGTAAAATATTTGCTGGCTGATTTTCTAATCACAGCTAAACTCAGTTATGAAGATTAATGGCACAGATGGAATGGATTATTACAACTTTTATGGAATGGAAGATTACAACTACGAGGAGAATCGTGATATACTGGTACGTTCGATCGACACCATGTCCATCGTTATTTACTCCCTGGCTTTTGTTCTGGGAGTCTTCGGGAACGGCTTGGTTATCTGGGTGACGGGCTTCAAGATGATCAAGACCGTCAACACCGTTTGGATCCTCAATCTCTCCGTGGCCGACTTCCTCTTCACGGCCTTCCTGCCCCTGAGCGTGACCTACACGGCTCTGGACTTCCACTGGCCTTTTGGCAAGTTCATGTGCAAGATGAACAGCATGTTCATCTATCTGAACATGTTTGCCAGTGTGTACATTCTGGTGGTGATCAGCATGGACAGATGTGTGTCTGTGGTTTTGCCTGTCTGGACCCGGAACCACAGGAGCGTACGCAAGGCGTCCTGTGTAAGTCTGGCTGTTTGGATCCTGGCTCTGATTCTCAGCACGCCGTACTTCATCTTCAGGGACACGGCTCCTTTTTATGGAAATGAAGACATCATCAGGTGTTTCAACAACTACGCTCTCTCTGATGATTATGAGTCCCCCTCTGTGCACCAGCTTCACTGGTTGCGTTATCAGGACATAACCATCAACCTCTTCCTCCTGGGATTCATCATCCCCTTTGCCATCATGGTCTCATGCTACGCTGTGTTAATCTATCACTTGAGAAGAAATCACACCCTGGCCAGCCAGTCCAATCGTCCTTTTAAGATCATCGCTGCGGTTATCACCACCTTCTTTGTGTGCTGGGCTCCGTATCACATCATGGAGTTAATCCAGCTCATAAGTCGTATGGCCACTCATGAAAATGAACTATTATATTACGTCACAAATATTGGAATCCCTGTAGCAACTAGTATGGCCTTTCTTAACATTAGTCTCAACCCTCTTCTGTATGTGTTGATGAGCCAAGACTTCAAGGATGAAGTCTGCAAATCTGTTGTGAAAGCACTGGAAAGTGCCTTCACAAAATGTATTGTTCCTCCTTTTAGAAGTTGAAACTGGGCTAGATCACGTTGGGTGTCACTGAAGTACCCTTGAAATCAATGGGCATGCATCATTAAAATAACATATTTTGTGATTGGGTCAGTGATTGCACAAAGAGGCCCTGTAGAGTGCAGCATATTTATCATTTTAATTTGACTTGCTCAGGTTTGGAGATGATCATAATGACAAAGGATTTTATATTTTACTTAATGACAGCAACTATGCAGCATATTGTCCCTGTACAGTGTAAATATTGATATATGTGCTGCAGAAAACACTGCACCATGTTAAACCATAAAAATTTATACAAATTATAATCATAAAAGTGTTAAAAAAAATACTGTGGTTTCTTCTCTTCTGTTGACTCAGTTATCTTATCTGATGTATCACCGCAAAATTCTCTACTCTTTTGTTATAGACTTGTCCAGAGAGGGAACTCTTTAAATGTCAGCTGTTATGTTTTACTAACCTTAGGAAATAGATGAAAAAAAGAAAGAAGAGAGCCCACAGATATGTTTTGGCAGGCCTGCAGTCTTTAATCATTCAAAAAGCTTCACAGACCATTCTGCACTCACTCACTAGCTACATCTTCATTATAAGAGTCTTTTGTAGTCTGTTAACTGAAAACAGGAAGTGGGTAGATTGTGTTAGGCTATAATCAAATTGTATCCACACCCTATTGATATGATTGCATATTTTTTTAAAAAAATAACATTCAATAATACATTTTATTTAGAAAGAAATATTGTTGAATAATTTATATGTATTGTTTTGCTTACATGTGAGCACCCTACCTGTGAACACAGTGAATTTTGTCACCGCCTATCTTTCACTCCATCATTAAATTGCCCCAGAGTCCAGAAATGTCCTTTTTGATTATATTTTTAAAAAGACCTTTGTTTTGGAGTTTTCTTTTTTAAATTAAATGTGACTGCATTGCCACATGCGGATCAAGGAAAGATGTGTTTTACCTCTTAAATGTTGCACAATGCTATTTCAATTTCAAAGTAAAAGTCTTTCTTAACGTTTTACGTTATCTGATGTAAACAGGATGTTATCACACTGCAGAGGCTGGACCGTGACGTTTATTATCTGATGCTACTTAATAAACCAACTTCTGTTGCTGATTCATTCGTGAAGCTGCTTTTGTCATACTTAACTGCAAGTTGAAAACATTGCACAGCCTAAAAAAGCCTCTTTTGTTCATACATCTAAGCCTTGACGTAGGTAAGATGCCATAAGAATTTCTAAGTATTTATATTTTTGTCCTCTGCTATGATTATCTCTGCTGAAAAGCACTTTTAAGAAAGGTATATAACTGTTGTTATGCTTCTTCATATTATTATTGTTGTTGTTGTTGTTGTTGTTGTTGTTGTTGTTGTTATCTCACACTGGTTTGGTTAATGCTTCAACACATTTCTAAAGCTACTGGTAATTAAGGTGTGTATCTGTTGGAGTTCACCAAGATGTAGTGTTATGTAGATGTTCAGGAGGACTGACAAATATAATATTTCAGTGTGATTTGTGCATTTGGTGACTTAATAGTCATCTTAACTGTACTTCCTAGTACAATACAAACGCTTTTCTTCAGCTAAGTGCTGATTTCAGAGTTGCTGGTCGAGCAAATTATTAGTTATGATTAACACAGTGTTGCTAATTGCAGATCCAGCCAATGATGATGATGAATACCACTAACTCCAGTTTTATCAATACAACAAGACCTGGAACTTTTATTTCTGCTTCAAATCGCTCGCTCAATATCATGAGTGTAGTCATCTACTCCCTGGCTTTTGTTCTGGGAGTCCTCGGGAACGGCGTGGTCATCTGGGTGACGGGCTTCAAGATGAAGAAGACCGTCAACACTGTTTGGTTCCTCAACCTCGCCGTGGCCGACTTCATCTTCACAGCCTTCCTGCCCCTGAGCGTGACCTACACGGCTCTGGACTTCCACTGGCCTTTTGGCAAGTTCATGTGCAAGATGATAGCCGCCGTGACCTCTCTGAACATGTTTGCCAGTGTGTACATTCTGGTGGTGATCAGCGTGGACAGATGTGTGTCTGTGGTTTTGCCCATTTGGGCTCAGAACCACAGGAGCGTACGCAAGGCGTCCTATGTGAGTCTGGCTGTTTGGGTCCTGGCTCTGACTCTCAGCACGCCGTACTTCATCTTCAGGGACACGGCTCCATATGGCAATGAAAACGTCATCAAGTGCTTCAACAACTTCACTCTCTCTAATGATTTTGTAACCCCATCTGTGAAAAAGCTTGGAGTGTTCCGTTATCGGGCCATAACCATCACCCGCTTCCTCCTTGGATTCGTTATCCCCTTCACCGTCATCGTCTCCTGCTACGCCGTGATAATCCATCGCCTCAGAAGAAATCGCAGCCCAGCCAGACAGTCCAGTCGTCCTTTTAAGATCATCGCCGCAGTTATCACCACCTTCTTCCTGTGTTGGGCTCCGTATCACATATTGGCCCAAATAGAGATGGTTATACGCACAACTAAATATGTGAGTCCATCTTTTGCCTATGGCATCCTCATTGGGATTCCTATTACCTTGAGCTTGGCCTTCATCAACAGCACTCTGAACCCACTGCTGTACGTATTCATCAGTCCGAATTTCAAGGAAGAAATCCAAAAATCCATTCTGAAGGTATTTGAGAATGCCTTCCAGGAGACTTCTTATGGCACTAACAGTGACTCCAAGTTGACAAATATTGTGCAGCAAGAATAAAGACCGACATGACTGTAAAGTGTACATAGAAAATTAGACATGAGAACTGTTCCCGCTCTGATCAGGTAACAAAAACTATTTTTCACATATGACTCACAACTCTGTCGCTGTCTCTTAAACATGTATGCATTATTATATTATTTCTGTGTAAAATGTTTGTGTCTTTTTCTTATCTTGAATCAAATAAACGCCAGAAACTGCTTTTTTTGCAGTTTAGTGTTTTATTTTTATACATTGAAATAACTCCAATAAGTCCACTTACTGTTTCCAATTGTTGTACTTCGTGTCCTAGAATTACCAGTAATATTAAGCCGCCAGCAGAGGGGGGTGATGGAACTATCAACACTAGTGCTTGTCTCTTTAAACACTCGCCTCCAAATTACCATGGAAACACACTCTGATTGATATGCAGCATGTTGAAAGTTGGCATTTGTTGATGTGGTCTCGACCAACCTCAACACACACACACACACACACACGCACACACACACACACACACACACACACACACACACACACACACACACACACACACACACTGGAAAACATGCACAGACACACAAAATTCCCAAAGTTGGAGTAGCAATGCAGATTCTTCGCTGAAGGGAAAAAAAAATAGTATTTCCTGTGGAAAAGTGGATACATGGAAAGAAAAAAACCTATATGTTCTATACTAGTTCTTGATAATGAACACTTCACGGCTCACACAAATAGCGGTTTCATCCTACACAAACTAAGCTTCTATTCTTCCCATTAACCAAAATAGGCCATAATGTGAGCCAGGTCGTCGAGCACTAAGTAGCAGGTCAGGCTATTGCATAAGTATGACTGCAACTGGCCAGTATTGAGGCCATCCTCTTCATATTTCAGAATACTTCTATTTTTAGGAGCTCGAAAACATGGAGATTAAATGGTTTCTTCATCAGTGGTTGGTCTGTGATTATCTAAATAGCAAAGTTTGAGTTGGAACATTGAAGAATACTTTCAATGATGTAGGGGAGAAAAAAAAACGTTCAGACCATCACACCAAACAAATAAACCTGGATATGCTGAAAGTATTATTATCACCTACAATAAAGAGATGCCCTCGTCAGCGTGATCCAAACAACTATCTCATCGTATCGAAGAGCAGGAAGGTCAGGTTAGACAAATGCCATCAAAGGATTCAAATTCTTTGAATGAACAATGATTCATTTTATGCTTCTAGATCTTGGAGTTTTGCTGTTTCGTGGTCATGGCAGTGGTGGCCCAGGTTTGTACCGGCGGCTCCAGCCCAGCAGAGGGAGACGGCGCCCCCGCCGAGCCCTCCGTCCGCGGAAAGAAAGAAGAAGCTCAGCCCGGGGAGACGACGTCGGCCCGGCTGGAGCTAGCCGAAGCTAGCTGGAGCATCCCCGCAAAAGTTTGGATTTACTCCACCTCTGACAAGTGTCACTGGCCGTGGTGAGTAGATCAGATGTTCGGGCTCAGTGGTCGCCGGGTCTGGTGCTCTTTTTTCGTGACATTAATTAGTTTCCCGTAAAGACGGTAGAAGCTAACTTAGCAGCGATCCTAATCACTACACGCCTTCAAACTTGCTCACTCTATTAAAATAACCTTTTTTGGAGGCTCCCTTTGTTTAATGTCTAGAGAGAAGTGTTGTTTTTTCCTTGGATTATAATTTAGAGTCGGTAAACATTGCCTAGCTAGCACGGTTGTTATTGAATGGTTGTGTTATTGAATGGCGGTGTCATAGCTACTAAATCTTTCTTTTTTCAACCCCACCCGATCATAGTTATTTTAATTTTATTGACACCTACGTGCGTCTTTTTATGTTAACGCAATGGGCGATGTTACACCAAGTCACCCGACTTGGTGTTACATAGCTTACTGAATAACAGGGAAAGCGTTTGCGCAAACATATTGGCTCTTAACCAGCTGATATGTCTGTTTTTTAAAGGAACTTTTGTGGTGTCATATATTTGAAGTGCTGCTAAAAGAGAAAGACACCAACGTTCTCTCTACTATTGTGTTCTGATGTTTTAATCCGCGTTTCCACCGACGGTCTCGGCTCTTGTCTATTTGCTGGGACTTTTCCGGGAGCGTTTCCACCGCGCGCTCAACGGCGGTACCGGCATTTTCACCGCAGCTAAACCCACAGTAGAAACAAAAGCCTGTTTTTAATACTTGCACAATGTGCAGGCTCAGATCGACAATACTAAATGCAAAACTGGGTCGCAGGGCTGAATATGATTTGAATGTTGAATTGGTCGGGTTTCCATAGCCCCGAGTGAAAACCAGTGGAATGTTTTTACCTCCTCAACAACCTTTACTTCCCATGCAGAAGTTCCAGATAGTACCAGTTGCAGCCGACCCATACTGGGCGCTGCCTTCACTGATATGTTGGGGGGGGTGCATAACATATTTTTACAAATGCAGTTAGAAATGTTGTTACCCACTCGTGTGTGCCATGAATTATGAATCATATAAACCACATTTCCACCAACTGACGTTCATTCAGTGAATTTTCGCAGATGCACTCATGTAGTTTCAGTCCTCAGCCGAACACCCCAGCAGTGCAGTAAACTAGCCAATTGTATATGGCTGCCAGGGCGAATTAATACATTTTTGGCCAATCAGTGTTGTAGAAATGTATGGTCTCGGGTGCCCCAGCTGCAGGATGCAAATGCTGTGAAAATCTTGGTTTTAAATATGGTAATAATTTTAACAATGTTGTGTCTGTAAAAGCTGTTTGGAAATGGTTTGTTAGTTGCTATAACAGTAGTTAGGGTGGAGTATATTTGACACCTTAACAGAAATTTGCCATTCTGTTTCTTATCAAACAATTTGGCTATTGAGAAATCTCATCTTAAAGAGGGCATATTTTGCAAAACTCACTTTTTAAGTGCGTTAACCCAAATATTTGTGTATCTGGACTGTCTACCCACCCTGTAGGCACTTAGGTTCTAATATAACATAATAATTGTGGTGAGTTGAGTAATCCCAACCTCATCATGGGTGTCTCCTCCCACACAACCACCCCAGTACAAAGTACCGCCCACGCAAAGCCACCCTTGTGTCGTTTCCTGAGATGGCCGGAGCTTACAGTAGCTCTTTAGGATTTAGAGGGAAGGCAGTTGAATTGGCTGTTCCACAGATGGTATCAGCTGTTAGGTTTTTTCCCTACCTGCCCATTGTACTAATTAACCATGTCAAAAACTTGCTACTCCATGACCATTCCACAAGCAAGACCTGGTAATGTTGCTCCTTTTTTCACCTGAAGGAGGATGAAATAAAATGCTCCATCTTAGACCAGTGTGGGATCTCTCTACTTTTGAATTCTAAGAAAATTCCTATGCATAGGTAACTGACCATTGATTATTTACATGTTAAAGAGTTGATTATACACCCTATACTAATAAAAAATATCACAATTCCTTCGGTTTACCACAAGTAACTGTCCCACCAACCCCAACATGTTATAAATATATCATAACATTTTGCAAAAATTGTAACATCAGGCTTAAAAACCAATGTCTACAAATTTATGTACCAATGAATGCAATGAATGTTGGACTGTAACATTTTTCAACTAGTAGACTACTAAACAGTCCATGCATTTTCATTGTATATATCTGTACTCCTTTCCCACCTGGGCTTGGTCGGGTGTTGTGAATGGTGAGGTTTATAGGAAGATGTCTGTTTAGGTTCTAGTTAGGTCATGATTCTGGTTAGGTCATGGCTATCTAAAGCTTGATCTTGATTGAACAACTGGTCTTGATTAAGGGTCTTGAAGATGTCTCCCCTCTCCTTCAAAAAGTTTCTACTCATATTGGGGATAGCCAAATGGATTTCGAGAAGGTTCCATCCTTGCAATACTGTTCCAAGTATTTTTCAGTTTTAAGTTGCAGGTTTTTGAGATAGAATCAAGAAAGCCATCATGCAGTCAAATTTGACATGACTGACATGTAGATCATGTATGCCTTGAGTTGTATGCCAAATCTTGACATTAGCATCGATAGCCTCAGTTATGATGGCATGTTTTGCACTGTCCAGTAAATAATGGTATGTCTCTTGCAGTCCTGTGTTGTGCTACTGCACTACTGTCCCATCTTTTTCATGGACATATTGTCATGAGGTTGCAGCATTGGAATTATAAAGTTTGGGCCTAGTAAATTGAGATATGAAAAGAAGACTGTGGGCTCAATATTATGTCCACTCAAGCTGTCAATTTACTATTAATAATTTACGTAAATTTGTCTCAATGTTTATCCCCAATTTGGCCAAGACCATTTAAATAGGCTATCAGTCTAATTACGATCTTCTTCTTGACCTTTAGGAGATTTAATCTGTTTTGGCCATTTTTAATACTGCTGACTTGTTTTTACAATACATAACAAATGTGTAAGGGTTTGCTTTGCACTATTTGCAGCATGTTCCTCCCTTAATGGTGCAGTATACAATCCTGCAACAGTGGGGGGGCAGTGAGCAGAGTTGACTGAACGGTGGATAGTGCCATGAAGAACGCCTAGCTAAACAAAATATACATTGGGAAATGGTTGTGGCACCAAAGAAAAGACACTTGGATTAATTTGTGGCAAGGAGAAGGGAAATTGGGAAGGAATGAAGAAAGACCCACATTTACATTGAGCTAGTGATTCAAACATGGTGAGAACTCCACCAGCAGAAGGGATGATTGTGTTAGCTCAGTCATCTTAACAATGTTAGTGTTGCACAGATGTACTTTCTAGGGAGGGAGTTTTTTGATTGTTCTTTGTTTTCTCCCCAGGTGCAGACACATCGTGGGACATCTTATATTTATCTTTTTTGGAGCACATTTTTCATACCAGTCTGCTAAGTAAGTGATGGATACTCTGATTTCATTATGGAGATCAAGTGTGTTGTCCGGATAGAACTTGAAGCCAAACTTGTAAGTTGAAAGGTAACGTAATCCTTACACGGACATAGTCGTTGAATCATGGAAAAGCAGAATCTTGGCCGAGAGTCAACGACGTTCATCTGTACTGAGTGTGGCGATGGATTCAGCAAGTATTCAAATGTGGTGACCCACATGGCCATTCATGGACCTCTGGAGTCGTTCTGCTTTGATGGCTCTTCTAATGGATTTGAAGTCCCGCGAGAGTATGTGCTTCAAGAAAACGGCACCTTGATGGTTGTGAATGGCTTGATACATTCTCATCAGTTGGCACCACCACTGTCTCCCGGAATCCTGCCCTCTCATTTCACATTCCCCGCCAAACCACTTTCTCCAAACCTAAAGACACAGCCGTCCGTTCAAAGAGAGGTGTTCAGGTCGAGACCATCCGACCTGAACACAGACAGTTATCGTTGTGAAATTTGCAACAAGTTATTTAACAGTCTGCAGAGTTTACTGAATCATCAGCGATACCGAAATGGTCAACAAGGGTTCAGGTGCACTTTGTGCTGTAAATATTTGTCAGGAAGAAAGTTTTTTTTAAAACACCTCCAGGGCCATGCGAATCAAAGTTTGCATAGTTGTGGACATTGTGGTAAGCGATTCCTTAAATTGGATGCACTAAACACTCATAGAAAGGAAAAGCACCTTTCTGACAAGGCTTTATCATTTGGAAAATGTGAGAATAAGCTTGATAAAAAGTTTGAAAAACCATATTCTTGTAAGAAATGCAAATTAAATTTCTTCTGGATGTCAGATTTTCAGACACATTCACTGCACCACTGCAAAGGAATCGAGCCTGAAGCTTCATTTACATCTGAAATTGATGTTGACATTGACAATGACATTGACTCTAAGAACATAGAAGATGGATCTCTTAAAAATTGCTACAGCAATGGAACGTCTGTAGACATTAAGAATTGGGATAGTAAAATCTTTAGGGGTACTAGCTATCAGTCTGTCAGTAATCAGTCATTCAGACCATACAGATGTGGTTTGTGTGGGGACCGTTTCCAGAATTTAACTGCACTAAAAGAACATCATCTGACTCATCAGACGCAGGAGGAAATAGATCGGCTGAACGATGAATCTAAAACCTGGAAGCCACTAATACAATCTAAAGGCAGACGTAGAAGAAGCAACCCAAATGGAAAACTCCACCCCTGCAAACACTGCCATCGTGTCTTTAATCATTCCAGCAGTTTGTCTCGACACATGAGATACCACAAGGGTACAATGCACACATGCATGTTTTGTGGCAGACACTTTCCTCAACGTTGTGACTTAAGAAGGCATATAGCAATGTACCATAAAGCTGAATTGGATAAGAAACCTGCTTTAAAACTGTTGTTCACAAATCCACAGAGTGATCCTGCATCCAATTACTGCAATGGGGAGAAAAACACATTGTCTCCCAAAGCGAAGAAAAAAATCCCCTATGAGGATGAGGATGGTGATCAAGGAACATCATCAGATGAGCAGCCATATGGGAAACAGTCTATAAAAGCAAGACGGGGCAACTATCAGTGCGAGGAATGTGGAAAAAAATTTGGGCTGCTGTGTGTTTATCAGAGGCACTTGCGTTATCACAAAAAAGAACCGACCAAGATCCCCAAGTTTCCAACTCAGTTTAGAAGTCCATCCCCTGAGCATCACCTTCAGAGTCACCCAAGCCGTGGAGAAAATAGTGGACAAGTGTGTCTCGGCGTTGTTTCCACTAATGACACTGCCCTGCAAAAGGATTTATTTGGTGACCATACTCAAAACCAAAAGGGAAATTCCTCAGTGGTTCATTATGAATGCACCGAGTGCACCGAGACATTCTCATGCTTGGAGACATTTCTTCAGCACCAGACCTCTCATGGCTCCCAAAATGAGAGCTAACATGCAAAACACAGAACTACTGGATGCATTTAATACTTTTGACTTCAGATATTTAAATAGATGTATTGGCTGTGCATTGGTGTAATTTGTTTGTAGTATTCATTCCTTTACACATTTTTTTCATGGAAGAAAAAACTGTTTGCTTTTTTTTTCTCCCTTGGAAACCAGTTAGAATGGGGCATGTATTGGCTGCCCATTTAGGTTGCCTTTAATGTTATATTACAGACTGACTAGTTACATTTTACAGTTTTAGTTGCCATGCTCTTTTTTTTTTTTTTTACATATTATTCCTCATACAGATGTTTTTCTTCAATATGTGGTATGTGTACTGTATATTATTGCTTTAAGGAGCACCATTGTCAATATCTTTTTACATGTCCCATTAAAAAATGTATGTAGAACTTAATCTTCCTTCAATTTTGTTTGTTCTACTATTTCTAGTTGAATTCCAGTAAATTTCAACTGTAAAGGCTGGGAAAAAAATGTAAAAAGTATGATTGTAGAATTATCGTACATAATTTACAGTGATCATTTGATGGTAATATCCAGAACATTGGAACTCTTAGCAAGAGAGAACCATTTAATTTGTATGTGCCTTTTTGTTTGTATAAGAACACATAATGAGTTGGAAAGAAGCCTTATTGTGCCCCTAAAAGACTTCCTCTATGACAAGATGCATTGATTGTCCTGAAAAGTGTATAGTAGTTGGCTCACCTGACAGGAGAGCAAAGTCAGTGTTTGCTCCTCCTGTTTGACGCTGTAAATTAACGAGGTTGGCTGTTTTGGCTCTTGGCTTCCTCAATACTCTTTATCCTTGTTTTTGTTAGCTTGCCTGAATCATTTGATTAATTATTGAGTACATATGTATTTACTTAAGTGTTCTCATGAGATGTGATTTACTACAGCAAACACATTTACCTAATGCCATCCTAGCAAAATTTTATTTAAACAGTATCAAACCTTGATGAACTTCAGCAACACACACGCAGTTTTTTTTGGTACAAGTAGATCAATAGGTTTTAATTTGATTTAAATTTGGAATCTCATAAATCTTCGAAGCAAAGTAGTAAAGTATATGGGGAATTGTACATAGTAACATGTTTACCTTAAGGTAAAAATGATTTTGGCCTGTGTGATGTGAAAAAATACTTTATCCATCTCTTGGGAAGATCAATTTAATCACAAGAATGGGTAAAATATTACCACCAGAGCAATGGTAAGGGTGTTGAAGGTGGGGGGAATCATTTCTCTGGGATTTCCAAATGTCCTTTTCATGAAAGCCAGGGTATGTGGGAGGAAAGAAAAAATAGACATCCACATGTAATAAAGAACCAGACCTAAGTATCTCAGCCAGCCCCACTAGTAAAATGTGACTCACAATGTGACTCAATTTTAAACCTGATTTCACACTCCCAACCTGTGGCACCATGTGTTCATATTTAAGTGTGATGATCTCTTCTTATCTTGTATTGGATTTAGCTGCAAGGTTTTTTTTTCCTTATTTCAGTAATGGGTTTTCACCTACCTCTTAAATCAGGGGTCGCCAACCCAGGCCTACATATCTCATAATCCAGCTGGGGTTTTCTGTTCCTACCAGGTAGACAACTGCTTTCACAAGGAAAACACGGATCTTGGGTGAAAGCAGGTGTTAAAAAGGAAAACCCGGCTGGGCTATGGCCTTGTAGGACTGGGTTGGTGAGCGCTGTCTTAAATGACAAAATGGTGACCGGGTGGGTTTTCCCATCATGGGTGAACTGCCACTTTAACCTTAAAACACTCAATTCCAGCATCACCATGACGGAAGTGCTATAATATAAGAGCAGATCATTTAGGGACGATACTGCTGCTGTCATATCATTCAGGATGAGGTCAGTCTATGCAGTAGCATTTCAAAAGCTAATTTTTCCTTCAGAGGCTTGTTGTAACTCCAGCATTGATGGGTATCTAAATAAGTGGCCCTACAGCACAGCCTGATGTGTCCCCAATGTAAACTGCACACAATCAAGAGGACCCCCAACCATTGCTATTCAACAGTTGAGAATTTGTCATGCTCTTCACTTGAACATGAAAAAATACTGCCAAATAGCTACACATTCCCGGAAAGAAACCTCCAAAAACCTGAACTGAAGCTCACTTACTGGTTGAGGGAAATGCAGATCAGCAGAGAAACAGACAAACAGCATTGGTATAAATCCTTTGCTAAGACATAGGCTAAAGCCTAGGATCCCGCCTACAGCTGTAGTACAACCAAGAATCCAGCTTTAGCCTTCCCAGGCAACCTTTCTGCACCCTGAGAACTCACAGTAGGCTGGAGGATTGTGGCTACAGCCCCTCAAGGCTACCTGGTTGGTTGATTTCTACCCCATCCAGTTTGTCGTTCAACTGTTGGGGCTCTTGCGAATCCAACAGCACCAGCCAAAGCTGTTGGGGTTCATCACTGTCCCTATGAACAACCCCCTCCCAGTCAAAATAGTTCTGATAGCATCTTTGAACTCGACCATGTTCATACATGCCATCTTTTTGGCCTATATCCAGTTTAGCAGGGATATTTCCATGTCATCATTAAAGAGCCAGCCTGCCAGGTACATAGAGAGAAATTTCTAACCTTTCTGCACCTACTTATCCAATAATTTAGCTGGGCCTTTGCATTTAAGCACACTACTTGGGCATCAGGAAGAATCACCTCTCAAATGAGCGACATTTTCCCATTGTTGATTTCAAGGACTTTTCACAGAATCAAGATCAGTTTGTGACCCCACTAAAAGACATAAAGGTTTTTTCCCTAGTTCCTGATTGGGGGGGTAACTTGCATGGGCATTTCAGTAGTTCGCCTTCTGAAAACAGCTTAAGAATACAGCATACATTTTCTTGCCTTATTCCTCGACCCCCACCTCATCCCTTCATTGCAAACAACAAAGACAAGAGGCCTTTTGTTACAACATCGCTTTGCTGGGTGCAGGAAGGAATATAAGCTAAGGGAGCTCTGTGAAACCATGATAAAAAATGATCCAGGAAATTTAATGATCTTTAAAAAAACACAACCATCAAGCATCTTTTCGGTCTTGTAATCTGAAAATGAATAAACTTGACTTGATTTACACAGATGCTTACGGTCTTGTTAAGTTTGATAGAAGCGATATGGCAGTCACCCATAACCCATCCCCTTCAGAATATTGGAAAATTATCACCATCCCATATTTGAATACTGCAAATCACAAGCATGGATTGGGAAATTGATAATGCTTATGGGGCAATATCATTCTGGACATTAGATCCCAAACAAGACAATTTCATCTTTTTCTTTTGATTACAAATATTCATTTAAATTCCATTAAAGATATCCTGTATTAACTCCAGCTGTTGATTTGTCCGTAGTGTGTCTGGCCTCTCATCTGAAAGGCAGCTGTAATAGGCTCCAGCCCCCACATGACAATAGTTAGAGATAACGCGGTAGATGATGGATGGATAGATTGATGGATGGACTAATCTACCATACAATTAGCAATCCTGCGATGTTACACCTGTAGTTACTGTAGACTGACATTTGTACAGGTTACAATTGTTTATGAGCTTCAGGATTCCATCAACATTTATGACATTCACTTTTCCTTTTGCAATGATCTGTACTTTTCACACAAATCTTTTTCAATATTTTCCAAGTCATGTGCCTTCACATGACTGACAAAGCTCTTGCAGCTAAAGGAGCAAGCTAAGCAGAAAGGATTTATTCCATCTTGTGTGATTTTGGTGACTGCGAGATGCAAGCAATTGTCTGACGAGCAAGATTTACACTGATCATCAATGCAGCATGAACCGAGTCCACACTTCTGAAATATACCTGAGGTGAACAAGCTGGACCTCCATGGGTGACCCTGTCCACAATAAGGGCAGCACGCATTGTTACATGTCTTAACAATCCTCTCGTTCTGCTGCTAGAGTCTGAACAACTTACGGAGTTGCAAATCTCCCAAAGTTCATGCAAGGCCCCAGGGGGCATCAGGACAAAAATTCTGCTGTTTTTCAACAAAACTGGAGCTTAGTTCTTGGGAATAAAAGGTTTCCCAAAGTAAGGAGTAGGCTGCATCTGTGAGAATTGCAAACATGGTGGCTGTCTTTGCACTTAGCATTTAAATGCTAACCAGTAGGCTCGCATTGGTGCCCAGGGTATCTCGGGGCATTATTTTGGTACACAGCAGATGAAATTATCTGTTTACATGATTGAAGACGGGAGAGAAGCTCGCAACAAGAACGACATTTCTCCAATATGCTGAGTGAGGGAGTGAGTGAGTGAGTGGGGAACTTGCATCGCCTCTCCTCTGGGTAGGTTTGAGCACCATTTTCTAGCTCCATTTTCAAAAATTTGAGTCATTTCAGGCCTCTGCTCCATCTTGCTCTTAGATTTAGCTTTTGTCAAGCTACACCATACTATATAACCTTGTGAAAACTAAGCATGAATGATATGCCACTGCCCTTATGTCAGATGATTTTACATTGTATTAAAACACAAGACACTAAACCAAGCAAGCAATAATCATCATTAATGAATCAATCTCAAATGCACATTATCCTTGATATACAAATTTGATCTATTTTTGGTCCACTTAGATGTCCATGTCTGTGAAACATAAGCACATTGTAGTGGATGCCACCCCAGTGCCTTTTCAAAATGGAGGAACCTGTCCAACTGGGACCAATATTTTAAAACATGAAAGTGGTTTCCAAATTTGCGAGATTATGCCTTTCTTCTCAACCCCAGCGTCCAACCCGATGACTGACACATCCCAAGTCGATTGGGTTATCTGGATTTTCTTTTTGTGCAGAAAATGAGGAGCGATATAAAATTTCACTGCCCTTGTGTGGTCCCCCCCCCCACTTTCGCTCTCTAGATCCATGTGACTCTCCACTTGTGAACTTGCTCCCACCTAGTGCTAGCGCCATTTTGTAGCAACTAGAGCTCTCAAAATGGTGGCTCCCTGAAACCTTAACCCCTTACAGGCCAACCTCATCCAGTCCAGGCACAAGTGAGCCTGACTAGGTCCTCCCCATCCTACCCCAGAACCACTCATAGCCCACATCCAAGAGGGTCCCAGTAGTACTGGAACTGCACCAGGGCACCCTGCGGCCCTGCCAAGGACTAGGGAGGCCACCCAGGTGGTGCTCCTGCACCCCTACAGAAAGGGTGCAGGAGCAGCTGCAGCAGAAGGAGGCAACCACACCAGCAGCGGCCCGGAAGGAGTCCTGGCCCAGCCCCGCAAGAAGAGGGGGCGGGGCGGGAGGGGGCGGGACTTCGTTGATTTACCGCGGCTTCTGATTGGCCGGGACGGGGCACGTCTCCGAAACGTATGCAATTTCGGGCACATTGTCTAGGGGGTGGGGGGGGAAATGCGCAAATGAAGCGCTGCGTCGTTGCGCCTCCGCCTGACGCAGGGAAGAGAGAGAGACACCGGATGAAGGTCTTCGACCGGAGCGAGTGATTAAAGGCCCCCCACCACCACCTCCTGGACACGTTTACCCACCAAATTAGAAGAGACACTCTGGAGGAGGAGGGTAGCTCCAGTCGGTCCCGTTTCAAAGGGGGCTAAAGCCGACTCTCAGCGGATTTAAAGTGGGTTTTTTTTTCCTGAGACGGGGAGCCGGGGGTGTTTGGTGAGCCGGGGGCGCCGAAGGAGCCGCTGGTGTGGTGAGAGCTTTCTCTTGTTACCATCTTCTGAGAGGCCATTAGCTTCCTGTTAGCCTAGCTGCTCCTGCTAGCGGCTAGTTCACGATTAAAAGGTCGATTTACCACCGGCAGATGTGCCCCGGTGCGGGGGTTCACGACCGTGTTGCTTTCGTTTCCCACCCCTCCCGGTTCTTTTGTTAGTATGCCATAATGCAGTAAAGGTGTCTGTCCCAAGTTTGCGGTTCCACGATGCATGTGTGTATGTGTGTGTGTGCGCGTGTATGTGTGTGTGGACCAAAGCAAAAGTTTATTCCTGCAAACTTCTGCCCCCAAAACGATCCCTTGTTATCACCCGCAGCGCCGCATCTGAGTAACAGAGTTGCAGTAAATCATGTCCACATTGTGAACATCAGACACACTTCCACCGGTTTGGGTTTCAGTGTCAACTTCCCTGCACCGTCCTCTCAGTGTGCCAAAGTTACATGGATTTGCTCTCCTACAGCATGTAATAAAGCCCACAACAACAAAAAGACAGTAGATACAGTTGTGAAGTTGCAGGTCCATGTGCAGATGTTGGACATCAGTGCCCTTCCTGCAGTGAAGATGATAATCACATTAATCACAACACGCGTGCAGTGATTGACAGGACTAATGGCTCATGAAGGTTTCATAAATGTCTCAGCCACTGAAAAAAAAATCACAGTAAAGCTTTATGAGAATTGACACAAGATACTGAGAAAATTTATAGGAGTGATTGCAATTCATTAAAAAAAGCGAAGTACGTAAAATATGACGTATTGGCATGTTTACATTTCTGGTGTGCTTCAAATCTGACATTTTTGACTGTCATTTCTGCTCCAGTGTCTTTAATTTTTAGAGTAACGGCTGTGTCAATTTAAGCAAGTTTCATAGTATCATTATTAGGCAAGTTTAATGCATAATAATAAGCCAATTTTCTTTGAGTAAGCACACAAAGTAGCACATAGCACAACCTACCTAGGTTTGTGCCTGGTTTTCATCTGTGTAAGGTTATTTATGATTCTACTTTGAACCAATGGGCAGACTTTACTTGTACCTTTTAGGTATTCTATAGCAGGGCTAAAGGTTATTTACAAATCCTCCTTTAGGTTATTTGAACCAATCTGCACCTCAGGGGAATGGCTGAAATGGCACAGCCCTCCTTCAAATACCCATGTCACTGACTGCACCGCGGTGCATTGGGAACCATCACTCTCTTTTTCTCTCTCACAGCCAGAAGCTGCAGGATGAGAACATAAAACAGCTCGTGTGCAGTGTTGGCAGCTGCATGCAGTGTCGTGCACACATACAGATGTTGAACATTTCCAATATGTTGGGACAAACGCAAGTGAATGTTGTTGGGTTATGGGTGCACAAACATGACAGATCAATAAATTAATGGTTTCTCTTGACACGGTAAGCATAAAGCCTGCCAAAATTATGTGGTTAGACATTCAGTTCGGTACTATGTGATACATAATTTCCATAAGAGAAAGACACCAAATAAGCATATACTACTGGTCTTTGGTAGTACCCATTGAGATCATCAAAAACATGATGGCACCATAACAGTGGTGCAGTACTTTACCGGTGGTGCCTGCAGATCGTCCCCTATGAGCAGCAACACCTTTTTGCAGCGTGATTTTTTTTGAGCAAGAATTTGATTTTGAGAGAGGAATAAGTACTGGGTGTATTAATCTTATTCAAAGAACAGATAACTCAGACATTTGTTGTGTAGCGTTCTTATTTTTGTCATATTTACTAGCGAGCTGGATTATTATTCTGCATTAGTCTATTATTCAGGATTGCTATGATGCAGCAATACTTGCAGAGCTGCTGTCCCCATCACTTTTATACACTGCAGTAAAAAAACATGCTTGTGTCATTGTTGGCTTGGTGACCATTGATTTGAATAATGTTTAATTGAAATGATGTGCCGGATACTTTCCACATTTTGCAGTCTCTTTCTCTCTGTGGAGGGCTAGGGTTCTTTACCTTTTGTATCTTAATGTGAAGAATGGACTTGGCAGACAGACCTGCAGGTACCGTATCACTTTAGTGTTCTGTCTGAGAGAACATCCATAAAAGTGCAATGAGTTCTTTCCTGACCTGCTTGTCCTGGATGTCTGGATGGCTGCTGAGTCAAAATGAACAACTTGCATCTTACCCACGGATGTGTGCATTGCTGCCATGATGGCATTACCTAGATTACTGGTATATGGATGTGAATATATTGGCTCTCTTGCCCATTTGTCTTGCTGATCTGTGTGAAGCAAGGTGGGTCTTACCTGGTGTTATAACACCAGTGTTATGGTGCTTTGTGGGTGTGTATGTGTGGGGGGGGGGCACCTCTCAAATGGGGGAAATGAGTGACCCAGGACATCGTTCAGTTTGCTGCGAAGCGGGTTTTATTTATATTCCTTTTAAGCCTTAGTAACTTCTGAATATTTCCTTCATGGTCTACTTGTAAGATTATTTTGCATTTTTAATCTTTATCTAGAGTTTTCTCCTTCCTTATCTGTAGGTCTGTGTGGCCCAGACCTGAAAGCCTCGCCCCTGTCTGTCAGTGGTGTTATTACAGAGATGTCCATCTGGGGCTTCTGGATGGGAAAGAAATCAATTGTTCTATGGGTCAGAACAGTGTCAATGTAGAACCTAAGGTTGAACCACTGCCTTCCTTTAGGTCTTCACATTGACCAAGCTATGACCAATCTGTTCTACCAAGAGTAGTATCAAGGTAGCATCCTCAGGCCATATGTTTACTCTTCTAGGTTTGAGAAAGGACATGCTTTGAATGCTCTAATAATCTATGCACAAACTGGCGTAATACTATTAAAATCTGCTTGGGTAAAAACATTCTGACACCATGCGCGTAAGCAGTACGTTGCTGGTTGCTGGTTTCCTGCAGCATTTTGAGCCATATCTTGTGGGCTGTGTATGCTATGTATGCTATGCTACTGTGGTGAATTCACTCAGGAGGAAATAAAGATTCTGTTTCAATACAGTATCAATTGTTGCAAACCAGCTGTTGTTGACAAAACCATACAGGCCTCTTACTACTTTCTTTTCGCAAATCCTTTGTCTGATCCACTCTGCCAGCTGAACAGCCTTCAGCTTTGGCATACTACTGTTAAACCAGGTCTCTGTTATGAAATTGCACAGTGATGCATTGTCGTCACTTTGAATTCCTCCATTTTTTTTTTTTCAATTTGACTCGGCATCACTGAGGAACAGACTCGGTGGCGCATACAGATTGTATGAGTCAGCTTTTAGCCTAGCTCATTGGTCTGCCTGCTGCCTTCCACTTATGATTCCTCTCCTTCCAACATTAGTGCCTCCTTCCCAGGGGGGATGGTATCAATGCAGGTCTCTGGTATATGCAGATTTCAGAAGGTATAAAGACTCATTCTTAGGGGGAATAAAAGGATCTTCAGGTTTGTGTTTACCGCTGTTTATCAGCATTCTGTAAAAATAACACTACAGGATATGAAGTATGGAAGCCCGGATTAGTGGTTTTTAGTGGTCAGTTAAAGATCTTGTATAAGGTTTCCTGTTCAGTTAATAATTTGCTCCAGCATAAGCAGATGTGTCTCTTCTTTTTCTGACCCACCTCCCATTAATGTTCCTACTGCAGGATTTGCACATATTTGCTTTTGTATATTGTATCATGAATACCTGAGAAAAAAAGACACTTATAGCACTTTTTAAAAGTCTGTATTTCAAGGTGCTTATGAAACAGTTATAAACAGTAGACATGTAGAAAGTATGATAAAATTATTGTAATAATGTAAATAAAGATAATATTGTAAAGAGACACAGTATAAGATCACATGCAATTAAGTAGAGCAGCCCTGATTGTAAAAGTCATTAGTCTTGAATCTTGGCTTGGCAACAAGCAGAAGGGGTCCACCTGAGACTCAGGCTACAGGTTGTTGTAGATTTAGAGCACCTTGGATGATGTTCTCCAGAAAGGCTGTGACAGGATATATTGTATTCAGATATTGTTATCAGATGGATAAAACAAGAGAAGGGTTATTTACTTTTTTCTTTATTGTATTATTCTGGTTAAAGCAGAGACAGGATTTTTTTCTTCCAAATCCAGCAGAGATCCAGAGTTTTTGATAACTGGATCAAGATTGATGGGATGGAGTAATCACTATGATTTCTGTTTTTTTATTTTTAAGTTGTACAAAGGTATGTGCGATTCAAAACTTGACATGCTTTTGCATTGGTGTACATTGCCAATCGGGTAAGTTATTTTAGTGACTGCGCAAATGAGCCATGGCTGTGTGTGTTTCAATATACCTGTGTTATGTCTGGGCATGCACCCAATGAGTCAGCAGAACGTGTCCTGGGTCGTATCATGTGCCAGGACAATCGTGAGCTTTGGGATACCCTCAGAGTATTCTGGATAATTTGTTAAATGCATGTCATCACACACTTCACATGAGACCTTAGGTCAGAAAACCTACATTGTTGGTCAGCGGTAATGTTCCAGACACTATTTCTTATGTAGTTCACACCAGCACTCCTCTATGGCAACTTAACCTGTGGACAGTCAAATGTTTTTGTCCAGTATCTAATGAATGTGCTTTGTTGTGGAGATTTGTGTGATTGGATTTTGATGGAATCTTTCATGACTGACCCATGTGCTTAGTGTGAACGAACTGGGCTTTGACACAGGGCATACTCGAGGATGTTTCCCTTTAGAGGCTTGCTCTGAAACCTGCAGTGGTTTGTTCGAGGTAATTTGAAGTGATTGTGCTGCTTGGCTTTTGAAAAGAAGCAACACATCTTTCCGAAATTGTTTTAAAAAAAAAAACAAGCATGTACTTGGTGCAAGGATTCTTCTAAATGCCTTTTCCTTACTTCTGCTTTATTTTTAGTGTTTCTCCAAGAATCATTTTCAAGCCTGTTGATACCCACTGGAAAAAAAAAAACTATTGACGCAGTGGGGTTTGATCGGTGGCGCAGCAAGCAATCTGCATTTTATATTTGCAATCACTTTTTTTTTTTCACCCAGACTCTATATTCAAGATCACAAGATGAGCAGATCACTTAATAAAGTACAGTAGTTGCAGAAATAACTGAAACACATTGCACTCCACTGGCTTTTCATCTGTACAGTGTGCATGGCTCTGCTCTGCACTTGATCATTCTTGGCTTTCAAAAGAACTTCAACAAGGCATCAGCGTCAATGCATGTCTACACCAGCTTTGGCTCTATTGCGTCTCTGCCACAGCTCTGGGTGAGAAAATAATTTTAAATAATGTTGTCTTTTGTGGCTTGTTTTATACAATAGAAAGTGGTAATAGCGTGTGATCGTACGTAAATTCCTTCACTATTGCGCCACCTCGTTTTGAGCTGCCTGCTGGAGCCGCATTGCGCTGTACACTGAAGATGCAGCCAGTGTGAGGTGTATTATCAGGTCAGCAGTGGTACCCGGATGGTTACTAGGCAACCAAGCAGGTTGACTTGCGCTGCAGAACAGTTCTGCACAGAGTCTCCTAAATAGAAATGGTTATTGATTTCTGAGCAAATGTATAGTACGTTCCTTATTCTTGGAATAATATATATCTTTTGGGCCTGGTGGGGGCACTTGTTGGCATGTTGGCTGGCCTGTGCAATTGTAAGGGATACACTAATTTTAATTATGGCAAATGGTTGACATATGTTCAATTTACCCCTGATAACACTAAAATATTAATATTGTCAATCCAATCTAATCCAAAGCAACATCACAAATTTTCTCTTTTGGCAAGAATAGTAGAGGCTCATTCAAATGTAAGTTTAATCCTCAGAGAGAGTGCATCTGCTTTCCATACAAAGACAGAATCTCGTTCCAGTATAGGGGCCAGGTCAGAACTACTGTTGCTTGAGGGTTAGTGTCAAAAGGAGTCCATTTGGTTTAACCAATTCCAGTTGGATTTGTACAACCATTGTCCAAAAGCCTAACCATTGTGGTCCTTTGTGACTCGTTATCATTTTTTCATAATTTCTTGACTTTAGATTAAAGGTAGGATCTGTTTTTTTTTTTTTTTTCTCAAAATTAAAAATTGGCTTGAAATCCATCGTAAAAATCACCTATGGACTTGTGTTGGTGAGTGTATAGAGCCCCTTCCCCCCACCTGTATTTCAGTCTTTTGCTTTGTTTTGGTGTGCAATTGTATGTTTCTGGGTAGAGTAAGTATGATCCCTCCAGCCAATGGTGGACAAGAGGGCATATTGCTCTGTGAGCTTGCACTGAGCATTGGAAGGAACAGCAAACGCTGTGAGAAAAAGAGATTATTCAGAGAAGAAACGTGCACTGGGTAAATCTTGGGGGGGAAACCAGGGTGAAAACTGGTTTGGCTTTGACACTCTTCTGAGCCCTGAAGGAGAGGCTGGAGCTCAGCAGTGATGTGAAGTTGGCCTGCTTAGCAGTAGTCAATACCAATAGATGTTAACTTGTTTATTTTGTCACATGCTACATAGCTAATTATCAAGGTATAAGCAGTTTATGAACACATTAAGTCAAATACAGACATTGCAGACATCTTTAGCATACATTTGCACTGCTGACCACCATCTGAGCACTATTCAGAGCATGTGAGTACAGCAGAGCAGAATTCCCAATCATTACTGACAGACCATGTAAGTTAAACAGAGCAAAATTTCCAATCCTTACTGACAATCCTATATGTTCCTCGGCTCAACTTGGAATATATAGGTCACCTGGGTCAGTGCGAAATGGATGTTGGGCTGCAGAGCTGTAGCATGTGAATTTCTTGACATTAGCAAGCAGTTGATTTCACAGTCTTCTGAATCAGTTCTCAATCAGCTCAATCTACATTACATGATCCTTGATGGGCTCCATAATATAAGGACTGAAAGTAAATCAATACTTATTTTTTAAATATTTAACTCCATTTAATTATTTATGGATTTCTACTTGGTAGTGAATCACTATTGAAGCATTTCAATTGCTATCAAATCAAATTGTGACCCAAATAATCAAAATTGATCCATGTTTTCTTAGAATAACTAGCCCTACATTCCTGTAGGCAGCATGACTGGTGTCAACACAGTGCACACCAGTCTCTGGCACTGCCAGAGGCAGAAAGAGTGATCTGTTGAGTCCAAAAGATGGGGCTCAGTTTGAGTGTTGTATTTAGACTACTTCAGTGGAAAATTTTCATGTATGTGTGCACAGTAAAGCTATTGTCTGTAGTAGAGAGTAGCATCTGCCCTTTTGTGACCTTGTACAAAAAATATAATAAAACTTTACTGGTTGCAGAAACCATGACCATACATTGGTCTGCTCTGCGGGATGTGTCGTTCAAGATCATCAGATGCTGAGTTAATCCAGGACAATAACTGTTCCTAACTGTTGTGACAAGGATGGAGAAACATTTTTCATATACCTAATTGTATAAAGGGGAGATGCGAAAAGATCACCCCCTCACTCCTGCAGACCACACTGATCTATATGATCTTTGCCTTTGAAGAATTCAAACAAAACCAAAAATACCAGTTCTTTTTTCTTTAAGTGATAGATTGAAGGCTACCTCTTTGGAATGAACTGTTAGGCTCCCTCTGGAATCTTTCATTAGCCACAAAGCACACATTTGTATGCACCATGTCACTATGGTGACTATGTTGGCTTGCATGCATCATTGTTTGCATGTCATTATTTTGTTCACAGAAGAAATAAAAACACTGTTAGTGTGCTTAAGTCATGTGAGCAAGGTTTCTGCTCTTATTTCTCATCCATTGACATCTTTCCCAGGCCAGTCAGTGGCTGCATTCACCCCAGGTCATGCTACTTTGCTATTAGCTCTTTGGAAACAACATGTAACAAAGAGCCAATAGTATAGAGAAAATTGCATACTGACAATTGGGCTGTCCACAGTCTCAGTGACGTGGAACAACTTTTAACTTACCTTTACCACATCTGAATTCCCATGCTAAACAGATTGACCCCTTTAAAAGCTTGTGTGTATGCCAGGCTTGTCCTAGTTTACAGTCTCTCTTTTCCTTTCAATCAGACTAATAGCGGACAATAGCCTTAGTAGTACTTTGTATTATTGTGTCAATAACAATATTCATATTGTTTTCTTTCCTTTTCACAGGTGAACAAGAGTGAAGTCTGCAACATTAAATTGCTGCCAAACAATTGAGTAAAGGTAATGTTCTTCTCTTTATGTGTAATGTGTCTTGCTTCAAAAGCATAAATTGCCTTTAGGATAATTATTCACATTGAATATCATATTCCCATTATTTAACTTGCGCTGTATATCATTATTGACTACATTATCAAGAGCCTATATCAGCTAACACATCCAGAATGATCTTTTATTTGTCCATGTTGGTCCTCTTCATTGCTATGTCTACATTTGCAGATGCAATCTGGTTGACCACAGCTTCAAAGGATCGTGTTTTATAGCATGCTTTGAATATGACATAACCATACATATTTGCATTTGGTGACAAGATAAAAAATTAGTCAGCGTTTCACTACATGCAAGTACAGTTCTAAACACACTCGACTGATAAAACCTGATACTGGCTTGTGTTCTAGTCTGCCATTTTTTAAGGTGCTTCATAAATGTGTTTGTCATCCATTTTTAACAGAAGTTATACTCGGTAGCATACAGTAAAGGAGCTTTTTGCGCACATTACATCTGAAGATACATTGCACAGGACCTTGGGAGCATATTTCACTGCATAGCTTTGAAATTTACAAGTATATATTTCTCAATAATAATATACCTGTTTTCTAGGTCTTCATTGCGATGAAAACAACATTAAGCAGGACAATCCTTGTTTGTCCACAAAAAGGTTAGAATTCTACTTCTGTTATGTTTTGCAAATGGTTTTATTCATGATTTATCAATTATAATTAAATAAATGTGTGTTTTCAGGATTTTAAAAAGTAGAAGTCTTTACATCCATTTCTTGCCAAGAATGGCTCATGAGTGGGATTCATACTACAACAACCTTCCACCTCTATCATGTGATCCAAGTACTTTGAAAACATCAGAATTGGATGAAAATATTTCCCAGCATATTGAAAACTTCACTGGACCTCATGAAATCTCTGACTCAATGGCATCACTTGAAGCCCCAGCTACAAACAAAAGCTTTGACACAAACCTATACTCAAATCCAGATACTGGAAATGCTAACTCAGACTGTGCATTTGAGGAAACATCTTGGCAAGATGATGAACAACTTGAAAAAAATGTATTGCAAACATGTGGAAACGGTAATATATCTACAGAATTTCCCAGTGATGGCCTGTCATCATCAGAATCTTTTGCTACGTGCTATTCTGCCGATTTACAAGGACTCAAAGATGACTGTGGGATGCTCAATTCATTTCTTGAGAACTACTCTGACATCAGTAGCTGTTCAGACACTGATCTTAATGAAACAAACCCCCCATGTAAATTACTGGCAGGCACCTCAGTTCAGAAATCTAAAACTGATGTTTCTATGGAGCATACCTCATCAGAATGGCTTTTTAATCAAACTGGAAAATTGGAATTTCCCACTGAGCTTCCAAGTCCAAATGTGGCAGAAACTAATTTAACAATGCAAAGTTCATCTATTATGAAGGTTGATGAAGAATTAATGGGATCTTCACAAGACCAAACTGGAAAATCAGAGTCCAGTCCATCCTCTTCCACTTCTGCGACAGCCACAACAGAAAATCAGAAGGTGACAGACATAAATTCTCATGGAGGTTGTAAAGAATCCATTGTAAATGCAGAAACTGGTCTCCCTCAAAGTCAAGATTCAGACATTACTGACCATGGAGACTGTATGGAGGATGGCACTGTGAAGAAACAAGATGACAATAAGGAGATCAATGTTTTAAATATCATGCCAACATGTGGTGAGATGGAAAATGATTTAAATGAAGGTCTCTTGGAAAATGAAACGAAAGAATTGACCCTTCAAAATAACAAGGCTTCAAGTGATCCAGACCCAAAAGATTGTAAAACGGAAAATACTGTAGGAAAAGGTGATGATCCATTAATTGAAAGAAAGATCAAGTCAGATTCACCTCAAAACCAGAGTCCTCCAAAGCCGAAAAGCACAAGTGCTGTGAATGATGTGAAGGAAAAGGAGCTGATTAAAAGTAAAATGCAAACAAAAGAATTTAATTCAGCAAAACATGGCAACCGTAAAAAACAAAAGTCAATCAACCCCAATTCCAGAAATGATCAGGACAAAAGGGTAAGAAAAGATGACAGTGAAATTCTAAAGGCAGGAAGCAGTGAAGTAGTATTATTTGAAAATAAAAATTCAGAGAACCCAAAATCTTGCAAACTACACTCCAATAATGTCCAAAATGAAACCATAGCAGATGAGGAAAAAAAACAAACCACTGCAGAGCAAATCAAAGTTAGTTTAAATAAAAATAAGAACTCTGAAAACCAGCAACCTCCAAAGCCCCATTCTAACAATAATCAGCAGTATACCATAAGAGAGAGACATGGCAAAAGTGAAAACCCACAAGAGAAATGTAAAGATTCACTTTCAACTGATGGAGAGGGGGAAAATAAAAAGTCTGCAAAAGAGAAATCCATTGATCCTGCCTCTGTTGGTCAGGCCGAAATGTTGAAAGGAAAGGAAGAAAAGGACAAAAAAGAAGTGATTGACTGTCATGAGAACGAAAACTCTCAACCTCCAGATTCTCTTAATGTAAAAGAAGAAAACCTTCCTAAAACACAGGAATCTACTAAATCTGACGATCGTGATTGCCATGACCCTGCAATGCCTAGTAACAAGGAAATTCCAAATGCTCTAGAATCATGCTCAAAGTCACACAGCTTGTGCAGAGACACAAATCCACATCCAGAGGAAGGTGGGACAAGTAAAGTAGAGGATACCAATGGAAAGTCTTTTACAGCTGAACAGCAGTCACAGAAACAAAGTCCACAGGAACCCAAAAGTCTTTGTGGAAGCGTGTTGTTTGAAGAGACCGATAAATCTGCAGAGGAACCATCAGTTGTTACATATTGTGAGCCATTGTCAGGTGAAGAATCTTTGTCTGATGACGAAATCAACCCGGTCTTGAGCCAACATGCAGACATGAACCATCCAGAAAGACAAATGTCACAATCCAGTGCTCGAGTAAGAAAACATCTGCAACCAGTTGTAGTTCTAAAGTCTTTAGAGCCATCAAATGAACCAAGTAGCTCCTATCATTGCTCAGGCTGTCAATACACCGTTCACAATGTAGATAATCTTATTGAACATCACCATAATCATCATGTGTTACATAATATCAGATACTGTGACACTTCTAATGTCTACATGATCAACCAGGAACAAGCTGACAAACACTTGTGTGCTGTGGACAAAAAAAGTCCTCAGCTCCCCTCCAATCCCCTCTATCCACAGAAAAAAAAGAAACGCCACTCCCGCAAGTGCAACAAATGTGGAGTAAAATTTCCGAGATTCTATCAGTATGTTGGACATATGCGGACTCATACAGGCATAACACCTTACAGATGTGATGGATGTGGTACATATTTTGCACAAACTGGTTCACTGGTACGGCACAAGACAATACCCGGTAGATGCAAGCGGATACATTTTGAACATGCCACCAGGCATGGACGATCACGGCCAAAGCAACATGGACCTGCCACTAAAAATAACAGTCAGGAGGTTAAACAAGATATTTGCATCACTGAAGATGAATCACCTTTGCAAAAAGACCTGACACCAGGCAAGCTTTCTGAAAAACTGCCTGAATGCTATGTTAAACTCACTGACATTTCAAAAACACATTATTGCAAGTTCTGTGGGAAAACCTTCCTAACGGCCAAAAAGACCAGGAAACACATTCGCCATCTACACAAAATCAAGAGCGTTCCGGTTTTACATGAGGATGAAAACGGTCCACAATTACAAATTGCTGCAAAGGAAAAATTCAAGTGTCCTCTTTGCCCACGACATTTCAAGTATTCATACAACAGAGCTCGACATTTACGTATCTGTATCAGAGAATGTACACATGGAGGAAAGGATAGAGTTCACGGTAAATATCGGTGTCCCTTATGCAGTTCTCTTTTCACATTTGCATCCAACCGACACAGACATGTTCATAAGGTTTGCCTTAAAGAATATATTGATAAAGCAAGAAAAGAAGCCCAAACAAGGCTAAGAACTGAAGAGAAAAATACAAAAACCAATCAAAAAGCCCAGTCACAGGAAACTGAACAAGCAACACCATCAAAGGAACGTCGTCGTAAAAAACGAGTAAGGAAGAACGGACCAGGACTTTTTAAATGCCATCTGTGTCCAGCAGTTTTTCGTTACTACTCTGGAAAGCACAGACATCTTAAAAAACACGAGTTGTTTAAACTCACTGGCAAATTATTTAGGTACAGGAATTCAGCTTCCCCTGTCACACCTGAGCCATCATCTTCAAGTAGTGCCGAGGCTGAGAAGACTGCAGATCCACCGAAAACAGCTGGGCCAGACAGGAGTCTGACTTTCAGCTGTCATTTTTGTGAAAAGATTTTCAGCGCTTCATCAACACTGAAGAAGCATGAGCTTGTACACCAAGGTGAAAAGCCATACCGCTGTCTGGAATGTGGGAAAGGATTTAAAAAACACTGCTACCTGATTGGGCACAAAGTAATTCACCAAAGGAAGATACAGTGCACTGTCTGCAAAACAACTCTTTCATCCGTTAGAGAACTGATCCAGCACAGGAAAACACATTTAAATAGGGGAATGCTTCAATGTCCAGACTGCAATCAACAGTTCCAGTATCCCGTGTATCTCCTCAGACACCTGGAGAGTCACAGAAAAAAAGAAAACAAGCTTTATCAGGCTCAAGAAAAACAAAAAATGAAACCTCAGACGTTGTTGAATGAAAAATCTCCAGCAAAAATGAAACCTCAGCCCTTGTTAAATGAAAAACCTCCAGCAAAAGAAGACCAGGTTGGAGAGGAACTGCAGTGTTCCTTGTGCAAAGAAGTATATGTTGATCTGGCTGAGCTAAGAAAACATTTTCTAACTCACGTATCTGGATTGCAGTGTCCATTTTGCCAACAAAACTTCACTGATCGGCGATATTTAGTGCGCCACATGATAAGACATACTGGATTCAAGCCCTACTCTTGTGCCAATTGTGGAAAGCATTTTTACCGTGAAATATACTGTAGACTTCACAGTGCACACTGCTTGCCTGCTCCACCTACTCCACCTACTCCTGTACCTTTAAAAACTACTGCAGTTAAAGGTCAGAAAAGGCCTACTTATCATTGTTCATATTGCCCAAGAGAATTTACAAAAAAATGTCACCAGGAGAACCACCACCGTGGACATGAAGCCAACACATTGCTGTTATGCTCTAAATGTGGCCAGTCCTTTGGTTTTAACAAATACAAATCTCACACAAAAAAATGTATGAATATTGCGCTCAACCCTGGATTATCAGATTCACAGAGTGATCTTGAAAAAGGCACACCCCAGACAAGCCAGCAGCCCCCCAACAAGGCTCTACCCAGCACTGCAAAAAAGATTCCATTTAATTGTCCACACTGTGAACAGGCATTTAGGTTCAAATCACTTCTCATGAGACATCTTGTTTCGCACACTGGCTTGCAACCCTATGCCTGTACCCACTGTGGTGACCGGTTTCGTAGTCAGACAAAATGTTCACAGCACGAAGCTTCCTGTAATCAAATTTCTAGAGTGGAAGAGTCGAAGATTGAAACAGAATCTGAAAAACAAAGTGTAAACATGGCCAAAACAGATGGTGACACACAGTACAAGTGCAAATTCTGCACTCGGACTTTCATGAAAGCAAGAACCCTGAGACGCCACATTTTGACACACAACGAGGTGAATCCTTATCGATGCAAAGCCTGTGACAGCTGCTTTTCAAGGTATGATCATTTGAAAGTGCATCAGACTCATTGTAAAAGGGAGAGAACTCGACTGGAAGTTTGCATTCCTAAGATCAGTTTAGATGATGTTGGCAAAGGATGGCAAAATAAGTATGGCTTTGAAGCAACAAAAAAGCAGGACACATTTGACTGTCAGATCTGTTCGAAGAGCTTTTCTGTTCGGGCAGTGCTTGCGCGGCACAATAGTATGTTTCACATGTCTGGATCGTTCAAATGTGTGGGCTGTGGCTCTTCTTTTACACACGAAAGCTCTCTGAGGAAGCATATGAAGAAGAAGAAGAGGTGCGCAAGGATTTCTAAATCAGAAGCTGCAGGTCTACCAATCCATACTAATCTTGAAACAACAAAAACTCTAATGAAACCTCTCGGAGTGATGAGAAACCAAATTCTTCAAAGGATCCAGCCTCATTTTGACAAGAATTCCAAATACTTTTGTAGTTACTGTCCCCGTGTCTTTACCAACGCCTATCAATTACGAGTGCACACTTACCTCCACACAGGAGAAAGACCATATTCTTGTGACTATTGTGGTGAGAAATTCATAAGGAGAGACTATTTGCAGCGTCATTTTCTAAGGTGCACCAAAAAGGAACAACAAAACAAAATGCCATGCGACATATGTAATGGATTTTTCACAAGGGACGACCTTGAAACACACAAAATGAGTTGCATCCCAAAACCCACCTCAACAAACCCAACAGTAAGTCCACAGCCAATCCCTCGAAGCCCATCAAAAAGCTTCCCTTGTGCCTATTGCAATTCTCGTTTTTTACTATTCTCACAACTTCAAGAGCATAACATAACTGCTCACAAGGTGGAAACAACAGGCCCTCCAGAGGTTGCTGCCCCGCTGCAGCATCATCTGGCAAAAATTATGAAAATCAAAGAAGAGCCCTTGGAAGACAGTTACAACAAACCGCTCATCGACACCCCTAATTTAATCCCCAAGCTTGACAAAAGAAAGGATCTCGGTCCATTATCTTGCCCTGAATGTAATATGACCTTTATAAATAAGGCTGGACTGAGCGGGCATCTACGTGTACATAAGAAAGAAGTTCCTTTTCACTGTAGGATATGCAACAAAGGATTCTGGAATAAAAGTTTGCTTTATCTTCACCAAAGGAAATGTAGGTCTGAAAATAATTCTGAAGATAACACAGCCTGGCACATGGAAGTTCCCCTGAAAGCTCACATTGATTTTGCTCTAAATGACTCCACTCCGCGTTTCAGAGAGGACTCTGAATCAAGTGGAAGTTGGCAGAACCTTTCAGGTCCAGAGGGGCTAGAGGAGAATAAATCTCAAAGCAACACAAGCAGTGAGAAGAAAACAGTGCAGTACCAATGTTCAGAATGTGAAAAGACTTTCACGGACGGCTTAATGCTTATTAGCCACCTTGAAGACCATGGAAGGGAGGAACAAGAGAAAAAGCACAATACATGTCCTAAATGTAGGCGTGTGTTTGCCAGTCAAGTGTATCTAGAAAAACACATGAAAATGCACGATGAAACGAATGTGGAGAAAATCTCGTGCCCCGAATGCCCAAGGAAGTTCTCTACCTTATCTGAACTTGAAGAACATGAAGCATGTCATGACCCAACAAGATCTTTTGCCTGCAAACTGTGTCATCTCAGATTTCGGACTAAAATAACTTTATGCGAGCATTTCAGTGAAGATCATCCAGAAGATGCGTTCCCTTGTCGTTTTTGCAACAAGGCCTACTCGTTAAAAAAGTCACTATATAGACACTACAGTAAATGCCACAGAAATGAGAGGGAGGGACTCAAGACAGTTGTACAGGTAAAGAGCAGCCTGCTGAAGCCACCAGGCAGTCAGTTCAGCACAACAGGTGAAGAAAGTGATAATTATGACAGTGACAACACAGAAAACAGTGACTCGGATTCTGCAGATTACTTTCCGTGCCACGTATGTGGCAAGACATTCCCAACATCAGAAAGTCTGGAGGACCATCAGCTGTGTCACCTGGGTAAAAAACCACACGAATGTGCAGAATGTGGCAAATGCTTTTACCAGGCACCTCAGTTGCTGCAACACCAGCGAATGCACAAGTCCGAATTTCAGTGTCAAATTTGTGGCAGAGGGTTTGTCTCTCTATTTGCCCTTCGAAAACATAAACACACTCATGGAAAAACGCGTCCCTCCCGTTGTACCAAGTGTCATCTCAGTTTCAAAGGACCCATACAGCTGGCAGAGCACATGGCCTCCCACCGCGAAGAGAGTTTCCCTTGTGATATATGCAATCGCATTTTTCCTTCGAAGAGTAGCAGAGCTGAGCATCGCAAAAGTCACACAAATTCAGAGGAGCGCCACTCGCCAGTTTCCAAGGAAGAAATGCCTGCTTTGGATTCTGATGGCTTCCAGAGAGAATTTAAATACCGCTGTGGTGTGTGCAGCGAACGCTTCAAAGACCCAGAGGAGCTCTCAGAACACGGCTGCTTGGAATCCAAAGGGCGACTGTACTCGTGTCTAAAATGTGATAAACATTTCCTGCATGCATCTCACCTGAAAAAGCACAACAGAAGCCACAAACCACCTCAGCCTAGAGGTGAGTATCAATGTAATCGATGCCTCACTAGTTTTTCCACCACTGAGAATTTCCTCAGCCATCTTAAAAGCCACGTTAGTAAAGCAGCAGATGAATTACAGGCCGAAAGGAAAGAAGGCAGCGTTTCAGGTGGCTTCAAATGTCCAGTTTGCCTTCAGTGTTTCAACACTGCCAATGATTTGATTTGTCACTTTCCTGTGCATTCTGACAGTTCACTGGAGCCCAGCATTCCTAAAATTAATAAGAATAAATGTCCCCCTGTAAGCAAGCCCCACCAAGATCATCATCTGATAACAGCTGCCAAATACGAGTGCTCAGAGTGTGGGCAGAGCTTTTTGGGCACCGAAGCTTTCCGTCAGCACAGCTGTTCTCATCAGCAGCCCAAAGCAAACTCGTCTCCATTGGCTAAAACAACCCCTCAAACTTCACATTGCCACTCACTGGTGGAGGAGGAGGAGGTAGATGTGACTGGAGAGGACTTTTACCATTGCTCTATTTGCTTAAGGCAGTTCTTTTCAAAAAGTAGCCTGTTGGACCATCAAAACAGACAACATGCACATGGGAAGGCCTTCAAATGTAGGGTCTGTGGAAAAGTCTTCTCGCTGAAGCGCTACCTTCGGAGACACGAGCTACGGCATGAGAAGACGACTAAAGACACAAACAAACCAGCAGACAAACACAAATGTACGCAGTGCTACGCTGAATTCGGCACCTTCAGTGAGCTGTCTTTGCACAAAAGGTTTCACGCTGAGAAAGAAGTCGGAAAGCACCGCTGCGATATGTGCTACAAGTCCTTCAGCCAGTTGTCTCTGCTCTGGCAGCACCAAGAAAGCCACGTCGGACAAATTGTGTATGAATGTAATGAATGTGACAAAGCCTTTGCTTTTCCTCACCTACTGGAGGAACACCAACTGTCTCACGTGTCCTCCTCAAAAGCAGTTTGAATAGCATCTGCTTTATTGTACCCAACTGTTAACTTGAAAACCCATCATGCCTTACATGATGTCTTGTACCTCCTCTTGAAATCAAAATTTTGTACTTGAGTTGTATATTTTCTCCCACAGAGACTGTGGGTATCACCAGTTTAGCCAGGTATCTTTTTTCTTTCTTTTTTTCTGTGCTAAATACTTGCGGGTGTAATACTGGAACTGTAAATTTGTCATGGTATTTGATCCATTTGTAAATGGTGTACAACAATGTGAGGACTCAGAAAGACCACAATATAGGTACTTTAAGAATTATCTTCTGTAAAACCTTATTTTTATTTGTACCACTTATTTTAAAAGCATTTCAAATCGGTTTTGTTATATGTAAAATTCACCGTTGTCGATCTTTTAGTGGAAGTTTCAATTTGTACTATTTGTGCACACAATTAAGTTCTGGTTCAACAATTTGTTTGTTTTTGATATTGCTAAGAAACTTGTACAGATATTTTGAAGACCTGATTAAGTATTGTTTTTAGATGTTATAGCTGTTTCTTCCCCAAAAGAGTAAAGTCAACTTCAAAAACCAACATGAGTCTCCTTTTTTTTGTGATCTTTGAGCGGGTGGCCAACTATGCCAAGAGTGTGACCATTTAAAAATATAACGCATTATATAAGAATACAAACCAGCTTGCAACCAACATGATTTAAAGGCAGCTGTCAGGAGTCATTGAAAGTACAGGTTATTTCTCTGGATGTGCATAAATTATTAATACAATCACTTATGATTCAGGTATTTAAAGTTTTTAAGGGAAATAAAAATGGAAAAACTTAACACAACAACAAAAAATGACAAGCTGTGTCATTATGAACAGCGTCATGGTCTGCTATAGCTGATAGATGTAGTATTGACTAGAGATTCACATAGAATTTTCCTAGCTTGGTTTATTTTGAGGTTTTTACGCGTCTGTGACTTTTTGAGTTCCAATCCATTTATGTGGTGAAGGTCAGATTTCTGGTACTTGATACCTCTGCTATTATGGGAAATAGGGTCCCTGCATCCATAAAAGTGTCACAAAATGTGGGTGTAGCTCTCCACGAATCTCTGCCACATGATAAATATAATACATGGCACCTAGATGGTAGAGACTTTATTCCATATACATTTGGTGTATGCATAACACTCCTCACACCATTGCAGCAGGGATAACACTGTACCTTACTGACTCCATCTTCACCTGATGAATGTCAGTTGAACGAGCCTGGTTTGTGTGTGTGATGAATGTTTTGGGAACACACAGTTTAGCTGATGTCTGCAGCCTTGGCTGGGCAGATGGCATCCTTTATGCAGATGGTCAACGTGACAAAACAACAAGCCAAGGACATCACGGACAAGATATACATAGGTGAAAAAAGAATTGAACATATTAGTATTAGGGTGAGGCATTGTTATTATAATATTATAATAATATGGTGTTACTCATATGCATAATAAAACATGAAATTTTATTTGTAGCACTTTTAATACATGACCGCCAACATGAAACAGTATCATTAAAATGCTGCAATTTAGAATTGCCATGATCCTTGGTATCAAATGCTGCACCCAAGGTGAGGAGAGTGACCGAGACCTTAGCCTCGCCAGAGTTTAATCTGACATCGCAGATGATCTCACCAAGAGCAGCTTCAGTGCTGCAGTCTGATCTGTGGTGTGACTCCAGCCTGGTAGGAAAAAAAGAACGCCAGAAGCACACTTCAAAAGGTAGGTAGCAGATTAATCATCAAAGGTTTGAGCCATGGACAGGCTGGCTGAGTGCAGAACGCTCCAGTGTATCCATGAGCTGCACCAATCTGGAGTCTCCCTGTAAGCAGAGCTGGGGCGGGGGGGGTGGTAGCCAGTGTGTCTGCTGGAAGATCACGACATGGAGGAGGTGGTGTCACCGTCCTACTGTGTGCTCTGTCCTTGGTGCTCATCGCCCTGTGGTGGCGTGGATAAAATGATGTGACATCTCGAGGGAAGGTTGGCACCAAGTAGTCTGGATCCAGCGATGCTTGGCATAAATTATTCTCGATGATTCCCACCAGGTCTGCGTTAAGATGTGCTGCAGTCCGGTCGGTCCTCGGTGATGGGGCACTACCACCGCCCTCGAATCAGCAAGTGCTTTCAGGCATCCTTGCTGTAGTCCCTCAGGCCTTGCAGCAACCGAACCAATCTGGGGAGGGGGAGGGGGGTGTGATGCACATAAAAGCAGTCTAGAAGCTACCAGTATCTTTCCCCCACTGTCCCCTCCCATAGCGATGCAGGCTGCATTGTGTAGCTCTCAGTGCAAATTTTTGCAGAGGCTCTTTCTCTGGATTCTTGCAGGTGCGTCTACAACTCTGGGCTGACAAGTGGTAGAATTTGATACACCAGTAGAACGGCATTTGTTCCCTTTTAATCATTTATTTTTGCCAGCCTGGCGGTGGAATGAGTGACTGCAGATCTACACAAACACACCAGCGGTGATGTCAATTAATCAGTGTGAACCCTGTATTTTGGCAGTGCAGTTGAGTTTGCTGAACAGGGCAGCCCTGTGTAATTCTTTGCAATGCAAAAGACCTCTGAATATATGTCTATTTATATTCTGGTGTCAATATGTAACCAGGCTGTTTGTGCATCTTGTTTTTCTTTCTTCCTTTTTTTTTTAAATGTCAGTGTGATAAATTTCTTCTGGTGGTAGTCGAGAGGTGCTGATGAGAAAGGTGTCTTCGTACACACCGACTTGGTAATAAGAGATGTTTATTGGAGAGAACAGTCAGGTATCAATCAGACGCTGCAGCTTGCCCGGGGGAGGTTTCGTGGTCCTGATGGTGAAGATCTCCTCCGAAGTGCTTACTTCGGTAGCCCCATTTATATGGTCATGTGAACACATTATTTTCTGATGACCTCATAACACAATACAGCCAACCAAATGGTATAGAGTCCAGTCTGTTAGAAGAGGACCCAGGAGCCTGTGGACCCCTGGACTCCTTCACAGCAATTCCTTATTGGGGAAAACAAGACATCCAGTCCCGAGCACATGTAAACACAGGTATAGTCATGTTTGAGATGGTGCCGGGATGGCTGAAAAACAAGTTAAGGTCTTACAGCAGTCAAGACCTAATATGGAACAGGTACATAGGCTAACTGATATTTTGTATGTATCAGGAATGGTACTTAAATACAAATGTTAGAGACGGCGGTACAGCGGTCACAGGCTTCAGATACTACATCAGTTTGCTTAAGGTGTTAACCCTGACTCTTGGGGATTACAGCCAGCAGTAGGTAGAGTCCTTTCACTGTTTGACCTCATTATTGTAACTGAAGAAGTGGACAAATAATAATGACAAAAATATGATCGAATAATATTACACGTTATTATTATTATTATTAATAATAATCAGTGGTGGTAGTAGTAGTGGTTGTAGTTGTAGTACTACTACTACTAGTAGTAGTCATCATTATAGTCTTAGTAGTAGCAGCAGCAGCAGAAGTAGCAGCAGTAGTAGTAGTATCATCATCATCACCATCACCAGTGCCTCATTCAGGTCTTTGAAGGCATCATTATCATCACCATCACCATCACCATCATCATCATCACTAGTGTCTCATCCAGGTCTTGAAGGCACTATCCTCATCCTCATCCTCATCCTCCTCATCATCATCACCATCATCACCACCATCATCATCACCATCATCATCGTCATAAGAGGTCAGGTTCTTTTATGATAATCTCTTCCTGTTGTGTGTCCCCCTCTGGTGTGGTCCCACCTGTCCATCACCTTTTTGCGTCCCCCAGAAACAACCCTCAGCCTGGTTGCCCCCCCCAGCCCAACTCTTGCTCTCAGCCGCAGCAGCAGCTCTCTCTCCTGGGTTTAGCCCCCCCACCGGGCCTCCCCGGACCTCAGCGGACCCCCTCTTCCTCAAAGACCTCCCGCTCCCGCTTTTAATCGAAAGGAGGAGGATCTTCCTGGTGGTAGCCGCCCCCCCATCCCTCGCACATGCGCCGGAGCCCCCCCCCCCCGTTGGCGCCTGCTGCGGCTCCATCTCCGCTCCATTCCCTGGCGTTTCTCCCGACACAGGCTCGGATCCGTCCGGCCCAGAGCCGCCGCGCCCCCCCGGAGGCGAGGATGAAGACGGAGGCGAGCTCCTCCGCCTTCTGACGCCATTGTGGCTCCATCTGAGAGGACGACATCGACCGTGGAGCTGGTGAGGAAGCAGCAGCGGGGGGTCAGACGTGGTGGGGCGGGGGGGCGGTGGTGGTCGGGGCGGGGAGGGGGGGGGACTAGGTGCTCCTCCGCAGGTCTCTCTGGAGGTCTGCTCCGGCTCCGTGGCCTCCTCCTGGAGCCCGGTCACCTCCCACCGATTAGCCTGAACTAGCAACCCTTCCCAGGGGTCCATGAGCAAAGACCACAGCCTGGGGAAGTGTCGCCCCCCCACCTGGAACCTTTAAAAAAGAAAGAGAGGAGCTCCAAACACCAACATAAATGCTGAGACATGTGCGGGACGTGCTGACTGCAGGTTCTAAAAAGCTACGGTAGCATTAGCCCAGACTAGCTCCTGTAACTTAAAAGAGCTATTTTAGCTCCACTGTTGTGGTCATGAGGTGATAAGTCCACATTAAAGCCCGAGGTGGAGTCCTTTAGGTGCGGATTTAATTGTGGTGCATGTGGGTGTGCGCCTATGGAGTGTTTTGGGGTCATAGGGGTGTTTAGGTTGTTGAGTGTGTGTGTGTGAGCGCTGGCTGCAGTCTCGCTGTTGTGACACAAGTGTGTTTATGATGATACACTCGGGTTTTTGGGGGGTTTTAATCTCGGATTCAGCTCTACCGGGTCTGTTTTACACACCTGCACGGATTCTGCAACATTCACCTCTTTGCATGGGAGCAGATGTACTGCAACACCGCACTACCTATCTATGATTAATCTATCTTATCTACGTACCTCGGTTATTAATCTGTCATCACTTTAGATGGTCCTCTTGAGATGTTTTTTCTTTATTTTGTTTCAGCAACATCAGCAAAATTTTAAATCGCAACACACTGATATTCATGCAGAATTACTGCTGACTGGTCACTAATTTCATGCCATGCAAACAATGGGCATGGTGAAGCTGTACACCCTAAACAAAAAGAGATGTCACAATTAAAAAAAAACAGAAGCATTTAAAATTCCCGTGTGATGTCGTTCGAGCGATGGAGTCGGTCCATCTCTAGCGCCGGAGCGGAGCCCTGCCTGTTTCAGGGGGGACGCCGCTGTCCTCTCAGGAGACGGCCAGTGTTTCGGGCACAGCTGCAAACTGAAGAAGTCCTCTCGCTTAATTGAAGCGATTCCGTGCTGCCGGCGCGCAACTTGCATGCTGTGATCCCTGTTTTTCATCTATGAGGAGGACAGGCTGCCAGTGGAGGCTGCCAGGCGAGCGCCGCGGTCCAACTGGAGGACGTGGGTCCAGCGTGCCAGCCTCAGTCGGTCTTTGCCATGGGCAGAATGTGCACCTGCAGTCTGTTGGAGGTCATTTTGTTGGGCTCTGTCACTGCTTCTCTTTTCTCACACAAAGGAGCAGCTCGGTCCTGCTGACTTGATGGCTGACTGTGGGAGCAAGTCTCTTGATAATTCCTCCACAGTCCAGACTGCAGAACTGTAAAATATCTGTCTTTAACGCCTCATGGACTAATGCTGTCGTGTGTAGATTTTTCTTTTCTTTTCTTTTTCTTTTTTTATAATTTTTTCCTTCTTACCTTCAGTAGTATCAAAACAGCTGTGTGATTATTACATTTTTGTCTTTCTTTAAGCAACATACATTCTATTGTCCAAAGCATTGACTTACCCAAACAAATCATTGTATTCAGGCGTTCCAATCAATTCCTCCTGAAATAATGGGTTGCTTTCAGGAGCAGGAGTACCGTGACAGGATGCCACCTGTGCAATATGTCCAGTTGTGAAATTTCCTCTCTAGTGAATATTCCATGGTCAGCTGTCAGTGGCAGTAAAACTAAGTGGGAGCTTGTCTGACTGCATTAGTCCTAAATGTAAAGTTTGGTGGAGGGGGGGGCTTGTGGTGCGAGGTTGTTTATCAGGAGTTGGGCTCGGCCCCTTAGTTCCAAGCAAAGGAACTCCTAATGCTTCTGCATGCATGACAGTTTGGACATTTTGGACCTTTTTGTGGGGCTCCCAAATTTGTGGGAAGTGTTCGGGCACACCGATGCACAAAGTAGAGTCCATACAGGCGTGGATGAGGGAGTTTGGAGTGGAATGCCTCGACTGGGCTGAGCGGAGACTGTGAGCCAGGCCTCCTCGTCCCACATCGGTGTCTGACCTCACAAATGCACTTCTGGAAGAATGGTCAAAATTTTCCATTTCCTCCTAAACCTTGTGGAAAGCCTTCCCACAAGATTTGAGGCCAGTAGCTACAAAGGGTGGGCCGACATTACATTATATTAAACCCTGTTGATTGAGAATGGGATGTCACTCAAATTTCAGGTCACGCAAGAGCCTTAAATTTAAATAGATTACATTATTAATGCGACTAAAGCCTATGTTTACATTCTTTTTGGCTTCCTTTAGTGGATTTCATAGTTTTTCCATCTTTTGTAGTAGAAGTGGGAAATTGAATTCATTTTTAAGCGCAACTTTGTGATTATACATTTGAAGCCAAGTATAATAACTAAACACAAATTTCCATGAGTCTTTCGTTGTCTGTCGTAAAATTTGTGACCTCTGTGTTTACCGCTTTACCCTACTGACACTCGGATGTACAGCTTGGCCTTTCGGAAACGGTAGATTTCCAGGACGATCACACGGGCTGTTGGAGTGTCTGCAGTACGGTGCTTCATGAGCTTGACATCTGCAGATAGTCGTTTACACTTGAGTGTGATAGAACAGGCCGATTTATCTGTAATCATACATAATTTGCGCAGACTGCCTGTCATTACCCACACCGCTGGAGTTACAGTGATTCTATTTTATGGTAGAAAGATCATTCATTCATTCACGGTCCAGCGTAACCTATGGAATGGTGTCAGGTTGGTATTAATTATTGTCATTAGTCCAATATCTGCCCTGAGAGTTAGGCCCATATAAATCCTGATAACTACATTATACAGGCTCAGCTCAATCCATTCTCTAAACTATTTCATTCCCTTTTTCAATGTGAGGTGGTCTTAGAAATATTTCATACTTCTATACTGGTTAAATTTATTTCTCCTATTATTTTTGAAGCGCAGTGCAACAATTTTTCATTAAAAAAAAAACACAAGATACAGGAAGAGGATAATAAATCAAGATAAGATTCTAGTTTGAAGAATTATTCTGCAAGTAATGTAACTATAACCTGTCTCTCTCGCTTTCTCCCCCCCCTCTCTCTCTCTCTCTCTCTCTCTCTCTGTCTCTCTCTCTCTCTCTCTCTCTGCCTCCCTGGAAACATTCCTTCAACAGTCCCTGCCATGATGCTCGGTTTTCAGGGAGCTTCTTCACCCTCCAAAACATATCGCTGCCCGGCATGTTCGGTCACCTTCACCGGATTGGCCTCCTTGCTGGTACATCAGGCGTCCCATGCCAGCGCGATGCCAAAAGTGCCGACCCCTGCCCAGCCCAACGCCGGCCTACAGGAGACGCTGCCGTCCGCCGCCGACCCATCGAGCGTACAGCCTCCCGCCACCACGCACCCGGCCGTGAGCCCCGCCTCTTCTTTTTTCATCTGCGACTGCGGGGAGGAATTTCACGACTTCAACCAGATGCTGGAACATAAACGATCGCACCTTTCCGAAGGAGAGCCAACGCAGTCGCAGGGCGATAACGGATCTACCTTCGGAACACACTCGGAGATCCGTCAAGCCGCGTCCCAGGCGTCAGACCGGGCCGTCAGTCCCCCGTCAACCTCAAGACCCTCAGCGGCTGAATTGCCCGCTGTAGCAGGTGATAAACCAGATGTGAGCTCAGAGGATGGGATCACCATGGAAACCAGCGCTCAAGAACAGCACACGCCCCCTCAAGGGGTCAGTGAGAAGCAACTCGAAAACACGCCACCTGCCACAGAGAAGCCACCGGAGTCTGCAGCGGACGAGGACAACAACTCCGGTCCCAGCAACGAGAAAGGGGGAAATTTGCCCAGCAAAAATTACGTCATGAAGCTGGTGGCCTCGGCGTACATGAAGCGCTTCACATCCCCGCCGTACGCCGAGAACGAGGACGTGGAGAACGAGGACGTGGAGAACGAGGACGTCGAGAACAGCGGCGCTCCCGACGACCTCTCGCTGGAGACCAAAGCTGAGGCGGCGCCCCCCATCAACGACCTGTCCATTGCCCAGTTAAGGCGTCTGCTTTCGAAGCCCGACATAAAGACGAAAGCTCCGTCCATCAGCAAAGTCCTGGACTCGAGCAAGAAGAAGGTCGTTTCCCTGACGAAGATTTTATCGCCCGTTGTGGTTCTAGAGACCCGTCAGAAGCTCAAGGACCCCAACGGCAACTGCACGTACGGGTCATACCAGTGCGGCCGCTGTCGGAGGGTCTTTGAAAATTTGGACAAGCTGACGGAGCACCACTTCTTGCACAAAAAAGAGAGGATTAAATGTTGCCGCCGCTGCAAACAGCTCATCATCGGGCGGATGCCTTTACCCGACAAACACATATGCCCCCAGTTGGGTAAAAAAGCCTTCCAGCTGTCCAAGTTCCGAAACAAACTCCAGTTTTCCCAAAAACTAGTTCCCTTCCACAGCCTAAGCAATACGAGGAAAGTTTTCTTTTGTCCGTTGTGCAAGCACAGCTACGCGAGGAGGTGGAACCTTAAAAACCACAAGTGCCAAGGCTCTGGCTCCTCCGTTCCTCTTCACATCAGCTCCTCTATTCAGAACATGCTGGCGGGCAGATCGCCCGGCAACGAGCAGAACAACGTCGACGACCTGTTTAATTCCCACGTCTCCAAGAGCGTCGGAGTCGGGCCTGAGTTAGCCAGCGGCATCAAGCTGGAGTCGGCGCCTCCCCGCGTGAACCAGCCTCTGCTGCTGCCGTGGACTAAGTCGGCAAAGAGCTTCTCCCCGTTCTACCCCAAGTCCCAGCCGGTGGAAACGCAGGGGGACGCTCCTCCGAGCGAGGTCTCGCTGCCGAGAGGGGAGGAGAGCAGCAGCTGGGACGCGTCACAAGACGACGACGACGACGACGACGACGATGACGGCGGCGGCGGCGGCGGCAGAGAAGGGCGGTGGACGATGCCTCTGGACGACGAAGCTGAGGTGCACAGCGCTCTAGAAAAGACGGCCAATGGGATCGACCTGAGGCAAGGGCCCGAGGAGACGGCGTCCCCCAAGCTGGGCTACTTCATCAAGGAGGGGGTGAAGCGCTACCCCTGCAACGGCTGTCAGAAGACGTACAGCCGAGCGAGCACGCTGAGCCGCCACCTGCGGCTCTGCGGGTTCTGGCCACGGGGGGTCGTGGCGCTGGGCGGGGGTCAGGGGGCGCCCCTGTCGGCCGGCAACCCCAAACCGACGTTTTCCTGCTACGTGTGCGGGAGGAACTTTAACCGCAAAGACAACATGATGACCCACAGAGCCAGGTGCCAGCTGAAGCACGCGGCGGCGAAGGCGCACGCGTCGGGGAACCCCGCGGACGGCCAGGCGCAGGAAAACGACGGCAGCAACTGGGGCATCATGTCGCTGCCCTCCGTGCTTCCGAGGAGGGTGACGTGCGAGTGCGGCGTCGGGTTCACGTCCCCGAGGCTCCTCCTGGAGCACCTGCAGAAGCACGCGCAGGAGTCGTACACGTGCCCCACCTGCGGGGAGACGGTCGGGTCCTGGGCCGACTACGAGGTGCACCTGCACATCCACATGCACCCGCACCACCAGCTGCTGAAGGGGCTGCAGCCGCAGAGGTCGCATCCCCTGTTGATCCGCTTCCAGCAGCAGCCGCAGCAGCCGCCGCAGCTGGTGCACCCGCCTCCGCAGGATCAAAGCATCAAAGCAGGCCTGCCTCCCAATCCAGTGAGGAAGCAGCAGAGGGCCACGTGCGCGCGATGCGGCAACACCTTCGCCACCCGCTGCTCGCTTCGAAGACACTTGGCCTGGAACCGGTGCAAAGGGCTGCGGTTGACGGGTCCATCCGCGAACCCGCCCAAAACCTATCACTGCTCCCACTGCAACTCCAACTTCCCGAACGCCACCAGTCTTTTGTTTCACCAGAGGAGCGGCGCTTGCAAGCCTGCCATCAAGCCGGTGCGCTGCCCGGTTTGCCTCCGCTGGTTTGGTACTGTGGACGGTTTGCAGAAACACCTCCTGACTCACAAACAGTCTTAGTTCATGTTGGACCTGTTTGTCCTGATGCAAAACTTTTAGCCGTCGCGAACAAGAGGAAGAGACTCTGTTACCAAACGGATAAAGGATAAAAAAAAAAAAAGGAAAACGAGGTTTTCTCCTGAAGCGTCCATTTATAAGTTGAGCGTTCCAGAACGCAAACGTTATTTTATATGCCAGTAAAACTGTCTGGGAGTCACTTTGAAAATGCACAGTCATTGAAGGTGTATTTTTTTTAAAAACACTTAAGAGTGATAGAGTAGCTTATCACTGTAAATATGCTTTGATATAGTTAATGTTTTGTTTAACAGTTATTGCCTCAATTTCATAGCATTGGTAGGCTGTAAATGTTTGAGTATTTGGCAATCAAACCTTTATCACACTCATTGTGTAGCTTGTAATTTCTGCTGTCAATAAATCTACCAGTACCTGAAACCCATTTTGATCCATCTATTTTCAACGCTCCGTTTAATGTCTTTACTGGTGTTCTTGGTTTCTTACAGCTGTTCATGTGGCAGATGTGTAGTACAAGATTTGAATTATATGGATTTAGAACTGAAGTTGAAAAATGCATTTGCTCTGCGTTCTTTATAAATGTTCTAAAATTGTGGCCGTGCTGTCCGCTCATATCTGGGTGCCATATTTGTGGCTACGGTGATGATGATGCTGCATCCTGTTGAACATCTTTTAATATGCCGCACGTTAGAGTTATTATGAGGTCAGCTCGCGCACAGTCTCAAAATAAAATATCTGGAGCGCCGGCCACCAACAAGCCTGCCTAAAGGTTCTGTCATAGTGGCAACTCTAACGTTCTGTCACTACAAACGCAGACATGTCTCTCATCTCCAGCGCGGCCCGTGAACGATTTTCAATAAAAATGAGCTCGCCCTATATGATAATGTCCTATATGGGACAGGGGACGTCGGTTGTCTGTGTGTGTGTCACCAGTTTTCTCTCCTTTACAGGATGGATGACGCTCTGAGGTCAGCCGGGTCGGGCGGTCCTCCGGCCGAGGGGGGGCGCTGTGAGGGCCGGGGCGGGGCGAAGCGCGCCAACCGCAGAAGAAGAAGCGATGCTCGGGTAGCCCCGGAGGCTAATGTCCTGGCTACTTCCAAACGCCGGCGGCCCCCAAACAGCCTGGATGTCTCCCCCGGAGGCAGCCGCCGGGCCGCGGGAGTGCTGAACGCGTGTGATGGACTGTCGGTCCTGCCGCGGCGGCGCTGTCGTCCCCCGATGAGAGGTAACCCGCCGTTATTGTCCGTTAGCCGCCGTTAGCGGCGCGTCGGAGCATCAGAGCGGCGCCGTCCGCCAAAAAAAAAACAAAAAGAAAACACATCAAACTTCATCAAATCAACAAAGACCCGAGCTGCTCGCTCAGGCTGAGAGTTTAGAAGTGAAGTACACATTAGCCTCTTTGAGCTCGTTCGGCCAGGTGACGTGTCTTTTGTTGAAAATGTGACAGCTTTTTTTTTTTTTTTTTTAATGAGTAAAGATCATTTACTGGTTTTCCTTAAGTTAATGTCTCAATTTTGAGGCGAGGCCGAAATAAGGCACGTTTTTACACCCCCCAAAAATGCCATTCCTCAGTCAGTGCTGCTCTTAGTCGCACAACGAGCTGCTCGAGTGAAAGGAAGGTTTTAATGACGGTGCCGTGAACTTTCTATTGTTTTAAACCTGCAGCGTGCTGTTGACTTCAGGTTTGTTGTTTTGTTTTTTTGTTTCCCTGTTATGAAGGCGTGCCCCCTGTGTCCAGCAGGGTAGCTGTTGCTCCAGGACACCCCCAGCCTGATCATGGACCGAGGCTTCAGCAGGGAGTTGATGCTGGCCGGACGCATCTGCTTCAGCTGCGAGCAGATCTTCGCCGACCGAAAATGCCTGGAGGAGCACATGTGCTCGGCCGCCAGCTACATTTGCTCGTGCGGGACCGAGTTCTCGGAGTACCGAGACATGTACAAGCACAGCACCACGCACGAGCCGGGCCACCAGGTCCTCGACCACGAGACCATAAAGAAGCGCCGGCTGGAGAAGTGCATGGCGGAGGAGGAGCAGCTGAAGAGGATCGACACGGGCGACGTGGTGTGGAAGGACACGGAGGACGACGACGACGACGACGACCTGGCCTCGGTGTCCGTTTTGCCCCGCGCCCCCGTACCGACGCAGCCTGCGCAGATCCCACAAGTGCCTGACTTAAGCCTGTCTTTACCAAAAGCGTCTCTCCTCCCGGACGCCCGGACCGCCGACATGAAGAACATTTTCGCAAACGTGGGCGCCCCGACCGTGGACCTTTGGACGCTCTACCAGCCGGTGGTGTTGCTGCGGACCGAGAGCAGGCTGAGCAAGAAAAAGCCTTACGCTTGCGGCAAATGCGGACAGTGTTTCGGGACGAGGTCGTCCCTCATCTGCCACCACAACACGCACGTCGTGGATAAGGTGTGCGGCTGCATCGGCTGCGGGCTTCTGCTCTCGAGCAAGAAGCTGGTGCCTCGCTTCCACAACTGCAGCTCGTCCAGCTTCACCACCAAATTCAAAATCGTCACGGCGAGGCCGGCGCGTCCGGCCTCCGCGTGTCGCAACGGGAGCGCGGGCCCCCACGCCAGGGCTCTCCTGAGCGCGTCCCCTCTCCAGCTGAGCCAGAGCTCGCCGCGCCACGCCCCCGCCTCCCTGCAGTTTAAAAACCTGAACATCAGGACGTTCCCCCCGAGCAACCAGGGCCTCCACCGCGCTTCCTTCGCGCATCTGAAGGGCGGCGCGTCCGGTGCCGGGCTCCCCCGGGTCACCGTCCACCCGCCGTCGAAGGCCCACGGTCGGGGCCTGGGCGCGTCGTACAAGAGGATGCTCGGCGTCCCGCTGCAGTGGAAGACGTCCTTGAACGCTACCTCGGCCGCGCTGTGCAAGCCGGCGAAGGCGCCGTCCGCCGCCAACGGGTTCAGATGCCGAGTCTGCCACATTCCGTTCGAGTCGGCGCACCTGCTGCAGAGACACAAGTGCGTCAAGGCGAAGGAGTTCATGGCGCAGCACGGCCGCGGCAGCAGGCAGCACTACCCGCTGAAGAGGGCGCTGCCGGCGGTGGCGGCGGCGGCGAGCCCGAGCCTGGCCCTGATGAACGGTCAGAGGAAGCTCGGCGTCCCGGCCTCCGCGTACATGAGGAAGAGCATCATGGCCCTCAATCTGAACAAGGGCCAGGGGTCGGCCAGGGCCGTCCCCGCGGGTCGGAAAGCGCCCGAGGACATCGATGACGATTGTTATATTGTTGAAGACGGTCCAGAGAAACCTGCAGAGATGATTTGTCAGGTCACCTCTTCGGTCCCCATTAAGACCTGAAGAGCCCCACTACAGGTGCGCAGCCCGTTTGCATGTCTGTCTGTGTTTGATCTGGACGGCGAGCTCCAATAAAGTCGATAAAGTCAGCATCCGTTAATTAAGTTTATTGCAAATGAACTGACAGTTCCACAGTTTCTCCCATCCGGATCAATCCAGGACAAAATGTCTCACAGAACGTGTATACGGTGGCTTTCTCTTGATAGTATCCAGTCTAGCATTGGCTTCCGAACGTGTAGTTGATATTCCCACATCGTTTTAGAACACAAACGTTAGGTTTATTATCGACCGTGGTCGTGGGTGTCTCACGTTTGAAAGGAAACCTGATAATTTTTTTTTTTTTTTTTTTAGTATATGTTGTGAGGAGATGAACTTTCAACCTTGTGTTCTTTCCAGCTCTGTGAAATTTTAAGGATATGGTGTATGTTGTATAATTAAACTATATTTTTAAGCTCTGTGTAAAGCGGTCTGTTATCAGCAGGGACCGAAGCCTTTAACCGACCCCGACCCGAATCAAATAATCAGGCTGCTTTAAGGATGACCGACGTCACGTGATGACCCGAGAGCAGCAGGTCGACGGCTTGCACACTTTCTTTCGTCATCACCGGTGCTTTTCTACGATGATACAAAAGTTATTTTGTGGATGTTTTGAGACTTTGAGCGCTCAGTTCTGGGGCCGCTGCCTCTCATCACCACTAGAGGGCGCACTACGGCTTCGGCGTCCACTGGTGATGATGTCACTAATTGCGGACCTCATAAAGAGTGCGGCGTTCAAGTTCAGTGTATATTTGTGCGCATTTACAGGTTTTGATGCTACCGTCAATTAAAAATACAAAGTTAAAAATACAATATTTAAAAATACAATTAATAAACGACGCGATTTACTTGTTTTACACTGAGACATAAAGATATCGTGACAAGAAACATTTTGTAATTTAATGTGAAATCGAAACCAATAGAAAACATTTAGTCATTCCATTGTAAAATTAATAGAACAGTGAGAATAAATTACATATTTAGAATATTACATATGTATTATACATATTTATAATACAGTACAACGTAGTAATAGTAAAGTGTGTAATAGTAAAGTGTGTGCCCAAAACCTTTTTCTCACCACAATCTCTCTTATTAATCGCGGGGTTTTAAGTTCAAACATAAAGTCTGAACAAAGACGCTCTGTTTTATTTGTTTGTTTTTGTTTTCATGCCGTGAGCCCCCCCCCACGGGAAAACACGGAATGGCAAAGACCGACACGAACCGTCCACGTGAGGGAGTCCGCAAACGCCGCATCTGCGCGCGCCCCCCGGCCAAGCAGCGGATCGGCGCGCAGATTTCCCACGGCCCCTGAAGTGTCCCCGGGGCTGGTCGTGATTGACAGGTGGAGCGCGTCTCGTTGCGGGTTTCCACGCAGCCGTCCGGCTCCCGCAAACCCCCCCCCCCGGACAGACGACGAAACCAGGTCCACACGAACGGCGCTGCGGCGCGCATTAAACCCGCTTTCACGTCCGCGTAGCGGCGGGGCTCGTTGAGCGATGGAGCTAGCGGCGGCTAGTTAGCAGGGCTGCGCTGGTCCCAGCGGCTCCCGGCTGCTGGTCCCAGTCTCACGCCTCATCGTCGCCCTCTTGAGTAACTGCGATTCCGTCTTTGTCACCGACGAAGGTGGGGAGCAGACGTGGCCTCCGGTCAGGTCAGGGAGAGGTCCGGAGCCGGAATGAATGGCCTACCGGGGGACAGAACGCGTTCACGTTCGGTCGTTTGTTCCAGCAGTTTCGCTTTTAAACGGATTTAATTTAAAACAAACGGAGCTGCCGGAGGGAACGACCTGTTCGTTTGCCTCTCGTGTTGCAGGATAAGTCGTTTTGGCGCAGATCTATCTTAAAAAGCCCCGGCGGAGTCAGATCTCTGCTCTGAGCATCACAACTTCCATCAGATGGTTTTATTTCTCAAAGATGCTGCACTGGAACACTTGTTCATGCAAACCAGCCCAGATTTATTTATCTATTCTAATTGCACGCTTCTAAGGGGAAGTAGTAACGACAGTAAAGTGGAGGGACTGTCTTAAGATCCAGTGAAAGATGGGGGTCTATAAGAGTCTCTAGGCTGATGATCCTCCGATAACCCATCGCTTTCAGGGGGTCAGTGCATGTTAACCAAGCCTGTATCAGTAGGATTCCATGTTGTTGTGACGAGTTTCCATCTCATTGTCGCTGTTTAATCCACAGACTTTTGACATGGGGAGTAAAATGTCCTTCAGCAGAGGAGACAGTAGCCAAAATACAATCTGTGACTTAACGCCTGTGGCGTCACGTCCCCACACTTCCCCATGTCCCCCTCCGGACTGCACACAGGTAGCCAGTGAGGCAGAAAAACCGACACACCACCTGCAGATGTATCGTGTACAGCTTGACTTTAACTGTGCAGCCAGCTGCGCTACGCTTTTGTTTGGTCCTCCAAACGATGAGAGAGAGCATTCTGCAAAGGTCCGACATAATCCTGTGCCTTGTCTCTCATTTTGCTCTGTTCAAATTTTGCAAAGACTAGGTCATTTTTCTGACTTTTCGTGGACGTTTGACTGTTGCAGGATGCAGCTGCAGACATTATTAAACAACAGTAAATCCATTGATGTTGATTTCCCCTTGGGTGACCTAATTGTACTGAAGATTTGTGCAGCTGTCTCTGCTTAATTCATGACAAACGCTGTCTTTTCCTCCATAGATATATGAAGACACGAGGCACAGCCATGAGGACTCGGCCAGCAGGTGGCTGGAGGACGGGAATTCAGAAGGACTGACTCGACTTGGACCTGAATCCAGCTCGCCCGCAGCATCCGGGGTTCTCCTCCGCTCTGCAGGACAGAAGGAGATGGAGGCGAAGCAGGAGGGCAGCGGGGTCTGCAGCGCCGCGACAGACAGCCAGGGAAAGCCCGCAGGAGGCCCCAGAAAATGTAGGCGGCGGCAGAAGACGCGACCGCCGCCGCCGCCGGGAGACGGACCGCGCCAACAGCCCGCAGGTCGGCCGAGGGACGCCTGCACGGCGGTTCCTCTCCAGGCGTGTTCAGACGACCACACCGGCGCTCACGTGCCCGACGCCGCGAGTGCGCCTTTCACTGCGGGCTTGCCTTATCGCGAGGTGTTCGGCCCCCGACCTGTCACCGACGCGCATGGAGACGCTCGCGTCCCCGCACGACGAAAGAAAGGGAGGCAGGGAGCAGACGACGGGGCCTTGATGGGCGCCGCGCTTCACGCCACGGCTAGCGATGCTCGCGGTGCTTCGAGGAACCGGAGGAGCAAGGCGACGCGGGGACGGAATATCGAGTCTGGGATACAGGCGCATCCTGAGCAGACAGGAAAGAGCGACACGTTGAACTTCAATCACGTTAAAAGAAGAGGGCCCAGAGCAGACGTGGAGCACGTTCCGGCTAAAGTGTCCAGATTAGAGGGTTCCCGGGAGACCTCGGCAGCACCGAGCCCTGACACGGACTTGAGGGAGAGGGTTCAGCCCAGCCCTTGGAAACAAGAGAGGATCACGGGAACGACGGACCGGCCTTCCCTGCAGTCACACGGACATGAAAGCGACCCGTTCCCTCATCCAGCCGCCGTGCCTGCGCTCGAGGGTCTGAACTCAGCAGAGCGGTCAGCCGGTGCAGACCTCAGCGAGGGGGCGCCGCCAGACGACGCCGTCAGGCCTCCAGAGGACCAGAACGCGCGCAGCGCCGGAACGGAAGTCTCGGAAGCCGCGCCGTCCCCGGGTCGGCCCTCTCCTCCGTCGGGAGCCCCCGAAGTCAAAACTGAAAACGTAGAAATCGAACTGGACCGCGCGAACCCAGAGTCAAACGCCGCCAAGTCTTCGGTCCGACCTGACGGCGTCTGCGCTCAGGGCAAATTTTTTAGGCGCAAGAAGGGCGGGAAGAGGAGGCGGAGAATGAGCAGCGTTGTGACGCAGGGAGCGGCGACGGAGGAGAAGGAGACGATAGCGGCGGCGGCGGCGGACGGCCAGCAAAACCCGGACAACGGCGACGCCACGGACCCTTCGGGCGAACCGCTGAACGCCGTCTACACCAAAAAAGGAGGGAAAACGGTTCTGAAGTGCGGCTTCTGCGGCCAGATCGTGAAGTTCATGTCGCAGTTCATCATCCACCAGCGCATCCACACGGGGGAGAGGCCCTTCAAGTGCCCCGAGTGTGGCAAGGGCTTCAGCAAGAACTCCAACTTAAACCTTCACCTCAAGACTCACAGGAAGAACGACGTGCAGGAGAAGTGTTCCGTGTGCGACATCCCCATCCCCTGCGCCGAGTACGCCTCCCACATGAAGCTGCACGCGCCCGAGCAGGACATCAAGCGGGAGCGTCGCAGCGCGGGCGTCGGCCGCGACGCGAGCCGAGCTTCCCCGGAAGAGAAGGAGAACAAAGTGTGCCAATACTGCGGCAAAACCTTCCGCTTCCCGTCCGCCCTCATCAGGCACGTCCGGGTCCACACGGGGGAGAAGCCCTACAAATGCGACATATGCGGCAAGGCTTTCGGCCAGGCCTACTTCCTGCGCGTGCACGAGCTCACGCACTGGTCGGTGAAGCGCTACAACTGCACGCGCTGCGGGAAGTCCTTCAGCCACTACAGCAACGCCAAGAACCACACGTGCAGGCCCCCGGCGGGCGGCGGGGGGGCGCCGCAGGGCGGGCGCCACGTGAAGCCGGCGCTGACGTACACGTGCCACATCTGCAAGAACGTCTTCGAGAGCCTGCAGGAGTTCAACAGCCACATGAGGGAGCACACGGGGGCCAAGCTCTACCGCTGCCTCTACTGCGACAAGCTCTTCGCCCTGCTGTCCGAGTTCAGCTCGCACTGCGCCCACTGCCAGGGGGGGCGGGCCGCCCCCGGCTCGGTGGTGAAGCAGGAGGGCAAGATGTCGCTGATCCAGTACACGGCGCCCGCGCACCGCTCCTCCTCGGCGGCCCCGCTCAAGGCCCCCGAGGGCAGGGCGCCGCAGACACGCCCCCCGGGCGGCCGCAAGAGGCGCCTCGCCGACCTGAAGAAGCCGTTCCAGTCCACCATCATCCCGGCCCACCCGCTCTCCCGCCTCATCTCAAAGCTGAACAAGCTGGACAACCGCTCGGACCCCCGCAAGTACCTGTGCCCGGGCTGCGGGCGGCTCTTCCGCCACATGGGCCGACTCCGGGCCCACATGCTGACGCACGCCCCGGGCCAGAGCTACTCCTGCGCCTGCTGCGGGAAGACCCTGGAGAGCTGGAGGAAGCTGTGGCACCACCAGAGGGTCCACCGGCAGAGGCGGGGCCGCTTCACCTGTCCCCAGTGCGGCCGCGGCTTCCGCTTCGTGGAGCCGTACAGGAAGCACATGAGCGAGCACCCGGACTTCCAGTGGGTCCAGGTCAGGCCCAGGAAGGCCAGCCTCCCGTACCAGTGCGAGCACTGCCGCTGCAGCTTCAGGACCCTGGACCTGCTCTTCAGCCACCAGCTCTGCCACTCCGCCGCGCAGGACACGCACAGGGACGCCGATTTCGACCTGTCCACCGAAGACGCGCTGGCCGGCAGGAGCGCCGGCGACCCGCCTTCGGGCATTCGCGCCACCATGCTACTCGCCGAATCCCACAAGCTCAACTCCGCCCTCAGCCTCTCGCCCCAGAATCCCGGCCCGGTCGTTCGCCAGTCGCACCGGGCGCCCCAGAGTCCCTCCGTCCCGAGCCAGGGCGCGGCCGCGGGCAAGACGCCGCCCGAGTCTGACAGGAGCCGTCCGTCCCAGAGCGCGGGAGACGCTCGCGGAAGGAAAGAGAAAAGCCCAGGGAAGAGTCCCGGCGCTCCGACGCCGAAACGCCACGCTGGCCTTCCAGACAAGAGTCCCTCGGACGGGGTGACCTGCGCCGTGTGCAGCCACGTGTACACGGACATCTCAGACCTTTATGACCATTACCTGCAGCACGCCAGAGGGGAAGTGTGAGGAAGACCGGAACGCCGGTCGGCATCCCAATGAATGTCCGAAACTAGAAAAGCCCTTTCGTTTTCTTACCTCCACGACGGGCCGACCGTGCCAAAGGGCGCGTCGATCAGTGTTTTTTTGGACGTTAAGATATTTATGAAGGTCGCACGGCCGCCGAGACCTTCCGACTCCACCGGGGAATAGAACCCCGCACCAGGTTGGGAAGATGAGCAGGGAGTGGTCAGGAGCTCACGCGTGCAGTTGATCCACGGTTCAAGTCCAGACTCACCTGAATGTGTGCATTTAAACACATTAGCGCATTTGAAACGCTTCACCCAAACGCATTTTGTCTTAAACGGGAATCTAAAAGGTCACGTTCCGACGTTTATATCTGCCGCTGTCTTCTCGTCTTTCCGGGTGGATGTTCAGTCCACGTTAACTTAAAAAAAACACTTTACATGTTTGAAATTCCTGCTTTACCTGTGGCCACGAGGACCCGCCCTGTTGTGATATGAAGCTCCGGTCTTGTCAATAAACGACTCGACGCATTCCCGTCTGTGATTTATTGTTTTGTGGCGCGCCAGCCGAGTCAGACCGGCGCAGTCGCGTTGGCCTCTGTGGGGCGGCGGGCCGGCGGCGGTCGCCCGGGCCGACTTCAGCTGGAGGCCATGGTGTTGCGGATCCAGGTGTTGTAGACGCAGACCTTGGCGTAGACGCCGGGCTGGTTCTCCTGGGCACAGCCGATACCCCAGGACACCACGCCCTGCAGCTGACCGTTGCACACCAGGGGGCCGCCGGAGTCCACCTGGAGGAGCGCTCTGTTAAGACGGCCCTTCGTCCTATTACACGGGTTCCCCTCTTGGAAACGGAGCCCTGGCCACCTTTGGTGCCTGTTGGGACCTGCAGAACTGATCATGCTCTGTTGCTAAAGGTCTCTTCTTAAAAAACAAATCCAGCCTTAATTTCTCAATTAGGCTCGAGGCTTTAACTTGGAGAACATTCCCCTTCATCTTCATCCCAACTTCTGAGCCCTTTTATACTGCAGCACAGACATCAAATGCACCAAATCTGACTGATGATGCATTCACTGCACACTGATGCAGGCTTCAGACTCTACACTCAAGGTGGCTCACTTAAAAATAAATGGAATAAATACCTACGTAAATAGCACTTATCACTTTAGAAGTTCTTAATTAAAGAAATTCCACTTTCCACGTTGAAGTGATAAAAATGAGTCGGAGCGCCGACAGTACCTGGCAGGAGTCTTTGCCTCCCTCGAGGAATCCAGCGCAGAACATGTTGGAGGTGATCTGACCGGGGTAGGAGTTCCTGCAGCTGCTGTCGCTCAGGATGGGAGCGTCCAGGCACATCAGGTTGTCGGGGAAGTCGACTGCAGAAGACGGGACGCGTTGGCGTTGGCCAGGGGTGTCCAAACTCCTCCACAAAGGGCCGTGTGGCTGCAGGTTTTCATCCCAACCCAGCAGCAGCACACCAGGCTGGACTCACTTCATCAACTCATCTGAGTCTTCAGACAACTGACTGGTCAAACTGGGTGTGCTGGACTGGTTGGACCTGCAGCCACACGGCCCTTTGGGGAAGAGTTTGGAGACCCCTGGGGTCGGCGCTCTCGAGTCTCTCACCTCCTCCATCGCTGCTCATGTTGCCCCATCCAGAGATCAGACAGGAGGTTCCAGCTGCAGCACAGCTGGAGGGCAGGGGCACGGTGCGCACGTAGCTGTTGAGCTTGGCGGGCGCGCTCAGCTTGATGAGCATGATGTCGTTGTCCAGGTTCTTGCTGTTGTAGTTGGGGTGGGAGATGACCTTGGCGGAGTTGATGAACTGCTCGGTGCCCTCCTCGACAGCGATGTTGTGCTCTCCGAGACGCACCTGGAGATGACTGCAGGGGAGGGGGGGGAGACGCCGGGGTCAAAGAAAGTCCCCGACGTCGTCGGGCCCAGACGTTGCACTTACGGCTTGTAGCAGTGAGCAGCAGACACCACCCAGGTGCTGGAGATCAGGGAGCCTCCGCAGAAGTGGTAGCCAGAGTTCAGAGAGACCTGGTAGGCCACAGAGTTCTTTCTGCACTCATAGCCTCCGACAATCTTGTCGTCCTCATCGATGGGGGCAGCGTCTGGCCAAAGTTAGACTTTTGGTCACGCTATTGTTTGTTTTTTTAGACCGGCTACGGGGGGTTTGATACTCACATGCTGCTGCAATCAGAGCCAGAACCATGAACGCCTTCATGGTGATGCTTCCCTAACAATCCCCTCCCAACGAGCAGGTTCTCTTTTAAACCACAGTCGCCCCTCCATTATCTCACCGGCCAAGGACGCACTTCCATTTTCCAAAGGTTTATCTTATTTGGTATCTTGTGAAACGACCAGATGTGAAATTTGGAAAACACTCTGATAGCGTTAGGTCCCCCAATCAGGGAGGTGGATCTGCGGCACGGCGGCCTCCGACTGAACGGCGCGGATGGAAAATAGGCTTGAGGACATCCGCTGAGATGACGCAGCGTCTTTGTGTATGCGGTAAAATAACGTCCACCTGGCACCTGTCTGGTGGTTCCCATCGTTCTCTCTGGGTGAAACCCGCTGCTTTGGAAGACTGAGCAGGCTGAGGGTTCAGCATCATTCCTCACTTATATATGATCCCTGAGTTATTCACAGCAGGGCTACATGTACTTAGAATCACGCCAGCGAGGGCTCACCCCCTGCTTCTGTTGTCACCGGGGTTGTGCCTAAATCACAGCAGGATCACTGTATTTGTTTTCACAAATATAATCAGGAAAAAAAAAGGGAAAACTGTTTCAAACATTTATTAATTAAAGATCCGGTGTGTCCTGTTTACTTACTGACTCAGGAACAAGCTTCCTGACATAAATCCCACAATGCAACACCACACAACAGTGAAACAGAAAGGTAACACTTTGGAACACATTTTCACCATTAACTACCACACAGAATAAGGCCACAAGTGCTCTCTACTGAATAATTGAACATCAATGTGCTGTTGATACACAAGTAGTTAGAGGTGAATATGTGGTCCCTCATCCAAAGTGTTATGTGTGGTTAACCAAGCTCATTGGATGCACACTTTAGACACAAACACTCGGAAAAAAGTTCATTATTGACCCTGAGAAATGGGTCGATGGCTCCATAAAGCCACTCAAAGCCTTGATAAGTTCATCCCAGGCCTTGAGCTTGGATCCACGAGTCAGTGTCCACGGAGTCTCCTACGTCACCACGAGCTAAGAGGAAACGTCCCCCAAGACCTGACTTCAGTCTGTTCCCCACCACCAAGAACAAACCGGATGATGCAAAGTCCAGTTCATGAGGCCTCAGCGAGCAGTCTGGAGGTCAGAATACGTGACCTTTAACCCCAAGAACACTGCTGCTGCCATCTAACATGGAGGATTGACCACGATAATCTTTTTTGAAAGAAAGAAAAAAAGAGGGGGAAAAAATCCTTCAGAAAATATTTACAAAGGATTTTGTGAAGAGTTCTTGAAAAACACTTCTCCCAGGGCTACTTGTTTTATTCTACACACTCAAGATGATGGAGTATTTTCGGCACATTTGGAATCGCTGCGCTGTTTCTGCTGCTGTGTAATTATTAGACACGTTTGTCCTGATCAAAAACTACAACGAGGCGACAGAACGAGCTTCATTTCATTTATTTTTAGAAATCATTTCACAATTCAGTTGGAGGACATGGTGTTGCGGATCCAGGTGTTGTAGTTGCAGACCTTGGCGTAGACGCCGGGCTTGTTCCTCTGGGCGCAGCCGTAACCCCAGGACACCACGCCCTGCAGCTGGCCGTTGCACACCACGGGGCCGCCGGAGTCTCCCTGTCGGGACACAGATGGGGGGAGGAGAGGCCTCAGCACCGGGGGTCCGGAGGTCTGCCGCCTCCGGGCCGTGGTGCTGGGGAGCGCCGACGGTACCTGGCAGGAGTCTTTGCCTCCCTCGAGGAATCCAGCGCAGAACATGTTGGAGGTGATCTGACCGGGGTAGGAGTTCCTGCAGCTGCTGTCGCTCAGGATGGGAGCGTCCAGGCACATCAGGCGGTCGGGGTAGTTGCCTGGAGAAACAAATGTGTTCGTTTTCGGGTGCGGGGGGGCGGGGTCAGAAAGGTCGAGCGGCGTGTCACTGACTTCCAGAGCTCATGGTGTTGCCCCATCCAGAGATCAGACAGGAAGCTCCAGCTCTGGCGCAGCTGGAGGGCAGGGACACGGTGCGCACGTAGCTGTTGAGCTTGGCGGGCCTGCCCAGCTTGATGAGCATGATGTCGTTGTCCAGGTTGTAGCTGTTGTAGCGGGGGTGACGGATGACCTTGGCGGAGTTGATGAACTGCTCGGTGCCCTCGTTGACAGCGATGTTGTGCTCTCCGAGACGCACCTGGATACGACTGCAGGGGAGGGGGAGACGGCGGGGTCAAAGAAGGCCCCCCCGACAGCGGCGGCGCCCAGACGTTGCACTTACGACTTGTAGCAGTGAGCAGCAGACACCACCCAGGTGCTGGAGATCAGGGAGCCTCCGCAGAAGTGGTAGCCAGAGTTCAGAGAGACCTGGTAGGCCACAGAGTTCTTTCTGCACTCATAGCCTCCGACAATCTTGTCGTCCTCATCGATGGGGGCAGCGTCTGTAACACACACATACACACACGAAACACACACACACACACAAGTCAGGTGAATTAAACAAAAGATCGCATTAAAAATATAGCCGACACAAACTGGACACAAAAAACTTACAGGCTGCAGCCAACAAGGCCAGAAGGACGAAGTACTTCATGTTCAGCGGTTTAGGATGGTTACTGGACACATCAGGAGCTGAACCAGTGCCTTTTTATACACATTGATATCATTATCTCAGCCTTTAAAGATTAAATATTATCCCTGCTGGGAAAATACAAGATGGTACAAGATACAAGATGTGAGACAGATGTCAACAGGCTTGAGGAGAACATAGCGGCGCCCTCCTTTGGCAGCTTTCACAGCTTGTAAAGTCTTTTTTTTAATCCACCCAAGACTTTGAAGTTCTTGCTCGTTCTTTATTTCAAAACCATCATCTTTTGAGGTAGGGCAGCTTGGATTTTGAGGTGTTTTTGGGATTTCTAACCATCAGTGGGATCCATTCTTTACTCGACCTGTGAAATGTTCCACCTGCCAGCAAACCCTAAAGCATGATGGACCCCCCACCCACCCAGTCAGCAGTTGCACAGATGCTCTTTTCTCAGAATCCTGTGTCCTTGGTTGTCCAAACATGATTTTGCTCATGACAGCCAAAGAGTTTTATTTTAACCTCATCAGTACACAGGACCTGCTTATTCTTCTGTAACTACGAAACTTTGTGGCATGTATGTTCTTATGTGGGGTGCTCCTTCCTCCATTTTTGCTTTAATGATAATAATAATAATCCGTCTTCTTCCGCTTATTCCTCCACAGAGGGTCCAGGAGGGGACCGGAGCCTTTCCCAGCTGACACTGGGCGAAGGTTTAGGTCCACCCTGAACTGGTCCCAGTCAGTCTCAGGACCGACCCAAAGAGACAGACGACCACTCTCCCCTAAGGACAATTTAGAGTGACCAATCAACCTCATCCCCAGTTGTTCCTGTCTTTGGACAGGACCCGGAGAGAACCACACAAGCTCAGGGAGGACATGAAGACTCCACACAGAAAGACCCAGCCTCCATCCCAAACCTGTGAGGTGATATAATAATAATAATAATAATAATAATAATAATAATGATGATGATGATGATGATGATGATGATGATGATGATGATGAAGGTGGGAACTGTTCGTGGAATTGACCGAATGTCTTGAACGTACCATCGCGCTGACGTCATCAGAGCGCGACGGGCTTGGGTTTGTGTGTCGCCTGCCGAGCTAACAGCTCCCCGAATCGTGTTTTGGCTTCACCTTCGCCTCCCATGTGCGCTCACCATGAGGTAAGACACGCAACAACACCACCCCGCGCCTCCACCAGAACCACCCCCCCCCCCCCCCCCCCGTCACGCCGCCGCCGCTCGCCCCCCCCCGAGCCGCGGCGGCGGCGCGTTAGCCTCGGGCTAGCCGCCAGTTTGCACCATCAGCGCCTTTAATGTATGCGGGACGCGCACCCAGCGCGGGACGCGCACCCGTGGCGGCCCCCCTGACGCGTGTTCTCTTGTGTTGCAGCCCCCTGCCCGGATGACGCGTCCGTCTGCGGCGCCGCTGGACGCGCTCACGTCGCCCCCCGAGGCTCTCCCCCGTTTTGGTTTGAAAAAACACGCGCGTCGTGTTTTTGTCGACGCGCCGGGGGAGGAATGAACCCGTCCGAGCGCGCCCCAGGGGGCTTTGGCCAGAGATCTGCACGCTCCCGTCGGCCGGCGGCGTCCGCAGCCGTCATGGTTCTGGCGGACTAGACGGCGGCTTGGATGACCCTGTCGGTTCCGCTGAAGACACCCCAGCCCGGGCAGTAGCCCGAACCAGGTCCCAGGGCCCCCCCCTCTCTCCCCCCCCTCTCTCTCTCCACTCCCCTCTCCTCTCACGCCGGGTGCAGATGGCGGCGCCCCTTCTCGCGTGAAGCCGGGTTCATGGCGCTGGCGCTGCCACCGTCGCAGGCCCGCCAGTCAGTTCCGCTCTGAACCAGGTCCGACCCATGACTGAGTACTACGAGGAGGGGGGGCTGCTGTATGAGCAATCACCTCCCATGCACATCAAAGTGGAGTCTCCAGAGGGACCCTTCGGAGGAGGAGCCTCGGAGAACGGCTTCCCCAGGGAGGATGAGGACTCGGAGGGCAGCTGTGACCAGAGCGGCGGCTTACCTGGCGGGCTCCCCTTCAACGTGGTAGTGGTACATCCCAACATCATGGCGCCCGGCATGTCCTCGGACGACCTGCTGTCCATTGAGCAAAGTAAGGACGTGAGCGGCGTTGAGGCAGGCGCCTGGAGGGCGGCCGACTCCGATGGGAGTCGTGGGGGGAAGAAGAAGGGATGTCGGCGATCTGAGCTTTTGTGTCCTCCAGACAGGGCGATGTCAGCGGCGCTGGCTGCAGGCGGCGCCGGGAAGAGAAAGAGTCGCTTCAGCGGGGCGGAGCTGGAGGTGCTGGTCTCCGAGGTCACCCGGTGCGAGGGGGAGCTGTTCGGCCCCGCGGGGAGGCTCCGGCGGCGCGAGCGCGAGCGCATCTGGGCGGGAATCCTCGAGAGGGTCAACGCCGTGTCCAGGGTCCCGCGCACCCTGCGCGAGGTGAAGAAGCGCTGGGACGACCTGAAGAGGCGCAACGGGGGCAGGCTGGCGAACGCCCGCCACCGAAGCTGCTACCTGCCCTCCAGCAGGGGGGCTTCGATGCTCGGGCGTTCGTCCCAGGCGAGCCCCAGGCTCCAGCAGGCCCGGCAGAAGACCATCAGACCAAAGCCCAGCTTCTCGTGCTTCCCCGACTCTGACGCAGGTAAATGTCGATTTCTCTCTGCTGCATTTTCCCACAGCTGAGGCCTCAACACCCCCCTCCCCCCCCACCTCTTCTTTACAGGCGTGGGAGTAGATGGTCCAGAGAGAGACAGTTTGGAGAAAGACGAGGACGTTCCTGAGCGCGACAGAGACCTCGGGCAGCCCGACTGCGAAGCGGACAACAGCATGGAGGAGAAACTGGGGCTGGGACTGAGCCTGGGCATCGGACCGCCGCCTCCGTCGGAGCGGTGGCTGCCTCCCTCGCCGCTCTACAGCGCCCCTTTCCTCAACGGGAGCCCCCAGCCCAGCAGCCCCCAGCCGTCGCTCGGGGCCCAGCAGGGCCCCCTCGAGGCGCCGCTGCGGAGCACCTGGCTGGAAGACGAGCTCCGGGGCTTGGGCGAGGCGGCCGCGCAGCTGGGGAACCGCGTGGAGAAGAGCCTGCGGGAGTTTAGCGAAGGATTCCGACAGGACATGAGAACGCTCGTGGCCTCGCAGGAGACGTTGGCGCTGAGCCTGCAGCAGAACAACGTGCTCCTGCAGAGGCTGCTGGGAGTGCTGGAGGCGCAGCAGCAGCAGCAGCAGCAGCAGCAGCAGACGCACCAACACCGCGCGCAACAGGCGCACCAGCCCCAGACGATCCAACAGCACTCGCAGCAGCAGCGGGTCGAGGCGCCGCCGCAGGCCCCGCCCCCGCACCAACAACCGCAGCCTCCCGTTGCGCAGCAGCCGCAGCCGCAGCAACACCAGACACAAGTCCAGCAGCCAGAAAGCACGCAGCACGCCAATCACCCGTCGGCCTCGGCGGCGGTCCCCGAGCCCTCGCCCCCGGACGTGCGCAGCACTTTTCCCTCCGACCCCCTGGCGGACACAAACGGGGGCGCACCGAGGCCGCGGCGAGGGAGGGTCGTCGATCACAGGCGCCGGAGGCGGCGCTGAGGAGAAGCATTTAAATTAAAAACAAACAGCAAAGTGTATGTCGGCAAAAGTAGGAAGAAAATTAGTTTTTTTTTTGGCTACTTAGAGTATTTCTTACAAAAAAAAGAGAGAAAACATCTGGAGTTGTGCTCCAGCTACTTAATTCGTCGAGCATTTAATTTTTGTCTTCGGAAAAGGACAAAAGCGGAAAAGTATGTGCGACACGGGAGACAATACGGTGGCCTTATCGTCATAGAGAAACATACATATTCACGTGCTAATGAACTCCGGGAAAGCAGTTTTGGTGCGGAGTGACGACTCCGTTGGTCAGACTTTCATCACCAGATGAGGACTGTTGGTGCTGTTGTGACGTGTCTGCCTACATGCTTCGCAGTTGAGCAGCTCACTGTTCCCTTTCTCGCATCTTCTGATACACTAACTATATTGTCCTGAAGTACTTGTACTCTACAGTTACCATATATTGTAGTCCTAGTAATTACCTGCTAACGTATGCTTGTGCGTTTTTTTTAAGTACCACGGTACGTACTTTACCAGCTCTGGTTGGACAATAGACTGTGTTCTGTTCTGTGCTTTGGGAGAACAAGGTTACATTTTAAGGATTAACATTTTGTCACAGTAGGCTTCAAGTTTTAACTCGTCTCTCTGGTGGAATTTTAATGCATACTTAACTGTGTAGGGGGTACTATAATCCTGCATGAAGTATGATCAATATGTTTGTAGATACTTGCAAAGAAACAGCAAATGGCCATCATCTATGTAGTTGCACAACTTATATTTTGTAGACAGCCACTGTTGAAAGAAATGTAACTAATCTTTAATAAATGTCAGACGATGACTGCTGCTGCTGCCGCCGCTGCTGTGACGTGGATTGGTCCCATGCTTTGTGAAAAGCCAGTTTTAGCAGGCACGAACGCACCCCCGACACATCTCCGGTGACTCCTGCTCAGAGCACCAGCCTGACGTGCACGTTTTTGTTTTTTTTTTTATGTTAAATGAATCTGGAGTATTTGGAGACGCTCCAAAGGGGCTCTAGATGGGAAGCATCCCCAGGTTCCGACCGGTTAACGGCCTGATTTTACCCTGATCAGGATGTGTGGATGGTTAAAAAAAAAGGTGTTCTAAAGATCTTATTTCGATTATGAAAACATATTTGAGGTTAAAGCAGCAGACTCGGGTCGATGTCAGCTACGACAGCTCAAAGCGCTCGTCTGTGGATCGTTTTGTTCTTTTATTTTGAAAGCGTCGCCCGGAAGCAGTTGGCGGGGCCCTCGCTGAACTTGATGGGTGTTTTCTGCACGGGGGGGGTGCATGGCGGAAACATGGCGGCCACAGACCCAGCGGAGCCTCCGCCGAAACGACCAGAATCCCCTCCCCGGGGGGGGAGCCCGTCCGGGCCGGAGACGGAGGCGCTGGGAGCGGCGACGGACGACGGCGGGACGAGGCGCGGAGCCCCGCGGAGCCCCGGGGAGGAGCGGGCGGCCGGCGGGCGTTCGGGGGCGGCTGGGTCCGGTGGAGGTGAGAGGAGGACGGGGCCCCCCCCGGAGCACCCCGGGGAGACGGCCGACACCCCCGGGGACCAAGGGTGGGGCTTCGACTGGTCGGAGACGGAGGAGGAAGGAGCCCAGGCGAGAGTAGGGAAGCGGGGAAACCATGGTGAGCTTTGTTGTGGGTGAACTGGTCTAACTGGGAGAGGTGTGGTGGTGGGGGGGGGGGTCATCCCTCCTGAAGGCCAGAAAGTCAGGGGGTCTGTCTTGATGTGATGGCGCTCTCCTCGCCCCCTCCAGGACCCAGAGCCGCGGGCCAGGCTCAAGAAGACGACGGCGCCCACCCCGAGGAGGAGGAGAGGTCCGGCGGGGACGCCGTCGACGGGGTCGGGGAGGAGGAGCGCGGGGTTGACCCCGACGGGGAGAGGGACGCCGAGGCGGGGGCCAAGCCCAAGAAGGCCTGCCTGCTGTGCAAGGACTGCGGGATGGTCTTCAACCGGCGCGAGACGTTCAACCTGCACCGCCACTTCCACGCGCACGAGGACGAGCTGGCGCCGCTCACCTGCAAGGAATGCGGCCTCACCTTCCAGCAGCGCAGCGGCCTGGTCAAGCACAGGAACGAGCACAGGGAGAGGGACGAGCCGCTCCTCACCCCGAAGAAGGAGCCCCCGTCGGAGGAGGGCTCCTTCAAATGCGCCGAGTGCGAGGTCGTCTTCTGCACGGCCGACTCCCTGCGGCGCCACGGCTGCTGCGGCGGCGGTGGCGGCGCGGCGGCGGAGAAGCCCTACCACTGCCCGCTGTGCCGCCAGGAGTTCCAGTTCAAGGTGTCCGTGTCCAAGCACATGATCGGCCATTCCCAGGAGTGCGTCTTCAAGTGCCAGGAGTGCAGCCAGACCTTCCCGGACAGCCTGGCGCTGCGCTACCACCAGCGCTGCCACACCGCCCTCAAACCTTACAAGTGCCCCGAGTGCGGCCTGGTCTTCAAGCACTACTCCGTCATGGAGGACCACCGGCGCAGGCACGCGGCCGGCGCCCGCTCCCACCTCTGCAACGTCTGCGGGAAGGCCTTCAAGTACGGGAGCCTCCTCCACCAGCACCAGTACCTCCACACGGGGCAGAAGCCTTTCCGCTGCCCCGAATGCGGCAAGAAATTCGCCTTCGCGCAGAACATGAAGGCGCACTGCCGCCAGCACAGGATGGACCGGAGCGGGGCGCCGAGCGGGCCGCCCGGGGGGGGCGGGGCCGGCGCCGGGAGGGAGGAGAAACGGCCGTTCAAGTGCCCCATCTGCCCGCAGGCCTTCGCCGCGGCGGTGAACCTGACGGCGCACGTGATCGTCCACCAGGCGGAGTCCGAGACGTTGGAGAGGAAGGGCAAGCCCCCCGCCGACGGCAACACGTACTGGGACAAGGGCCACCGCTGCACGCACTGCCCCTGCGTCTTCCGCGACGAGAAGAGCCTGAACTCCCACCTGCTGAGCTCCCACAAGTGCATCGCGCAGTACTTGGAGAACGTGGGCGCGCCGGCCAAGCAGGTCCCTCAGGCGGACGCGGGCGACGCGGAGGGGAAGTGGAGGCCCGAGGGGGCGGGCGCCAAGTCGTACAGGTGCCCCGAGTGCGGGAAGTCCTTCCGCTTCCGCTCGGTGCTGGAGCTGCACATGCGCATGCACTCCAAGGACAAGCCCTACCAGTGCAAAGTCTGCGGCAAGTCCTTCCGCTTCAGCAGCTACCTGCAGCAGCACGTCATCATCCACACGGGGAAGAAGCCGCACAAGTGCCCCGACTGCGGGAAGGACTTCGCCTTCCTGCAGAACATGCGCACGCACCAGAGGCTGCACCAGGAGAAGCCCTTCCGCTGCTCCAGCTGCCGCAAGGGCTACAGCGACGAGGCGCAGCTGCAGCGGCACATGCTGTCGCACAACGGCGACAAGCCGCACAAGTGCGGGCTGTGCAGCAAGAGCTTCGGGCTGGCCTACCTGCTGCGCGACCACATGAACACGCACACGGGCGAGAGGCCGCACCGCTGCGACGAGTGCAGCAAGAGCTTCTCGTGGTTCAGCAGCCTGCTCGTGCACCGCAAGATCCACGCCCGCAAGCGCCAGGGCTTCAGCCAGGGGGGCTCCTCGCCGGCGGGGGCCAGGATGAGAGGGCGGGGCAGCAAGGGGAGGCAGGCGTGGGGGTCGCCCAGGCAACCGGGGAGCGCCTCCCAGCCGTCCCTTTACCCCACGGAGGGGCGGAGGGAGCCGGCGGCGGTGGCGGGGACCCTGCCCCGGCGGGCGAAGGAGCCCATCCAGTGGAAGGTGGACGGGGGCGAGGTGATGCCCGTCTCTTCCTCGCCACCGCCGCCGCCCACTCGCGGCTCGGAGGCAAGGGAGGGCCCGCCCTCTTCCGACGCCCCCCCGCCGGGAGCGGCGCCCAGGAAGTCCGGCCCGCTGTTCCCGGAGCAGTCCAGGCAGCTGAAGACGGTGGCGCTGAGCACCGCCGCCGCCAGCGCGCTGCTGCTGAGCGGCGGCTTGGTGCACCGGGGCTCGCCCGCCCCTCCCTCCCTCGCCGACGGGGCCGCTCCGTGGAGCGCCAGGCCCGCCGGCTCGCAGGGTCACGACCCCCAGCAGCAGCCGGGGGCCCCGGCCAGGCCGACTCCGCCTCCCAAAAAGGAGGAGGGGAAAGCGGGGGAGCCGCACGCGCCGTCGCCCCTCGGCCAGCCGGAGAAGCCCGGGGGGGGCCCTGAGCCGCAGGCCCAGTGGGCCCCGGCAGCAGCGACCGTGGGCCAAAGCGGGGCGACCCCGACGCCCGTCAACCTGGGCGGGGGCACCACCCTGTGGGCCATACAGGCGCCACCGCAGACCGAGAAGTCGGCGAGCCAAGACTTGGTGAAGCAGCTGTCGGCGGGCTGGCTCAGCCTGCAGGGCCCGGCGGGGGCTCAGAAGGTCCCCATCGCCCTCCCCTTCGGCCAGGCGGTGGGGACGCCGGTCTGGAGCTTCCAAAGCAACGCCGTGGCTCAAGCGCTGCTCGCTGCCCAGCTGAAGCCGGCGAACGGGCAGGAGCTGCAGCAGCAGCAGCAGCCGATGGTGACGGGCACCCAGATCATCATCAACCAGCCCGCCCCCTTTTTGCCCCCCTTGCCCCCCCCCCTTTCTCTCCAGTCTGTCCCGGTGGGCGCGCTCTCCAGGCCCTCGCACCCCAAAATATTCTTCGCGCCGCAGGCGGTGATGGTGGAGAGGCCCCCCGCGCCCCAGGCGCCCCAGGCCGCGCCCCTACCTCAGCTCACGCCGCCCGCGGAGCCTCAGAAACCCGGCGCCCGTTTGCCTTTCGCTCCCGACCGCCTCCTCCAGTGCATGATCTGCGGGTGCTCGCTCCCTCGGGAGCTGGATCTGCAGATGCATTACCTGCAGCACGCACAAGGAGAGATCTGACGTCTCGGCTGGGGGTCGGGGGGGGGGCAGACTGCACACCGTTGACTCGCCGGATGCGCTTGTGCCCCCGGTGGACTCTCACGCCGTGTTACCGTCGGCGTTGTCAACGTTGGCCTTTAGAACGAGGACGCCCGCGCCTCCGCTCACGTCCTGACCCGTGCTCGGCTACACATACACATGTGCCTTTTACAGCCCGCGCACGTCTGCTGTCTAAGTGTCGATGGCCTCAGCCCCAAACACCGGGCAACTCCTTAAAATAAATGACGAGGTATTTTGTTGGAGTCCCCGCTGAAGAGAAACGTTGAAGTAGAGCTTCCAGTCACAATGCAGGCAGAAGATCAAAACCCCTTAAGATAGGTCGGGGGGGGGTCACGGCTGATATAATGTAATATATCTTACAACCAGATCATTTGGTGATATTTGATACTGTAAATTATGACACTCTTGCCAGAGGACTATTTCAGAATCGTCTGTATTCTTATTTATCAAATACCTGCACTTGAGTTGCATTTATTGTCTTTTGGCTTGAATGTTTTTTTTTTATTCCACGACTGAGTGAAAGCTTTTGAACAAATGGGCATTTGAGTAGATTTAGTGACCCTATATTATTATGTGACTGAAAAAAATGTCAGTACTGTATAATAAATAAGGTTAATTTGTTTTAAATAATCTCATTTTGTCTTTTATTAAAAAAAAAAAACTGAAAAGCTTGGAGGGAAAAAAAATGTTCCTCTAATTTTTAGGGTTTTTTTCAATCTACTGCACAGTATTCTAGTCTAAACTGTTTTCTACACTTAAAATGTTAAAAAGCTTAAAAAAAAACAAGTTTTAAGTCGAGTCGTCTTCTTCTATGACGTGAGAGAGTTGGAGGGAAAAAAAAAAACAAGCGCCACCACAGAAGAAAAACCCGCTTCCGGTGGAGGGCGACCGGTTCCGCGTGCTGCAGCTTAACCCGGAGCTGTTTCATCAACGATGTCGAGGAGGAGAGAAGAACCGTCTCCTCAGCACCCAGCACCCACCAGCACCCATCACCCATCAGCACCCAGCACCGACCCGGCCCGGTTCTGAGCCGGCGATGCGCTGACTGAGGAGGGGGGGCGCCGCCGCTAGCCCGACCGAGCTAACGACGCCAGGATGGAGGGAGGAGCCGCCGGGACCCCCCAGCGGGGGGCGGGACTGGGGGCCCCCGGGGCCGAACCTGGGGCCCTTGGGCCTCCCGGGGCCGGGCTGGAGGCCCCTGGGCCCCGCAGCCCCGGCGCCCACCCTCGGGTCCCGGTCCTCGGTGAGTCCTGGGGGGCTGTGCGAGGAGCCCAGCGGGGGGGGGGGTTTGTGGCTCCTGAACCTGAAAAGGGATTCGATGATGATTCACCCCGGGCTGGTCCGACGCGGCCTGTCTGCAGGCGTCTCTCTGTCCTCCTCCGCGGTCGTGGTCGTCGAAACAGGACGTGGTCGAGTGTCGAAGCGACACCGTTCTGGTTCCGTGTTTGTTGTTGTCGGTGTGGTGCTCTAAAACAAGCCGAGTGTTCATTAAGCGCGCCTGGTTAAGGTGTTCAGAGGATATTGTAGCAGAGAGGGGAGGCGTGCTGCTCCCATGTGTCTGAAGATGCTTTGCAGCATCGGAGTCTTGTTTCTTTTGTGGACTAACTTTAAACACCGTCAGTCGGTAGGATCGGTTTGAAACACCTCCTGGAACCTGCGACAGCTCGAGTGTATAGAATATATTAGTTTATGTTGATAGACGTTTTATTTCTGTGATGTTTTATTAGGTCATGATGCGTTTTTTTTATGCATAAAATGTTTTAGGACTGGTGCACATGGACAGTCCACGTGTATTTTGTAACGTCATAAGTTGAAGTATTGTTGAAATGTCTTTTTAGGTTCATGTTTACTTGTTTACTAGAGCTAGTGCGTCTCGACTGTGATACAATTATTTTTTACTAGTAGTAAAGAAGAGACCAGGTTCAGACAACATAACCTGACATAATAATCACCTGTTTTCTGGCTGAATTTTTGCCTAAACAAGTAATTATTTGTAGCTATGTTGTCTTTTCACAACCAACTTTCAATCATTTTTTTTACTTGACTTCAACTTTTACTTTCTGTCCTTCTCTGAAAAAGGACGAACATTGACATTTTACCTCTAATTTTAGGGGTTGGGGCTTTCTGCTGCCAGGATTGTGGAGAAGCCTTTGGAGAAGAGCAACCTTACCTGGAGCACCGCCAGCAGCACCAGAATAAGGACGAGGACTACTCGCACGACAGAACTGATCCGGGGGGAGGGGAAACCACCGAGCGGACGCAGCACCGAACAGAGAAAACGGATGGTCAAACCATCCCACAGGAGGCTACAACTGAAATGGGGGGCGAGATGACAAAGCGGCACGTATTTGAATGTTCACATTGTGGGAAGAGTTATGGGATGATCGGACACTTCCTGAACCATCAGCGCAAGCACATAAAAGCCCCCAAATCTCTTTCCCAAGACCTTGAAGAATTAAAAAAGAAGTCGTTTCAATGTGAATTTTGTGGTCGGAATTATTCTCGGGCTTCGGCTCTCGAGGCGCACCTTCGCTGCCATGAGGAGAAGCTGGTGAAACCACGGAACAGAGACTTGGAAGAATCCCCTCCCTCCACTGACGCGGCAGTCACTGAACCAAAGTCCGATAAAAATGAGATACTCGCCGTCCTTGATAAACCGTTTACGTGTGCATGCGGCAAAGCTTTCGCCGCTCAGATGGGCCTCAAAACGCATCAGCGATTTAGCCGCAACAGCCTGTGCTCTCCAGAAGAACTTCTAGAAAAGACAAAGAAACCTGTCGGCGAGTTCAGCTGCACCGAGTGCACCAAGACTTTCAGTAGCAACATCGCCTTCCTGAACCACCAGCGGTGGCACGCGAACCGCTCTACGAACTCGTCCAAAAGGATCTCTTGTGAGGAATGCGGGAAAGTGTTCATGACGCTGACGTTCTACCACAGGCACCAGCGGCTGGCGCACAGCAGCGAGACCCCGGCGAAGTCGTTCCTTCACCAAGTCTGTCAGCTTCAGAAGAAGGCTTTTGAGTGTAAAGAATGTGGGCTCAAGTTCTCCAGGGCCTCTGCCCTCCACTCCCACGAGCTGCACCATACAGACGTTTTCCAGGAGACAAGGAAGGACCCTCTGCCGCTCAGCGATTGGTCCAACCAGCAGAAAAGTTTGGAGAGTGCGGCAAAAGACGCCAGACAGGAAGGAGCGTCGCCTCTGAGCCCGTATCCTGTCAGCGCGGCCGAGGACTCTAACGAGACGGACGGAGAGGAATGCTACGGGCCCGGGGACTTTAACGTGATGGTGATCAGCGCGAGCGAATCCGAGGACGAGTCCCCTCCGCACGCGAACCCTGACCTCGAGTTGCTGTGCGAGTCTGATCGGGAGGCCCAAGACGACAGCAGCGTGGTTTCGCAGCCAGAGATGGATCTGAAAATAGTCGAGATCGACCTGAACGCAGCCGACACCAAGGACGCGGCGATAGTGAAGGACGGCGAGGTTAAAAAGGCAGAGGAAAGATTTGATTGCCCGGAGTGCTCCCTTTGGTTCTCTAGCGCTGCATCACTGCGCATTCACAGAATGTGGCACGCTGTTCGTAAGAGAAGACAACAGATTCAAGGTCAGTCAGAGACAGTTTACACACATGACGCCAGTAGCTATGCAGCACACTGCGGTGACATACAGCAACACAAGAATGTAAGCACAGACCATGAGGCTCCGAACCGGGCTGAGGAGTTAGCCAAAAAACTCACTTGCAATGAATGTGGTAAATGCTTCTCGCGCTTGTCTGCTTTAGTCGCCCATCAGTTGCATCACCCCAAAAAAAAAGAGTTCCAGTGTCCAGATTGCATGGCCTCTTATTCACACGCAGCTACACTGTTCAACCACATGAAAAACTGCGCCTCACAAAAGAAAGAGAACACTTCGGTAGATAAACGAGAGTATAACCCGACAAAGACCCTTCTGGGGCCAAAGATGTTTCACTGCGAGCAGTGCGGGAAGGCCTTTTGGTCCTTAGGCGCGTACTCGCACCACAAGCAGAACCAGGCTCAGTGTGCAGACTTCAGGTTGAGGAAGGGCCTCCCCCCCGTCAACGGGTACTCCCGCTGCAGCGCCAAAGTGGCCTGCCCCGTGTGCGGCAGGAAGTTCCGGCACAAGGGCATCGTGGCGCTGCACATGCGCAAGCACGAGAACGGCGACCACAGGTGCGACGTGTGCGGCCGGTCGTTCCGCCTCTTCTCCAGCCTGCTCAGGCACCAGGTCGTGCACAGCAGCCAGCTGCTCCCGCCGCCGGTCAAGTCTTTCCAGTATCAGGTCGAGCAGCTGAAAAAGAACACGTACGGCTGTCCCGACTGCGGCAAATTGTTCTCCCGGGCCAAAGCGCTTCAGTTTCACATGAAAAGCCACGGGTACGAGACCGGGTACTCGCCGTCGTCGCTGGGGTCCCCCGCCGCGCCGGAGGACCCCCAGTGTTCAACATGCCTCGCACGCTTCAATAGCAAAGCCTCTTTAAGGGCTCATCAAAAGCTTTGTGTTAAAAAAGACGGTCAAAACGGCGTAAGCGCGCAGGGAACGGGGGTTGGCGCGGAAATAAGTGAAAAGGAGAGAGAAGGGATAAAAATAGAGGATCAGACAGAAAAGATCCAATCAGCAGAGTTCAAGTACAGACCTCAGAGCTGCGACGCGACAGTCGCGGAGTTGAATTTTAACAATAGGGTCGCCTCCCAGGGTTCCGTAGAACGGGCCCACGCGGCCCTACTTGACGGACCCAGCCCCCGCTGTCGGGACGCCCTCGACCCAGAGGCGGATTCCGAACCAGCAACTAACAGAGACGCGCTTACTGACTCGCGGCATTCGCGCCGTCCGACGGCGTCCGCCCGGGATCCAGCGGACCGTCGGGTGAACGGACAAACCGCGGCCGACGGGGTCTCCGGGCAGGTTTCGGGCTCGGCCCCGAAATCCAAACTTTACCAGTGTCCGCTCTGCTCGATGGCCTTCGCCAAACCTCGAGGCCTGCGGGCCCATAAGTGGCAGGCCCACTCCAGGAAGACCAAGGGCAGTAGCAAGGCCCCCCTCCTGGCTAAAAAAGAGTCTGCTGTCTCCGCCACTGAAGCGAGGATCACGGACGGGTCGAAAGCAGAAAGCGACTTTGTGGCGGAGAAAAGCGGTGAAAGAGGGAAGAAGCCCGGATCTGAACCCTTACCGGAGCGGATAGAGGCGGCGGCCCAGCGCTGCGGTCCCCGGGCCCGCCGATCAGAAGACGGAGTGGGAGTCAAAGCAAGACTCTCGAATGGAGATTCGAACCCCCGAAACCACAGCGGAGGTTTCCGCTCCTCACGGTTTTCTGCTGGGCCCTTCGCTCCGCTGCTTCTTCAGGTGCAACATGTGCGGGAAAGCGTTCCCCACGGAAGAGCAGCTGGGGAACCATAAGTCCAAGACAAAGACGCGGCCCTACTCCTGCGCCCTGTGCTGCCAGGGCTTCTGGACCGAGAGCCAGCTGAGCCAGCACTTCATCTGGCACGACGAGGTGCGCCGGCGTCTCCCGCACGAGGTCCGCTACAGGTTCGGGACCCCCAAGCCGACGAGGCCCGGGACCCCCTCTGCCGACAGAGGCGGGAAGCCTTCCCCCACCTCCCCTGAGCTGAGCCTGGAACGCCAGGCACAAAGTAGCTACAAGTGCCAACACTGCGGCAAATCCTTGGCGTCGGCGTCGGCTTTAGACCTCCACCAGAGGCAGTACTGCAACAAGGACTTGTACCACTGCTCCATCTGCCCCCGGACCTTCAGTGAAATCCAGGAACTCATCAGCCATCACCAGGAATGTCTGGCTAACTTTGAAATCATAGAGTGATCCCCCCCTGCTGCTGTTACTGGTACAGAGGCCTTACTCGCCCTGAATGTGGAACTATTTTTTTCATCAGGAAACTGATGCACCAGCACCGTATTACACCCCTCTGTGGAGGAACTGTGAATATCCTGAAAGGGATTTTAATTAAGACACTGTAGATCTTTTTCCTTCTGCGTGTTTGCAAATGTGAAGAAGCCGCTTGTTGGAACTGTGTAGTCATACATTGATTTATATTAGTTTTCTCAGGCTTTTTCCTTCTCTACACTGGATTAGAAAGTATAAAATAAGACTCACAATCGTGTAGGTTAGAGCTCCTCTGGAGTTTTGAGTAGAAGTCTAAATAATCACTGGCTAATGCACTTGTAGTGTCTGTGTCAGACAAGGTTGCATTTGTATTATTGATGCATGTAATGTATTTCCTCCTGAACAACAAACTGTCATTGTTAGAAAGGTACAGGTTTGGGAAAAGCAAGCTCTTGTTTGTGTTTCACAGAAAAGTATGAAGTTGAAAATATGCACTGTCAAAAGTTCAGATGTTGAACTTAAAAAACATAAAACATCATCTTTAGTTATTAGTTATATAAATGCATTAACTTCTCTATAAGCTCCAGTGTTCTGTTCTTTTGTGTTGTTACCTTTCTTCTTCTGATTATGTAACCTGAATGTTATATATGACTCTTTTTCCATCATGAAATGACCAGTGTGCTCTCAGACAGCTCCTTTTACCTGCTGTTCCTGAAAGATTTCTCAAACATGAAATAAACGTATCCTCTTGTGTGTGAACCATCAACTTGTGTGAGTGATTCTGTCGCTCTGAGGTTGAACTTGGGCAGCAGCGGATGTACAAAAAAAACCAAAACCAAACCAGAAGCACTTTTATTAGGCCTTTAACCTTGAGGTGTGTTACTATTAGGGGTGGTGCAGCACGCTGTTATGACAGTCACAGAACACAACACTGGGGCCGAGCTGTTGATAGCAAGAAACGTCAGCGACGTATCCAAACATCTGGATTAAAAAAACATCCCCAGAAATAAGCACAAATCACAGCATGTTGCAGTGGAAAGATCACTGATGTATCCATGATTTTATTACAAATTAGAGTTTAATTATAGCCATAATAATGACACTTTATTATGTTATTTCTGTAATGGAAATTGTGTGTGATGAGCTTTTGTACTAAACACATAGAGCGTGAGTGTGTGTGGTGTCTGAAGCGCATGTACCTGTTCTCTGTAGGCCTTGACCACTGTAAGGCCTTAACATGTTTTACAGCCATCCTGACACTCTCTCATGTTCCATGCGTGTCCTGGCACCGGTGTTCTCTGTGCTCGTGATTTAACGTCTTGTTTTTCCCGATGGGGAAGTTGCTGTGTCAAGGAGTCCAGGGGCCCACAGGTTCCTGGGTCCTCTTCTCACAGACTGGACTCTATACCATGTGGTTGGCTATAGCGTGCTCTGAGGTCATCAGAAAAGAATGTGTTTGCTTTACCATATATAAGGGGCTACCGACGTCAGCATTGGGGGGAGATCTCTCTGCATGCCTCCGTGCATGTATCCTGACTGTTGGACTGATTAAACCATCTCTTACGCAGTAACTTAGACTCATCGTCTGCTTCTCAAAATTCGGCAACATTTCTCCCACTGCAGAAAGACTCTCGATCATAGTATTAGTTTGTGCTGGTCACTTTCACGTCATAAAGTAGCTGTAGTGTTCTTATAAAATAAATAAATATGTCTGTGTTACATTAGGAGTATCGTGTGCATGAGTCACCTGAACTAAAGCTGTCTCTCTCTCTTCTACTGTAGGCCAACAGGTGTTACACACGTGTATGCAGTGTGGGCTTCACTTTACATGCACAGAGCTTTTCAATACTCACCTTCATCAGCACGCTGTGGAAGAAGAAGACGAAATGGAGGAAGAGGAAGCCCAGGTAGAAGATGACGCAAGACTTGACCTGAGTATCAGTGACGAGGACGACAGTGACGAGGACGACAGCGACGAGGACGACAGCGACGAGGACGACGACAGCGACGAGGACGACGACAGCGACGAGGACGACGACAGCGACGACAGCGACGAGGACGACAGCGATGAGGACGACAGCGACGAGGACGACAGCGACGAGGACAAGGACGACGAGGAGAAGCACGGAGCCTCGCTGCACAGTGCAGGCGTCGCCTCGATCAACGGAAACCTGAGGAGCCCCTTCACCTGCCTGGTGTGCAGTAAGGTCTACACGTACCTGATGCCGTTCCTGAAGCACCAGCTGCAGCACAAATTCCAAGGTTTGCCGAGGAGATCCCGGAAGGACGGCAGGCCGCACAGATACGAGTGCTCCATCTGCGGCATGAACTTCATCAGTAAAGTGCGTCTGAAAGCTCACGTGAAAATCCACTCACTGAAGGGCTGGACCAGACCGGACACCCACCAGTGCGACCAGTGCGGCAAGACGCTCACCTCCAATCGGACGTGGGCGGCTCACATGGAGCTCCACAAGCAGCGCCTCTTCTGGTGTTTAAGTTGCTCCAAAGGCTTTCCAGATGAAAACGCTCTGGACAAACATCTGCAGGGCCACAGCAGGAGGCAGCACACCTGCAAAATCTGCCACAAGAGCTTCGCCAAGGTCCCCGACCTGGTGAGTCACTACAAAAACCACAGCCTAGCGAAGGTCTACCAGTGCACCTCGTGCCCCAAGAGTTTCTCTTTCCTTGGAAATTTAATTTTGCACCGACGGAAGCACCTGGCAGTTTTCCCTGGGAGCCACGGGAGGCTGACCAAGCACTCATCGAAGGTGGCATTCGGAAGAAGGAAATTTCTTCCCAGCAGGAAAGAAAGCCAAAACGCAATGGAGCCACTGGGAGCAGGAGCCGTGGACTCTGATGGGTCGGACTGCGGTGAACCCACGCATCGGCTCGAGAATTCAAACCAACCAGGCGAGTCGGAATTAAAAACTGTGTCCCCGACAGCAGGACAGGAGCTGCAGGAGGGGGAGGCAGGAGGTGCACGCACACGCAGAGAGCACAAATACTGGGAGTGGGACTGCTATGTGTGTGACATGGGCTTTGATGAAGTGGAAAAACTGCACTCGCACTATGTAAAACACGCAACCGGAGAGCTGCCCGTACCACAGGACTGCATTTAATATAGTTTCCTTCTGATTCTGACTTCAGCAATTTATCAAGTACCTGTACTTACCTCGGCATTATCTACAAAAGAACACAATGTACTGCAATTTTTAATTGATGAATTAGTTGATTATTCTATTGATAATTAATTATGTTCCAAAACTCTGTGAACCCAAGTTAAAGTAGGTTCAACGACTTAATAAAGATCCTTTCTTTCCTAATGAAATTAAATAAAATGCACCCGAAAGTATTTTGTTGTTGTGTTTGTTATAATGCTGCAGTGTTATTTTACAATTACGTTAATTGTTTTTCCCCCCCTATGGAGTGCACCACGTTTACATATAACCAAAATCTGTCATATTAAAACCAAGATCCTGGAGCCTCCACTAGGTAACAGGAAAATGCAGTGCAAATACATACTGTAAGATGTCTTTGTCAGAATTGGAGCGAGAGTTGTGCATAAGTATTGAAAGGCCCTTTTTTAAGACAGGATTTTTATTACTGGGGTGTCCAGGGGCCTGTATAAATCTGCGCTTTTGTGGTTCAGCTCTCCACGTTATATGGTACAACAGCGTCATCATCTGGCTCTGACTGAAGATGCTCAATTATTTTAATCTCAAGCGTGAATCTCCAGAAAAAAAAGTCACATCCGTTGCTCCAGCATAATTTGAACTTATAATTACTATAAAAACTTCCTGTTCCGGACAAATATTTTAATGAAACTGTAAATCCCATCTGCGTTCATCATAGTTTCATGGTCGACGGGGCCGGACTACAACTCCCATGAGCACACGGGGCAGTCGTACGCGTGACGTCATGCTGTGTGTCGCTCCACTGTGCTGGCTTTGTGTTGATGCGTTGCGGCCAAATGTATGGGCATATCCAGAGAGGTAAACCTACATCTGCGGTTCCCGGCCTCCACACCGATATCAGTGCGTCCGGCGAAGATGGAGCGGCGCACAATTTGCGTCTACGGCTAGCACATTTGGCGTAATATTAAGGCGGAACTAGTCCGATTTATTCTCTTTGACAGATCGGTGAATTTGGGCTAACGCGGCTACGAATTTTTTTTAACAGTGATTGAATGTTTCCTAAATGAAATTTGTAATGTATTTCCGCACTTGGAGGTTCTTAGTAATTGAATGTTTGTATTTGGGTCATATTGAAGTCTCCCCTTCCCGACAGTCGGGCTTCTTTTGTCATACAAATCATTTGAAGCATTAATTCTCTGGTCTCCCAGCTGTCGCCGAGGACATAACAAAGCGGTTGTTCACTGCTTTTTTTTTTTTTTTTTTTTAAATACTCGTGTGAGGACAGGTTTTTTTTTACACGAGGGAGTTAAGTATGATTTTTATATTGTCGGTTTTATTTGTGGAGTAAGCAGGCATTCTGCGTTTTTGCGTGTAGCCAGATTTTGCAGGGATACATAGGCGGTGTTGACGGAACCAGGCAGGAAAGCATGCAGAGTCAGTCAAACAGGCAGCCGAACCCAGTGACCACAGCAACCGCTGAGAAAGAACTGGACACTGAGCCCGCACAAAAGGAACCAGATGCACAAGAAGAGGAGAGCAAGGCAGCCGGTGCTGCTGAGACTGGAGCAGCTGTCCCCCCACAGGGGAATGGGACACCAGCAGGGACACCTGCAGCTACGGGGGGGACACAAACTGGGAGCGTGTCTGATGATCGGCCCCTCGCCCAGCCTTCAGATGAGACTGACAGGAAGGATCTGACTTCTGACCTGAAGCCGCAGGCCACGGCTAACCCTGCGGATACAAAAGCAAAATCTGGTGGTCGTGATGCACCAACGATGAAGAAACAGGCTAAAGTCGTACGTGATGGGAGGAAGTATGTCCCTTCCAAGAAGGCGATGGTGGATCCCCTGAAGATGGACATGTCCAAACCCGCGGGTATTCCACTGACATGTGAGTATTTTGCCTTGACTGCGAAACTAAGGTTTGACAGCTCTGTATTTTCTCTTCAGGCATGGATTTATTAATTATATTCATCTAGGCTCTTATATTCTTGCCATATATTTCTCTGCATTCTCTCCCTCCTCTTATTTGGTTCCCTGTAGCCTCCCAGATCTCCTTGCAGTGCATTGAGTGCCACATCATCTTCAGCGATCACAAGAGCAAAGAGCGCCACCTGAAGGCGAGCCACCCGGCGGAGTACGAGCAGTGCATCCTGCGGAACGCCCTTTTCGCCTGTTACGTTTGCGACCGCCACTTCACGAACTCCACCGAGCTGATGGCCCATCAGAAAGCCCATGTGGAGAAGAAGCCCTTCAAGTGTCCCATCTGCAGCCAGGCCTTCAACAAGTCGTCGGAGCTCACGTGCCATAAAAAGAATCACTTCGGCTCGGACGGTTACGCCTGCACGGATTGCGGCAAACTTTGTAAAACCATGACTTTGCTCAAGTATCACCGCCGCACGCACACCGGGGAGAAGCCATACATATGCAAGGAATGTGGACAGAGGTTTACCATGCCCAAAACTCTCCAGAAACATGTCATGTCACATTTGGAGGGAGCTGGAGAGAACGGGGAAAACAGCAAGGCTAAGCTGAAGAAAAGTGATGGTAAGAACCAAATGTTGATGGTTATAGTTCAAACATTTTTTAGTATCTGTTGTGCTTGAAGGAATTAAATCAGGGTTTTCTTCTTTTATAACCTTTAGGTGCTGGGATAAAGTATCATTGCTTCCTCTGCAATGCCACTTTCAAGACCACCAAGACGCGGCTACATCACATGAAAACCAAACACAACATGGTGCCCACGAGGAACAGTAAAGCCATCCATACCGGGCAGCAGTTTAAGCAAAGCACACCCATCATCACTCCGATATCCATATCTGAACCAGCACTGCTGCAGGTTGAACCGAATGGACCTCTGCAGAAAGTCGACGCCAACATCGACACGGAACAGATCTGCAGACTCATCGAATCGTTGGGAAACGTGCAAAAGGTGAATCAGGTTGTTATTCTGGGGCAGGTGCCCCCTCACGCCCCCCCGCTGGAAGTGCAGCAGATAACGCAACTGGTAGAACCAGTACAATTGATTCCACCACGGATTGATTTTCTGGGCCTCAAACTGACAGAATCTAAAACGGGTGAGTTGGACCCTTCAAACAGCGCATGTGATCCAATGGAACAAACAATTATCCTGGAGCCCATAACGCCAGATGGGCAGCTGTTAAACCACCCTCTCTCAGACATAGGATCCAGCGTGGTCATGGGGGGAAATACTGGACTGAGCAAGGCTGAACCTTCAATCAACGCATGTGATCCAATGGAACAAACAATCATCCTTGAACCCATCACGCCAGATGGACAGCTGGAAAACTACTTCCCGGGAGAAGCTCCAGGAGAGCTCCAGTTCATTGGGTCTGAACAAAGAGAGGGAGAGGTGATACCTCAGGTTCTACAACAGGCCGGTACTGGTGCCGTTCAGTCTCATACCTTTCCTGATAACTTTGAGCAGACCGTCATATTGGAACTGACTCCCACTGTGATACCAAGTGAAGAACCCCACACTGAACCACAACAGGATATCCCACCTTCTGGTTTGGTACCTTCAACTGAACTGGAGACAAGTCCCGCAGAACAGAACAGTCTGACTACCCCGTCACTTCCGCATACAGAGTCAGAGGGACAGGAACATCATCCTTGTCCTTCTGCTGCACCAGCAGCATCTGCACAAACTCCAGATCATAACCCAGATCCAAAAGAAGGGAACGAATCCCAGCTGCAAGAGGTAAAACAAGATCATGTTCACCCCGCGCTAGATGGAGCCAAACCACACAAGACACAGGAGAAGAATGATCAAGAAGCATCTACGAAAGAGTGTCTGGAGCAGGAGGAAAACCCGTCTAAACGCGAGGAACCTGCTGCTAAAGAAAAGTTTGTGTCCCAGGTGGAAACAAAGCAGGCCTCACAGTTACCGTTAAACACAATGTCGGCTCAAGAGCTGGTGAAAGTGCGGAAAAGAAAGCCATCCAGAGCGTTCTTCTTTCAGGAATATATGCAGGAACTGGTTGGTTCCATATACAAGGATGATTTGCAAATTAAGGCCAAACCAGCCAAACGCCAACGAACAAAAAAGGCTCACCTCGTCGTTAAATTTGGTCCACAGGGCAAAGAGAAGAAAAACAAAGAGAAGAAGTCTTCACAACAGCGCAAGCGATCACAGGAAGACGTGATCCTGGGTAAACCCCCGGCAGCAAATCTGTCTGAAAAAAAGGGAGCGTCACAGAAGAAGGGAAGAAAGGAAAAAGGGGACAAGAACACCAGACATTTGGTTTCTCCCCCTAAAAAGAAATCGTCTTCTCCAAGCCAGGATTTGCCGCCGCGACAAGTCAAAGATGCGAGGAAAAATAAAATGAAAAGGCAAAAAGAAGTTGCTCAAGAGGTATCACATATAGGTGAACTCGCCCCTATAGACTCGCCTGCATTTAAAAAGACAAAAAAAAACAAAATACCAAAAGTTCAACCCAAGATTGCGAAGGAGGGAAAGCGCAAGAAGAAGTGGGCTGAGGAGACGGAGAAAAGGAGCCCAGCATCTGCAGACGTAACCCAAGACGCTCTACTTCTGCTGAAAGGTCACAAACAGCCCCAGCTGAGGGTGTATAAATTAGATACCTCTAAAGCGTCGGGACATGCCCTTGAGGCCTCGCCTCAACAGTCCCCAGCATCGTCCCAACAGAACACAGATCACAAGTTGGATCATTCAGCAGCAGATATCAGGAATGAGCTCGGCGCTGAGGGCAAGAAAATGGGCGGAAGGCGCAAAAAGAATCAGAAGGCCCTTTCGTTGTTGTCCTCCCTGAAGGTTCCCCGACAACCACCAGAAACGCTGCCCTCCAAGCCAAAGACCACCAGGAAACGAAGAGCCTCCTCCAAAGTGGAGACCGAAGGAGTCATAACGTCTTCTTCCAAACGTGCCTTAGAGTGTCACGACTGCGGGGAACGATTCAGTGAAGTCTCTTCCCTTCAGAAGCACAAGGTGACAGTCCACGTCCTAGAGAGTCCCGGTCTCACTTACACCAACGGGAACATCTTTGAAGGCGTCACAAGCTCGGACTTTTACCATCTTCCGAAGCAAGACAGGATGGTCATAGGTGTGATGAATACGTCTACAGGTTGGGACACCGAGCCTGAGCTAGGAGAGATCGCGTTAGAGGACAGAGAGACGAACGTCTCCTTCCCAGCTTTGATCCCATCTCCCTCTTTACCTCTTCCTCCTTCAGACATTGTAATGATGAATGAAGATCAGGGGCCACGTAAATTAGGAGCGAGAGTCCACTCACCCTCGGATCCAAACTGTGAGACCCATCAGCTTTCTGAGAACAAAGAACCGGTGACGGATGTTGGAAGCGGAGAACAGTTGGAAACAGCAGAGGAAGGTCATGACAATGCAGATGAAGACATGAAGGAGGATTTACTGCTGGAGGTCGATTTGGTCACAGTTGGGGAGCAGTCTGAAAAACATGATGTGCCATCTCCTGTAGTCCCTGTTGGCCAAACTGATTCAATCAAAACCTGCGAAGGGGGCAGTGAAAGTGCTCCCCTGGTCAGTGACGAAAGTGAGAAAAGTGTGTCTCTGCAAACATGTCCTACTCATCAAACGGAAATTAAAGAAGAGGAGGAAGAAATTTCTGTCCAGAAGAAAAAGGAAGCAAGAAGTGGAAAACGGGATGCTCGGAATGCTATGAAAAGAGGAGGAATGGGCCACCGGAGCCTCGCAGCACCAAAGAGAGGAGGGGCTGTCAGGACAATGTTGCCACAGCAGGAATGTCAAGTAGTTTACGAACAACATACTATCTCTTCTGATTCAGAGATGAACGATGAATGTGAGGCTGGCGTAAAGAATCCAGAGGTAGAAAACATGGCTGAGTTTGAAGCTGATACCTCAGTTGCGTCGTCGGCCCCCGCGCCCTGTGCGTCGGAGGAATCTCCCGAAGAGCCAGCTGACCTCGGACTGAAGCCGAGTAACGTCAGTGTTGAGGAGGCGCTAAACGAACGAGGAGAGGACCACAGCAGACAGCAGTCTCCAGCCGTCGTACTGGAGAAGCTCTCCACATCTATGCAAGCTCCAGCAGTCAAGGACCAAAGCCTGACAACAACGAAAATCAAACAAAGAGAGGTGAGCTTCTTATAGCGTTCACGCACACCAAGTGATCGGTTCAAACAGAGCATTTACTCGGCTTGTATTTTCTTTCAGGTTGCCGGTGGGGTTGCGGAGAAAAGACTGAGCATCGGGGCCTGTGAGATTAAGGTCGAGGAGAATATCTCAGAACCTCAGCTGGCTGCCGCCAGCGCTCCGAATAGGCAGGATGAGGTCCCAGATCTGCAGGATCACCGTGACATAAGCGCCGTTCTGGTGAAGGAGGAGAGGACCCTCGTGCTACACGAGGTCCAGGCAGCCCCCGGGAGCAGACGCATGCGGTGGAACGTCGAACCAGTCAACGTTGACAACACCTCCAGCCCGCGTAAGTGTTGGAGAACACTGGTAGCGGTCGTACAAGGAACACGGCTGTCCTCTTAACCTCTCGGCGACCGCCTGCCCCACCGCCGCTCCGCTCGCTCCGCTCGCTCTGCTCGCTCTGCTGACCTCTGAGTTGTGTTTTTGCACTTTGCCTGCAGTCATGGAGAATGTAGATTTGGGCCGGGACTGTTCCCTCACCCCTGACTTCAACCCCAGCGCTTGTATCTTCTATCCAGTGAAGGAGGAAGAGAGGGAGGTCCTGCTGGGACCTTCTCAGAGCAGCAGTGTCACAGAGACATCCATTAACCTCCTTCAAACAGAACATCATGCACCAAGTAGAAGCTGTGGTGAGTCATTGCATTTTTGTCTGCATTTATGAAAGTTTATTTTTAAAAAACTGCTCAGTGATGAATGTTTAATCGGTCGACAGCAGATGAAAGCGGTCATTTTGCAGAAGACTACCAGAGGAAATTGAGGGGACTGTTGGCAGAACCAGGGCCCGCGGACATCACAGAAGAACAAGGTCTTTTTTTTTTTAAAGCCGCGGGAGACTTTAAAAGGTGGGGGTCATGCTTAAATAACCCCTCTGCGTCTGCTCGTTTCAGCTGCTGCAGAGGCCGAGTGGCAGCAGCCTCCAGATCTTCAAGACTTCCTCGTCCACAGTTCAGACGAAGAGGACGGAGGCTGTTTGGAATTGACCGACCCCCAGCTCGACTCTGAAGCAGAAGTGATGGCCTACTTCAAGAAGAACCAAACAGAGTCAGCGAAGTACAGCTCGTCTTCATGTCCTTCCCGCTGTTCTGACAAAACTTTGCTTTCCTTTTGTACCCATCCTGCTTTTTCAACTTCTTTGCTTAGATTTCCAACAACAAGCCGGCTGCAAACACCATGTGCAGAAAACACAACAAGGCAGCCCGTTGATTACTTCTCCGAGTATTTTGGTCAGGAAATATGGGAGGAAATTGCCAATTGCACAGTTAAAACCTCCAACATGCCTAAACCTGTCACAGCCAGAGAGGTTGCACAGTTTGTTGGGATCCACATTGCAATGGGAACTTTAAAGGTGAGCACTCTGGGGTGAAACTCAATGATTTTTCAAAATGGGAGCCTGTTAGAAATGTGTGTTGTTTTTTTTTTTTTTTTTTTGCTTTTTTATTTTAGTTTCCGAGTCCAAAGCTGTACTGGGAGGAACTGACTAAGGTGCCCCTGATTGCTGACGCCATGCCGCTGCTGCGCTTCCTGGAGTTGTCTCGCATATTGAAGCTGGCCTATCCTCCGGAGGAGGTCCACTGTGATACTACGCGTCAAAGTGACTCGCAAACCGTTCAGCACAAATCTCTCTTGTTAAGCAAAAACGCACTTTCTCAAAGAGACTCAGGAAACGACCTGAATTGCCCCAGAAAACAGACGGACCCCCTCTGGAAGGTCCAGCCTTTACTGCGCCGTTTTGAGGCAGGGTGCAGGTCACTGGGTCGAGGCGGGGATTATGCTGCTGACCAGTATCCACTTCCTCTGACTGGGAAGATGCACAAGAAACCTTCTCTTTGCTGTACCACTCTAGTCGGATTTGGCGGTATTCTCCTGCATTTGGACATTAAATTAGGCCCGTCCAGCAAAGAGGACGCTGTTGAGAAAATGGTTCCCAGAGGCAGCACGGTCTTCCTTTGCAAACAGGAACTGTCCACCCCCGCTATGCTGGAGCGCCTGCTGCTCGCCGGGGTCCACGCCGCGGGGAGAGTGGGAGGAGCACGGGGACAGATCGGAGACGAGTTCGTGAGTTCTGACGGGAAGCTGATGCTACGGAGATCGGACTGCGGTTTTATACTTTCTACTGTCGGGAGCAGCCAGAGGAACGTGACGTCGCTCACCGACGACCTGGAGAGGGCTCAGATGTCGGCGCATCTGAACAGAGATCTTCAGAGCCTGTACTCCACCCCCCTCACCGCCTCGGCCCCAGCTTGCTGGCCTCAGGCGGTGCTCTGGTACCTAACCGACCTGGCTCTGATTAACTCCTGGCTCCTGTACAGGGAGGAGCCCACTGTGAGCCCTGCACCTTTGAGCCTCATGGCTTTTAGACTAGAAGTTTCCAAGGCTTTGATCCTCGCCAGCGGTTCTGACGCCCAAGACTCTGCTCCTTCTCAACCCCAAGCGGAGACGACGCAGGCGAGGAGAGGAACGCCCGATCCCACCCCGGTGGAGGAAAGCCCTCTGCCAGATGTGGCCACGCGGTACGATGGGGTAGACCACTGGCCTGAGCAGCTGGGGGAGGGAGAGGGCGGCCGGTGTCGCTTTAGAGACTGTCGGAGGACATCGCGCGTGCTCTGCCTTAAGTGCTGCGTGTTTCTATGCATTTCACGCAGCAATAATTGCTTTTTGAAGTTCCATAATCAAGACAGTGCGGGAAAAGTGTAGTTCTCATTCTAGGTTTTACATTTTAATCTTTTAGCAGTCAAAGAATGGAAGTGTCTCCTCTCTCCTTACATCTACTATTTTTCCATTTCTTCTGGTAGAAATTTTCAGGTGTTTGGGTTTTGTTTTTTGTGAAAGAAAGCTCTTTGGATTGTGGGCTGAATTTGTCCCTGAGCTATTGTTGTTAATGAATTGACCTTCAAAAGGAGGCCTGGTCACAGGAATGCAATGCCAATAAGTTATGAATTTCGAAAACAATTATTTATTTTAAGTTAACCTTATTTAGATAATATAATGAGCTGAGCTTGTTTTTATGCGTTTGTTCCACTTTTGAATTTTAGAAATCAATAAATTACAAATCCAGCTGTTGTGGTTGTTTTATTGAACGTTATTATCGTTTACACACTATATTCCCTCACATAGACAATATTTGACATCACAGGAAGAGATGCACTCTAAGTTGTAATAACCGCTTGTAAGCGTAAAGAATCAATAGTTTATAACAGATTTGAGCATGTTGGACCAGAGGAAAACACAATAGAAAAGTTTATTTATTTGAACTCGAGCGACGACGGAGTCAGGTCACGTGACGCGGATAAACTATAGAATCGGATCGACTAGAAATCCATCCCAAAATTATATTTTTTAAATTAAAAAAATAAAACAAACTTTTTTTTTGCGGTCTAAAAACGCACCTCGGCATCCAAACGGGTGTCATTAATTTATTATTTTGATAATTACTTTAATTTTTTTTAATGTTTTTTTTTTTTTTTTTTGCTGCTTCGACGCTTCATGCTGCGCCCAGGATCCCGAACCGAGCTGATCCGGACCCGGGATCCGGTCCACATTCCCGACGTGTACTTGACATTGCGGTGACTTGCCCCCCCCCCGCCGCCGCCGCCGCCGCCGCCCGGACCCCCCCGGCAGCCATCTTAGCTGCGCCGCCGTCCGTCGGACCAGGAAGTGCTTCTATGTGCTCTACTTCTGGATGCTCGAGTCCGGCCAGGCTACCTGTTCACCAGCGGCTCCAGGTACCCCGGCCGCCCCGCTCAGCCCCCCAGCCCCGACCCCCGGGACCCGCGTCCCCGCCGGGCGGTGCTTTGAGCCGCGAGAGCCACCGACGTCTCCCCCCCCACACCCCCCCGGACGGCTACGCGCCGCTAGCGCTAGCGTTAGCTTTAGCTTTAGCACTTTTGAATTCGGGGCTCCGTCCGGTCGCGTTAAACCCGCCGGGGCCGCAGCCGCCCCCCCCGGGGCTGCCCCGCTGGCCCCGCCGGGATCGTGGCTGCCGGCCGGGGCCGTGCTCGGACCGGCGGGGTTCATTCCCGGACGGCGGGTCCGTCCCCCCCCCTCATGAGGCTAGTTAGCCTAGCTAGCGGCCGCCAGATTAGCAGAAACTTGGGCGATCTTGTGTCGGAGCCGCGGCGGCCGATGGGTAAACAACTTCAGGCAATGTGCGCCGTCCCGTTTGTCAACATCGCCCCCCCCCCCCACCTCCACTCGCCGATGCCCGACGTGCAGGGAGTGTTTTTATTTGACGTATGTCGGCTGTGTCTCCTGAGGCTCCTCTCGTCTGTTCCAGCCTCCACGCTTGTTTCCAGATAGCCGCGAGTCTCCGGAGAGCAGCTCTGCACCAGGATGGACTCGGAGATTTTAAATATAGAGGAGATCGTGCTAGGAAGGGGGCTCCCGGACACACCTTCGGAGGCTCCCCCCGAGAAATCGGCGGAACCCTACAAACCCATCACCATCAACGGGCCCCCCGCACCCACTGTCCAGCCCTGTGAGTAGCGCGCACTTGTGCGAAAGAGCGTCGGCTCGGCGCGATCTTCACTGTGTCCCGCTGCTCTTCCAGACCAGCATGAAAACCTGCAGTGTTTCCAGTGCTTTATCACGTTCTGCAGCGCCAAAGCCAAGGAAAGGCATATGAAGAAGAGCCACCGGGAAGAGTACAAGCAGCAGCTTCAGCAGGTAAACAGTCGGTGCATTTCGCTCTTTTTTCCTTCATATCTGCTGATGTGGCAGGATGAGTTGTTTTTTTTTTTTTTGCTGCAGCATGCTGTGTCAAAGGGGTTAAATGAATATAGAGGAGCTTGCACACTAGGCCAATTTGCGTGAGTAAAATGCGTGTGATGAAATTGTTCTGCTGTCGTCCTCTCAGGGGAACACGCTGTTCACGTGTTACGTGTGTGACCGTACATTTCTGTCATCTGAGGAACTGACACAGCACCAGCCAACACACAGTAAGGATGACAAGCCCTTCAAATGCGTTCACTGCAAAGAGAGCTTTAAAACATTCTCTGAAGTGAGTATAATACCAAACACCGGCAATATTTGTATTTAATATCACTTTTAAAGCCACAATGCATCGTCAAGGGCGTTCTTTTCTTTTTTTTTTTTTAACTTTTTTCTCCGTCTCTGCAGCTTACAGCTCATAGAAGACAGTTGTGTCCAGAGAGACAGTTTGTTTGCAAAGATTGCAATGAAACCTTCCGTAGTGTTGGACTTCTGCGCACTCATCGCCTGACTCGGCATCCTCGCCAAGATGCAGACACCCCAGAACAGCTGGACGAAGCTACAAAGAGCCACCAATGCAAGAAGTGCAGTCAGGGATTTGAAACAGAGACAGAGCTGGTGGCGCATCAGGAGAAGTGCGACGACGGGCAGCAGTGCGACGGCAGCGCCCAGAATTTGAAAAAACGTGGGAGGCCCTCCAAACCCGAGGAGCAGGCGGCACCGGCAGCTGTCGCAGAGAAAAAGGGAAAGCGGAAAAAAGAAGGAGGAGGTAGAAACTCCCGAGGAGGCGGCGAAGGCAGCGGCTCCTCCGGCGGAGGAAAAAGGAAAAGCGGTCGGGGCGAAGCGCGGCCGTCCCGCCAAAGCAACAGCCAAGTCAGACGCCGAAAACAAGAAGAACCCCGAGGAGGAGAGCCAAGACGAGGAAAAGGAGAAGAAGGCCAAAGCAGACCCCGCCGCGTCCCGCCAGCACCCCTGCACCGAGTGCGAGCTCGCGTTCTCCACCCTGGTTCAGCTCCGCGCTCACAAGAAGGAGAAACACACCGCGCGGAAAGCTCACCCCTGCGAAGAGTGCGAGGAGAGCTTCGCCCGCCAGGAGCAGCTGGACGCCCACATGTCCCGGGCCCACGCCGTCGGCCGCTTCGCCTGCTCGACCTGCGGGAAGAGCTTCGGGCGCGAGCGCACCCTGAAAGCTCACGAGAAAAGCCACGCAGAGGAAAAGGCCGAGAGCGCCAAGAGATAATGGAGACACTTGTAGAATGTTGATGGTTTTTGAAGATTTTAGCGAGGATTTTTGTTTTTGTTTTTTTTTTTTTTTTTTAAAAAAGGGAGTGCTGATGCTCCAGGTTATAGTTACAGATCAGTTTGAAATTGTTGTGAAAAATGACATTTTAGCAAGTTTTTGGACATTGGTTAAAAATACAGACACATTTCTTTAATTGACTAACCAGATGTTAAAGCGGTCTACTGCATCTTATGTCCCAAAAAGCGTAAACCATTTTGATTAACCTTTTAAATGAACCCCCTTCTTTTTTAAGCTTGAAATGTGTGTGAATTTATTACCTGGTGTCTTGAGTTGCTCAACTTGTTTTGTGGTTAAATTTGTTCTTTTATGATGTGTTTTTTTTCTTTTCAGAACAGTTCATCTACATATTTTTTAAGCATATAGATGGTAGAGATATGTTTGGATGTTTAGACACTCAAACAAATGTAAAGCGCAGCTTCTGGTTCATATTTTTGGCTTTTTTTTTTTTTTTTTTTTTTTACATTTATGTTTTTAATTTAAATACCAGAGAAGAAGACTTCATAAATGACACAATTATGTCCTGCTAAAAATCATGTATTCTGCATCTGGGCAGAAATGATCCATTTAAACCGAATTTGTCCACATTTACTATATCTGTTTTTCTGTCTTAGACATTTCTAAAGTTGAACTCTGGGCCATCAAAACACTTTAGAGTCCAGTAGCGAATTGTACATTATGTGCTCTTCACTGATCTGATTGTTTCTCTCCCCATGGCAGTGTTTCTGGACACTGCAGACACATAATAAAACACGCTTTCCAAAGGGAGGCTGCCAGTGACATAACTTGTCTTCGGTTTGTTATTTAAGCAGAAGATTTGCATGCCGTCACAATTTACTTGCACTGACCTATCGCTTGCATGCACGGTAAAATAGTTTTCCGTTTAATCCAATTACATTCGGTGCTAGAAGCGCTGCATGTCCTGCTACCGTGCAGGGGTCGAGGCTGCCTCCCGCCGGGTGGTGTAATGCGACCCCCGGACAGCCGGGGGCGCTGCGGCCGCCTCACGCCGCTTCCTTGATTTCCTGTTTCTCCCGTTTGCTTTGTGTTGGTAATCTACGGACTTTGATGAATTAGGCCGTTCATGGCCCATTATAACTCTAAAAACCGGCTGCCGCCGCTGTATCCGCGCGTCACCTAAACGATCCGCCAGGACGCGCGGCTGGTTTGTGTCGGGGTGGAGCGCTAATTGTGCCCTTGCCGCCAGCTCGTCCTGCCCAGGTGAGCAGCGGTGGGAATGCCCGGATTCCCAAACATCCAGCAGCAACCGCGGGTTGACCGGTAGGACGAAGGACGGTCGCGACGACACCTCCTTCGTTTTATTTCCCCCCGAGACGAACCCAGGCCGGCTAGGTTAAGCTCTAAAGAGTCCTGTCCGGTCTTTCATGGCTGCCGCGTCCTCCTCAGCCGGCGGTCATGTCGATTGAATACACCATCGATATCCAGCTGACAGAGTTGGGGTTTCCCGAGATCCTGTCGCGGAATCCGTCCGGCAGGGATGCGGTTTCAGCCCCCCAGAAGCAGAGAGTCGAGCGCGTCGACGCGGCCGGAGACGCGCAGGACGCTCCGGCGCTGCGCCGCAGGAGCGCGCACGAAGAGCGGGGGGACACGGGCGTCGCCGACCCCCCTGCCGGGACGGGGATCGCAGGGTCTGGGGCTCCGGAGCACACAGGCGGCGGAGACGGGCCCGAGGTGGACGATGACTCCGACGACAGCGACGTGTCGGACGTGTGCGAGGAGGAGGAGGTGGACGACCACGATGAAGAGGACGGGCTGCACAGCGGTACGACTTATGTCCTAGTGAGGCACATGTGTGACGATCTCATCAGCAGGCAGGGGGTTTTACCTTCTCCCCCCTCTCCCTCTCTCCCGGCAGACTCGGCTCATCCCCGGGAATACCCCTGCAGCGTCTGTGACCTCCAGCTGCCCTCCCAGTTCAAGCTCCAGGACCACATGAACCTGCACACCGGAGCGCGCCCCTACTGCGCGGCCGAATGCGGCAAGCGCTTCTGCCAGATCTACAACTACCGGGTCCACCTGCGCATGCACGCCGGGGCCAAGGTGGACCGCCTCATGTGCCGCGTCTGCCGGACGGGCTTCACGTCCCAGAGGGACCTGGACGAGCACCTGTCCAGCACCCACTTCGAGAAGGAGTTTTACGAGTGCGACCTATGCAAATACGTGTTTACCTCCCTGAAAGCCTGCGAAAACCACGTCCAGCTGCACAGCTACTCGCCGCACGTCAAATGCGAGACGTGCGGGCGCGCCTTCCCCTCCGTGCAAGCCCTCGTGCGCCACCAGAGGAGGAAGTGCCGCCGCCTCTTCAAATGCACGGACTGCAGCTTGACCTTCACGAAGAAGACGGCCCTGCTGAAGCACAGCTTCAGCCACCTCGGGTTGCTGCCTTACACCTGTCTGCGGTGCCACTGCCACTTCCGCCTGGCGCAGCTGTACCGCCGCCACAAGTGCGAGCCCGGGCGCATCCACTGCGTGGCCTGCTTGAGGGAGTTTCTCTGTCAGGAGGACTTTGAGCAGCACAAAAAGGACACGGGCTGCTGGGGCAACCAGGAGCCCAAAACAGACGAGATCAGGTGCTTGGAGTGCGGAGAGAGGTTCGACACCAAAGAGGAGCTGAAGAAACACGCAGGCGCTCATCAGAGGGTGCTGAATTGCGCCGAGTGCGGGAAAGGCTTCCGCTCGGCCTTGCTGCTGATGTCCCACATGGGCGGCCATGCGGGGAAGTCGCCCTGCCTGTGCCAGAGCTGTGGCCTGGGCTTCCCTCACCAGCAGAACTACGAAAGCCACTTGAAGACGTGCGGACAGACGCCCGCGGTGAGTGAGGAGAGAGAGAGAGAGACAGCGCACTGTAAACTGCGCAATCAAATTTGTCCTGTGATTAATCGTCTTGGCAGCAATTTTACGAAAGAATGCCAGTGGAACTGCACCCAGTTCGAAGTGAACGTTAGGGTGCGGAGGGACTCCATCGGTCGACACCAGCCGACACAAATGTTTTAGTTTCTGTTTAACGCTAACAAGGGTTTATTTTTTTATCTTATTAAATTAATAGATAGAGTTAGCTGAACTTTTTAGTAAGGTGTTAAAGAAAAGGGTTTTATTCTGTTTTGCGTATGCATAATTTGTCAATAACGAGGGTGTTTGTTGTGCATTTAAATATCAGGCTGAAACCAGTAAGAGGTGTATTAATGTCTCTATTTGTTCTCTCTGTCATTGACTACTTTCTCTTCCCATCTCTTAGAGGGCTCCCAAAAAGCGTCCTGCTGGGAAGAGTCTTTCGCCCCCAACAAAGGTGACAAGCTCAGACTCGCCGAACCTCCCGAAAGCAGCCACACTGCCGGCTGCACCCGCGAAGGAATCTTCGTGTCCTTCGGCTGCCGCCGCGAACGCCCGCGGCCTCGGTGTTACCAGGAATGGCCCCGAAGCTGCAGCAGAGCATCCGCCGCACGATTCCGGCCCCGCAAATGGATTACAGTTGTTGAGTCTGAACAAGGACCAGCCCTCGGGCGTCAATCTGTTACTCTTCCTTCCTTTCCAGACCGGCGGGTTCCCGCAGCTCCCGTCTGCGGCCTCGCCGACGCTCCCTCTTTCAGCCGCGCAGGCCCAGCCTCAGCAGTACGGCATCGCCGCCCCTTTCAAAATACCGCTCTTGGCACCGTTGGATCTTGGGCCGAAGGTCAAACGGGATCCGGAAGGCGGCGTGCCGCTGGATCTATCGATGAGGTGCAGCTCATCCGCGCCCCTTCAGCCTGTCAAAAGTGAGCCAGCGCCACTCGAGGCCTGCGGAGAGGCGGGAGAATCACAAAGCACCCACGTGTCCGCGGATGTGAGTTCGGCAAAGACGGAAACGTGAACTGAAGAGAGCGGTTGAAAGGAGGCGGCGGGACCCGGCTACCGAAAACAGGGTTGGGGGGATGCAGCTGTCGTTCTGTTATGGGAGGCTTACACTTTTATACTTTGTTTCAAAGTCACTCTTAATTGAGATCTAATAAGAGGGAAGTTGTGGGTTCAAGCCCTTCTGTTAGGGCAAGATAAAAAGTAATATTCCACTACACCGGTCACATTCCAAATCCTGCGAAGAGCACTTTTGTTTTTCCTGTTGTGCTTGTTACCCTTTTACCACGTTGGATGTATTCTAAAAGTAGAGTAGTTACATCTTTTATATGTAATAACTGTGCAACTACCCCGAAACACTGTAGTTAAGGGTTTAATAAACACTCCATTATAACGTATTGAAGAGATTTTGGCTCAGTGTAAGAGTATGATGCTGTGTTTGTTTATTCTTTAAACAGAACCTATTATATATTGTCAGTTTTATTTTATTTTTAAGTTTGGGGGAAAAGCGTGTGGCTTTGACTATCAACACGAATGAAATGATTGTAATTTCTACCTTTTTCTATCCACTGGTTTATACATGGGGTCATATAAATGTTAGGTTTGTTGACATCTCCAACTCCAGACTTGAAGCTTTGAGCATGTGATATGTTGATGTCTTCATCCCAGCAGATGTATTTAAAGAATGCAGTAATTGAGACGGTCCACTGATCACATCGTCGTTACCTTGTCTTTTACATGTACCGTGGTGGTCAAACTGGATTTTAAAGGTAAATAAATGTGTGGGTTTTTTTTTTTGAAATTGCAGCTGTATGTGACTTTAATATAGTTTATATTAACATCACGTAACAGAGAAACAGACAGCCGTGTCACAGATTTATGTTAAATAATCTTTTATTCACAACTTTAAATTGGCACTTAAAACAGGCACGAATACTGAAAAGTCCATTACAAAATTAAAATGCTCCAGTAAAGCAGAAAGTAAAACAAGCTGCACCCTAAGAAGTTCCGGGAATTTAAAGGCACACTTGGGGTCAAATTTTAGAACAAAATAAAAGATTCCCCGGAATGTGGTTGTGGGAATAATCGACATTTTTCCTCCAGGATGACTAGGGTCTGGTCGACCCACCGCAGCCTCTGATTGGCAGCTCATTGTTGCGGGTGTTGGACCCAGCGACGTCTGATTGGCTGAAACCCCGACGAGCGGGCCTGCGTGTGCCAATCAGAGACCGAGGGGGGCGGGCCAAACCTTTGTCATCCTGTGAAACGTCACAAGCGGATGAAGGTTACATTCAGCCACATCACAAGTACGTTTAAATATTAATTACAGATGTGCACTAGTATTGGCTGCAGATTTACTGGCCACGGTTAATCGGATTGGAATTAAACTCCTATCCTAGCACAGTACCGCCGTCTCTTTAAATTCATGGACAAAGACAAGTGTAGCGACGCTGTAAGTCCACCACGCCGTTTATATTAATTAATTTAAGGGACAGCTAATGCTTAAAGACGGGGAGATGATTCTGGAGCAAGGCAGACCGAAACTGTTCCTCTGTGTTCATGGATAATCCCCCAATTCCCTTCTGATTAAGGCTTTGCAAGCGTCAGACGGTCAGCAGGAAGGTTGAGTTTGTGGCCTGATCAGCGCACCAATATTGGCTCTAACTTGTGATCTGCATGAACACAGATCGTTCCCACAACACGAGAGGGGTGCTCAAGCCATAAAAGTCTCCGCGCTCCCGAGCCTGTTTGGTGGAATCTTCTCCAGGGGCGTTCTGTCCCTCGCCCCGAGTTTGTCCATTCACAGAAACCGCTTCCCAGATGTGTTTGCGCTCCTCCGAGCAGGCTCTGTGCGCCTGGATGGAGGTGAACCAGTTCGGCGGCGACTTCGTCACGTCGGCCAACCCCGCCAAGCATCCTCAGCCAGATGTGCTGGCGTGGGGGGGCGGCGCCGAGGCGGGGGGCTTCAGGAGCGTCTCCCTGGAACATCTGCAGCCGCTCCAGAGGGACCCAGGAGGGAAGCAGGTCAGGCCCGGGCCGTCGCAGAGCAAAGGAGAGGCCAGGAGAGACGGTACGAGCGACCCCCCCCCCCCCCCCCTTCTCCGGACAGCTGTTGTGCATTTCCTCTGTTTCCAAACCCAGGTACAGACTACGCCTGCACCTGCCCCGGCTGCCCTTTCTCCACGTCGCCGTCGTCCTTTGAGCTTTTGCGTCCGCGCCCCCCGGCGCCCTCGCCCCCTCGCCCCGCGCCCGAGCCGGAGGCCGGAGGCCCGGCCCAGCAGCAGAGGGACGGGCCGTGCAGAGGGAGCCAGGTCCAGGGCTACCCCCAGCTCCTCGGCCTCCAGGACGGCGCCGCCGACTCCGCCTTTTCCCACACGCACCACCACTTCCACCACCACCACTGCCCCCTGACCTCCTGCCTGCCCTGCCCCCGCTTCGTCCCCCGCCTGCCCTGCTTGTGCTGCTGCCACGGCTCCCTCGGCGCCTGCTCCCGGGAAACGGACGCGTCCCCACCCCCGGCGGAGAGAGCCAGGCCCGCCGGGGGTGGGGACGCGTCGCCCCTGCACCCGTGCATGCACTGCCCGGCCTCCTTCCCCAGGCCCTTCCAGCTGCTGCAGCACCAGCGCTCCGAGCACGCCCACAAGCCGCCGGGCTTCCTGTGCACGGAGTGCGGCAGGTCGTTCAACTCGCACAGCAACCTGCGCATCCACCTGAACGTGCACACGGGCGCACGGCCTTACCCCTGCCCCGACTGCGGCAAGAGCTTCAGCCAGTCGGGCGCGCTCAAGATCCACAGGCGCATCCACACCGGCGAGAGGCCGTACGCCTGCGAGTTCTGCAGCCGCACCTTCCCGCACCTGTCGGCCGTGCGCACGCACGAGAGGATCCACACGGGGGAGAAGCCCTACCACTGCGGCCAGTGCGGGAAGCGCTTCACCCAGTCCGGGTCTCTGAAGATCCACACGCACCGGGTGCACCGGGGGGAGCGGCCCTTCGTCTGCAGCGTCTGCGGGAAGCGCTTCTCCCACCAGTCCGGCATCGGCCTCCACTACCGCGCGGCCCACGGCCTGCTGGTGCAGCACGTCGGCGAGGCCGGGGGGGTTCCTCAGAGGCCGTCGGACCGCGTCTACGCGGACGCGCCCGCCGGGGAGCTTCCCTCCCAGAGCGGCGGAGGCGCGCCGGGGTCTCCGGCGCGTCAGCCGCGGCCCGGCCGAGCGAGGCCCGCGTACACGTGTGAGGACTGCGGCCTGCAGTTCAGGGACGCGCCGTCGCGAAACAAGCACCAGATCCTGGTTCACTACATCTCCGAGAACAGCGAGGACGACGACGGCCGGAGCAAAACAGCCGAGAAGGAGATCAGCGGCGAGTGTGGAGAATGACCGTAAGTGACAACGACGCCGTCTCCAACAGAGTCTGCATACTGTACAAAGGTGACCTTTACATTGTGCCTCATTCGTGAAAGGACCTCGTAAACAACAGCTTTTTGTGCTGACGCCAAGTTCAACCAGCACCACCTGGAGTTTAACGTGGAGGTGTTTTTGTGATTTAACTCCTCAGACAAAAAAAAAAAAAAAAAAAAAAGCGAGCAACAATCTGACAACTGCAACGGGGTTCAGTTGAGGTATGTTTGTCTTATTGAACACTGCAGAACATTTATCTAGCACAACAAAGTAAGCCACCGTGGTTTATGTTGAAGAGAGCGACGGGAGACGACACAGCAGACGCTACATTGTTAGACGTTTTAAAGCTACGGGGCCACCTAGTGGACACTTGTCGTCACAGCAGTCTTCACCGGTCCGTTACCAGTTAATACCAGTGCTTCTTCAATGTTATCTTTCAACGATACATCGGGTATGCATTGTTATACCAAGAAGTAATATTAAACCCTTTTTTTTTCGCTTTAACTGGTTAAAGACGTACATTTCCGTAGGTTGTTTTTTTTTTTTTTTTTTTTTTTCTAAAAGTGCAGTTGTGATTAAATATTTAATTAATAAAACAGTATCTGTGCATCTCGCCTGTGCATCATTTTCCGCAGCACAACTCCCCGAAGGAATTGTTTACGTTCATATGGCTCTGGAATTATCGCGAGCGGTGTGGTCACACACACACACACACACGCGCAGGAGGGTTCCGTGTTGACCCTCTGACCTCTGGATCCATCGCTCCGTGGCCCGAACCCCGGTCCGCCGGCCCTCGGCTCGCACGAGCTCCGGGAGTCTTTTGGCTCCTCGTCTGAACGACACGTTCACAGAGGCTCCTCGTACGTGTGCTTCTGTCGTAGAGAGTCACATGGCTTGGGCTCGGCGTAGACGGCGCTGGAAGGCCGCGGCCTGCTGGCGTGCAGCGCAGGCGTGCAGTACCCGTTGGACAGCATCCTGTGGGAGGGGCAGTCGTACTGGGCTTGTCTGGGTTTGGTCCGGCCACCGGCGCCAGGCGCCGCGGGGGGAGGCCCGTGCGAGTCTGCCACCTGCTCGCTGAACGGAGTGGCGTACTCGGGCTCCGGAGGAAGAGGCTCGGCGTACTCCGGCAGGTTGCCTGGGCTGTCGTAGTGGTTGAAGGCGAAGGGGGCGGTGTAGCCCTCGTCCGACGAGGGCCTGAACGTGGAGCCGACCTTCTGTCCGATGGACCCGACGGTGGGCTCGGCGTAGTCTGGAGGGAAGGAGGAGAGCGGCGTGACCGCCTGAGTCAAACACACGCTGGTGGACGATATCAGATTGACCGCTTTTTCGTTCTTTAGCGGACTATTTATCTCCCGGTCAGTTGCCAGGCAACCAGACTCAGGAAGTTGCTAATTTCTAGTAAACAGTGTAGGATATGGCACCTTGTAAACTTAGATTTTTTTTCCACATCTTTGTTTAAAAAGGCTCAAGTTCGTGTTTGCATCTTTATCCAAGTCCTCTGGAGTTTCTGGGAAACTGTTCTCCCCTCTTCAGTCGTCTCCAGGCCGATGTTTAGCCCCCGTTCAGCTACTTGGCCGCCTACCTCGGCTCTTTATCTGGCTGGAACTGTGGCCTACATTGAAGCCCCGATGCCCCCTTCCTCCTGCCCCCGATGGCCCCCCGCACGAGGAGACGTGCTGCGGGAGGCCGAGACCCTCCTTGAGTGCCCACGGCGATGCCTTAGAGCCGGAGCTATTTTAATTAGAGCGGCTTCAGTGAGGCCGTCGATTGTCTTAGCTCCGACCCTCGCTCCTGTTTATCACTGCTTTCTCAGTGAAGGGCCCCCTGGGTGGGGGAGGGGGCGGCGAGGGGGCTTGGGGGGGGGCTGAGCACTCTTTTTCGAGCTGCAATTAAAGGGTTTCTTTCAGCGAGACTCCGTGGACCAAAGAAAGGAATGTTTATACTGTGACTGGGAGATGGGCAGAGCCGGGGAGAAGAATGGACGGCCCGCCGAGAGAGCTGTTTGCCTGTCAGGCCTGGCAGGAGCTCCTCAAATGGGCCCGGCGAGTCCAGAACCAATCAGAGCAGAAAACACCGGAGCTGCTTCAGCCGACAACCTGAACTCGCCGGGAAAAAAAACAACCCCCCCACCCCCCTCCCCACCACCACCCCCGAATGGGCCGCGAAGAGGCCAGCCACACATGCGAGAGCTTGGCCCAAAAGAGTCCTGAATATTTAAACGAAGCCTCACCATTCAGAGGAGGACTCGGCAGAGCGTCGTGCACATTTCTCTCCAGAGGGTAGGAGATAAACTCGGACTGAGGGCAGGACAGACTCTTAGCCTGGAAACTCTGACAACCTGGGCAACAACAACAACAACAAAAAAAAAAACGATATTGGAGCAGAAAATGAAGAAAAAAAAAAACCCCAAAGCGGTCTAAAGAACACTCACTTGTGGGTAAAGAGTACTTCATCTGTGCCTCCTTTCTCCTGTTCAAAGGCAAACCTTTTAACTTTACTCCACACTCAAAGGTGACGCGTTGTACGGTTACCTTCGCTTCCACCAGACCCCGGCCAGCAAACAGCTGCCGCACATCAGCAGCGCCAGGACCACGCCCACCGCCGCCATGACCGCCTGGCTGGGACCTATGGGAGGGAGGAAGGTCGCTCACGCAGGGCCGTGGTCGGGAGGAAGCCCTCGCCCGGTACTCACTCGGACGTGTCTCCACCAGCACCGGACCCTCGGTGGCCGTGGGAGCGGCGTCGGTCCGCGGCTTGTCCGCGTCCGGCGGGGATTCTGCGGGGAAGATCGGAACATCGGGGAGGGGGGGAGGGTGAGACAACGGCGGCTTCGCGGCGGGCCGATCGACCGGCGGAGGGAGGGCGGGGAGACGCACTGGTGGACGAGCGAATCCTGGATGTAACCTTGGAAACCGGGCAGCCCAGGACCTGGACCTGAGCCCAGGCGTGGCCGTGCCAGCTCAGCGGCTGCAGCCGGACGAACCGGGCCACCGCGGGGGGGAAGAGGCTGTTGAGGACCCTGAGGTGGCCGTCAGTGTGGGCCCGGAACACCTGGGGACCGTAGCAACCGGGTCAAGCATTCACCAGAGGACACCGGCTTCACCGGCTTCACCGGCGGGGAGCGCCGACCTTCTTGTCTTTGCTCGCGGCGTCCTTGTGAAGCTTCCAGCTTTTCCTGTCTTTGCTGAAGTAAACGGCGTAGGACTCGATGTAGCGCTGGGCGGAGCCCGTGGTCACCACGCCTGCGCAGAGAAGACGCCGTTCGGCTTAACGACGGCGGAACCGCGGAGCTCTCGGCCGATGGTCAACGCGAACCTGTGACGGTGCTTTTGTCGCTCAGCTCCAGCTCCAACCAGGGGCCCGGGGCGGGGGCGGGGCCGGGGGCGGAGCCCGCGTTTCCGGAGGAGGACGAGGAGGAATTGAAGCCAGAAACACTCAGGATGTTATTGCATTCTGCCGGAGGAGGAGAGGAAATGATGGGCTCGCTGTGTAAACCCCGAGTATTTATGCAGGAAGCCACGTGCGCTTCACTGCTGAGCATTTGGAAAACACACGAGCGGGAAAATATTCAGACAACAATAGGTTTTACTGGCCGTAAACGGTTTACGGAGCCCGGCGGGGCCTGGGAAACGGCCCTCACCTTTACTGAAGAGCAGCTTCTTCTCAGATAGAGACCCCCTGTGAGAGGAGAGCAAAAGGTCAGACCGCGGAGACGCTCCCCTGCCCGCGCCGCCCCACTCCAGACCCACATTTTTGACAGGATCCCGTTTGCGAAGGTGGATTCGTAGAGGGTGAGGCTCCGCCCCCGGACCACGGCGACGCGGCCGCCCTGGCTGTCGGAGACGGCGCCGGCGTGGACGGCAGACTTGCACAGGACCGAGGTCTGCGACAGGGAAGGCGCGTGAGATCCCTCCCCCCCAGCCCGGGGGGGAGGGAGCCCGGCCCGACGTGAAGAAGGCCCTTTACTCACGTCTCTGTAGCCCTGCTCCGAGCTCCCCCAGACGTCCCCCGCCACGTCCCTGCAGCCAGCAGGGCAGTAAACACTACCAGACAGCAGAAGAGGGCATGAGAGGAGATCGCCCCCCCCACAAAAGCACCCTCCACCCGCCTGACACTCACCTCAAGTGCTGCGAGCTGAAGTGGGACCCCCGCTGCAAACACGAAATGAGACCTGCGGCGACAAAGAACAGGGAGGGGCCCGCGTCAAACGGGCCACGGGGAGCCCGTCGAAGCTTTCGGGCCCGAGGCAACCGGAGCAGCGGGATTACGTAACGGGCTCGCTCGCCCGCGAACAAACGGGCCCTGTTGCCGGACATGTCGGGAGCGCTAAATTAGGAGACGAGCACCCGTCACCGCCCGGCGTGAGAGGGGCGCCTTTGTCAGAGCCACGCCGCGCTCAGCGGTCGGGGGGGGGGGACGTCCCCGGCGAGGTCAGGGGCAGACAGGCGGCGGTTTGTGCGTCTGAAAACGGGCTTAGCCCCAGACGGATTTCGCAAACAAGGCAGCGGAAAACAGGAAACCGATACGTGCTATTACGGAGGACGGCGGGGCTAAGGATAGGACGCGGCGGTGCACGTGATGATTACACAGGGCGTGAAAAAGAATCGGGACGGGAACAGCTTCAGGTTTACAGCAAAACAGACGGCTGCAGGTCAGCAGCTGAATAAGATGACGAAGAGGAGGAGGAGGAGGAGGAGGAGGAGGAGGAGGAGGAGGGAGGAGGAGGAGGAGGAGGAGGAGGAGGGGGAGGAGGGGGAGGAGGGGGGGTTCCAGGAAAACACTGAGAGCTGAGGCCTCTCTCCATTCACACTGAGCAAACACACACACACACACACACAGATCTCACACTTGAATGCAAATGCAAATGAGGACAGTTTAACCACACGTGTGTGAACTCGAGCGTCACACCCCCGGGTGGGGGGAGTGGGGGGGGTGGAGCAACCCTACCTGGGTGCTGGTCGGTGGCGTAGGACAGCAGGAAGCCCCGTCCGGAGCGGTGCGGCCCCGACGTGAAGCTTATGGTCACTTCGCTGCTCCTCAGCGTCACGTTCATCAGCGCTGCGTCCAGCCTCCCGCACACCGGACCTGCGAACGCACCACCACAGAGATGCCTTTCACGTCCCCCAACAACCCCCCCCCCTCCGCCGAGGTCCTGCCAGCCTCAACTGGTTCTGCCTAAACCGACACGGCGGTGGGCGAGACAGGCGGGGGACGTGTAGGAACACCTCCCCGTCAGACGCACAAAACAAGCTGGATCCAGGAATAACCACAACAGAGAACCCAGCGCAATATTTCTTCCCTGTCAAAATTTTTCTTTTACGACCTCCAGACGAGACGGCGGACGCCGAGCGCGTCTGCCCGCGGTCGGGCCTTACCCAGGCCGGTTCCGCCGCCCTCCTCCGTTATCCGCAGGGAGCCGTTGCCGCATCCCGGGCTGCTCTCCACGTCGAAGTCGCCGAAGACCAGCCGCAGCGTCCGTCCCTCCGGCACCCGCAGCCTCCACCGGCACCAGGCGTTGCTGGGGTAGGTGTCGGGGTAGTTCTGAGAGGCCAGCGTGCCGGACTCGGCGCCCAGCACCGTGTGTCCGCAGCCATTACCTGAAAGGGAGCCGCCGTGAGGCGCGGATTGTGAATCCAGGAATATCGGAGGCCCGCGGACGCGACAGGTGAGGCCGGATGCGCAGTAATCCTCTTCGGAACATTCTTGGCGGATTAAGGCATGTTTACGCCCTCCCCATCGTGACTAAGAGAGCGTGGCGCTCTCACGTGTGCGCCCGAGCCTTTTCTTTTTGGTGTTTACACATTATTACTCAAGTTCAGATGACTCGTCCGCCCCCTGCTTCCTCTCGACTCCCACGTGACCGCAAGGTCCGACCGGGATGGGGCGTTGGGGTCAAACGCCCCCGTGACCCCGGCGGTCAGGAGGGGACGTGGACCTGCGTTGGGCCGGAGGACGAGGCGGCGCCCCGCGCGTCGCCGCCGGCGCTCTGGGCTCCCTTAAAAGGCGACTGCGGGTTTATTTGAGGCGAAACAAGAGCCTAACCTTCCACTCACCCTCGACCACACGCATCCTGCCCCGCGCCCCGCCCCCTCGCCCGCTTCCCGGCAGCGTTTTATGGCCTTTGAGCCAGATAAATGTTTGCATGTTTTGCCCCCCGCCACCACCCACCCCAGAAGGATTCCCTGGAAACGCCACGGCGACCTCCGGCCAGGATCAGTCACCTTCCGCCGGAGGGCCGCTCGGCCGAGCAGTCAACCCTACAGCCCCCCCCCCCCAAAGCCCTGGGAGATTACAGGATACGGGCCGGACTACCTCCGATCGGGCCAGGGAGCGGAACGGGATGGGGGGGGGGGATAAAAAGGAAAAGAGAAAGAGTGGGAATGGTCGGTGGGCCGGCGGCAGACAGACAACCCAAAGCGGCCCGGCAACATTGTTTTCCCGGCTCTCCCGGCAGGTCCTTACAGGTCCGCGCTGGCAGCCGGGACGCTCACCTGTGCTACCTGTCGCTACATCGCCTTCTCCCGTCCAATGTGTCAAGCACAATAATTGCAAAACCCGGGCCAAGAAACCCCCCTTCCTCACCCCCCCTCAGCCCCCGCCAGGGCCTCATATCTGCAGGACCAGCGTGATTCAAGTGAACGGAAACCGAAGCAGACAGAAGAATTCTGGCCAAGGCCCACTGCTCAGTCTGCGGGGACGAGGGGGTCGGCGTTCTGGTTTGTCTGTATTTATGTAGTCACAGTGATTCATACCGCACATGGACGGTGGAGGGGGGGGGGGGTGCTGTGGGAAACTAGGCTGATAGTACAGATCAGTAGGTAAACATGCACACAGGGCGACTATGTAAAGAATGCTACCATGACATCACAGGGTCGACCTTTGCACCTCTTTCAACCTGACCTGGTGCCAGGTTTACCTGCTGATGCGACGGCGCTGCTCGCTCCTGGATGTTGCAAACCTTCCTCCCTGACATGTCAAGACTTTGACGGCTGCGGCTCCGAACTGCACACACGCAGCTTTGAGGTTCAGTCACGTGACGTTCGATAACTCATGGGATGACGTTTGTCTTATTGATCAACTTCTCGACTTAGGATGTGCGATGGTTTACAGCTTCGTCGTCTCTCTCTCTTTTTATTTCACAGTAGCACAAATGTTTATTACGTTTAAATGGGCGTTAATAGCCTATTATTAAACCTGTAAATCAAAACAAATCAACTATTATCGTTCAACCCAGCATCCGGGCGAGACTTTCTAAACTTTGAAACAGTCAATTAAGTTATTTTCCTTACCCTCTTGTCCGCGGACACCTACTGAAGAGACGCTTAAAATGATCCAAAAGGCAGTCAAGTGGGATTTCAATGCATCGCGGATAAATTCGCACTTTGTGAGCATGATTTTCAGGGCTCAGCTGAGAAGTGAAGTGCAACAGGCGGCTGTTCGGGGATCTGACTCCCGACAAAAAGCCGTCGTGCGATAAAGGAAAGAAAAAAAAAGTTACTGAATATTTACTATTGGCCGGAGGCGCAGACTCGAGCTGCCATTGGCCCTCTGAGCTGTCAATCAAACGAGCCTTTACATTCCATTCTCGGGGAGGGGCGGGCCCAGGCTCTCAACGCGTTGGCACCAAACTTCCATCTCGAGTCGTGAAAGTCGATTAAAAAATAAGCGAACCCTCCATCCAACTGTCTTTCAGACTGGCGCTAGTGCATGAAATAGTGATTTGAGGTGGGCTGCATTCAACTTCGCGTGCGGCGGACTGATTCCGTTCTGAGGGTAAATGCCGCCCCCTGCTGGTCAAACAGCGGCAGCAGCAGCAACAACAACAAACAGGCGGCTGCTGCCTGAGAACCAAAAATAAACATAAAAAAAGAATGCGAGGGGGCGAAAAGGTCTCCTGTTTTGGGGTTCAACCCCCCCCCCCGCTGCGGTCTGGGGGGGTCAGTCAAAGACCCCCGCGCTGTCGTGACTCCCTCCGGGGCGCAGAAGCGTGCGCCAGGCGCTTGCGCCCTCGGACCGTGTGCGGTGGCGCGGGCTCACGCAAAGCCGCGCACACGCTCACGAGAGCGGCCCGACCGATTTACACATCGCGTGCGAACCGGCCGCTCCTCGTGACAGCGGGACAGATGCTTCTCAGGCCAAAGCGGCCGCGGCGGCAGGAAGCGCGGCGGCGGCGCGGCACGGCGCATGCTCTGGAGCGGCCCCGGCGGGCGGAGGATGGACGCTCTCCTGCTGTGACACGGTGAGTTTAAGAGAGTAAAAACAACTACCGGAGCGCTCTTAAAGTGTCGGACGGTAGGTTTTACGGGGTTGCGACCCCCCCCGCACCACACACCCACCCGCGGTGCGGATCAGGAGTGCGCGCCGCCGCACCGTCGCTCGGTCCGGGATGTGCGTGCGGGCGCACCGAGAGGCGTCAGCTTGAGCGGGTGAAGGAGGGTGAGGGAGGCACGCAACTGTCCGCGTAGGCGATCCCGGCGAGAGCCGCCTGATTTAGAGCTGAACATGTTGATCGGTTTACCCGCGGCCGCCTCTTCGCTGCGTGGAAACGGCTCCGGCTCCCTCTCCCCGGATGATCTCAGCACAGTTTGTAAATTTATTTTAGTTTCGCTCCGTTGCGTGCGGTACCCCCCCCCCCACCTTTGCTCGCCGCCCCGCCGCGCCACTAATGCGGTTCGCAGGTTTGGAGGCAACTTCTCGTAAAACTGTTGTGCCGTTTGGTCTCTTTTAGGATCACTTTGACATTTGACCCCTTCTTAACGCGCCGCACGCTATTCTGCAACCTTCGTCATAACTCATTGATCACGCCAGAAAGGATAGAGCGCATGTACGCATTATTTAAAGATTCCTTTATTGTTCTGATGCCGGGCTCTGTGCGCTTCTTTGCTGTATGCTGTGCTTCCCCCGAAGAGATTACGACATAACTTTTAACTTGTTGAGCCCGCTGTGTTTATGATAGTGAAGTCTTCTTTTTTCTTCTGGAGGTGAGCTCCCGTGAGAGCGTTGGTGACATTTTAAACCCAGCACAGATTCATTTATGTGACAGTTGCATACCGGGGAGAGTCAGCTGGGGGAGGTTTCCATTGACTCGTGTGTGTGTGCGTGCGCGCGCGTGTGTGTGTGTGCATTAAATGGCACGGCTGTATGCGTGTGTGTGTGATCTGGATGTTAAACATGCATGCGTGACCCCCCCACCCCCACCCCCTCCTCCCTGTGCGTGCAGCTCTGTGCAGAGGGGCGATGGCGGGTGCTGAGGTCATCGCGTCTTCGGGGGGTCTGATGACAGCGAAGGCAGAGGAGGGGGAGTCCAGTGGCATCAACCCTAAGGCTCAAGTCATCCTGCACCTGCAAGGGTAACGTGCCCCCCCCCCACACACACACACCAACGTTAACAGTTGATGTTTGGGATTGTCCGTCTGTTAAGATGGAGCATTCTGGGTAAATGGGCCGGTTAAACAGACAGCACATTCAAGGAAGCTATCAGCGACTTAGAGATTAAAAAAAAAAAAAAGGAATTGATTCACCCACTTGGCTGATTTTGGTAAAATGTCGCCCCCCGCAGGTCGAGCGGGGACACTGCGGACGCTGGAACTACAGTCTTGGCCATAGAGACGCACCGAAGTACGTGACAGAAACACACACACACACACACACACACACACACACACACACACATAAACACACACACTAAATCAATAAAAACATATTAATAACTGGCTGACATTCTAACTGCAGGGCATCACAAACAGAAATGTTAACAACCCTCGACGTCTTAATTTTGTTGTTATGACATCACTCTATCTCCCCACATCTCTTATAACATTATGGTATTTGCGTTCCCAAGCGGTGGAATGTGTTTTGACAACATACGGTGGTGGTGGTGGTGGTGGCGTGTCGTAAAGTTTCGCAACACCGCGCTCAGCGGCCGTAACGCGCTTTCTCCAGAAGAGAGTCGGGCCGAAGGAGAGGAGGTCGAGTACGGCTACCCCATCACCTGCGGAGACAGCAGAGCGGTGCTGCTCTTCAAGAAGTTCGTGTGTCCCGGGATCAACGTCAGATGCGTCAAGGTGCGCCCCCCCCCGCTTGCCCGCGCTCCACGTGTGCGCGTAGGTCTCAGGTCAGTTCTGCGCGTTGACTGTGCCCTCGTCGTCCGTAGTTTAACGACCAGCTGATCAGTCCGAAGCAGTTTGTGCACCTGGCGGGGAAAGCCACGCTGAAGGACTGGAAACGGGCCATCCGACTGGGAGGAGTGATGCTCAGGTACGTGGGACGTGGGCCTTTGCGCGGCCTCCTCGAAGTTGAGCCTCCGTCTCGGGGCTGGTGTCCGTCTGTCAGGGATCCTTCCAGCGCATTCCACAGGGACGCGCTGCTGTTATCCTTGCAGGATCCAATAACACACAACTGAGCTGCTGAGCGCCTGCTCCCAGCCCTCCGTCGTGTTTGCACTTGTTCTGTGACTCGCTGCGGCGGCGGCGGCTCAGTATGCTCCACGATATCTGCCCCCTTCATCTCTGCTCCTCTTCACCTCTGGGAGGCTGATCGCTCCGACAGATTGATGCTTCAGAAGCCATCTTCTGGGAGTTCCGGGATATTGTGCTTTTTAACCTCCTTCTGCCCACACAGGAAGATGATGGACTCCGGCCAGATAGACTTCTACCAGCACAGCACCGTGTGCAGCAACACCTGCCGCAGCACCAAGTTTGACGTGCTGATCGGCACCGCTCGGGTTCCCTCGGGAGGCGCGGTGCAGCCGAGCCCGTCGTGTTTGGTTCTGGACCCTCTGGGAGGACAGATGCCCCCCCTGACAGGTAGATGACGCTGTCTCTGCTGCTGCTTTTTAGAACTCAGAAGACATTTTGGTTGTTATTTTTTAGCCGTACCCAGCAAGCAAAGCGGCTTTAACTGTGTTTTTTTTTTTTTGTTAGGAGAAGTCGCACACGACGCCGTCGAAGTCCAGTCACACCGGGACAAGTTCAGCCCGGCAGCGGAATGGGGGTCCAGTCCAGACACTAATCCCACCACCACCAACGGACACGCGGCAAAGAGAAAGAGGGCCGACACTCCTGGTAAATAGAAAGCTGAGAGGAAGACTCAGAGGTGGGGCCGGTCGGTGGCCCAGGTCAGATCAGGAAGAGGAAGTGTAATTTAGACCAGAGAGGCCAAACTGAGTCTTTGAAGTCGTCTGGAAACTTCAGTCTTTAAATGTTGACTTTGGGATTCATCAGCTGAATCTCTTCCGCGCTTTGGCGACACCACGTGGCGAGAATGCGAACTACACCGGGAAACAAGCGAGGCTGCATGTGTCACCACACCTCCAAGTGTTTATCCTCTACAAGAGTATCAAGATGAACTCTGGAGGTGTAGTTTTCAAAGGGCAAACCGAGCCATGTAGGGAGATCCCCGTCATTACATATGTACCAGTACACAGTGATGCTCATGCCAGAGTCGTCTTCATGTCATCTCACACACACGCCAAGCAGCTCACTGTAGATTTTGTTCAGTTTCTGACTATGAAAGTTGGAATGTCTCACACACGGGGCCTTTAATTACGACACTTGGATGCAAACGGGATTGTAGGATTGTCATCCTGCCTGAACCTGGCAGAGCAATAGTCGCTGTTGTTGCAGGGACCGCCCTGCCTTCAGGGCTTGGGGGGGGTAGATCACATCGGCTGTGATTAATAACATGGGTCTACGCTCAGACCACTGCGGAGCGCCGATGCAGACCGCCCGTAAATCAGCGCTCGTCCGTCCCCGCGGACGGGCCTGAGAAGTTGCTGACAGCCTCCGACACGTCGGAACGTGTTCCTTTCCTGCAGCGGGGCTTTTGATTTCAGGGCTTTTTAAAGGTGACCCTCCAGCTGGAACGACAGCAGTTTCATAACTGGAGCGCCTCGCCGCGCTGGCTTTATTGCTTGTCACGGAGCTTAAATGTATCGACGACTCTCAGTGTGAGTAGTAGAGCTATCCTCTTCTATCTCCAGGGAGGAGTTTCTTTCCATTAGTTCACGTTCCCCACGTGGAAGGATGGATGAATTTATCTGCCGCTGTAAATGGGATTCAGTGGATTTATCTCCATGGATGTTAAAGGAAATGCATAAAGCACTCTTATGTCTGCAAGTTGCAAGAAAACATGTTAAGCACTTTATATTTTATCTGGTTTACTCAACTGGAAGCTGTTTTTTTTTTGTGTCATTTTTCAGGCTCCGTCCACATTGCTCTGTCATCTCACCCCCCCACCCGCCCCCCCTGTGCTCTTTCCCCTCTACCTCCATCATCACTATGAGCTCCATCATTGGCACAGCTCATGTTTGTATCTCAGCTCTTCCAGGAGCGTCCTTTCTTCTATATTATTGTGTTTCTTATTGAATGTGCCTTCTCTTGCTCTCGTTGCTGGCTCTGATCTCTAACGTTCTCTGAATGGCTCACCTTGAACGAGTGCATCTTCTCTCAGGTTAACTGTTGCCCGCGCTCTTGCATTGAATATTCTTCCTGCGCACGTCGTCGTAATGTTTCAAACTAACGTCCTAGATGGAGTCCTGAGCCTGTGGAAGAGTGTAGCAGCTTCAGGCCTGATGGGGGAAGTCCTGTCCACCCTCCAAACGGAATTATTAGCCACGTTTAAAGGAGTGGAGGATCGCACCGAGAAAGCCGATCTGCAGGAAGCAGGTGAGATCTCACTAACATGCTCCAGCTCATCTAACGCCTGAAATGTTCGTCCAAGTGTAATCTCAGCACAGGGCTGTGAACAATAATGTGTGTTTGTCAAATATTTATATAAATATTGATGTTGTATCCTCCATGGTTGCTAGAATGTTACTGCAGGTGTAGTATGACGGGCGCCTGCAGTCCCTGTTCTCGCCACTGCGCGGCGCCAAATCCCCACACTTTCAAACTAATGATTATAATATTTCATGTTCTCGTTTGACTCAGATGTGGTCGTACTTCATTCCCTGTGTAAGATGTTTGGGCTATTGGACTCAGTAAAGCAGGCTGTGGAGCTGAAGCTCATCCACCACGAAGACAACGGAAACCACAACCACGATTACGGTGAGTTTGCAGCCGTCTGGTTCAGGCGCTGGTGTCCCCGGGACCCTCTGATGGACACCTCTCTTGCCTTTCAGTGCTGGATGAGATCTTGGAGGGCCAGAGGAAAAAGAGCCTCAAACTGAAGTCCCTGAAACACCAGCGGCCCCAGTGCCGCCGCAGCCCGCCCCGCTGTGTCAAACCCAGCTCTGTGATCCAGTCCCTCTCCATCGCCGCGGGGTCACCCTACGCCATCAACCCTCACCTTTTCACCAGTTTCTCCGCCTCCAATGGCCAGCTCCACCATGCCAGGGGGAACCGGAGGAGCAAGGAGCAGCAGGGCGCCGCTTTAGAGAGGGAGCTGAGCCAGATGGCGGATCAGGAGAAGATCCGCAGGCTCCAGCAGGAGGTGGTGGAGAACCTCCGAGAGGCTGCAGACAGGACGGTTAAAGAGCCTCACGCTCGATCCGCAGAGACACGGCAGGAGGCCAGTGATACCGAAAGGGTCCTTTTTGGGAGAAAGAAGCGTAAAAGTAAGTGAGAGACAGTCTCGGGGCATGCTAGACTCAGAGGATGTGCCCGAGACCTGAAGGCAAACCAGTGAGAAGATTAAACGTACTCTAATTTAAACGTGTAATACCAGGTTAGTGGTGGGAGCTCCAAATGTATTTTTACACGGTCAGATTCGAGGAAGATTTTCTACTTTTAACATTTTATCAACAAGAGCTGAAACTGTTAGCTAATTTTCAGGTAATTTTAATAGAAATTATTTGGATTATTTCATATTATCTCACAATTATCTAATTATCAGCCAACATCAACAAAACAGAAACAATTCTGTTTTTTTTTGTGCATTCTCAGAAAGTTCTCAGAAATTTGCTCGAGAATGAATATTTTCCATAAGTCAGGTTTTGGAAACAGACCTTTTCTTTGTTACTTTTATAACTACTGGAGTATCGAGATAAACGATCAGTTTAAGTGTGTAGCTGCAGCTCTGAAGCGCAGCCCCCTTCCCCACTTTTCTAGTGTTAGAAATCAGCCTTCCAGCTGCCTGCACAATGATTCTGTACATGATTATAGTATTTATCTCTTCCTAGAGTGGTTCAGGTACCTGTGACGATGTTCCCTCCCGTGTCTGTATTTAGGTTCCGGTAATATCTGTAAAAGAAAATATTTTGTGCTACAAAGGCTGTGTTTGTGTTTCATGTGATTCGATGCTCAGGCCGGTGATCCGCTGAGCAACAGGCGAAGCTTTGAGTGTGAAGACACCCGAGTGTTGTGGCTGTTGACGTGTTTCTGCTGTAAACAGGGAGCTGCTCTCTGCTCAGCAAACCGGTGAACCCTCCCGGCGGTGTCAAAGTGACACGTTTTGAATAAAAGAAGTATATTTACTATTAAAACAAGGAGCCGCTCGTGTTGGAACTCAGTTAATGGACATTTTGTGTCACTTGCCAATTTGAACTGGCCAATCAGGAAACGCTCACAGAAGGACGGTCGTTGGGCCAGACTACGTCTTCACTGGGTCCACTGGTAAATGTACTGGTGGTAATTAAACACGAGCTCTGCTGTTGACGCTGTGGACAGCCTCGGAGGGAGATTGTTGCTCTGCTGGTTTTCAAGGCTGCTGCACACCAACCAGATATGAAGTCCAACCATTTCAATGCAGATAGACACTCTTAACGCTCCACACCGCCATGCGTCAAGGCTAGATGCATAAACCCGACGCTCTGAATGCAAACGGCTGCTGGCTTCGGGATATTCCAGCCGACTGCTTCATCTGCTGAAGGTTTTTCAGGAACATCCCCTCCAGCCCATCGGTGCTGAGCAGCAGCGCCGCCGGGGTCCAGTCGAGGGCAGAGCCCACGTTAAACGCTTCACCCAAACCGCCTTCCCTCCGCTTTGACGCCGTCTCCCAGATCTCCGCGACCACCGCTTGACGTGCGAGCGGCCGGCTTCGGTGACTTCCATTCCTCTGCTCAACGGGAACGGTGGTTGGGAACACCCCTCAGAGCTGCAGGGATGTAAATTTATGCACAGCACTGCCCTGCAGAGGTGGCTCTTCTTCATGGTTGATGAGTGACAGTGGGCCAAATGACTTCCACCATAGTGCAGCTGTCAGCATCCCCGGCCTCCCGTGATCCTATGCAATATCCTGCTCGGTTTACAACAAATTGAGCTGTCCCGAATTCAGTTTCGGGCACCAAAAATCCTCTTTTTATTTATTTTTTATTGTTTTTGATGGAGTAAATAGCCCCCTGTGGTACAGCGGGGCTCAAAATGGCCACTATGCATCATGCAGGTGTAAATGCAGGTGTTAGCTCGACATACGCTGGGCCCCTTTGGTTAAATGAAGTCATTTGCCGAGCGATCCATCGTTCATCTGTCATCCGGGAGCAAACAAGATTACAGGCTGCACTCATGCTGGAGCTCTCATAAGCATACCCCCCCCTTTCCTTCTCACCCCCCTTTTAATTTAATCCATAGATTTAATGTTCGCATCCACAACAAAATGAAAGATGAATAGCCTGCCTAATAGCATCCAGAGCTAATTTGGATTCCTGGAGCTGCTGCGAAGTGTTTCAGGCCTGACTGTGTTTTGACACAGTGTGGATCATGCAGCACTGGAGCTGCAGCATCAGCACTTGTGCAAGATGCTTCATTTTCCGAGCGAATCTCCGCGCTTATGTCACGTCAAGATGCACGACGCAGCTGCTGTGAACTCAGCCGGGAGCGCTGCAAACTTTTATGCATATTTGTTTGCATCAAATGGATGCTGTAGAGATGTTTCACCTGAGTACTGTATATTTAAATACATAACATAAGCCAATAAAAAGGTGTTTTGGCTTTAAACGGAATCCTTCTCTCATACTGTCTTCAGGGTGATCATGCTGGAGCTGCCTGTGCTGCCTGGTTACCACAGACAACACAGATTTTTGCTTTTGTCACCTACAGTCACATTGCAGTGATTTATTTATTTTTTTAATTATCAGGTTAGTTTAAGATGAACCCTTCATATTTATAATAATATCTGCACAGTTTTTAAATCCCATGAAATGTCACACTCTAATGAAATGCAAGTTTAATCCTAAAACGTATCACAGGGCTGAGGATTATTGCATATTACACAAATAAATAAATAAAGACGTAACCCCCCCCTCCATTTCTATCTGTTAAAAACCTCCAAACCCTCTACAATAAATAAATCAAGACAATTTATATAACAAACAACAAATCAGTGATTAAAACCACGACAGGGATGATCTAACTCATGCCAACACAAACGTCCTCCTTCAGTCCATCCTGATCAGGCTCACTGTTGGTGCTGGGATCATCCCAGCAGTCACTGGGGAGGGAGGGTGCACCCTCAGGCCATCAATAACGCTGATGGACTGTAGGGGGAACACAATACCGGGCAAAACCGATATAAACCCCGGAACTTCCTGAGTCAGGTGACCGCTCGCACAGGCCCGTCTGTTTCTCTGTCCGAAGATGGACTCGGTCGCGTTTCGGTGCGCCGATCGGCCGCTTGGAGGCGCCCGGATCACACATCGCGCAGGATTGGAGGCTGGGAAAGAAAGTGGGGAAGAATTCAGTTGCCTGAACTGTTTACCCTGACGTCAGTTTGCAGAACTAGCTGTGCCCTGTCTCCCTGCGCGCCTCCGAAACTCCACTCAGTGAGAACTGAGGGGAGCGGACGGGCTCGGCTCCTCTCCGCGCACCGCTGGACCTTATCGGAATGAAATGGTTACTCCTGCGCGTTTAAAGAGGACTAAACCAGCCACACGATGAACACCTGCGCGTTCCTCTTGATTTTGACTGTTCAGATCTACGCCGATGGCATCGAGGGGCCAACAGGTAAGACCCATTTTCGGCTCCATCTCCCAGACGCAGCGGAGAAGTTTAACCGTGAAACTGAAAGACTGTTTAAAGAGAAACGGGGCCGAGTCTGCTCAGAGTGCCAACTTTGGGATCCCATTTTTCTAAATGCGTTTGCTGCTTCAGTTTCAAAATAGGGGGCATCGGGGGTTTAATCCACGGTGAATAACTTTGTAAACACACGCGTTCCAAACATTCGGACCGTAAACACGTCATTCATCGGGGGGCTGCGGTTCGAATTCCCAGTTTCCCAAACCAGACAATCCTCTGCGCCGCCTGCTTCTGTTTTTTTCCTGGCTCCAGGTGGATAAAAGGGTGTCTGGCTTTGTGATCCGAAGTTACGCATCGGTTCATTCACAGAGGAACGGCGTCCTGCGCGCCGCTGAATTTCCAAGATAAATATTTGCGCACATGAAATCCCGTCAGCCCGTACCGGTTTCGGAGACCTGGACCTTCGCAAAGCACGTTTTTACAAACACAGGCTGCGTGGAAAAAAAAGTTGATTTAAAAGACCTGTTATGGTCGGATGGTTTTGGATCAAATTTACGCAATTTCCTACAGGCGCCCTTGGAAATGTACCAGATTTCCTCCAATCCTCTTTTTCAGATGCCAGATTATTATAAATAAACCTGATCCTGATCAATAAATCTATCAGAAAACCACCAGGGAGAGAGTCAAAATGAATAGGATCTGCATTTGCTTTAATTCTGCTGATTCCTGATGCATTTTTGGCTGTTTTTGTTGGTGCCCGAATGCTTTGGGCCTGTTTCCCTCTCTCTCACATCATAGTCTCAGCACACACACACACACACACACACACACACACACACACACACCATACATCATCACTGGGGCAATAAGGCAGTAATATTACCATTTGCACCGCGGGGCTGCTTCAACTCTGTATAAACAGTGTGTCACATTGTTTGTCGCGTGCCTGCTGTAAAACAAATGTTGTCAGCGTTTGTGCTGCTGTTGCCTGAGAAATGACAGAAGCGTGTAATGTTCAGCGTCACGCTCGTATTTATAACTCGGCAACACAAAACAAAAAAAATAAATAATAAATAATAAAAAATATAAAAAAAAAAAAGAATCCCAGAAGTGTGTGAGGCGGAGATGAGAGGAGCTGACTGACTGGAGCGGATCATTGAGAGGATCGTCTGAGGCGTCTGAAGATGGAATCACACGCAGGTAATTAAAAGAGTTGAGTGGAACGCCGATCAATCGTTAAATAGCCGTGTTTCTCCTTCGGCTTCCTTCACCCCCACCCTCCATCCAGCCCCCCCCACCGACATCAGCAGATGGCGGGGAGCGTGAGTGCGGCCTGGAGGATCTTCAGAGGTTTCGGTTTGGCTCGGACCACACCTTAACCTTGAGTCCGCGTGGGCCTCCGGGGCTCCGCCCTCCCCTCCTCTTTGGAGGTTCTTGCCTTCCCGGCCACTTCAAATCCATATTTCCCGTCAGTCTCCCTGCTGCGGTCTGTCCAGGCTGTCACTCGAAGGGACGTGAAGCGATTAGCGCCTGAAATATGGAATCTCCTCTCCGTTCATGTGGCGGTGCAGCGACGCTGATAAGAGGAAGAAGTATGTCCACTTTCTGTCTTCCGTCCACTTCCGCTCGTCTCTTCTCGCTCACGGGAACTGGACGGTCTCGCGCCCGCCATCTGCCCCCCCCAGCTGCTGATGCTGCTGCTGTGCTTACGGCCTGTTTCACCTCAAGGCAGAGTATCCGCATCCCGCTCCTGCACAGGGGGCGGGGCTACAGCCAGATGAAAACCACTGCTTCTGAGCGCTTGGCGTCCTCCGGCCTGCTCCGAGGCCCGGCGGCAGACGCGCAGGGAAGCATATGGAGCAGAGCGCATATTAGCGTGGAGGGATTACAGCTGGAAGAGTATTCGGATCGAATAATCTTCTTAATATGTTCTGGCTGAAGCGTTCCCAGACATCCGCAGGTTGGGAGCGTTTGGATGCAGACCCATTCCAGACAGCCGAGGAGCGTTTTCTTCCATCCGGACGAGACGTGGTTGCCAGCCCTCTTTATTAATGCCGACCAGAACTCCAGGATCATGATTGCTGTTTTATCACATCCGAGGAGCTTGTTTGGGACACATCGGAGCGTTCATCAGATGTGCTCGCTGAAATTGGCATCGTAATTAAACGGGAATAGAAAGATCCGGGAGCGAGTCTGTCAGTTGTTGGAGGAACGAAAATGGGGACTGGCCCTCTAGAAAGACGCAGAGATCCCACAGAGGGGGAAGTGTCGGGATGATTTCCGTTATTTTGCAGGATCACAGGCAGGAATTCCGAGATCAGTGGGACCTCGCAATAGGGTGGGAAGGGGGGGGTCTTCCTCTCTCCCACCTTCATGGCACTCGCCTGCAGCAGCCCGACTGGCTCGCTCGTGTCACAATTAAGGAAAGATGAATCGGAAGCATCTGTGGTCTCCCGATCCGTCCGTACTGCCAGGAACCATGGCTGGCGCCCCTCATCGCGGCAGCAAGCGGCTGATCAAAGCCCCGATCTGGATCTGGGATGGTTCTCCACGCGATCCCTCCGCCGGAGCGCACCTTTCAGTGGACGGTGCTGCCGTGGCCTACTTTAGGCGAGGACGTTTGTTCTCTGCTCAGGTCAATTGTGGGATGGGAGTCGCGTTTCTCAGGCAGAGAGAGAGAGCAGGTTATCGCCTCCGAGAAGAGGGCGATCCTTGGGAGTCGGATTGTCCTTGTTGGTCGTTCCCACGCCTCCCCCTTTGATGACATCACAGCTCAGGAATGGGTGGGTCACATGGTAATGTTCTAGGTAGTGTTTGTGAAAGCTAAAAGTCAAAGGATTCCGAGTCCTAATGCTCGACATTCCAAGAGGACGGAGCTTCATGTGAGAGTCCATCCCGTTTTAATATTTATACACCCGGTGATACAGGAGCCGAGCTCTCCGGGGTTACTCGGAGACCTTCCAGCACAGATGCCAAGACTAAGAGATTTACAGCCAGCTTCCTGCCTCCGCTGGCTTTTTTTTATTCTCCGAGAGCCGGAGTGCCGGTTCCCCAGCCAGGTGTGATTAATGCTGTATTGATCTTTCAAACCCCGGCAAGTCCATTTTACTTACATTTGATCAAAACGGCTCCGCGCCCGTGGCCTGTGATGTCGGAGCGGGTGACGAGGTGGTCGGGCAGGAATGATTTAAGCCGGTAGAGCTGGAATATCGGCAGACGAAAGGTGGAAATCGCCAAAGAGTCTGCCCCATTTCCATAATAAGCCCATATGTATGACAGGAAGGGCTCCAGAATATCCTGCTGATGTGTTGCTTTCAAACGGTGGGGACTATTATTGCCATTATCACTTAAAAGCATATGTTTCACTGGAATAATGGACGTGGAATTTTATCATTCAACACAGACCGGTGTTTATAGCTTGCCTATGAACAAGCGCATGGTGCTCCACACACACACACACACACACACACACACACGGGTTGGGTAATTATCCCTTGAAGAAATGAGCAGGTCTGTGATTTGCAGCCCTCTGAATGCCTGTTTCTCTCCCCCCAGGTAGTAAGCTCCAGACTGCAGAAAAAAAAGTGGGTCTGCAGGATTCTTTATCCCTCCGCCCCAGGGGGGAGGAAAAGGCCTCCTGTGCGGTTTATATTTAGCCTACCGGCTGTGTTTGGGTTCTTCACCCCCCTTCTGTGTCAACAGAGTTGCAGGCTGGTTCTCTGGGCGCTCCGCGTTGGTCCATGCGGCCTGTAACAAATGCTCCGGTCAGGGGTCGGGCTTGCGCTGCCCGGACCCGAGCCTTCTCCATATTCCTCGGCTGAAATCCGAGCCGACGCTCCTCTGAGGGTCAAAACATTCTCTTGGGGCATCTGTGTCCCTGGGGGTGTTGTGGATGCGGGCTTTGGTTTCCATGGATCCTGGATTCTTCTGTTCCGAGGAAGTGGTAAAAGATCCCCTCGGAGACCCATCGGTGAACTCGGGTGCTCATCGCCCCCCCCCCCGATCTATCTCACAGTCATTAGAGTGAATCTCCCGCACATAAACTTTATTAGGAGAGTGGAAATTGGAGAGCATTAAAGGTTAACGGAGCAAAGATAATGCCTGGAACGCTGGTTTAAAAGAGCGTCCTATCAGAGGCCTTCGCTGCCCGAACAAAAGCTACCCCCCCCCCCCCACCACGTCCCCCACCACCACCACACGAGGCCATGTTTCCCATCGCTCTACCTCGCTCGGGGACAGAAGAGGGGAGCGCCGTGAGAGGCGGTTTACGAGGTCACGGCGTTGTCACGGCGCCCGTCGATCACGTGCGGGAACCCCGTGATTCACGGCGTTGATGGAGCTCGTTCTGGTGGCGGTGGCGGTGGTGGTGGGTCGGGGGGGGGTTTCAAAGGGTTCATCTGGAGGGACCGTGAAATGAAGGAAATGCAAATATCGGCCTCAAACCGGAGCGGGACCGCAGCCATGTGTGCGTTGCAGCGCAGTTTCATCACGACGTCCTGGCAGGAAGTATCCGCGGCAGGACCACCGGCGCGTGTGGAAACGGAGAAAAAAAACAAAACGGAGGAAAAAAAAAAAAACAGCTGTAGTTTTTGTCATCGCCGCCGAATGCACGAAGTCTTGTTCTACTCACTGCAGGCCATTGAGTCTGTATCTCATCTAAATGTAAATGGAAGCGGCGGCCGCAGATTCGCGGCGGCGCAGCGGTTTGCGACCGCCCGTCGGGTTGAGCCGCTCATGGAGACGCCTCCAGAACTTCGACACCTCGTTCTGATTCAGCCGTCGGATTGAGAGACACAACAAAAGCTCGCTCTTATTGATTCCCACCCCCCTCCCACCCACACACACACACACACACAGCGACCCGGCCCGTCTCACTCAACTTATTGTCTCTTTTTCCTCTAGAAAACGTCCCTTCGATCCCGCCCGACCTCCCGTCTCCCATTCCTCCCGTCACTTCTGACACGACCCTGGGAGAACCACCGGAGCGTTTCATCATGAAACAAACCCCCTGTTCCTTTTAGCGCTTTGCGTCAGCCGTTTTTTTTTGGTTTTTTTTTGTTTTTGTTCCCGTCTCCTCATCATTCCCCTCGTGTCAGAGTGCCGGCGACGCTGGACTGGGTCACCTTTTAACGGCTGGTTCGCTGGAAACGGCGTGTATTATTCAGGGCTTTTGACAAGGTTGTGTAATTGCCTGAGGGGACGGGAACGCTCCGTGTTCGTCGACAGCGTGAGCCATCAGAGACGCTAATGAGAGAGAGACACATCCTGGCAAAGAAATTATTTATCATCAGATCACGCCGCGTTTTTTTTTTTTTTTTTTAATCTTTGTCCCCCCCGCTCTGAATCCGCCCGTACACGCGTACTTTCATGTACAGTTTGCATCTCTGCTCAGATGGTTGTCTTCGCCCATTTTAATGGGGTAGTCTTGACGGGCGCTCCTTCAGGAGCCTCTCCAGTCATCGCTTGTGCTCCGGGATCCGTCAGGACTGCCCAGAGCTTACAGCTGTTCCCTTACACTGTGGCTACTCTGGGGCAACCCTCCGTGACGCTGGTCTGTGAAGGGCCGTTTTGAGGCCGTCGGTTTCGCTTATTTGGATGAAAGGGCGAGGCTGGAGGAGGGGTGAAGGGTGTGTTTAACCTTTGACCTCAGTCTGCGCAGTAAACCTCAGACTGGATTGTGGGTCAGGCATGTCAAGGGTAAATATGTACTTGTATAAATATTTTCAGATGGACCACCAGATCATATTTTAGGATGATGAGCTTTAGCTGTTCACACCGTGATCAGTTGTGGAAAAAAAATGACTGAGTGAGACTTTCATGATTGAAAATGAATCGGAGTGAGATGGAGCCTGCCCCCAGTGGTTCTCGGTGGTATTGCATTTACAGTCACTTCTGCATGGCTTCACTTTTCAGCCTGGAAGACTTTTATATACAGTCAGTGTTCTACAGTATGTACCAGAACACCCAAGACCAGAAGTCTTTGAAGAGCACCACTGTGTCACTATTTCATTTGCTTTATGCAGTTTCAGCAAAACTTTTTCTCGCTTGTATCCAATGTGGTTCAGTTCAGGCTTTAATGTGTGATTCTATCAGTGGTGACATGTGATGGATGCGAATGTGTATTTATGTCTTGCAGTCGCTGTGAATTTGACCGTTTGCATCCACTGAAGTTTTTGACTGTTGAGAGGAATCTCTGATTCTGCTCCCATGCTGGCAGCTAAAATTAGCCCGGAGAGCCAGGACTGTGTGATTCAGGGGACGGATGGGGGGGTGCCCCCAGAGATTGAATATGGTCGATACTGAACTCAAGTTAGCCTGAAGCCAGAGTTTTTCTTACTGCTCCAATGTGTTTTGGCATTTGATATTAATGGTAAAGTTTAGTTTTTTTTGGCTTTATTGTTGGCCATCTGCAACAGAATGATACATTGTGTGTGTGTGTGTGTGTGTGTGTGTGTGTGTGTGTGTGTGACATCCAGAAAATATTAGAAATGTCCCTGGGAGCCCACAGTGTGTCATTAAAAATAGCTTGTATTAAAATAATTGTTTAAATTCTGTTTAAATCCTCGTGTGTGTGTGTGACTTGACCTTTTTAACATCCAGGAAAAAGCGCAGGTGTGTGTTTTGTCCACAGAAAAGGTCAGCTATGTGGTTTTTCCATCCCTCATAATATGTAAATAATTGCTAAATCTCCGTCAGCCATTGTGAACTTTCATAAATCACAACCCTGTGGATTATTATGTAGCTTTTGTTTGCGTTATCCCCTCATGGTTCAGCAAATGCAAATGGAAAAAAGCATTAGCATACCTTGCTCAGGAGCCAGGATATACTCTTTTGATGATAAATACATTGCGGAGCGAGGAGGCTTTCACCGGCTCTGGAGTCACGGAGGGGTTTGGAGAGCGGCTCGGCTGTGTGTCGGGACCCTGGAACAGGTCGGCCCTGGCCTTTGTGCGTCTGGACAGCCAGGGTAATTAAAAATCAGCTTAGGCCGGGATTATGGCTGATCACAGGGGACAGGAGAAAAGGCATTAGGAGAATGGTGGTTAATATGGGTATTACTCTGCTTAGCAGTGGTATCATGTGACAATAAGACAACCGACAATGGAACCCTGTTGATGCTGGGATCCCCTCGCTCGGCGCTAATAGGCTTTTCTCCCGATAGCATTGTTTACCCGGTATGTGCACTCCACCTTCCTGCTTTATCTTCCTCGCGCACGCATTCAAACTTTCTTGCGATTTGTCTCGGCCTAATTAGGAAACGGCGGCGTTTTGCATTACACCTCCCCGCGGTATTTTACCATTGTTCAGGTGTGTTCCCCTCACACCAGAACGTTTCATGAGGAGGCGTGCGCCTGTTTTAATTTCAAGCTGCGCGGTGGGATTAATGTTCTGGTTAAAATGAACGAGCCCGCGGCGCAACCCCGGAGTCCTCAACTGGCTTGCCCTCCCCCCGGGGAAACGTTCACGCTCGATCCGACCAGGACGGGCCCACCGAAGGAAGAATAAAGAGACGGTTATGTTCTTGTTAGCGGTGCCCTTTCCTGCGGCCTGCGTGCTGAGGTAACCCGATATGTGCACTGCGTCTAAAGCCATTTGTCGACCTTTCCAAAGGATGCGGAATCAGGGCGGTGTGAATAATCGCCGAGTAGATAGAATGTCTGCGGCGGCCCGAAAGGTTAGATCAAATGGCCCACATCGTCCGTGGCGTGGCTCTTCCATGCAGATGTTTTCAGAAATGTTCCTGGCAGGAATGGGTTCTCGAGCAAATGCGTGTGGTGTGACACAGTCGTGCTTTTTTGTTTTGACCTTGTTCAGAGGGGGATTGCTTTCCACAGTCTTTAAGAGCTAATCCCATCAGAAGACAGGCGCAGCACGGGGGCCGAACACCAGTCATGTCTGAGCTACTGCTGCCAGAACAAGAGGCAGACAGGAATGTGTTTGTCTGGAAGGCTCGCTTCCGCCCGGGACAAAAAAAAAAAAAAAAAAAAAGAGCCCTCAGATAACCGGACCCGTACCGCTTCTCGCAGCCCGAGGAGCGAGGGGCCCGTCCCGATGGGCTGGAATTCAGCTGTGGTTTGGAGAGACGCATCAGCGGCCCAGACGGCCATGATGGTAAATGAATTAACTGGGGTTTTACCTCTTAGAGGAAGGTCGCGCGCTTCACTGGTTGCCTGTTGGCTCGGTTAGGCACACGTACTCTTGGGGGAACGGGTTCATTCAGTGTTTAGGTTATGGAACTGGGGATTTATCCCAGTCCAGTGAGCCTGTGTGGCGCCACAAACTCCCGCTGAAGGCTTTAAAATCAGTCTTTCTGTCTCGGCAACCGAAAAGTCTTTTCATCTGGAATAAATGTGTTTTTTTTTTTTTTTTTTTTTTTCTCTCTGTATTTGTGGTAAAATCGAAGGTTAGAAGAGGGAGTGAAAAGTTCAGAGAGATGAAGGTGTGAGTTTACGGTTCGCGGCTCAGGCAGACTTTTGAACCCGGGTCACGCCCGGGTGCGTCTGATCCAGCTTGTTTGGGGGCAGCTGCAGAGTTTCGGGACACACCGCGCGATATCACGGCGCTCGCGCTGCCGGGGCCGACCGCTCCGGAACAGACGGGCAGAACGGAAGACTCAGGGTCTGTGTCCCCCGGGGGTCCGCGCTCAGCCCGGGCCTGCTGAGAGCGCATCCCTGATTAAAAGGCTGCCTCGAATCCAGAATCATGACGCAGCGGTTCTCTGCGAGTGGCTCCGAGGTCAGACGGTACGGTGGGGGCGGGTGGGGGAGGGGCCGCTCGGGCCGACAGACTCTGAAGTCTAAGGGTGGTTCTGGCCCACCAGCTCAGCTCATTTACCTTTTCGCTCACCGCCGAGCCGTCGGCGGCCATCTGCTTGTTTTTCTTGAAGGATTTTATCACGCGGCAGCTGCAGAAACCGTCGAGTCTGTGTTACTGGAAGACAAATATGGAAAGCATCTGCTTTTTCACAGCTGCCGCCTGCTGCTCCACTTCTTTAGCCAAGTTTAATCATTTTGATGCATTGTGTGCCACTTATCGGAGACTAATCGCTGCGCTAACGCTCATAATGTGGTGTGAATGAACTGAAATCGCCTGTTTTCTCTTTTGCCACATGTGGGTAATTTAATTCATGAAACGGGGATCTGATCCGATCATCGCCCTTTTGCTGCGCTTCGCTGACTGTCGGAGGTTGTGTGCCGGCCTCCTTGGTTAAAGGACCCTCCAGCCCGCGGCAGCCAGCGAAGAATGTCCCCCGAAGAGTGCAACTCTTGAGTATTTTTAACACTCTTCGGTTTGCCAACCACTAAGTAGCTGTTTTCCCACGCTACATGACTATCAGCCCGTTAGCTGCGGCCTGCATGGCCAACTGGGCCCCAGCGAGGGGAGAACTTTTTTAATGATATTTTTCAGTTAATTTCCTCTTTCTTCCCTCCGTCATCCCCCTGCTCTGCACTACCTCTGCGTCTTTGTCCTTGTCCTTTTAATTCAGTATTCCAGGCAGGGCGAGCATTAGCTCAGAGCAGATCTGTCTGTCTGTGTGTGTGTCTGTTCTGCCTTATTAAGCTTGTGTGTGAAGGTGTGTGTGCTCAGAGGTGCTTAAAAAGCCCCTGACAGGGACATGATTTCCTAACCTGGGGTGGAGGGAGAAGGAAAACTCATCAGCCATTTCCTGCTGTACTGATTAACTTGATTATGCCAACCGAGCGGAGGCGGCGACAGCGGTGCAAGGTACAAACGCCACACCTGGAATTCAAAGCTGTGCATCACGTCACCTTCGCTTTTTTCAAATAAACAGTGTGATCATCTGTGCGTGTGTGTGTGTGTGCGCGCGTGCACGCCGCCTTTTCACTTTGCAACGAACGGATTGAAAGGAGGAGCAAACGAGACATCTGGGACATTCGACTCCTCTGCAGTTGACAAAGTGACTCATTGTGAGTTAATGAGCAGGTGAAAGAAAAAATAAAAAAGCTGCCTTGGCTGACGGGAGTCATGGTCCTGCTGCCGTGCAGGCCTAAACGTGCACGTTCACACCTCCCTGCGCTTCTTTTGCAACCATCTCCCCTCAGGAACAAAAGATAGTGTCAGTCTAACGCCACTAAAACAAATCTCTTCACTCCACACTGTTTCCATGTTTTCCTTAAACAAGGGTATTTACCTTCCTCTAGCCTGTCAGATTAGAGCCTTCCGGGTCCTCCGCGCTCATCTGTGTGCTTTAGATTAAATGCCAAATCTATCCCGACGGGTGCTTTCATAAATATATTTGCCTGTGACCTCACAATCACTACTGTCAGAGACACAGGCACGGCAGTTTTCCCTTCAAGAGTGTGTGTGTGTGTGTGTGTGTGTGTGTGCGTGTGTGTGTGTGTGTGTGTGTGTGTGTGTGTGTGTGTGTTTGTATTTTACACTCACGCTTCTGCACATGCACGTGGTGTTATGATGGTACACATACAAAGCTTAGCGCAAGTACAAACACATGGAATATTTTGAATCCCCCCCCTCTGTCAGACCCCCAGGCTCCTTTCCTAACCTATAATCACAGACTCACACACACACACACACACACACACACTCATCTCTTCTTCAGTCATGTATCCTGGTCAAGGTGAAGGGTGCCGTACCTTCAGCGGCATATTGCCGAGCCGCTGCTTAGGAGAACTGAGACGACGTCAACCTCTGGCTTCAGAACATCCCCGCTCGTGAAAATGAAGTTGCCCCGGCGATGATTGCTGGAAGAGCGCCCGGGGGCCGGGGCTCTTTCCCCCCTCTCTCTCCCCCTCTCTCTCTTTCTCTCTCTCTCTCCAACCGCTGCTCAGCCAAGATAGCAGTAACAGATTTTTGCACCGCGGGGCAGAACGCGCACACGGGCATTTATGTATGTTTATAACTGCAGATTATAATTTTGAGGAGAAATTGCAGCTCTCAGACCCTCCCAGTCATAATCAGACGGTGTGTGACAGCGGCTCCGAACAAATGGGCGACAGCAGAAGTAGGAGATGATGAAAATAAAAAGAAATCTGTTTACATGTTGACAGAGGGATGCTACCAAGAGAAAAGTGCATATAGATACTGAACACATGATGTAAACAGTGGTCCTCAACAATTTTCCCCCTGCATATTTTTGAGCTGTCCAGGACAATTTTACTCTCTGATAGAAGAAGTGGAAACTGCATTTTAAAAAGCATTGTGGCATTTATTCATTCTTTGAGGTAAAAGTAAGAGCTTACAGTTGTAACTTAGATATATGTAACAAATGTGTGTAACAAAGTAGAATTTTTATGCACTCTGTAAGAAAAGAAAATTTGAATACATTTAAATGGATGCAGTTTGTATCAACAGCATTAATTGTGAACAGTGTCAACCAGAGTGAGATCTCTTCATAAAATAAATAAAATACGTGTATACTTTTATTATAATAAATTGCACTTGTTGAAATACAGAAAAAGTCCTGTTTCCCTTTTAGTTTAGGAAGATAAAGGACCCAATCATATTTGAATAAAACAATTTTATTTCTATAAATGTTATGGGATCTTTTTTAAAGGCTTGCAATTACACAACGGACCACTAGGGGACCACGCACCCCCTGTTGAGAAACACTGCAGTTTGCTTCACCCGCTTGACTCAGTTTTGGGTGGACTGTCCCTTTTATGTGTGTTTATATTATATGATGGTACATTGTTTTCTCAGTGGCTACATCCCCCCCCCCCACATCACACAGGGTGGAGAACTTCCTGTCACAGGTCTGGTTTTGGGAAGAGGGGGCTGAGGTGAGGCCTCGCTCTACATCAGTGTGGCTACACCCAGGGAATCCTGCAGCGCTCTGGAATGTTGTGGTGTTTGCCACTGACAGAGATGCGACATGCTGATAATTTAGTGCACGGTCAGAGAAAACAGTGATGTTTTTTTTTTCCCCTTCTCATACCTGCACATGCTTTATCTTTGTTTGCGCAGATGCAGGCATAAACATGCAGACAGATTGGTTATAACGTCAAACCGCTTGAAGTGAAACACGGTGAAATGTGTGGTTTATTTTTGTGAATGAGCACTAATTGCATGGCGCTTCAGCACTTAAACCTCTACGTCTGTCAGACCTTCAAAAGCATGACCACGGGCGGGGGGGGGTGTAAATCTAAATGTGACTCACAAACTCTCTGCTTTCATCTTTATTGACGCCGGCCACGATTTCATATCCCGAGTAAGAGGGGGAACGGAATTAAGGCTCCTCCATGGCGACGGTGATGCAAGTTGATGTTTGAACTCTCCCAGTTTGATTGGACGTGACGGGTGAGAAACTGACAGCCGGGTCACAGTCCAGGCCTCCGTCATTATTCTGAGGCTTGAGCTATTTTCGCCATCAGTTTTTTTTTTTTTTTTTTTTTTTTGGGGGGGGGCTCTGTCCAAACCAGGACGTGTGCCCACATGTCTGGATCAAGATTTTGCTGCTAGCGAACCTCTGTGTGAGGTGATGGAGGTCGTGGGTGTTTTTGGCTGTCTTTTTTTCTGCTGTCAGGCGGCGAATCCTTCCCTCCATTGCCGCGCTTCCTGCTGCAGCCCCCCCCCCACCACCACTCACCCCCTTCCCTTCACCCTTCTCCCACCTCAGCCTCCACTTTTTTCTGGCAGCTCCTTTGAACGCCGTCTCCGCTCGGGCGGGTTTACGCTAAAGAGGACCAGAGCGCGGGAGGTTGGAGGAGGTGCTAATGCCTTCACATCCCCTCAACGCCTCGGCTGTGTTCGCCTGTTCACGCGCTTCTCCGCTCGCGTCTTGATTGAACTCGTTCATTTGACACCGTTTCACTCCTCGTTGCCTACAGGCTACACGTTCTCAGGGGGGCTCTTATTTACGCCGCCGCTTCCTCTTTGCACATTTTTCTTGTCGGATGCACTCTGGCATGTTTTCGGTGGAAGGGGGAAGAAGTCCTGCTCGTCTTGGGCGCCCGGGGTGTGAGTCGCCCCGGGTGGAACATGTTTCACTTCTCATTAGGCCACACTGGAGACGAGTTCTCAGGTCTCGCAGCGATAACCACGACCAGCAGCCAACCATGTGTGTGTTTAATTCAGCGGCGGGTGACCCGGGGCGCCCCGGTTCTCTCCAAATCCCTCTTGAGCTCTCCCTTCCCTTCACACTTCCTCTTCCTCTTTCCCTCTATCTCAGACTTTCCTCAGAACATTTCCCGTTCTCATTCTGCTCCGTTTTTTTGCCTCGGAATCGACGGCCCGAGCTAGCGCTGCCCCTCAGCAAGGCCACGCACCAGCGTGAGATTGACGGGCAGTGTAGCCGGACGTGTTCCACCTCGCTGCGCTGTGCGTGCGTGTGTGTGTTTGAGGGATAGAGGGATGGGTGATGAGAGGCCAGGGTAACAGCGTGGCTTTTGTTGAGTTTACATAATTAACGTTTTGCCAAACAGAGCTCAGTCGACTCACAGTATCAGGTCTGATCACTAATGCAAATATTGTCCTGAGGACGAGCGCGAGCACTTTTTCAAACCCGTTCCAAATGAGCTTAACAGTTTTCCATAAACATTCATTAATCAGGCAGCCGCGGGTAATTAAATCCAGGTAATGAAAAGCCCAAAAAGGTCTGGACTTTTGCACAGAACTGTCAGATCTTCTTGGCGTTCCATAATTGCTTTGGGATATGAGAAATGATTTGCAACCCCCCTTCTTATCTGGGATGCTAAATTTACTGCCCTGACACCGCCTAAGCTTTTTTTTTTTTTCTCCCTCCCCCGTTATTGTTGTTTGTCATTTTGAGGCAGAAGGGCACAAGAGAAACGATTACCCCCATCCCACTCCATGTGGCTGGAGTTCCAGGGGAGCTGCTCTGTCAGCACCAAGCAGGACATCCATCACACGCCACACCTGAAACCCGCCTCACCAGGCACGCTGAACGTGCCCGCCGCTCCAGCCTACCAGCGTCTGCCCCGATTCAAAGAGGAACGCTCCAACCTTCTGCTGCGCTTTAATGCCGCCTTCTTTAAATGAGGCGTTTCTTGTTCCGTTACTGTGATTTTGTCTCAGGCTGGCAGCTGGAGGCTGGGTCATGTGACTACAATTCTATACTGCCAGCACTCCATCACCCACATCCATAACTCTCAGCTCAACTGCACAACACAAGTTAACATTAATGAATCATTTTGATGAGGAAGTGTGGGAGGAATTGGTTTAATGCAGTCCTGACGACCACCCCCCCCACACCCCTCCGAAAGAAACGCCACCCAGGCCAATGTACGTTATAATCACATTTATAACCCAGCAGATTTACGAGGCCTTTGGAAGCAATTTGGCCGTTTTGCCTTCGTTATTTGTAATTTATTTGAGTTTGTGTGCTGTGATCATTGAACGGTGGTTAATCTCAACGGGCCAGGATTCGCCCGACTCGAGATTTAACGGTGCGAAACGCAAAAATCTGCCTTTGCATTGAAAATCGTGGGTCAAAGCCTGCGGGTCAGCGGTGCGACTGAATCCAAATAACAATCCTGAAAGGAAAATACTCCGGGAGCTGTCGAGAAGACGACGCAGAAGGCTGCGGCGGGACAAGGCTGATGGATTTTGTGACATTTTAAGACACAACCGCAGAGCCACCCCCCCCCTCGGGTCATCTTCGATGCTTCAGCTGCTCAGAGAAATACGGAGGGTAAAGATGTGTCCCAAATGTCCCGTTGTAACCACTGATTTTGTTGCTTCCCGCCTCACTTCCGTACGAGGGAAGCCCCCCCCCCCCTCCGCGCCACTGTGCGTCCATTAGCCTGCACGTCATTAGCTGGGGGCTACGCGTGGGGGCGCCGGGATCAATACCTTAAGCTGCTGCGCAGGCCTGAAACCCTTCATCCCTCACGGTCTTCCTCCCTTGTAGGTGCCGAGTGCATTTCAGCGTCCGGCTGCTGGCGGGGAGTCAATAATACATTTGTCAGAGGCAAGCCGCCCCCCCCGCCACAAGAGGGACTGCTCTGGGTTCATCATCGCTTCATTAGACTCATGTTTGTCTCCCATCGACCTGTAAGGCCGGCCCCGCCGCGCAGCCCTCTCATCTTCGGCTGAGGGCTCGCTGTCCGTACGTTGTGGCGGCGGGTTGACCCCTCCCCCCCACCCCGCCCCTCCGAGGTTGCGCCTGGAGACGCTATGACCCAGTTTGGAGCAACAAAACTGACAACTGCCACAATGACAACTGTGAATCTGTTTTATGCAAATGATGTGACAAATCAACCATTTCCAGCAGTCGGGGGGCGGGGGCAGCCGGGGGTCTTGTGGTAATGGCTCGCTTATGCAAATAACGGTGCTTAACTCTTATTTATTTTTGGACGTGTCAGACCTCGTTAGTGCGGGTGTCACTCGTATGCATTCCGATTGTCGTTCCGTCTGTGTGTCCTGGAGTAACTTATCTGGCCTCCGATTGGGATTCTCAAGGCACGGCCCCTCATCCTTAAACTGTCCCTTCTGCGTCACGACATCCACCTTCTGCTCACAGCCCCCCCCCCTCGGCCTTATTCACAGTGGACCCCTCCGCTGCAGTCTCCGGGGGCTGGGGCACTCAATCCACCATTTTTTAAATGTCTGCACCTGCCTCCCTCGAGTTTGGCGTCGCTCCATCAGTTCATTCAGTTCCTGGCGACTGCTGTTTGTCCTTATTCGGGTTAATGTGGGGGGGGGGTTCCTGTCCCAGTGTCCAGGTACAGGAATGAGCCAGTATTAAACACCATGTTAGATTTGCAGATTTGCTGCAGACTTTTAAAGCTTTAACTTTTCTCCCTGCAGCTCCTTAGACACATGAGTTAAATTAGACCATAAAGGCCTTTTTTGTGAATAAAAACAAGCCAAGAGCGGAGTCCTCCCACGTCTCAGACAGCTTAATGTGGTGTCCAGTTGTTCCGTCTCTTGGGTGCAATCAGGAGTGGCAGCAGCCTCAAATCCTCGGCCCAGAGTCTGATTAGGCTGGGATACGTCGACCACGCACTGCTGTGCTATATCTAAGCTACCTAAAAAAGGTAGTCAAACTTGTATGGAGGAGGTTAAGTCCCAACAGTGATGGAATATTAAAATAAATAAGCCCCTTGGTGAGGCAGCTTTTACTGACTATTTTTGGCTGTTTTCTAAACCAGCAGGCCCACTCATGGGGTCGAACCGGCCGTCTAATCTTTCCCGAGTGGTGGAATATTACTGTCAAGATAATGGGCAGAAATCCCTCACTCAGAACTGGCTTAATGCACGGACCTCATCAGAAGTAATGCTGGAAATACGGCTATTAGTAGTCATTTTTCAATTTTCAAAGCCCGGCTGAATCGGTTCTGCAGACGTCTTTTTAGGGACGGAGGCCCCGGAGGCCCTTTCTGAAGTTCGGGGCCAGAGAAGTACAGGTACTGTGTTGAATTCAGGTTGCAGATGGGGATTATATACTGCTGCGGAAGGACTCGCGTCTCTTTGCGCCCGGGCTTGAGAATAAAGCCAATCGTATCTGATAATGGGTGAGAAGGAAGAGGAGGCACAACACAAACCAATCAAAACTGTGACATGGGTGTACATAAATTTCCATTTATGAGGAATTCCGTCTGGCTTTTTCAAGCAGACAGCCAAAAGGCCGGGTTTGTAGCGAGCCAAGACTGCCGGGGGGAGCAAGATGGTAGCTGTTATTGATGTTCAAAGACTTTAGCTCTGATTGAAACGGCACTCCACTCTTTGATTTATCACCGCGGATCGATCAGAGCGCGCGCGGGTCCGCTCGCCGCGCCCTGCGTTTCACACCCTGTTTGCATCATAGAGTTCAGATGGAGGAAAAAAAGAAAACCCAGACGTGTCACACAAGGTGGAGTCGCGGCTTTCACACTTTGTCTGCTCGCATCAGCCTCCACGAGTCCTCAGTCGGCTCCTTCAGCGCGCAAAGAACCAAAATGTGATTGCATGCTAATGGAACAAGACTCGCTCGCGATTGGAAAAACGTCGCATTCAAGGTTACAATCACTTGAATTTTCCCTGCCAGGGGGAAATGAATCCGGCTTTTCGTTGAGGCTTCATGGGTTTTTATTTCTTTCTTTTCTCCCTCTCTTTGCCGCTTTTAGCACCTTTTCTTAACTTTACTTTTCCAAGGCTGCATGTGTTTGTTGAAGGGGTACGCTCGCGCCGGCGAGAGCAGAGGTGCGAGCAAGAAGAAAAGTTAAATAGGGCGAGGAAATGAAGCTTTTACGCTTATAAATAGATGCAATGCATTTAAATTTAGACAGCGGCAATATTCTAGCTAACAAAGTCTGCCTCACAGGGGAGCAGTTTGAAGCCTTTCTAAATTAACTGGGTAAACTATCGTGTCCTCGATAAACCACAGGCTGTTTTTCGGCCTGTTAATTGGCTCCGTTTATATTTTGGCTCTCTTGTTTAAAGTTAATTTCTCCGAGTTTTGAGAAAGCACCAGCTCCGAATGATAAAAAGGGGAATTGTGTCGCATCTTTGTGCTTCGAAGGTGTAGAGTGAGACCTCCGTCGGTCCCTCTGGGGTTCCGGTTGAGTAGCGACATCGGCAGACTCTTCTCTCCTTAATTGAATACAGAAGTGGAAGGTTTGTTGTTCTTTTAAATCTCAATTATGAAACGCTGTTGAATTTTATATTTTGCCTCCTCCGTCTACGAAAGCGCAGTGTTAATGTTAATCCGAAGTGAAGTTTGGGACGGGCTGATTATCGAGTGCAGCTAAGCTGTGAGCGTTGCCGGAGAAAACGGGCGATTGTGTTGATTAAGCCTCAGCAGGCGCATCAAACGGGACGCGAGTGTGTAACCTTCCAGAGTGGAGAGATTCAAAGCGGTGGCCGGGCTGATTACCCTTGTGTTCACCTTGTCATCCATTAGCTGCGCAGAGAACAGAGGCGGCGGTAATCTCCGACGAAAGGCGGATACGTTCTCATGCAGATTAGATGCAGAGTATTTTTAACAAAGCAAACTCCGGCGGATAACAAACTGTGTGTTTTTGGGCTTTGGCAGTTTGTTTGAATATGTAAATGTCATGGAGGGATGGAGGGAAGGCGGACAGCGATAACACTTCTCATATAGAGTTTGTAGAGTGCACAACCTTTTAACTCTTTCACTCCACAATAATAAAGAAAAGCCATGTTCTCAAGAGCTTTATTGGAGTATCTAGTATCTCTATCAAATATTTTAACCGTCTCTCCCTCTGCTGACCTATCTGCAAACTAAAGACCAAACAGTATTTTGCTGTACCTGGGATACAAACAGCTTTAATAACACTACACCTGACCTTTTTTTCCACTGCTTCTGTGCTTCTAAAGTGCCTTCAAAAGTTCACAGAAATCTAAAAAGGGCGTTAGAAAGTGACCTTGGTAAACAGTATTACTAATACATGACCCCTGCAGCGACCAACCCCTACACACCAGAAAGGTATCTATGGAATTTTCCAGTGGAACGCACCCAGAATATACTGAAACCCTCATGAAAGCAGTAGATAGAAATATGTTCAGCTTGAATCTACCTTTGGATTGGGGCTGAACTGGGGTTGAGCCCGACTCTCTCATTAAAGGTGATGTCAAAGGTGGATTAGGCTCAGGATTATGGCTCTGCGGTTCAGGTCGGAGAGCATTTCAGACATTATTTCCCAGAGGGTCCACCTGAGGGTCTACAGGAGGAGTCTGAACACACACAGTGCCCCCCCCAACCCATTAACGTACACCCCAGCTCAATGCGGTGAGCAGCAAAAATGGATGGTTTCCTGACCAGCTCCAATTAATTAAAAGTTGAGGCGGTGCATATCTAACCCATTACCCCCCCCTCACACCTACTCCTGCCTCCTCCTGTTCATGCTCTAAAATCAGCCTAATTTTGGAGGTGACCTGCTGCTCTTGAGATTAAGTTATGTATCATTCGGCTAATCCTTGCTGACAAGTGTGTGTGAGCGGCGGAGCCGACTTCTGCGCCGTGTCATCCGCTAACAGATGGCATAAATCATTCTCTTAAACGCTGCATTAAGTATTAATCATTCTCAGAGCTGTCACTGTCACACTGCTCGGTGGGCCGCGGGCGTGCAAAGTGTGATTAATGGAGGTGGAGATTTAAGCAGCCACTTTTGAGCCCTCGCCCTCTTTAGCATCGCTGTAGCGGGGCGCCCGGCCACCTGCACTTCCACGACCATCGCCTGAGTGAAGCCGTCAAATGTTGCACAGCCGCTTTCTTTTATATTTATTTATTTATTTATTTGCCGTGGCTCTTAGAGTTGGGGGGGTTTCTCAGATTGCTGCAATATTTTGTTTGGTCTGTGGGTCTTTCTTGCTGCTGTGTGTGATTATGTTGTTGCTGTAACAGCGTTTCTCTCACTCAGATGTGGACGGGTGGGCGCCTCGTGTGCTTTCTCTGCATTGTTGGATCCGCTATAACGCTTCTCTGGCTGAAGTTTGTTTTAGTTAGAACTTCTGACCAACCGTTCTGCGTGAAGTCGGGGTCGGGTGCGATGACGCGGCTGTCCTGGGGGGGGCACCACCGACCAAAAGAGCGCCCTAATTGTCATACACGGTGTCCAATATCCCATTCTTGTTCCCTATCACCTATTCCCTACAGGGAAGAGGGTTGAGTGCCATATTTAACTTTTATTGTTTGTTAATATTTAATGTCATCTCCCGTGTCTCGTGTGCAAAGGATGATGGGATATATTGCTTGGTTAGGGAGCGTCAGTTGTACACTGTTTTCCACAATGCATTAAATAAAGCCTTAAATAAATGCCCCGGGCTATTTTTGGTTGTCATCCATGATACATATTTATCCTCAAAGTGCTTTGGGCTAAAGGCTGGAACTCTCAGAGCGTATAAATAAATGCCAGCTAGAATTTCCGAGCATATGTTAAACGTATTAGCTAAGCTTTTGTGTCATCTTGTTTGCGAATACATCCCATTTGAGCTAATGGACTTCAGTCTCTTCAACCGGGAATCAGGTTTATCGAGGTTTTATCAAACTTTCCCCAAGTTTGCCCAAACTAGCACGGGCCAAACATGCCTGCCTTTTTTTTTGAATGTCCGTTGCTATGCGTCAGTCAGACTGTAACTGGGAACGTGGCTGATGCTTAAACTGTCCATGTGTCCTCAAACCTGTAATATTGTTTGTCCCAGAAAACACGTTGTGGCTTAATTACAGTGTTCTCGGGCGCAGGCTTACATCCCCTTGTGTGGGGGCAGATTCCCTGTCATTATCTTTCAGCCTGTTTCCCAGCTCTAAGACATTCATTTATTCATTCATTCATGTACAGTGGCAGCGCTGGCTCCAGGATTAACACGCTCCTCTCCCGCTCCGCGCTCTCGTTCGCCACCCCGGCTCTCCGGGCCTTAACTCCTGCTTCTCTTGCCAGCGTTCCTAATCTGATGTTGATGCAAAGTGAAAGACCACTGGAACTCTTCCGACATCTCTGTTCTGCCCCCCCTGCGTCTGGTCTCCAATCTTGCGCTGTTGCATTGCATTTGCTCAGCTCCAGGCTCATCCCCCCGCCCCCCCCGCCTTCCCTCGGCTCCCCCTTCCCGCGCTGGGCCTCCGACACAGCTCGCCGAGTCGCGCTGTCACCGAAAATGAAACAAAAAACTTTAACAGCCGGGCGTCTCTGTGTAGTTATCTCCAAAAACGGGGGCACAGTAGGTGTGCGCGCTCTGCCTCGTCGCATAAAGGCACACGGGGGTTGGGGGGGTGGCAGTAAAAGGGAAATGTCTCCAGAATTAATGTCTGTGTCCTGTCGGCGTCGTTAATCACGAGCTCTGAGCACAGACGCATCTGTTCCAGCCTCCGAGAAGCCATCTTGGATCCAGCAGGGCCGCTAGTTGCGGTGATGGATGAGTCGGATCGGGCTGTTGTGACTGGCAGACATTTTTAAGGCGTTGGCGGAGCTCGGATTGGACACCCCTCAACGGTTACGCAACGCCACAGAGTCTTTATATGACGGCTGAAGATCAGGCTGCTAAAGCCACCCGAACACATCAAACACTCCCGCGAGGGCGACTGGTTTTCAGGGTAAACAAACGGACCAGTCGGTAGTGGTGATGCACTGAACCGTTGTTTGCCAAATAGAAGGATGAGGAAGAGGAGGAGGCCGAAGAAGTGAGCAAACATCACATAGCTCAGTTCACCCCGCGCACTCACAGATGCTCGCTGCCCTCTTTGTCTTGCTCTCCTTTAGATTGGAAGTGGACCATCAATTCAAATGAAGCTCTTTTTTTTTTTTTTTTTTTTTGAGCTTGTCAGGCTCTGTGCGGCTCCGGCTGCGGAGGAAAGTGTGTCGTTGTCCTGATAATGACTTTTAAAGCCCCTCTCACACAAAAGCGGTGTTTGCACATGGCTTTTTTAAACATGGGTAAATCTGCTAATACTGGACCATCGAGTCCACTGTCACAACCAAGAGTTTTTCCTTCTGGTGCATCAGTGACGTCAGAAACACAGCAGTAGATGGTGTTACATCCTTCACTATTGGAAAAGGGTTGCAAATTCCCGAGTTTCGGAGTAAACGCTGATTACACTCATTACCACCAACTAAAATGCCGTACATCAGAGTTGATGGTTTTTTGGACTGTGGGGGAAAAGGGGGAACAACTGTCTTGTCACCTACCCACATCGAATCAGAACGGTTTGATGACTGATTTCATTGTAATCAGCCTTGGAATTAGAGAACACGTTGATTTTTTTTTGGAAGTGAAACTGCTGAGATTATGTAAATGCGAAGCGAAGGAGCGGATCCGCAGCCCCTCCTCCACTCGTCTCTGCTGCCAGGTGTCCCCTGGTGTTTAAACCTTAAATCTTCTCTGCGAGGAGCCTTAAAAGTACTTGAGCCCTGATTAAGACCCTTAACTCATTTTGCATTACCTGAGTAATGAAGCTGAAAATGTGAGCGCGGTGGAGGTTCTTACAAAACACCCGCGCACACGTTTGCTCTAAAGCGTAATTTAAAAAAAAAAACAATCTGTGATTAAAGCCGTGCCACTTCGAGAGACAAATCTCGAATATTTATTTGGTTTGCTGGGCTCGCTGCGTCACATTGGAACACTTCGTCCTGACTCCGACGGGGGGAGGAGTTGCCGCTTTTGCAGTAGGTTTTATTCCACTAAAGCACAGCTCTGATTAAAGGCTAAAAGGAGACCCTCCATGTTGTCTCCTCATGAAAGGGTCAGCTTATTTCTTTGACCTTTCCAAGCGTCACGTCATTCTCTGAAAGCAGCTAAAACCTTTTCACGATGTGATTCCTCACAAATGTACGTGGGCATGTGTTTGGGGGTGTGTGCGTTGCTTTGGAGACGCTTGAATTTTTCCCCTCTTTTATTTCAAAAAAGGAAGCAGAGTAACTGTGCTACGTTCTCCTGCACGTTCCCGTGCAACTGAGGCCATAATTCAGCCTGATTGGTTCCGGATGGCCTCAAGTCTTATCTTCAGCGCTGAAGAATTGATTGTTTGTCATTTTTTTTTACCCTGGTGTCATATATATAGTAGATGTACTCAACAAACAGTTCAGCTGTAAAGTGGAAAAAAAAAAAAAACAGGTCGGGAGAGGCACAAAATCCCTGCTCCCAGCTCCTGCTTGCAGCCGCTCGTGGCTCCGTAACCTCTTGTTCCCACTTCCTGGTCCCCGAATGTGTGCGAAGGGCAAAAAAAAAAAGAAAAAAAAAAGTGGGTAGCCTGTGAGCGAGGCTAGTTAACTGGGGCAGAATGGAAGCGGAGGCACAAAGACGATTCAGAGGCTCCGACCTTGGGTGTTGCTGTTCAGAGCATTTGCAGGTTCGTGCTTTAATACATGCAAAATATGGAGACCTGGGATGGGACCAGCTCCACCTTGGGTCTGTTCCAGTGCTCCACCTGAGTGATGGGAGGTGGAGCAGCTGGGGGGTCCCTCGGGAGCAAGCCCCCCTCTGGATAATTAGCTCCATAACTGTGAGTTCTGGCAGCATGCCACCCCTCCCTCCCTCACTTCTGCCCCCCCCAAGACACACACACACCACACACACATGCAAACGGTCCCTGATCCAAGACTCCTATTCTTTTATGATCTTTCTGGATGTCAGCTTCTTTATTAAACCACATTAGTGAGAGATTTACTGAAATATCAATAATTACCTTTGCAGCCTGTATACGATGTAGATCTTCCGGGGCAGGTTCAGAACCCGATGCTCCCGTGGACATTTACTCCGCATATTTTACACCCCGCCTGCCACTTTAGCTCTGTAGCCGCTGCCGCTGTTGTTGAACACGATTCTGCGCTGTCGCCCCTGCGCCACCTCCCGCCTCTCTTCACGCGCCGACTTCCTGTCAGAAAAGTTGCTGATTAGTCCCCGGGAGACCAGCTGAGATGGCCGAGCGCGCGTCAGTGGCGGGTTTGAGGAGATGCAGCTTCAGCTTTTTCACACTCCTGTTCAATCCCACTAAACCTGCACACCGATGTAGAGCGATCCTCGACGGTCAGGTGGTGGATTTACCGTCCGTGTCTTTTGTACCTTCTGGGATTTGTTTTTTATGTTCCAGTCCACTTGGGCTCAAAGATCAACAAAGGAATTAGTAGCTTCGTTAAGAAGCTTGCCTTGCTTTGTCTTTATGATTTTTTTTGCTCCGATCGCTTTTTTCCAATGCGATACTGACATATCAGATGAGGACGGGGTCACGAAAACTGTCTGTTTTCTACCGCGGGAAGAGGCCACAAACTTCCAGAAGCAGACAGGCGGGAAGCCTCATGCTCGGTGACAGCGGGGACAGTTTGGCGTTAGCTTCCTCGTCTCAGTCCTCGCACTGCTCGTGGAAGCGGCGCCTCGCCCGGGATTGTCAGCCGTCCATCCGCGTTAAATGCAACGTCCATCATCGGCGTTTCTCCGAGGCGGCCAGACGGGGGCCGGCTCGGGAACGCGCCGGGCTGACCGCTCAGCTACAGCTGCTGGCAGACGAGATGTGAGAGGGGGGAAGGGGGCGGGCTGCCCCGGGAAGGGGGCGGGGCCCAACGGGCGCTGGGTGACCATGTGGTCGGAGGCAGGGAGAGGAGGACGCCGGGAACTGTGAAGTGGCTGCAAAGCTTCCCAGAAGTTGGGGCTTAGTGTTGTCACGATATCGTTAAAAATAGTCATTTTGATGTGCGTGGCGGCGGAATATCCATGGCAACAAAGACATCCACCAATCAGAAAGGCTGCAGTGATAAATCAGAGATACACTTTGAGTCTATATGAATTTTTGAGTCAAACCACGGTTTGGTAAACACAGGCTTCATCTCCGCGAACGATTTAGATGTCCCTCTGCTGCGTTTACTTTCCACTTTTGTCTGCTGTCCAGTTAGTGTTACTGGTTCTTCACCTGCCAGCCGAGGCTAATTAACTCGCCTCCCAGTCCCCCAACTCCTTTCCTCCTCAAGCGGCTTCAGATGTGATCTCTGTTTATCTGGTGGGAGACTGTTTCGTCTTCGCCTCTGCCAGCAAAGCCAGACGAGGTTAGATTTCTCTGAGTGTTTTGTCTGGTTTGTTTTTCCTGACTAGGAAAAAAAAAAAAAAAAGCAAACTCAAAATGGATCTGGATGAAATCCACCGAGCAGCTTGGCCCAGATCCAGGGATGAATTGATCAACTCTTGGTCACGATCCAGATCAGATCAAAACAAACCGACATTTATATCCGAATCTGGCGAGTGTGTGTGTTTGTTAAATGCCTCATCAGATGCTTTATAACCAGTAAATACCGTTGAAGGCCCCTTTAAAGCTTAACTTGTTATAACCTGTTAATTAAGCATCCCATTAACCGCGTGGTTGGGAAGCAACGCCACAAAACACCAACTAATTCTGAAGGTTCACACCAGCGTTTTAGGTGATTAACCTCTGATAAATCTCCCAGACATCGTCATGTCATCGTCACGGTCCTCAGATCCCACTCAGGGTGCTGTTCCTCTCCAGTTCTGGCTGAAATAAACTGGTAATCAAAAGGTCGCGTTTGTCTCAGCCAGTTAACGCCACAATCTGGTCCCAGATGGGGGATTAATTGCCTAGAAAACGCCATTAACTGAACTCTTGAGGTGCAGGAGCACGAACACGTTCTCACCAACACCAGTCAGGTCTTTCTATTCTTCTGGTTGGAGGCCCTGGTGTTTCTACAGGCTGCCTTTTCTCAGCCCCCGTTGATGGAAAGCTGCAATTTCATTCATTTATTTCTCCCCGCTGGCTCTTCGGGCTGTTTGATTAGGAGGCTGCAGCGGCCCATCCTCACCGCCGGCTCGGCCGACGCCGAAGCTTTACGAGACGGAGAAGCGGCAGTCGATGGCGTCAAGGAGGGCCGGCTGAATTTAACTTGGGGAATTACTGAGCAGCTCCTCTGGGTCACGGGGAAAATCATCACGTGAAGGCCGGGACGCTTTCATTATTTGGCCTGCGTAGGAAAAAGAAAAAAAAGCCTCCAAGAACTCTACGTGAACCCGCGTTGGTGTGATCACTGAGCACCTTCACACTTTGGGGAGCTGGATGTTGTAAGAGAAGGAGCGGTTTCCCGGCCAGAGACCCGATCAAATATTTACTTTGGTCGTAAATATTGCAGGAAGTGTCGACAGGTGGACGTTCTCGTGCCGTGGTTTCGTTCTCTAATGCACATCCGCCTCGGCGGTCAAGGTGCCGCTCTTGTCCCTCGTATTTTCATAATGACCAGGGTTTCCTTGAAATCCTTAAAAGTTTCGCAGGAACCAAACGGGGACAAGAACGTAGAAGTCACTGAAAGTTAGAGGTTTTCTTCTGTGGAAGAATAGAGGATAAAGTTGCTCCTGCTGTAACAGAACATTTATTTTTATAGTGTTATTAAAAACTATCCAGGTTTTTATAGGATGCTGTTGTGGTTGGTCATGGAAAGTCCTTAAATCTGATATTTATTCTAATCCAAACATAAGTAATTGTACTGCAGGACATAATGACCTAGGCCACAAATGGATTATGGCTGTTTTATTTTAATTAAATCTCCTAATTAAGACATTTCTGTTCTATTTATGGGTCTTTTGCCAGAAAACAAATAGTTCCCAGTGTCTGGCAGGGACTGGGAAAAAAAGTTAACAGTCAGCTTAAGGTCCCTGTGGATCTGTTTAACAGAACATCCACAGAATTATATATACCGTACTCAATATTTGGACTGTTGCTTCGTTATTGTTTTCCTGCATTTGCTGAGTATAAAATCCAGAGCTGGTCCCTCAGAATAGTTTTTAACATAAATTGTGGATTGAACCAGTGTTATATGGAATTACTTTTTTTTTTCCTTTTCCTCGTCAAGATTTCATTGGATTTTGTACCCGAAGCTTTACAAATACATTTGAGGTGATTTAAATGAGAGCTGCAGTAAAGGATGCTGCCATTGAGTATTTTGCTGCTCTTGTGAGTGTGGGCGTCTGCGCCATCCTGCTTCACCTTTAAGAACAAATGTACAGCTGTTCTAAACACAGATGTGTTTTGTTAAAGCGGCTTGCTGTAATGGGTTAGCAAGGTCATCAGAAGCCTTGTGAAAATAATACTGGGGATCTTTTAACCTTGTTAAATCACCATGACAACTTTGGGACACCACTGGTTCACCGGAGGAGAGATTCTCGCATCACAGCTGCAGATGAACCGTGTTGTTTTCCTACTTTCTGTCAGCTGAGTCTGAGCTGGATTCTACAGTACATACCACATCTGCCTAAACAGGATCTGAAATCGCAGCAGCGCGAATATCAACATCAATTTAGCCAACGGTGACATAATGCTGATTTATTTGGTCACACAGAAAATCATCTGTTGGCCTATAAAAGGCTGGTGATGCTGTTGTGTGTGTTAAATAAGGTTAATGGTTCTAGCAATGATTGCTATTCATCACAGAAAATATTGCATCGATAAAAAATATAATTTCACTCTGATCTGGCCATAAAATCAAACCAGTTAACGTGTTCTTCATTAAAGGACTGAAATAGAGTGTAATGTTTGAATATGACGGAGATTAAGAGCATTAAAATGAACATTTGTCACATAACATAAAATATGGCTGTGAATTTAATGACGACATTATATCAGGACAATATCAGAGCCTTCTGGACTGCAATTCTCAATGGAATATGGATTATGTCACCATTAATTCTTCAAAACTCGCTTTTAAGGGAACCGTGACATCATGAGGAGATGGATGTTTGTCTAGATTATAGTTATAAATTACATATTAATCATAATAAAAATACTCTAAAATTAGAGTTATGTACTGAACATAATGACAAACAAAAATGTGAGAGTGGAGATGACATCAGTCACCAATTCTGAGCGGTGGACCCCACCAACAGGGGGCGCTGGTGCAGAAACAATCCTGAGTTTGAACAGGCGGTTTGTGTTGTGGTGGTTTGATGTTGCACAGTCAACACTTGTTGAACCAGTAGTGTTAGTCCAAGATACTCGGTAGAACACTGGTTATTAATGGACAAATCGTTTTTTATTGATCACTTAATTCAGTCAATAATATCAGTATATGAATTCATTAAATAATAACAATGTACCAGGCTTAGAGTTCATTCAGAGTTTCTGAGATTAGATTGCATCTCAGATTAAATTATCCTAGATCAGAGTTTTGTTCTACATTTGGTTAGCTATTGTAAAGTTCCTCCTATCACAGTTGTGTTCCTGGAACCCTGCTGAGAGGGTGTTAAGGAAAATATTCACAGATTTAATCATCCACCTGTCAAATTAAGCATAAATGTCAGATGAAGTTTAGAATCACACAAGAAACAGAAGCATGAAATGTTAATTGGGAGTTTCAAAAAGAATAATTATCAAAGAAGGACAATTTGTCACATTTGTCTGATTTCTACTGTTTTGTGCCAGTTGTCGTTTATTTCCGTTTGATGTGACAAATGTTTGAAGTAGTGATGAATATTACGCTTTCCTCCAGAGCAGCTCAGATTTTAAAGGAAGCAGAATGATACTGTGATAATTAAAATCTAAAGTTCTTCTTGACGGAGAGCTGTCACACTAAACCCTCAGGAACCAGGCGCTTCCACAAATGGCAACATTCGAGAAAACTGATTTCTTCCCGCTCGGATTTCCTTTGTCTGCACACTGTCGCGTTCCCCTTTGTGATAATCTCGGAGCAGCACAGAAACACGGAAAACTTTGGAGTCACATTCTGACGCCTGATGTGCTTTTATCAGCAGCTCGCCGTCCCGGATGAAATATTGTCCTCTACAGCCAAGCAGAAATTAATTTCAGAACAAAAATCACTTTCATTGTTCACCCTCAGGAGATGAAAAGTGAAATGTCCTTTAATATCTGAGTTATAGAATAAAAGGTACCGACGTGACCAGGGTTGGGACAGAGATTTAGTCTTGTATGTGTCACAAAGATAAAGATGCTTCTGTTGTCCTTGATTCTACTTTTGTGTATAGACGACAAGAGAAGACTGATTTTAATTTTAACGATATTTTTTAAATAACCATAATTAAAGCCTATAATCAGAGCTCTTATGCATGTGAAGGGATGTGATCGTTGACCTAAAAACTGAATTAAAACAGCAGAAATAGAAACTTTTCACATCTTCTCAATCAGTAAGAGCAAAGCTGTGAGTCTGATTTTAAAGAGCGGCAGAAGGATTCTTCCCCGAGCACTTCTGAAGCCGCCTCTCTCTCAGATTGTGAGGATAATTTCAACAGCAATGACAAAGGACAAGAGGCTCTTTGAAAGGGCAGAATCGCAGGAATCCTTCAGAAGAGAGGAGGAAAAGTAGACTTCTTTAATTTGATACTTGTCTCTGGATGGTGTGTTTGTTAATAGAATATCAGAGTGCGACACCCACAGAAGGGTTGGGATGCAGGCTCCAGTTGCTGGGGGAACACAGATGCTTTGACCGGCAACAACGTTGGTCAGCCCACCAGCAGCAGCCCTGCTGAGACGCGAAAAACAGTGTTCTATCCTGTGCTGTGTTTTCAACACTGCCCCCTATTGGTGCGGTAGGGGATGCCCTCTCCAGCCTCCGGTCTAAACTCGGTATTAACATGAGGATCATTAGAGAGACTGCTCTCAGGCATGCCTCACTGGTGTTTTTGTTTGTTTGTGTGTGTATGTGTGTGTGTGTGTGTGTGTGTGTGTGTGTGTGTGTGTGTGTGTGTGTGTGTGTGTGTTTGTGTTTGTGTGTGTCGTGATTGACTGGTAACCTTTTGTCCTACGGGCCATCAGGTAAACGTTGGGATAGGCTGAGGCATCCCTGCATCCCTAATGGGGATTGATGAAAATGGCTGACGCTTGCTTGTGTGTGTTTACTCCACCAGTCTCTTTAGCTCTGCCAGTAATGAACTCTAAGCTGCTGCTTCTGTTCATCACAGAAGCTTTCTGTTCATCACTATAAGATAGAAAAAAAAAACGAATCAATTGAAGATATTGTTTTTTTTTCCAGGCCGGGCCTCCGCTCTATTTCTCAGGACGGTAGCTATCAGCTTGAGTCCCCTCTCCCTGCTCCATTTATTTCCTCTGTGACTCCTTTTTTCATCCTCCGCCCACTCTAGTATGGTATATTTCCCAGTTTGCCCTGCAGCTCTACTGAACCCCCCCCCAATGCTTTCTCTTCTGTATCCATGCCCCATGTGCCTGCCTGGGCCCGTCCAGGCACCATGGTTGAGTTATTAAAGCCCAGGGAGGCAGACTGATGATTTCATTGGGTATTCAGGTGTGGGGATGGATGGAGACAGCCCAAGAACTGCGGCTCTGCGGGGAATAAATACGCCCGTCTCCCGCTGATACATCAGCCAGCACTCACCGTAATGCAAATCAAGCCACGTCCTTCCGTGTACCAGCCTCCGGAATTACCGTCCCCCCTTCCTAACAGGATCCCCATCAACCACACTCTTGGGTGGAGCTTGGGAGCTTTTCCAATGCTGGTGCCCATGTGTTTGTGCACTGTCCGCCCTGTCGGAGACGGGAATTAAAGCCTCGACTTAACTGCCGATCCCAGCCAGCAGGTACCAGCCGCCACGCCTGGGAACGTTACGGCCGCCTGTCTGCACTGCTGTTTCGTAGCTGGGCATCTTGTGCTTTCTCGACACTTTATCTGATGGCCCCCATCTGCAGTATTTTTGTGCTGAGTCGAGATGGGAACCCGTCTTGGAAAATGCCAGTTGCTGACCGTTATCCAAATATCCCGACTCGAGGGAAATGAGCATAAAGGGGAAACGGTGCCGCTCCCGCAACTTGGATCTTGGAATTATTCTCTGAAAGATTAGATTGACTTTTCCAGAATTGCTGCGAGTTTTATGAAAAGATGAATTCTGCGCTCGCGTCCTTGGGATATAATTGAGACTGGGCCACCGGGTGTGAACAACTGAATACAGCCGGGGAGATAATTTAAAGGCTGAAACTTTTATGTGGAACATCACTTCCATCATTGATTGCCCATTTAGACTAAATATCAGCACTTTAGTGGTCTCGTCGAAGGACTCTGCTGACAACGGTCAATTTGCGAGTAACTTCGGCTTTTTGTGGACTTTTAAAAGGGGAAGATTATTGCACATTTGCAGTTATTTAATGCTGGACATGGGATCGTTTAGGAGGAAATAGAGTCAGATGGATACAGTTTGCCTTGATGGGATTTGTTCATCTATGGTTGAGGTTGGGAATCCTTTGTTGATTTATCAATTCTTTATCATATCTGATAGATCAAAATATACACATGGCTTTTCCGAAACATTGTTCTCCTCCAGGAAAACAACTGAATGATCTTTAACTGAACACTCTCTGTTTGCACCCCCTGGTCAAGCGTGCGCCGTCCACTCACTCTAAATTGCACCACATGTGCTAATTGACTCTAATGTTCTCATGCGCCGACGTGGGGGGGGTGCTTTTTTCCTCAATATTTGTCAATTTGACGCTGAAACGAAGGCTAGAAATGTCCCAATGTTTGCAGCGCCATGGTGTTTCATTTATTTATTTGTGGGGGTTGTCTTGAAAAGAACCATAAAAGATTAACTGCCGAGTTTCAGATCAAAGGATTGCTTTCTTTATGTGAGGCTGGATCATTTATTTCCTCTGAAATATTACCAAAGTCCGGTTTGACATTGGACACGGTTGTCTTGACAGGAGCTTTAAGCTTTAAAATATCACCTCGGTGGTTGCAGGAAATAAGGTTCCAGGGCCTCGGCCACATCTTTTGATTTCCTCCCTGCGACGTTTGATTCATTCAAGTGGAAAAGCTGTCAGAGTCGCACCTTAAATAAGCTGAGACCAACATCCTTATAGTTAAAACATATGCAAATGAAGGGGATAAGCGGCAGGCCTGAATATTCACAGTTCACAGCTGACTGACACTCTAATTAGATGGCCAAGCTGGGGATTATACAAGTAAACAGAGAAGGAGATACCGACTCAAACATGAGGGGCTACATGAGACAAATATGAGCGTAGGGAGAGTTGCATCCTTGATTAACTGCACTCATTAAACCCAGGGATCTTTATATATATTCCCAAGGACTCCGCGGCAAATTGGCGCCTTGGAGGTAAATAAGTTGCCGCTTTTTTATGTATGGGCGGAGTTGAGCAGGACCCCACCCATCCATTCTCTTCCAGAGTGATGCAGGCTGATTCTCTACGGCGACTGCCATTCTGACGGAGCACCAAAGGTCTATTTTTGTCCATCAACCACCACTCCCCCGATGTGTTAATAATTCCTCTCCTTTCTACAGGTCTAATATGACACCTCTCACACGTTTCAACAAGTTTCCTGCTGGTTTTACACCCTTAAAAAATGTGATTTGTCTCTCATTCAATAATTTAATTCCCTTTAGTCCTTAAGTCTGGAACATCATGGAATCTATTTAATTGACATGCCTGATCTACAATCTAGTACAGTTGGTTGTTGCATAGACTAGCAACCAACGGTTTAACGGTAAAGGTTACTTTAACCTCAGTTAACCTCACCGTTACCTTTTGCCCAAATATGGGTTTCCGTAGCTCCAACGGCCTCAAAAAAGCCCGTTCGGAGAAAGACCAGTGGGTGACGTCACGGGGGGGGGGGGTTACCACCTGATCTGTTCCCACATCCTGGTTTTGTAAAAATATATGAAGACATGTGGGCTGTGACAGTTTAAACACATTTGTTCCCCAGATGTTGAGGCAGCAACATGTTAAATGCTTCAAGTGAGGAGTAGACCTCAGCTCATCCCAAGACCTTTGTCCCACTTTGTCCCGGTCTTTGTGCTAAATTATGCTGTAATTACTCAGGTAAAAAATGGCTGCTGACACCCCCACCCCCACCCCCCACATACGTGCACACACAACTCTCCACACACCCCTGGTTCCACCAGGATGAGGTGAGGAGGGAGCGCCTCTGTCGTGATCGATGAGTCACGTCTCCGCGTCGCAGGGAGATGACACTCCCCCCGCCGACCGGCGTCGTCCTCGCGTCCTGGCTCGCCGCTTAAGGATGATGAGACTTCGTAGGGAGGAGTCTGCAGGCTTCATTTACCGGAGCAGCGGGCAGTAATATAGTGCCGCCGTTTGGACGTGTCAGGTCCCATATCTCTGGCTGTTCTATTAGAAATAGACCCCAGTGTGGGACAATTAACCCCTGGCCTCGGCAGCAACAGCCGGGCGCGGGACAATAAATCAAGCCCCAGAGGGAGAACCCTGCGCCCCCTCTCCCACTGTTTGGCTGCTTTCACCCAATGGGCTGTGGCTGCGTGGTGACAGCGCTGCTCCTGTGTCACCAGTGTGCATCTGGGTGTGTTTGCGCTGCCATGCAGGGACCGCTGGGGAGACGGTTCGATGCCTTGAACACTGCTGCCGCCATTGTCTTCATCATGCATTTCTTTTCACACAAATTGTACAAAAGAAAAGTGTTTTCCTGATCCGGAGCAAGCTGTTATGCTGGATTTCACATAGGGAATCAATTTTCCTGTGATGGAAGAAAAATGAGATGGCCTGAGTACAGCTGGGCGATAGGGATAAAGGCAGTATCACGATATAAGTGTTCCATATCGGTCTATATCGATTTATATAATAAGTATAACAAGAACTTATACACTTACACATGATCTACAACCACTCGCACAAGCTCATTCGCCTGCAGGTCAAGAGCAAATGTTAAACATTATTGAAAACGCTCCACATTGCTTTTACACAACAACAGGTGCGGCAGCATTTTTGTGTCATTTATTTTGCGTTTTCATTTGAAAACGTTGTGCCACTGGACGTTGGCGAATACGGCTGTGCTCAGCCGAGGCAGTAGAACAAGTTCGTATGACCAGCCTTGCAGAACTCACCCACCACATTGGTCCCACTACGTTCCAACTTATAAAAGTAAAAAAAAAAAGGCATTCTGACTTCCTGTTTTATTGACAATTTCTTCACTAATGTTTTATTTCTTATTTCGCTCCAGGCAAAGAATCAAACCCTCGACAATGAGGTGGCATAGTCAGACTTGATACTGTTTCCTGATTGGCTGTTGGCACCACACTCCAATTGATCAGCGATCGCTCGTATGCGATAAGTCACCAGAGAGCTGGAACCAACCACACTTCCCAATTATAAAAAAAAAATCTAAATCATCAACGTGTTTTTGAACCTATTATTTATTGATATCGATTATGCATCTATTGTAATACATATTGTTATCTTGCGATAACAATATGTATTACCAGACAATATTTCCCTAATATTGTCCCAGACAATATTTGAACTAAATTGTCTCCTACGCTTCAAAAATGGAGTGTTATACAACAGATGCTTCAGTGATGGGATGGTAACCCAGAGCAACGGTGAGAAAGGTTCAGCCATTATCCAGCATCAGAGTAACATTTAAGTTTGTATGGCTGGGATGGAGGAACCACGGAGCACTTTTCCTTCTTCTGTCTTTTATTTTGTTTTGGTTTGATGCGAAAAAAAAAAAAAATTGTTCTTTGTCGAGAACTGTATTTAAAAGCACTTACTCCGGTTTTGTCAGCAGGTCAGGATGCTGGGAAATATGCCATCTATATTTAATCCTGATTAGGAATAAATGACACTTGATGGGATTTAATTTTTAATGTCATGGTACCGTGGAACCACACTGAAACGTTGCAATATTTTTTTTTTTCCGTAAATGGGGAACCTGGCTCCATGCTTTGGGCTTGTGTCCTTCATTTTACAGTCTGTAATAAACTATACAGTCCAACGACCATAATAACTTATTAATGATTGGCTCTTTGCATCAGTACAGCAGCGAAAAGAGAATAATGAATCCTCACTGCAGTGGATCTGATTGCATTTTTCTCTCCCCCAAGCCGGGGCTTTTCTTTCCTTTTTAAAGTAAATTGTGCAGCCATAACGTGGTCGAATGCCGGGGTCACCTTCAGGTTTCCTGCTGCAGTGCTGACCCTGGCTCTGGTCCGCGACCGGACCTCTCCTGCCCGCTGTTAGACCGTGACCCATGCTACGACGGACTAATGGGAAATACGGCAACAGATGCAGGAAGCGATGGCTGAAACACATTTACCGGGGCCCGGACAGCCATATCTATTAAATATAATAAAAAAAAAAAAAAGTTGCTTTTTTTGGTGCGCGCAGGAGCCGGTCATTGTAATCATCGCCGTTTCCAGGGTGCTCACTTTGCTCAAATGTTATTACTCCTTTTGTGGAGCTCCTCAATGGTTTTTGGGACGCGGGGCCCTGTTTACGGGAGGGGTATTTCTCAGGTGCGGGCGTAATTACTTTGCTTTTGCCGGGGCTCCTGTTCCTTTATGCACATCTGAAGTAATTATAGCTCTTTGCTCGATGTGGCGCTCTTTTATGGGAGTTGGTGCACAAGTAAACAGGTTGCACTCAGCACACCTCGCACTAACCCGAACTGTATTCAGAACATTTAAATAGAGCTTTCAGGCCCATAAACCAGTGTTAATAAACCTCTGCCAACGCTGAAAGCCCCTCGCAGCTTAGAATTCATCTCTGCCGATAAGGCCACTCCATTTTATCGCAGGTATTTGGTGTACTCTCACCCGCAAACCAAGTCATCGGAGTAAAAGCGTCACAATTATGGAAACCAGGTTTGTTTTAGTCTCACCATCATTTGTTCAGGTTTTGTATATTAAATCTTGTGTCACAGGCATCTAAAAGCTCAGGGTAATTTCTCAGCCATTGTGCTAGATGAAGCCAGTCCAGCTGTGTGATTCCTCCCATAATTCCCAAACCAGGAAGACTTTGGGATTAAACTGAGAAACAAACCAGAAGCACAAGTCAGATCACGGCCTTAATAATCCAGTTCTGGGGGAAGGGTCATTAAAGTTTAACGGCAGAATATTAAAAGAATGTGTTCGTGCCAATATTTTAAGATACGAGCTTTGAAGCTTTTTTTTTTTTTGATATTTCAGTCGTTTTAATTTAAAAATCATGTGTTGGTTCGCGTTTACAGTCCTGGAGCGGAGAGAAAACAGCGAATGTAGGTCAGTTTAACATCAGACAGAAGAAGAAAAACGACATTAGCGTCACTTTGCGGGGCGTTGTGTTCACGGCGGCGTTCGAAGGAAGTGTGAAAACGGCTCACCAGACTTAAGGATTGATCATAATCTCTCTTCTCCCTTTCCAGCGGCTGGCTGCACGTTTGAAGAGGACTCGGACCCCAGCCTGTGTGACTTCACCCAGGGGGAGGAGGATGACTTTGACTGGCTGCTGTTTCGCACATACAGTTCACCCTACGCCGGCGCTGACCTCCTGCGGGGTGAGTGATGCTGCAGCCTGACCCCCCCCCAAAGCGAAAGCAAGCTTTCCTTAAGGCCCCTGCTTATTTTAAATGGGATCTGGTGGTGCGATCTATCAGAGCAGTGCCGGAATGTGCAAATCAGTCTTGATGGATGTCCGGCGTCCATCATGCATCAGCCTTAATGAAGCGTTCAGACATTTTTGTCCGCTCACCCCGAGCACGGTTTTATGTTAACCAGCCACACAGGGCTAATGGAAACCAGCATTTTGCTGCCATCCTCTTTTCTACTGGTTGCCAGAGGGAGATGGCATGCATAGTTTATAAGGCGCTCCTCCTTTTCTGCATTAACAAACACCTACGGGGAGCTGACAAAGAGAGGAGTGCTGCTTCAGCACGCCGCTGTAGAAATATCAGTGCCAGCGGTGGCGCACGTCGACCAGAGAAACGGGGAAGAAGTAAAGAACCCTTCCCTCCGCCACGTGGATGGTATGGTAATGAGAGTATTACCATGAAAACACGCTCCTTATCGCTCGTCGTACACGAGAGGCGGAGGCGGAGTCGACAGCGGGACTCTGAACGTGGCAGATAGAAGCGCGGAGACGCCGAGAGGAACTTGAGCAGAGACGACAACACAGGACGCAATCATTTGAAAAGAAATTATCGCGGGCCTTCAGGGATTTTTTTTTCCATCCTTCTGGAAAATATCGACTCGAGTGGCCTTTTAAAATGGTCAAGAGCTTCCTGCGGGGATAAAGAACCCCACCCCCCCACCCCCCAACAACCCACCCAAATCTGTGTAGCAGTGATGTTTATTTGTGGGGTGATTTCTTCCCCACGGGCATCGGTCCAAATTCTGAGCTTGATAAAGTCCAAAATTTTCTTCTTCATTGTTAAACCACAGCCCCCCCCCCCCCCCCCCACTTCCCCACGACATCAGCATTCGAGTGGGACTCTGCCTGCAGCCAGCAGCCGATTCACGGCAGGCAATGGGATAATTAATACTTTCCCCCTTGGGTTTAATTAAAACTTACTGCCGTGGCATTTAAAGTGTTCGAGGGGGGGTGCAGAATAACACAGGTGGAAGGAGACGGGTACCTGATGAGACGGCAGGGGAGGGCCTGAGCTCACACTCTTGATCGATTGATGACAGCTGGGAGGAAAATTCCCAGTGCTGCGCCTCCCTCAGGTGGGAAGTCACCCTTTCCCCCCCTGTTGAGACAGACCCTCCCCCGATGAAGCACCCAAGTGCCCCGTCAAGGTAGTGGAATAACAAGAGTTTAGGAGATAAGGCTGTTTACACTCAACTCGTATTAACTTTGCGGGGTTTGAAAACTATCGCCCGGGGAAGGCTGGTAAACACAGCGTTCCCAGGAGAAATCAGAGGAGGCGGCGTTCCCAACAAAGGGAAAATGGTTTTTGGTAGACAGACTTGCGATGTGGATAAATCTTAATAAGGCTGGCCCACTTTCCCACACCACCGTTGATTATCTTGTCCCCTCTGTCGCGGCTTTAATGAACAAGTCGGGCCGGCGTGATGATGACCTTGTGTGGAGGAACGTGTCTGCATGTCAAGTGTACCTTCATTCTCCTGCCGAGCAGCAGATTCATCAGCTTGGAAACGTGTCTGCTGCTGTATCTTTTATAGATTATGGGATAGAGCGGCCTCCAGGAAATGGAAATCTGACGTTTTCCTTGTTAGCAAAAGATCAAATATGTGGAGCGTAATGGAGAGTTCCCTCCAGAGTAATTCCAGAGTCAGGTTATTTTATAACTCCCTGCTTTCAGGTTTTAGTCATGTGACTCCCAGTCATGCTGGGAAATTAGATTTGTTTCATCAGGTTGGTGGCGCGGCCTCAACCGTGCTGTGATGTTTCCGTTTGCGGGTCGTTTACAGATCAATAAACAGGCCCCGAGACGCCCGCACTTCTGCCTGCAGGGGGCGCTAAAATCAAATCAAATGGAAATCGCCCACGAGGGGGTTCTGCAAACACAAGTTTATGCCTCAAGAATTCCTAATCTGATTGGTGCAGAGTCGGAGTAGTTCCTCCTGAAGCCACTGTCTGCTAGGCAAAAACATTATGCAGCAGAGCTGAGTAATATTTAAATATTTACCACTAGAGCACAAGTGGGGAAGGTCTCATAAACAGTGGACCCTGCTCTTAGTCTTGTTTATTTTTTATTTCCATTCATTCTGAAATGCAACAAAAGTGTTTTTCTGTTGAGGGTAACTTCAGGTGGACTGTGTTTGCAGAGGATGGCTGCAAAAAGCTACAAACCCACTTCAATAGTTTCCACTGTAGAAGGATGATGCTGCTGGCTGTAACCTCATGTCTAATGAAGGTGAAGCCCCCCCCCCCCCCCCCTCGCCCCTGAAACATGGCTGTTGAGGTCAGAGCACGCTCGGCTGGTACAGACGAGCGGCCTAATGGAATGTGATGCCCATAACAGAGGTGATCGGCGCAGCAAGGCAGACGGGTCTCCATCTGTATCGGCCCTCCATCGTATCCGCTCCATCTCTCGGCTTTCGCTCCCGCCCGGTCCAGACGATTACGCCTCAGCCGAGAGCGAGCGCGGCTGCGGCGGCGGCGCCAATGACCGCGGAACCCGTTCAGGCCTGCGAGAGGCGCGTCTGCTGCAGGAGGCCATGTTGTTATCAGAGCCGAGCAGCCATTCCCGCTCGTTTATTGGAGTGCGCTGCTCCACCTCTCCCTGCTGGCAGGACGCTCTCAGCATGCACAGAATAGGGCGTATAATCCAGTTGTAAAGGTCTCCATTTATAGAGTCGGAGCTAAGTTAGTTACAGCGCCATGACTGTCCGTTTTTACGCCCGTAATATACTTGTGCATTTTTCTGCCCGACCTCTGGGGAATCCTGTTGGAGAGCGTTCTGCAGCCTCAGTGTGGCTGCTTCTTTATCACCCTGAATAGAAAAACCCATATGGGGGAGAATATGTGTGGCAGAGTTACAGGAGCAAAGATGTCACCAAGAAATCTTCATCTCTGATGGACTAATGGCTGGTGGGTATCTGCAGGGACCAGGGACCATTTCATTTGGACCACAGAGGTCAGGGCGCTTTGAGCTGTGATAAATATTCCTCCAGCTGATTCCGCTGACTCGCCTTCAGGGCCAGGAGCAGATATTGAATTCATCCACCTGGTGGGAGGTTTTTCCGTGGAGGAGACCGCTAATATCTCGTTACCTTGAGGCAAAGGGGCTGATTTTTATTGTCCAAGGCTGTATTACACGTGTTTGAAAGGTCACTCTAATTTTGAAGCCTTTCTTAAATGCCATCGAGAGCACCGGGGCCGTTATTAAAAGTAACACGTTAATTGAGTTGTAATTTCCAGATGCCAGCTGAGGAGGAGCCGCCGTGGTGCGCCGCCGTGGCCCGGTGCTGTGAGATCTGTCCGGAATATCTCGAGGTTTTAAGTATTGTGACTGAAAACAGGAGTATATGTGGAGGCGTTCCACAAGGGGTGCTGCTTATGTTAATGTCGCTCCCTTTGGCCATCATTTCTGCCCAATTAGTGACAGTGGGGAGAGAAACTCCAGGTTTTCCATGTGTTGAAAGCTGCTGGGTTAACAACATAATTGGGGTGCAGGACTCTCAGCCAGTAGGACTCCGCAGGTGAGGTGAAACGCTGAAGCCCGATTCAGCTCGTAAAAATGGGTCATTTAAGTAACAACCGCAATTAGTTTGAGGAGAGTCTATCAGGAACTTTTTTCTCACAGTTAATAGTCCAGCGGCTTTACACTTCCTGATTGTCTTCCTCTTTAAGCAGCTGCAAACAGCGTTTGCTCTAATTGGAGGCGGTAATGTGATGTGTTTGTTGCACAGAACTAAACAAAAGCCTTCACACTGATGATATTTGCTTGGTGCTTTAATAGTGTGGTGCGTTAAAAAGCCAATACTGGAGAATTCGTGGTGACCACTGGGAAATATTGTGAGGTGAAGAGTGAGCTTTCATTATTTGGATTAAATGTGCAGGATCGGTAACACAAAGTGACGCACGCACTGCAGCGGCGGCTCAACTTTTACCGTGAAGATGTGAAACAAGGAGGCTCTGTCTGCAGAGCGACTATTGATCAGAAGAATCTCAGAGCACAAAGGTTTGATCACAGGGATGCTTGCAAAACTGTCCCGAACCAACGTTTAATCTCTTAATCCAACTCAGGCTCTCTGTTACTTTCTTAGTAAGCAAAGGATTAGTGGGCATTAAAGCGTCTTTGTGAATCAAACCAAGTTTAAAGACATTTCTGCTCCTGCGTGGAGGCTTTGAGTGTCTCCTTCAAACATCAGAAGCTTTCTGCCTCCTTTTGATTTCCCCCTCCCTCTTAATCTCGCTCCCTCTCTGGTGATCGTCGGGAGCGCCGGTGAGTGCAGCCGGTCGCCCGTTCGGATGTGGACTTTGAGTTCCCAGATAGTTCTGAGTATTCCGTTTGTGCATATTTGAGTCAGAACTTCCGCCTTCTACCAGCAGAGCCTCGCCCGGTACGATAAGGTTTCAGTAATTTAACACGTCCATTTTTTTCGTTTTGTTTTGACAGCGCTAATGGCTCGGAAGCCCGCTCCTGCCGCCTTTCCGTTACCGATTCATCACAACCCAAACAATTTAGAACGCAAGTGGCTGCTGACTGACGCCGTTCGGATCGTTAAAAGCGGCTCCCGCCCCTCCCCCCACGCTCATCAGTGACTCTCAACTGTGCAATAATTTGTTTCCTTCCTTGCCGCAGATGTTATGTGAGCAAGTGGAGAATTCCGGCCTGTTGGAGGTTATTTGCATTGGTCATCACAATCCCATTCCCGCCTCAAAGATTTAATCCCCCCCCGTGCACAAACACCTTCTCAGAGTGCACGTGTAGTAATCCGCTGATGATGTTCGGACGACATCCCTCTGCAGTTTTGTTGAAAGCTCTCCTGGGAAATAAAGGCTGTATTGTCCTGCAGGAGATTTAGGTAAATGATGCGGTTCCGCGCGTCTCGCGAGGGCCCTTCATTTTTCCATCGGTGGCCCTGCTGGGAGAACTGGTTTCAAGGACTCAGGGCACCAAGGCGCTGGAAGACAATTGCCAGAACTGCCACTTAAACTGTCAGACCCGTGATAGTTCTGGATGGAATTATTGCTTCTGTCCGCTGACAAACCTCTGTAACTGTCGGACGCCGCAGGGTGCTCCGCACACAGAAACCGGAGGAGTTCATTGTTTTCCCCCTGCTGGTGGTGGCCGTCCAACCGGGGAAGGGGGGGGGGGAGTGGGGGTCTGATGAAGGTAATTTCCATCTTTGCTGAAATAACATCGATTCGAGGCGAGGGATCCTCACGGGACGCTGCAACATCTGGCGCGAGATCCAAGAGTGACGAGAGATCTTTGGGGGAATCAAGAGTTGTTTATTTATCTATTTACTTCCTGCCACGTTCTCCCTCTCCCCCTACTTTGTGCTTCCCCCTCAGGTGCAGTTTAATTCCGAAGTGTTGCCATTATAACTCTTGTCATTGCACAACAGCCTGTCAGTAATTGATATGTAGGCGCCGCTCCTGGGTGGAGCCATTTGCATTAAATTGTGTTAACTGATATGATAATGAATGTGAAAGACCTGATGCAAGCGGAATGACTAACTGGGGATGGATGGCTATTTGAATTACACACAATAAGTAATATATTATATCGGTTCCCAGGGCTCCAGAGCTCTGAGAGCGTTTACTGCCTGTCTTTTACTGGGATCATCACCGGCGTCCTTATAAAGTGTCTATATCACATCTGGCACCCCCTCTCCTCCTCCTCCCTCCTCCTTTCTGCCGGTGATGAAAAGGTGTGGCTCAATAAAGCGACATTTATCAGAGACAGGAGAAAAATATCTGAAAATGTGTCCGTAGCTCCTAGTCTGGGTGGTGCGTCTCCCAGCTGGGTGGAGCGAGGGAGTTCACCCTGGACTGGTCACCAGTCCACCAGAGGACATTCGGAGGCTCTAAGCAACGTGGAGGAGTCCCAGAGTGGGATGTGAAACTGGGACTTCCTCGCTGTGAGGTGACCACTCACCCCCCGCCCCGCGGCGTATTTAGGACGGCGTCCATCTCTGAGCTTTTAACCAGACTGTGCGTGTTGACAATGAGCTTTTCAAGCTTCTGCCAACTTTATTTTTGTCCATCGGAGCATATGAGAGTTATTACTCGGTGGATGGCTTGCATGAAGGAGAGACTGAAATAAAGAGAAATTAGCTGCAGCCGAGCGGGGCGCGTGTTAGCCTCGCTCGAGGCATCTCGCCTCGCTCGTTAGAAGCGCCGAAACGGTTCACTTGCCGGCCCCCCGAAACGAGACATATTCTTTATTCGCCGCGCTTTCTCGACGCCTGCCGGATTCCCGGGTTCGATCGTTACTGGTTTTACTGCTCCGGACCGTCTTCCCGCGCCTCTCTCTTCCGAAAATATCGACTGCTGTCGCTCAACGTCTGAACCCGGTGGCGGTCCGCCGCCTGAACGCTGGCCGCAGCGCCATGCCTGAAAATTGCTCCGAAAATTTCTCAGTGTTGACAGTTTAAGAACAACAACACAAAGAGCACCAGAGGTGACCGGAGCGGGGGCTGCAGGGCCCTCTGTGGTTAAGAGCATGTCCTTCCCAGGGCAGTCCCGGCTTGGAACAGCCAATTTGGGGCCTCTTCGGACAACACGGATATTAAACCCAGAAGATGGGAAGGCGGGCAACGAGGCAATGACACCGTGTGATGACGACGCGGAGATTCATTAAGCCGCAGCGCTGCGTCACTTTGTAAAGGTTTTAGCACCGATGCCATAAAGCAAATACCCAGAAGCTGTGCATCAGTTTTATTGTGACAGGACAATTATGAAGTTCCAGCTCCCACAGCTGTGTGGGCCGGCTCCCCGTCCCCTCGCTGAGAGCCAGGCACTCCAAAGGGAGAAATAAGAGCGCGCCGTAATCATAATTTCAGTCGAAACTCATATTCTTTCAACACACTTTGCTTGTAATGTTTTTTTTTTTTTCCGCGGCAGAGAAAGCGGGGACTTTTCCGAATCCAACTTGAGGGAAAGATTTCAAAGGCTTTGCGGTGAAGACGGCTCCTGCGGGGAGGTGAAGCCGCTCTCCTCGTCTTCTGATGTGTTCTCTTTGAGGTGGCGAGGACAGTCTGTGATGCTCAGCTGGATACCCCCCCACGCTGCACCGAAAACGCTTCCACAAACAGCTGCGTCGTTCATACGTCGTTTAACCCAATTTGTTTGAGTCCTCTTTGGGAGCAGTCATAGAGTCTCTCTCACACACACACACACACACACACATGCGCCCGCACACACACACACACATACATGTTTTCGTAGTCCATCCGTCCCACTTCTCTTCTCCAGACCTGTGCGTGTCTTTGTGCGTCTCCTACTGACCCTGGGGGTCAGAAGTCGTCCTTCATCCACTCACATATTTGCACGAGCTTGCTCCAACCTCAGATGCTCATCGCTTAGGCCTTCGAGGCTTTTCTGAAACCCCATTTTTAAAATAGTTTTGCATAATTATTGTCTCCTTGTTTATAAAAAGAAAGGAAACATAGAACCACTGTTAATTAGAGACCAAGCCAGACATGCACAGCCCTTTCTACAAATTCATTATCTTTTTAAATCAAATTAGGTGAGGAGCACAACAGGAAACACTGGGAATTCCCTCCACGCTTGATTACAGACTGGTTAAAATTCCAGAGGCCGGTCGGAGTCATGCTATTTCCTGTGACGATTACTGCATCAGATAACTAGGATTTATTAGCCAAACATCCCGACAATTAATTAGGAAGCTGGGCCAGACTAATCCTGTTTGCACGGGCTTCTGCGGGTCCAACCGCTTCCACCAGTGAGCGGAGCAGATGCACACTTCAAAGCGGGGCCTTGAATCGGCTGCTGCCGGAACGGTGTAATTGCTGAGCGGGCTGCGTTTGGGAGAGTATGGCGCGGCTAAGAAAGCCCTGCAGGAGATGTTATTTATGCTTACACATATATCACTGTGCGCGGACACGTCCGGGGCACTCCCAGTTCAAAGGCTTGGCCGTAATGTTTCAGGGTCACTCCCCCCTCCAGTTTCATATGGTGAAGTCCCGACCTGACCTCCATGAGGCCTGGCGGGTCACAGTCACGTGCACGTCTGCCCTCTGTGTTCCGGGCGCGCATGCACGCACACACACACACACACACACACACACACACACGGTCTCTGAAGACCTCCAGCGTTGTTAAGGCAACACATGCCAGCCCGCAGTTGGCTGGAGATCTCCGTCTCACTCATTAGTGAAGCATCATTCCGGGCTTTTTTTAATTATCATGTCAAACTAAAAACTGTCTCACAGAAATCTGAGGAGCAAATTTAGCGGCTGAGTGACGACAGAGCGCGGCGCAACCGAGGGACGTTTCCCGTCGCTGCGCCCTCATATAATCAGAGCTTATTATGCACCGAGTGGAAGTAAAGTGAAACTTGAGCATATGGCGTAAAACCCTCGAGGAGGTGTGAATCTGCTGTTGTTATGACCCACAAAACTTGATGGCGAATCAGCCAAATGTCTCCTCCTCCCCAAACAAGCAGACGAAGATTTGTTTTTGCAGTTTTTGTCCCGATGGCGGGTGAAGAAGAGCAGCCTGAAAGCGACCTTTCTCGCAGGTGCCTCAGGTGAGTCTCACGCGGGCCCTGTGGGGGCCTCCCACGGCTGGTGTGAGACTCTGCCACCCCCAGAGACTTTGGTTTTTTGAAAGAACAAAAAAAAAAAAAATTCAATTTCCCTTTGCCAAGTTTTAATTGTACTGTTTAATCAAGCAAAGAAGTCTGAACTAGATCTATTTGCATGAAAATATGTCACAACTCTTGCTTTGTAATTGTGTTTCTACAGGATTTTGTGCTTTCAGACACAGAAAAACAGTCATATTGTGCATTTCAAAAGGCTGGCATACATCGGTGTGCAGAGCAAACTGCCTCTGGATGGAAAAAAAAGGATAAAACAGACTCTACAAGGTAGATGTATGCCCGAGCACCTGTTCAGAGTTGTCAAATAAAGGTCTTCGTGGCTTTACAAAGATGTTTCGGAGCGCTATCTTGGCTCCGGGTACAGAAGAGTCTCCGTCCATCTGGCTCTATTGTCGACGGCCGACAGACTGGATGATGAGCTCGGCCTGGAAGGAGAGGCAGAAATGGGGCCCCGAGTCTGCCGGAGCTCCCTCAGGCCGGGTCTTGGCAGGGCTTTTCAGAGCCGTTCTCCCACAAACTCTCCAAATGCGAGCGCAGCGGCCTCCACGGTTGCCTAATGGCCACGCTGCTGCTCTTCACAGTTGGGCAGTTGACAGTTTCTGATCCTTTTTAAGCAGAAGATAAAGCCCTGGCAGGCTGTGGGAAATAACGTCCGAGTCGGCTGCAGAGGGCTCAGAACTAGGAGAGGAAAAGCTTTCCCCTTTTGTTCTGTGTGTTTATTGTGTTGTTATTGTCCTAAAATGGATTTTTAAAAATAGCTGTGGAGATGGCCACACAGAGATTTAGTCAATTGATTGCTTAGTTTGTCACATTTCACGTGATCAAGTGTTCAACAAGCTGTTATTTCATCTCGACTTTGGAATACTTTCTTATCTTGATTTTTTTGTCTAATATATCCAGGCTGGTTATACTGTTATGCCACAGGTGACTTCAGCGTTGCCTTTTTAAACTCTCAAGGAAGCACTGGTCCACAACAACTGGCCCCCAAAACTACTGCTGTCCCCATGAGAGCCGTCACATCTTCGTGGAGGCGAACCAAAGATTGCAACCGCCACTCTGCATGTGATAACCATCAAACCAATGGGCTCCGAACATCCCCACTGTTTTGCTCGACAATCGAAATGCAAAAAAAATACAAACGAGGCAGAGTTCAGCAAAATTAAAACCATAGAAAGTTGGTGTTAACCGGCGGGAGCCCCAGTTGAAGCAGCAGCAGCCGCAGCTTTTAGGTTTCTGCGTCATGCTACAGTTACACTGACGGGCCACTAGTTGGCGGTGTGATTTCTGCCTCCCATCATGTGGGAGGTTTTCCCATAATACCGTTGGAAACCAAACATAGGAGCGCCATAGCAGATGCAGGAAAATGAGGTGAAAATCTTTCATCAGTCTTGATGGCTGCATACCTAAGGCAGCGTGCTGCAGAGGCTCGGGGAATGCTTGGCTCTGACTTTCTTGCTCATGCTTCTGGCTTCTTTTTTGTTTTTTTGTTTTTTGTTTTTGGCTGCAGACTTTTCTGCCTCTTTTCTTTTCAGGACGAGGATGCTGCTGCAAAGACTGCTCTCAGGCGACAGAGGTAGTAATCGATGGGACATTAAACAACAACAGTAAAGAAAGAGGTGCCTCCCCTGCCAAGATGTGGAAGACAGACAATACTTCCAGGGTGCAACATAAGCCCCGTCTGGCTCTGCCGCTCCTTTGTGCCCGGGATGCGATTTTTCAGCCGTGGAGGAAAAAAAATCTGTCGCTGATATGAAAGTAAATGTTGCATCCATTGTTTTAAGAGCGGCAGCATAATTACTCAATGCACCTCCCGCCGCATTCGTTTCCATTATGGAGGCGCGGCGCAGGTGTTTGTTCCCAGACAACAGGCATTTCTCACGGAGTGACAACCGAGCTGTGGCATTTCGCTGCTTCAGTTTATTTGCATAAGATATATCGACAGTAGTGTGAAATTTCAAATCCACCTGATCTGCATACCAGGAGCAGCAGCATTAAATCCGCCCACTGCTGTAACTGTTTGGACCTGGACCTTGTTTTCCTCCCAGCACTGGGAGGTGATTAAAGGCCAGGCCGGAGTTCCCCCCGTGCCCATAGCAGTTCCTGAATGGTATTTGTCATCCGATGGAGCGCGTTATTCTTCTGGATAGGGGATCTCGCTGTCAGCGGCCGGAGCCTGAAAGGGTCTATTGGGCCCGCGTTACTGCTTTCCACTGGTTTGACTCCCCAAGATGGTTTTAATGTGGCGTGTTATTCAGCAGGGGCCGGGCGGTGGAACAGGTCCCTGGTTTTAATTCGTCTGGGCTTTTATTTTTTATTTTACACAATTAACTTTTCAATGGGAGGAAAGAGCAGAGCTGTGGCGCCTGCTGGGAGGGAGAGAGAGTTCTGTTGATTTAGCTGCTTTATTTTTTAAAAATCCTCTTTTGCTCACGGAACAAAAAGCCCAATCTGCTCCTGCAGCTCGATGCAGCGGGGTCCAGGTTCTTCTGGGGTAATGAGGGTGGGGGGGGGATGAGTCAGAGCACTTCCTCCTGGACACCGCTACAGGTTTCAGGTTTTAAACATGTGCGCGATGCTTCTCCCGTTTTTAAACGACCAGTCGCGGATTACTCGTGCCTTTTCCTGAAGAGGAGTCTACTGCGTCCTAGTCGGTACTCTCCAAGGTCAGCGGGACAGCTGCTGTCACCCTGACAGGCGGTACTTACCCAGACAGTCCGACCGAGGATTGACAGTTAATCACGAGGACATTACGCGTCTGAGATGGACGGAACTTCTGACTCCGGGCTGCCCGTCAGGATGATGAGTCCGGGGTCCATCAGCGGCCTCCTCGGATTTATCTCTCAGACTGGTGTGACCAGAGAGACAGCCTCTGCTCCAAAACCTCTGCGGAGTCGCTGCTGAAGCACAAAAACTTCAACCTGAACCACAAAACAGGAAGATGGCAGAGATTACCGCCTCTTAAACGTGGCGGGAGCAACTGTGTGGGTGGACGCCTCCGCTGGTCAAGGCTCTTTTAAATTAGTCAAGTAATCAGTAAAATCTGTGCTCCGCGGTCCGGCTTGGACTTCAGGATTGGGGGGTGTGTGCACGGGAACAGGCTGTTTCCACGTTCCTGCAGAGGTGGAACTGGATTTACGGTGAACCGTTTGTGATGAATGGCTTATTGCGCTGATTTATGGTGGCTCCACGGATGCAGGCAGCCCAGAGTGACACAATTTAAGAAAAAAACCCGGGCTTTGATTGGTGCACGTCGCCCGTGCACGTTGCCCTGGGCGAGCGTTGTCTATTCTTTCTGACCATAACTCGTGTCCGAGCTCATTACCTCCGTGGGGAGACAGGCGACCAGACCCCGGCGCCTTCGACCCTCCGTTCCCACGCAGCGCTCTGTCTACCGCAGGGGGCGTGTCACCATGACGGCATGTTAATGGGGTCGTTCATCGATAAGAAGACGCTAATATAAACCTCATTACTATTCCAGCCTATCACTGGGCGACAGGACCAGTGTCACCCAGACAGAGAAACAAATAAGCCACATTGTGTTTACTCGTTTATGGACCTGTTCTACCTTTTTAGTCTCTTTAGTAATTCCAAAGGACCCTGGGCCTTATTGGAAAATCAGAGCGAAACATTTTAAAGTGGTTGTCTTATGGGGTGCAGAGGTGCTAAATATAGCTCCCGGGTTGAAAGTTGCCTACGCAAAACGAAATAACGGCGCCCCATTAACTCGTTCTATTTCTGCCTCCTCCTCCCCGGGCGGTTGACGGCTGGGAGAAGAGTAGGTCATTGCAAAGGTAGAGCTTTAAAGTGTGCGCGGCGGAGGAGGTCAGAGCGATCCGTACTAGAGCCAAGTCAGGAACATCCAGATGAGTTGGGTTGGGACGGGCCTGGGATGAGGCCGAGGATGTGAGCTGCAGGCACAGAAGGGTGGGCAGAGCGTGAGGTCCATGTGCTGTTCGTCTGGAGACTCGCACCACATTTGCTCTTGAGCAAAGTATAATTAGATAGGTAAATGTTAACTAATGAGTGTCCCCCTCGTGGACTTGCTCCTCCCCGCCTTCGTGAGGAGGAAGCAGCTGGGGCCAAAGTGACCGCCTATCCTTAAACAACTTTTCAGGATTTGGGGTTTCGAGCGCAGCCTCTCGTATATTTCACTCCCGTAATGGAGAAACTGTCGACCGACCGCTCCAGATGGATGGTGTTGCAGTATTTTTTTAAAAAAAAGACCTCTGAACTTACATCCAAGCGCAGCACTTAGCAGTATTGTGTTTGGCGTCGTGGAAGCTCTCGGCTAATTGCGCCGTCGAGGGGGGGTGATGGTTAGTTGATAAAGTGCTGCTGTGTGCTAAAGGCCAGTGTTTATGGATTTCTGCAACACCCCGGAGCACAGTGGGGCAGCAGCAGGGTCCCTGCCCCCCCCACGTGCTTTTACCAGGTGCCAGCCGTGGACTCTCTATGCCCATTTCGCAACGTCAAACTCTTAAATATAAACAACGAATGACGAACAGATGACAAAGTAGTAGTAGTGTTGTCATTCACAGCCGCCCCCCCCCGCTGTGCCCCCTGGACCCTCTCTTCATTATCAGTGTACTTCATTTAGGGCCCAATCTGCTACGCAGGGCTCCTGGCTGCCCCCGGGGGCCTCTGACATATCCAGTGTGTCGAACATCGGCGCAGATCTGCACTCTGACCGCAGCTAATACTGATACATGATTCATTGGCCGCCGCCTCCTCCCCTCCCCACACGGCGAGCGGAGGCAGAAATTAATCCCAGCCTCTCGGTTATCTGGTCTTTCTTCCTGTGATGGAGGCTGTAGCCTCGGAACACGGTTGATTCCACCCTGGCCTCACGAGCCCCCCCGGTGATCTCGCTGTACCTGCGAACGCCATCGAGCTGATTTTACACTGATGAGGTCTTTTGTATTTTTTGTTTGACGCCACCTATGTCTCCTCCATGACGGGGCTCATTCGTGCACATCTGGGAAATAATTTGACTAATTCCGTCTGATTTCTCCCACATTGGGATGCACTGGAGAGGAAGAGTTCAGTGAGCATGGCTGAAGTAAGAGAGTGACGATGACTCCCTCATCGTGCGGATCTACAGTCGGAGGATGTCACGAGGACATTCTGTGCTCCGAGGTTGTTAAGGTCCAATAAAGCTTCTTTACAGAGCGCACAGCTAATGACAGAACCAGGGAATCATTGCCAAGGTTATTACGGGTCCTTATAAAATAACAGCATCCCCCCGGAATTATCTTCCTCTGCCTGACGTTAAGGCACACACAGTCTGAGCGACCACGGGGACCGTATCTTCACTCCTTGTTTTCATACATCCTCTCCCGAGAAGTTCGTCGAAGTGCCCGGAGGACGGTCCAAAAGGTCAGCGTAATGCACCTTAGAAGACAGCGACGGAGGCTGATGTGGCCTTATCGCTGCGGAACGCTGGGAGGCACGGGCGAGGCAGCGTTCCTCCTGAACGTTAGTCTGGAACGACCTCCCCTCCTCTTTTCCTTTCTGTTAGTCTGGGATCGCAGAGCGTTCCCAAACAGTCGCCGTCGAGCTTTGAAACTACGGATTCGTCTCAAGTGTTTCGACCTGCCTGCACTCAATAAGGCATCCAAAAACGCTATGCCAAGGTCGTTCAAGGTCGCGGGTGGGCTCCGTGGTGATGAAGAAAGAGACGCCGGCCGAGTTCAGGGTGTGGACTCTCAAAAACCCAGATTGATGTGGTTAGCCCAGACACTAACATTTAAGACCGACAAATGACGGAGGAGCTGTCACCGCGAACGGATCGACGCGCGGCCGAGAACAGCGCCTCCCCTCCCGGTCGGAGGCGTTGAGGGACGGGGACGTCGATACCTCCTGTTTCTCTGCTTTGAATACATCTCAGATGTGACTCCTGGGACAGAGGAGCTTGACAGATGACGACAGCGGTGATGATGAGAAATGATATGAAGGCAGGATAACAGAGGGGGGGCGAGGAGGGGGCAGTTGAGATCTTTAGCGAGTACCCTTGCTTTCATATTTTCAGCTCGGCACATTGGAAAGGGAACTTGGAGCGGCCCATAAACACGAGTGACACCCTGCAGGACGCCACTTGCACCTTTGTGGCGGCGCGTCGCCCATCTTTACAGACTAAGAACGCGGTCAACAGGTAATTACGAAGAAAAACTGTAATTAGGCAGCATAAAGGAAGAAACAGACAGAAAAGGGAGGAAGATGTGCCGCAGTTTAGACGCCGCGGCGTCTCTCTCTCTCTCTCTCCCATGCGAGCCTTGAGGGGTCGCCGGGGTTTGTTTTTGAGGGCGGGGCCCGCGGCGGCCTCCTGGCGGGACCGCTGCTGCTGCCTGTCATTGTGATGAGTCGATTAGTTTGCCTGATGTGTAATTACTGGACTGTCTGTGTGAGCTTTTCCATTAGGAACGAACGTGACCATCCTCCCATCAGGCGTCCTTCCATCAACGCCTCCGTCGGAGTTCTTATTTACTAACATAACCCCCCCGAGCTCCTTCCTTTTCAGCGTTCCAGCCTCTCGTTGAGGCGATTTTACATTTGAAAGGAGCTTTTTTTTTTCCCCCCTCTCTTTGAGTGGAAGGAGTTTAGCGCAGCCCACAGAAAAGAACCCCGGGTTCAGTCTGAAATCCTGCTCGACCTTCTGATAACGACCACGGCAGGCACCTGGAGAAGAGATTAGCATCGGGGGCCATTGTGCTGAGAGCTGGTCGGAGCTGAGACTGACAGCAGAGATACGGCGGGTGGCGTCAAGGACGTGTCTCCAACGCCATTGATCCCATTCGCTTCCACGAGCCCGTCGCTCCGGCTCCGAGCCCACTCGGACTCCGGCCTCCGAAAAGCCAAGCTTTAACCTTCATCTGTGCTCTGATTTTATCAGCTCCAACACATCTGGACTCTCCTCCCGTGTTGCTCATTCTCCGTGCCTCGCCGTGGTCGTCGTGGCGTCCAAGCTCAGGTTCAGCCGTGCCACAGATGAATTATGATGTCCTGCATCAGTCTCAATCTTATTACAGCTGTTCTTTTGCCCTTGGGAGGGGCAGCAGTGGATGGATGGAACTTTTATCAGATTTCACAGTGCCTCAGCGTATATACATCACCGGGGGACCTGGCTGTCTCGCTCGCGCACACGCGCGCTAGATGTCACGAGCTTGACAACTACAAGCCAAAAATAAAGAGGAAACGGGAGCTAATTTGCTTCCTCGTGATTTATGGTCTTTTGATGCGCAGCTTGACGCAACACGGAAGCAAATGAGCGCCAGCAGCACCTGAGCCGAGACAAACAGATGCGCGTATGCTCGGTAATCGAACGTTTAATAAGATGAACGGGGTCAGACTCGTGACACATAAGGGACGCCCAGACAAAGGGACGCTCCCCGCATAGAAGCCAGAGGTGGCTCCGTTGTGCACATCTGTTCTTCCATGTGTGAAGGACAGATCCCAGCCTGAGCCATAAGGAGCCGTTCGTTCTTATACAACTGTTGTTGTCACGGGCGAGCGCAACAGGCGGCTCGGCGGCTTCCTGTTGAACGCATTCCCCAACTTGAATGTTCGTGATGAAAGCAGCACGTGTGCGTTTCTTAAACGTTCTATTTTCTCTACAAACGTGCGAAATCCAGTTGACAGAAAAATCGTGTTGCTGTTCATCTTCTGGATTTATGTGGCTGATTTCACCGAATGAGAACAAAAGGCCGATTAAATTTGCCTCGGAAGCTTGATTAGGAATCTCTTATTAGAATATAATTAAATGTCCGTGGCCCTTGGTCTTGGGTTCCCTCAAGTTGGTTAAATGCTGAAGATTATTCAAGTTAATAGCATCTAAGCTTTATGTAAGGCTGGAAGGGGTGCCAATGCCACAACCGATTAAAAATGGGAATAATCAAGATGTAGTCAGAGGCGCTGGAAAGCTGAAGGTTGTGCTCGGAAGCCAGGACTTAGGAGCTAAATTGACCTCTTCTTGATCTGAGGAACTTCAAAAAAAAACACAAAAAAGGTTTCCTTTTTTTTAAAATCAGATCTCCTGAAGGATTTAGTTTAGAGACATGTTTCATTTCAATGCATTTTAATTTCCCAACCTCAGGTACTGGCAGCAGCGGTCTCATGAATCCCGAAACAGGTTGGAGGGCAGCAGAACTCGTCTCCACGTGGCCTCAGAGTAGCTCGCAAAGTCAATAGAGAGGTGTTAACGTCTTGAGACAGAAGACAGCCGCTCTGAACTATTATTTTATGAGGCGCGGGGCCGGCTGAAAGATCTCATTGAGCCGGGCCAAATGAGAGTGGCGAGACATTCCGTCCAGGACGGGACACAAATCTGGAGCTTTTGACAGAGCTGGAGAGAGGCCAGGTTTGTCAGAAAACGCTGCTGCAGGACGCTTCTCTGCTGTCTGTCAGCTCAGGTTCAGGAGCCCAAATATCAAACACAGGAGTTAGGTGGTCCTGATTTTTATTATTTTCATCATTGCCTGATCCGGAGGAAGAGGTCCCAATCCTACAGTAACACAAGAGTGGTCACTTGGTACTATTTATTTATTTTAAATCTTTTTTTTCACTTTTAATGATTAAAACATCATCTATTCATTTCTTATATATGGTTAGATGCATACAGGTATAGGAGAGATCGGCTAAAATGGATCAATCAGGAAATCTCCTGTTATTCTGCATTTGTTGAGGAGAAAATAGTCCGTAGTGAAAATAGATTTGAGTTCTCTCAGCAGTTTTTAGTAACTTGGCTATAAAGAATGACATAGCCAACTAATGCAGAGGGTTTGTCTGTGTGGAATGTCCAGAATTCCTTTGCTGTCTGAAATTTCCATATTTACATTCTGTTATACATGAGCGGAGTATAAATGCCTTCAGGGCGCCAGGCGCCAGGACTGCTACCGTCTGGTCCCGGGGGGGCCCGCGTCTGACAGAGAGAGACCTTGGAGTACAAAGACAACAGGCCCGGCAATGTGAGCACACAGGAAGGTCTCTCAACAGCAGCGGGCTGATTGTGTCAGCGGGCACAGATGCGAGCCAAAGGGCAATCGGATTATTCTATTCTGAATACAGGACGCTTGTTTTCCAAGTCAGCGTCACCTTGTAGAGGGAAACCTGACGTCACTACTCCTGCGCAATTGTTCCGGTCGAACTGTTTTTGTCTTTTTATTCAGTAATATTTGTTTTTTTTGTCTCGGCTACAGTGGTTAGTGGTGGTTCAGATTTCTTTGTTGCTCTAAAGACACCCCGGTGCCTCTCTGTTGGGTCGTTTGTTCCAGAAAAATAGGAATTATTAGAACTAAATATATATCTTTCCAGGTGCTGAAGCTACGGCTTTTCAAAGGTCTCATTTGATTGGAGTTGGAAAATCTCCTGCAGCAACAATAACCTTCAACAAGAGCCACAAATAGTTGCCTTGGTGACCTCTGACCTTTTTCTCTCTCTCTCTCGCCCCCCCCCCCAGGTTCCTACATGCTGGTGAACTCCTCCCAGCATGCCGCAGGGCATCGGGCCCAGCTCCTGCTCCAGCCCATGAGCGAGAACGACACCCACTGCATCCAGTTCAGCTACTTCCTTTACAGCCGCGATGGCCACAGCCCGGGGGCGCTGCGGGCGTACGTGCGGGTCAACGGTGGCCCCCTCGGCGTTCCGGTGTGGAACGCTTCGGGCTCGCACGCCAAACAGTGGCACCAGGTGGAGCTGGCCGTCAGCACCTTCTGGCCCAACGAGTACCAGGTACGTGTTCACTCTCACTCGGGCGTTTTGATGGACGCCCTCTCCTCTCTGACACTCCGGTATCGAACCACGAGGGTTTCATTTTCCCGGCAACGATCGTCGGAGCCTTTGACGGATCACCTGCATTCCGTCCCGCAGCCCTGCGGTGATCAGCGCTCGCTCCAGCCCGTAGGTGAATCTGGTGTTAATTACTCGCTTTTTGCGCTTTAATTAACATCGATTCCCCCCCGAGTGTAGCAGCGCTCCATGCTCCAGGGGCCCCGCCCGGGTCTCTGGGGCCGCGTCGGAACAGAACTCCTGCTGAGGCCGGCGTTTTCAGCCGCCCGCACCAGTTTGCTCGCCACGCCGCCGCTGACTCACAGACAGGTATCGACCAGGCAGTCAGGTGCGCGTGCGGGGTATAAATCTATTAATCCAATTTCTGATTTTCTGCAATCGCCGCATAGCTGTCAAAAAGCAATTAAGTTGAGTAGTGGGCATTTTACCGGAACGTGTCAATCCCTCTGACTTAATTAAATTCTGCAAAGGCCTGCAAGATCTGACCTTCACGATGTAAATAATAGTGGTTTGTAAACACGTGGGGGGTGACAGTGTTTCACAGATCTGAGGGGAAACAGTCAGAATGCAAACAGCCTGTATAGACGCAGGACTGGGAATGACAGCTTCAGTTTGCTCAGTTATTTTTTTCAGATTATTCCACTGTGATGTCATATTAGGCCTTAGAATGACTCTTTACTGAGGTAAAAATGCTTCTCGGTGTAAATATTTAATGCTCAGGTTGCTTAATTTGCAGAAATGCGTTGGCAGAGCGCCGGTCCTTCCTAAAAACTGTAAGAATAAGTTGAGTTAATGAGCCTAAGAAGTGGGGAAAAACCTCCCTGTTCCCCTTTAAAGAAAATATTTAGGCTGAAATCAAAGTGATTTTATTCATAGAAAGTTTTTAATTGATTAAAATCCTAAAACACCGCCCTAGACGCGTTCTATTTTTTTCCTTTTTTTTTTTTAAAGTAATTTGATTTTAATTTCAACACCGCCGGCTGATAAGTGGAAAAGGAGAGCGTGGATAAGAGCCGGAGCTGAAGGAGCTTCTCCGTTTTGAAGAAATAACCTCGGAAACAAACCCCGCGTGTGGAAAAACCCATTAAGTTGCAGATAGCGGCTCGATGTGCTGGGCCGATAAGAAGCACCAAGGCCGACAAATCGGGAGGATTACGAGATTTGCTAACTAGTGCTGGTGGCAGCCCATCATCTGCTAACGAGCCAGAAACAGCGGCAACCACGTCGGCTCAGTTTTAAAACAAATACCCTTTTTGTAACTTTGCGTTTGTGCTGAATTTATGATTTGTGCTGAATTTATTTGAATATTCAGTGATGGGGTCGAATTCCCTTCTCTTTCTCGCCGTACGAGACATGTGAGTCACAGACGCGCCTCGGCGTCCAATCGCAGGGCTTCGTCAGGAAAGAGCGGGATAACAGGCTCACGGCGAAGATGGGAAAAGCTGACAGAGATGGGCCTCGCGACTGAATTAGCATCGACAGAACAGGCTTTTAACGGAGCAGATTAAACCAGCACGGGATTTTTATCGGCCGCGAACGAAGATGCAGCACTCATCTTTATTGGTTCCGGTTTGGTCAGCGGACATCGGCACCCTTCAGGAAAATCGCTCCAATCTCGGGAAGTGTTCCCGCTCACTTTAACTCCGCTCGTTGGTGGCAAAGAGAGCAGCGCTCGGCACCCCCTCGGCGCCTCATATCATTAATCCCTCTGTAGTCAACCCCTCCCCGACACAGGGTTGCTGCCCCGGAACACACGGGGGAGGTGTAAGAGTTAAAGTTTTCTGATACATCCAATTTCTAATTTGTCCGCTCTTGGAGGTCAGGTAATTTTCTTTTTTTGTCCGACCTCGCTTCATTGGGACGGCAAATGTCGGATCCCTCTCACGGCTGTTGTTCTGCAGTTATAATCAAATTGTGTGTGCCGGGCAAACGCGGTCAATGTTTGAATTCCCGAAATGTCAAAGTTGGATGAAATTATAATGAGGCAAATCAATTTTCTAATAAGCGCAGACCGTGAAGGCGAGATCGTTTGTGGTGTTTTTCTGCCGGGATACTCAGGCACCGCCTTGAGATGTGCTCATCGAAGGTGTCGTGCTCGGGAGCATGTTCTCCTCCACCTCTTACTGGGGGAAGTGTTTGCAGTAGCTGGATTACTTGTTACCAAATATTAAAGATGTCGCCCTCCACCTCCCCACCCTTCCTTCTCTGCGCTTTGTTGCCTTCAGAGACTTTCAAACTTTCATTTTCCTCTTTTTGCAGAAATTGTGATTATGATTGTAATGATCTCCATGTTTTTAATGTTTCTACCACGCCTGTCTTTGGGTGCAAAACGGTTCTACTTTTCACAATCCTCAAAAAACGGTCCTTAATAAACACTGAGGAAGGAGATGGTTGTGCAACAACAGAGGAGGCTGTGATTGAGTGATAATATGCACGCGCTTCAATATCACTGAGGAACCAGGACCGGGAGGAGTTTTAACACCACTAAGCTGTTCCCACCATCACTCAGTGGGCTTCTGAGCAGCTGTCAGCTCTCAGTCTATTGGTGGTACTGGTTTTACACAGCTGCTTTAAGAGGGTTCTGGGTTCAGTTCTGACCTTTCTATGTGGATTCTCTGCCCCACTTACTTACCCCCCCCCCCTTTCCTGAGCCAACCTTCAGCAGGAGGGCCAGCTTCCCACATGGTCCACATGGAAAGTTGACATGAAAACAATAGTTAGATGAACCTCACCATTAGGAGTTGGAGCTAAAAAACGTCCATCCATCCATCCATGATAGTCTCTCTCCAGACGGCATGCTACATTGAGATTCCCATCACCACCATGTCTCCCGACTTATCCTTTGACATTTTCCACCTGAACAAATTTACTCCGGCGCGTGACCTTTTTGTCCGCCGATGCTGAAGGAGCCCTACAGCCGAGACTCCGTCTAATAGTGTCTCCGGACTGCTGTGAAGATGTAAAAGCTGCTTTTTACAGGGCAAATAAATCCTCCTTTGATTTGTATACATTACAATTGCTCTAAAAGCCAATATCTCAGACTAATGTAATATAATATACTAATGTGCATTTTATATCCGTCATAAATCACCATGTGTCACCTTCCTTTTTTTCCTCCCCTGCAGAAGACAGTTTCTGCATTTTTTATATTTCAGAAATGAATTAGCCATTCGTTCTAATAAGGCTCGTGCATATGGAACGATTCATCTGGAAAGTGGCTCTAAATAAAAATCTGGGCATGTTGTTTACTGAAACACACCCTGGATGTCTTTTTTTATCCTCTCTGGTCCTAATGGAGACCCAACCAGCAATCATGGAGTTTTTTGCTCACCAGAGGCCAATCACACCTTAGAATTATGCTTTTTCATGTGTTTAACCAGTGATCTAGCCTAATTCTGATATTTGTCTGTAATTTTGTCAGATTAGTTTGCTAATTTGGTGCAAATGGAAAACAATTTGGGGCTATTATCCTGAGTGTAAATATTTGTTATGGAAAGGAAAGCAGGAAAAGAGACCAGGCAGCAAAAATAGAGCTGAGAAGGAAGATGGAGTGAAATGAGAGAAGATCTATGAAACCACCTGGAAATAAGGGAAACGGGGAACACTAATGTTGTTTTCACCCCGAAGCTTGGGCTCCAGCAGGAACCAATGAGAGGACTGGCTCTGGCAGAGGCAGATTAGCCTCAGTCTTCCTAACTCAGCCTGAGGAGAGCGCCCCCCCCCACTCTCACTCTCCATTTCTTACCCCTTTTTTATTCAGCTGACCTCAGCCTCCTCACATCCCGTCATTCTGTGGTGGAGCTGCAGCCCCTGTGGTTGTGGGGTTGCCGTCACACCGATTGTTGCCGTAATATCAGACCTCCTGTCGAGGCCCAGGGAGGCAGGCTGGAGTTCCAAACCGAGGCCCTTAAGATGCTGGTGATTCTCGAGACTTTGAAATGCCTGTTTGGAGGTGGGGGGAGGGAAGCACTGGGCTCCTCATGGTTTAAAGTCTGAGGAAACTGTTGAAGTTTGACTTTTGTTTGAAAAAAAAACTGTCTTTATCAAAAAGAGTATATATCTTTACAAGAGCGCCTTCCCATCACCCCTCAGCCTTCAACCATATTATCACAGAGGAGATAATAGTATAGACACGGCCTTATCTGTGGATAAGCTCTTGGACTATTTGAAGCCTGAAGATCTGCAGTGTCATGAAAGGATGCTGTGATTGTGTTCAAAGAAGTTGTTTTTTTTTTCCCCTCATATCCCCATATAGCTTGTTATTTTCCCTGTAAGTTTGTCGCACAGTTTAGCAGAATGGTTGAAACTCGGATAATAAACTCCATTATAGCACGCTGAGAGCTGCACTGTTTGGCCTTCAACACTCTGCAGAAGTCCTCGGCATTCAGGTGTTGTCTCTGGTCGGCTGGGAGAAATACCTTGTTTGGAAAGTTTCCTGGCCAACAGAAACCAGCGAGCAGTGTGTCAGGGAGGTGCACGTAAACACGTAAAAGGTCGGGAAAGGAGCAAAAAACAGACTTGGCTGCAAAGAGCAAGCAGAATGAATGAAGAAACTATGAAGAAACTACTTCTTCTCTCCTTATCACCTCAGGAGTTCCAAAGTTAAGAGTAGAGCAAAACAGTCAGACAAAAATTAGCTGTGATGGAGGAGGCAGATTGGATAAAACCTTTACATCACAACTAAAAAAAATTAATTATGCTTTTCATCTGACTAACACTGGGCTAAGAGTGAATTTAAAGGCTGATTAAAAGCTAGGTTTTAAAGTCGAACTGGCACAATCGGATTCGAAGGTCAAGGACCGACACTCTCCACTGGAGTCCCGACAGAATGTAAACAGGAACGGGGCGGAAATAGAAGGTTAAGAAACAAACTTTGTGCTGTCATCCGGAAAACAACCAATGCAAACAACGCGCGTTTGTTGTTTGTGTAACGAGACAAAGACAAGTGTTTAAGCTCGACTTGGCTAGATTCTCGCGTTCTGTTCAGGGCTGAAGCGCGCGGCTCCACAGCCCTGAAGGCAGACGTGGAAGCGCGCGGCGTTCCCGGTACGATAAGCCCGTCTGATGGGAACTGTGTGGTAATCATTCGGCCGGGGGATTATGAGAAACAATAACTCAAATCTGGCCTTCGATCAACGGCGCTCTCGCCGGACCGCCCTTGGAGCCGCGAAAACAAACATCGCCCCGGTGTCTCATAAGTCTCTGGGTCTTACCAGGGACGGTGATGTGATATTGATTAGGGTTCATGAGGGCCCACCGATCATCCAGCTTATTGTTCCACAGAACCGTATGGAGCCCCACCCAGCCCCCGAGCCTCCTCGCTACCCCCCTACTCCGTCCCTCTCTCCTAAAATATTCAGCTTTCTTCTTTTGTTGGTAACGCTTCCCTTATGTGCTCTTCCTCCTTGCAGGTGCTGATCGAGGCGACCGTCTCCAGGGAGCGGCGGGGCTACATCGCCATGGACGACATCCTGGTGCTGAACTACCCCTGCTGTAAGCGGCGCCTCCGAGGACATTACCGGACACGCCGCGGAGGAAATGACACGAGAGCTAAAAAGCTTTAGCAGATCGGGAGGGAAAATGTGTGTCAGAGCAGCGCGGAACATGACAGGGATGAGGAGAGGAGTAATGGCTTATCGACCTTTCATATTAAAACCGCGGGTTGTCCCGAGGCTTCCCGCCGCCGCAGAAGCGCTATTAAATCACTTTGACACTCAAATGGCGACGCTGGCTGCCACCTGAAAACAAACTCTCCCTCTCGCCTCTGGGCGCATCTTGACAGCCCGCCGCATGCGTGCATCGGCGGGAGTCTTCCAGCCCCTCTCCACCGTCACGTCTGCGCTCGGAGGCCTGACAGAGAGATGCAGCCTGGCAGGGGCTGCACCTTCTGGCCTCTTTGGTGGGCATGTGCCCCCCTCCCCCACCGTCATACACACACACACACACACACACTTTTCACACCAGCAGTCCGGGTTGGTTGTCGTACCCTCGGGACGGTGTTCGCTGCTGGCCTCAGTGTCACTATCAAGTCTCCCGTCGCAGCTCAGTCCTGTAAGTCACTAGCTGACGGGACGCTGTCCGGTCTCCGAGGGATTCGCCGCCACCGCGTTCCAGTTTGTATTCGTCCGCCCTCGTCCGTAACACAAAGGCACCTTTTAGGCTGCGTCGCTTTCATGGGGACGCGCCGGTGATTTGATTCATTCACCAACAGTAGCGCTCAATCTGTCACCTGTTTTTTTTTTTTTTTTCCTTCTTTCGTGACAGCAGATGTTACTTCCCAAACGCTCCCTCCACGGTTATTAAATAATTCGCAGGCCTTCGCCACCGCTCCCCCTCTCTTGGCAGCGTTCGGAGCTGCGGAGCGAAAGAACAGCCAGAAGTGTCGCGTGGTCAGACACCATGGAAAGTTACGAGAAATCGATTTTTATGTTAAAAAAAAAAAAGGGGCTGACATTTTTATTTTGCTCTCCCGAGTTTCAGTCGTCGCCTCTTAAAGCATTTCGCGTTTCGATGAAATATTTATTGTGCTAACGAGTCCCGAGGATACGATCTGACACAGTTAGCAGCGTAACGCCACACTTCTCGCTAAATGTAGGTGGCTTTTTTTTTTTTTTTTTTTTTTTTTTTTTTTTTGGGTGTTTGTTTATGTTTGCTCTCAGGCATGAATAATGAAGGAGGCAGAGTCACTCCAAGGAAACGCAGCCACCTGCGGGGGCCATCCAGCTTCCCTCGGCCACCGCAGCGCCAGAGATTGGTGGGGCAACCATCGGTCTCCCCCCCCCGATGTCCCAGCCCGATGTCTACCCGTCACTCATCCAGAGTGACACGTCGGCTCGTCCTCCCCGTTGTCTCCACGGGGGGAAGGGGGTGGAGCTCACCGCTAATCACAAAGTTGGGCGAGAGCGACGCTCCCGCATGTTGTCTGCAGTTTTGCACGGCATGCTGGGACTTTATTACTCAAAGATGTGGAGGATGGAGGCCTCCAATCAGCTGCTCAGAGAGACGTGGCAGACGAGTGTTTCCAGTAATGAGTCATTGGGCATGCGGGGGGAATCAAAGACACATTTCTGTGTTTATCATGTTTTACAGTGTTAATGACATTAATGAAGTCATTATTTTATGGTTTGAGCAGCAACTTGTTAAGAGAATAAACAAATGTTGCCTGAAATGAGAAAAAATATCCCCACAAATTATGAGCTGAGTACATTCTGATCGCCTTAGCAAGAGTTTGCCAATTTTGAGCTCATCAACAGTGGTCAACTTCATTAAAATTCCTGAGCAGTTTCATGGAAGTTGTACTGATGGCAACCTGTGGTTTTAGAAATGCTCGCATAAAGGAGAATTTTACAAATTTAAGGCCTCAAATTTGCAACTCTTATTCAACGGAGAGCTTACATCATGATTTTTTTTTCTCTGCATTGTAGTAAAATGACACAAAACATTCTGTTTGGGTATTTCAGAAGTGAAAATCATTTCTATTCTTCATTGAGGCATTAACACAGCATGTGAGAAGATAAATAAACCAGATAGAGAGATCCAACCCTTTTCCCCAGAGAAAGAGCCCTTAAAAGAAAACAAACCAAAACACTGCTTTTGATGAAAACATGCTTCGACTGACATTGTGAGACGCTGAAAGGTAATAGAATCTTTTCATGCCCCCCCTTCTCTCTCTCACTGTCTCTTTAGATAAGGCACCGCATTTCTCTAGGCTGGGAGATGAGGAGGTCAACGCTGGGCAAAACGCCTCTTTCCAGTGTGTGGCTGCAGGCCGGGCGTCAGAGGCGGAGAGGTTCCTGCTGGAGGTCAGTGCTGGAGTAGAAAGCCGCCGCGACCTGTGTGTGTGCCGACACCTGCGGCTGTATTCACAGAAGAGTTGGGAAAGAGCTGGACTTGGCCGTTCCGCACCCTTGACGAGTTGGACGGTCCAGATTTCTGAGAAGTGCGGCTCCATATGTCGTTTTTTGGGTCCCGATCCTTCATTTGCTGTTTCCCTGGCACATGAGGCTTCTGTACCAGAGCATGGAAGGCCTCAAGGACCTTAAGGAATTCGCTTTGCTCGACGCGTCCATCCCAGCCGCTCCTTTCCTCCTTGTGGACTCTCCGGTTCTGTTGCTTTTTCCCGCCCGTATGCCGGAACAGATGCATCCCTTTCCCTCGTCCGACGTCCCAAAGGAATAGTGGATTGTGTTGTCGGCTCCTCACCAATTAGCTGCAGCCACATTGTTTCCCTGACGTCCTTGTGACGACCGGTTTCATCTCGATTCCCCATCCTCCCATCCCATCAAACCCAGAAGGAGCTCATCGGGTTGCTTCCATCCCTCCAACATTCGCTGCCTGTTTAACCCCAATCAGCAGGCGTCTGAGCGGTTTATAGCTTTGGCGGCCTTTTGTTCCCCGCAGGCTGGAATTCAGGATTCCTCACACGGAAACCGACCTGGAAGGATGATAAAAAAATAACGGCTTTATGCACGTTTTTCAGAGGCACCGCACGGACCGGACAGGTTCTAAAGGCGTGGAGCGGGAACTGCCCTCAGAGGTGCAGCAGCATCACGCAACCCTCGTTTGTTTCTGCCTCTCTCTGTTTTAGAACATCCGTTGTCCTCCTGGCCATCCATCCGTTATCCCCTTTATTAAACCGATTAAAGCTCCTCTTCATGAAAGAGCGGCGGAGCCGTGCACCCTGTGCTCCAGCAGGGGACAGCGCAGATGGCGTGTATTGCCCCCGTTATCATTATTATTCTAACAAGATTTCATTTATTTTCATGACAGTAGGTCTGTTAATCATAGTGCGTGATTCAAACGAGATGTGTTCCCGCAGTTTAAATGAAATTAACCCAGAATTCTGAAACGTGTCACGTATTTCTAATAAGAACTGACCCACACAATTATTTAAAACCTTTTTTTCCTTTTCTTTTACTTTTTAAAAAAAACATTTCTGCCAGCTGTTAGGAATTAGCTCTGCAGGGAGGTTCTAATGAGGAAGCTCCAGCGTTGCATTGTGGGTAGGGGGCTTGGAAAAGTTTCCCAAAGCTGATATTCTGTCCACGCGAACCTTGCCTGAGAGCGAGCAGGCAGGAAGACGGACCTGCGTCCATTGACGTCCACCTCTGCTCCTCTCCAGAGACACAACGGCGAGATTTTAACAACAGCAACTGTCAAGCACCTGAGTCACCGGCGCTTCGTGGTGTCCTTCCAGCGAGACAACGTCCAGCGAACAGATCAAGACCTTTACCGCTGTGTCACTCAGTCGTCCAGGGGCTCCGGGGTCTCAAACTTTGCTGAACTCATTGTCAAAGGTAACTACTCTCATTTCACCCTCTCCTGTGTCTCCCTGTCCTCTTTCAGTCCGTCTCTTCAGCCTGTAGGTTTTACACTAACGCGAATCTTCTCAGTTTGTGTTATATAGAGAAGCAATCATCCACTTAAAGATGAACTCTATAACACACAGGAATAAAGGTCTATTATATCTCTCTTCCTGCTTGGCTCCTCGGTTCTGTTAGTGACCCCTCCATTTACCCCCCCCCACCCACCCACGGCCCCCAGAGAACCCCCCATCCCTCTTCTCCTGTGTGTTTACGGCTGGATCAAGCAGCAGATCTGTGCACCAAACATCAGCCGGCCCACTTTAAATCTCTGCTTCTGCTTATTTTCCTTTAGATCAGGTTGATATTTGTTATTATTCATCAAATAGCTTGAAGTCGGGACAGGAATCCCACTCGGGATGAATTATTTATCTAAATTTTCTTTCAGCACCAACATCAAGTTTGTAGGCATAAAATAGACTTTAAAAAAACACACACCTGCAACATTAATGACTCAGACGGCGCTCACGCTTACTACCACAAACACACACACACACGAACACATACATACACCGACGCCACACACACACACACACACACACATACACACACACACACACAGACAAGAGAAGCTTCCAGATTTGAGTATTTTGTTGCAAACGGCCGCCCGACACACAGCGTTGTTTTATTAAGGCATTAAATAAATCCCTCCGGGTGTTACGGAAGCTCGGATTTGCTTAAGTTTGGTGATTCGGGGCCGATTGTTGCAGCTGAGAATGGAGATGTTTTTGCAGAAATAAAGCCGTGCAGCAGCAGCTGTGACTAAATGAGGGAGTGGGTAAACGCACTCACAGAGGGCCATGAAATCCCATTTATGGCTGCAAAGCAGCATTCCACGCATGTGGCTGTTGCCTTCCTCTGATTTATAATCAGTGCAAAGACTTTATTTTTGGCAGCTCAGTCTGAAGCTGCTGTGGCTCCAACTTGTGTTCAAGTTGACTTTTTAACGTTGCAAAAGACACCGGCCTTCCAGTCAGATAAAGATCCCTGTTAATGACAGACTCGGAGCTACAAGGTTTTCTCATCATTTATAACAGTTCAGAAGCTTCCCTCTCCGCCTCCGGAGGAAGTTTCTTTGTCTGCCTCACTGGTACACAGCAGCTATGATTGTGTTTTGATACTGAGCGTGTTCCAAGATTAGAAAACCCTTAAATAAAGGTTAAAGTTGGAAATCAGGTGGTAGGATGCGGGCTGTGAGGCAAATCCAACTGCTCACCCTCCGGCTTGAATTCGGCCTTTCATTAGGGACGGCGCCACTCGACGAGCCGCTGCAGGCTTTGGCAAGCGCGGGGTGGAGGTGAAGCGGCGCTGACGCCGGAGCCCTCGGAGGAGGAGGGCCGTGAAAGATGGAGGCAGCGCTGTGGGAACGGAGGATTAGTCACAGCCTCAGATCTAACTCTGATCCTCTCTTTGTCGTCTCTCCCTCTGCATCGCCTCGCCTCCCTCACACCGTTATCCGTGTAATTGTTCAGTCACTTGGAGCCGCCAGTGAACGACATTTGACCAACGCGCTCTGGAATGAATCGGCGCTCTGGCATTTTACGCTGACAGTGAGGCACCCCCCCCCCTTTCCGGGTGGACGGGGCCAGTTGTGAGGACTCCCCTCTTCCTCCTGCACAGCTGTTTTCTTACTTAAACATGGAGGAGGCTCTGAAAGGCTCGTTAAAGGCTGTGAATAATCTGCTATTTAAACGCAGATTGACCCGCTCACCCCCTGTGGACTCCGGGGACTCGTTGAAGACTTGGTGGACTCTAATGAGAAATCTTCGATTCAGCCTATTAATAAAATAGTTTAACTTTGCCTCCCAGACTGGCGGGGAACCTCTTCGACTTCATTAAACGCGTGTTTTAAATGGGGTGGGGGGGGGTAAGAAAAGAAAGCTCATTTCGTTTCTCCTCGCAGTGCCGCCGTCCCCCATCGCGCCGCCGCAGCTGCTGCGCGCCGGCTCCACGTACCTGATCGTCCAGCTGAATACCAACTCCATCCTGGGGGACGGGCCCATCATCAGGAAAGAGATCGAGTACCGCGCCAGCCAGTCGCCCTGGTCCGAGGTGCACGCCGTCAACATGGTCACCTACAAGCTGTGGCACCTGGATCCAGACACGGAGTACCACATCAACGTGCTGCTGACCCGGCCCGGCGAGGGGGGGACGGGCCCCCCGGGGCCGCCGCTCGTGAGCAGGACCAAGTGTGCAGGTGAGCCCGGCGTGCTCTGAAACTGGTTTGAATCCCAGCACTCCAGTTCGGGGTCGGGTTTCCTGCCGCTCTGACTCATTACGGGTCTAATGAGTTCATCAGTGGTCAGGATCGTTGCGACAGACCCTCCATTTCTGATTAAAATCGGTTTAATTTCGAGCGATTCCGCAGGTGTAAACAGGTGAGAGAAGAATCCTCTGCAGCAAAGCAACCATTATTGTAATCATTCTAATGCTCCACTCAACAGTCCATTTATAAGAAGTGGTTGCTGGGGAACCAAGGAGATCGCACGCTGAATGTCTGGATCCGACTTGTGAAACATAGTTTACACGCACACATCTGCGACTCTATTTATATATTAGTTAAAATAAACTATTAACAGTCTTACACATTAGGGCCTTAATAAGATTAATTACATTAACAAGCCACCATTCGGAGTCACATGAGCGTGTTAAAGAGAAACACACGCTCACAGGAAGGAGTCGCTATTTTCTGTTTGGGGGCGGGCGGGGAATCTTCTGGGGGCGGTGCTTCTGGTCGTGGCGGGTTCAAACTTCCTTTTCGTTCCCTTTAGATTAAAACCCAGTCCTGAAGAGTCACACTCTCCAACTTGAGAGAGCCTTACATTAGGGCGCCGCATCGTTTGTGATAATCTGCTGAAATTCAATCAGAGCGGGGCTGATAGACGAGCGCCGAGGCGCCCGCTGCATGCGCTTATCTCATCAAAGGGGCCGCTATCGCTGGCGTCCCCAGACCTCTGAAGCCGGGGAGGCGTTCTCCCCGCCGGCGTGCTAATATTGGTTTGACGGTTATTTAAGAGATAGGCCCGCGGCGGGATCTGCTGCTGACGACGGGCAGCGAATAAACGCCGGGCGGAGGCTTTGTCGAAACTCTCGCAAGTTTAGATCTGGAAGAAATAGATCCACGTTGTAATCTGCAGATTATTGGAAGCAGGAAGTGAAGCTGACGGTGGGGGCAATGCCGATCCACAGACTTCCTGACCGACGCCCCTTCCTGTGTGGCGTTGGCGTTTTCGTTACACCTGTAGGCCGACCGTGTCCGCGCCGCCGCCGCCAGCGCCACCCTGGACTCCGCATCTGTGCCTACAGCTGCAGCCAGCTGTGGGTTACGGGCATCCGTCGCCCCAGCCTTGACCGTACTAACTCTTCTTCTGTGAAGAGCGAAACCACACGCATGTGGCGATCATCGCTCGCCCGCCTCCGTGGAGTGCGAGTCGCGCTCGCGGGCGCGCGTTATGGGGCGCTTCGGCCAGAGGCGCATCACAGATTTCTCTTCTCTGGTCATCACTCTCGCCTATGCCCACCGGGCGCTTCCTGCCACACGCCATCCCTCACACACACACACACACACACACTCTCTGACTCTGCTCCCCTCCTCCTTCTGCTGACATATTAAAGCCAAAGCTCCTTCCCCAGCAGCCAGAGACGCCCCTCATTCATCAAACACCGGGAGTGAGCTCTCCCGGCATCCCTCAGCGATACCCGCGCGTCCCGAGAAACAACGTTCAAAAAAAGGAAAAAAAAAAGAACAACTCAACAGCAAGTGGAGAGACGTTGGAGGGAAGGCTACGGCGTGGGAGTGCCTATGTGAGAAAGACGGCGGTTGTGCAGCGAGACGGGAAGCGGAGGTGGAGCGAGACAGGATTGACGCCATATGCTGGCTGCCTTATGTAAACGGTGGCGCTCTCGCCGGTTGTGCGTGCGTCGCCTGTGATGATGCCCGTGCTCCAGAGGAACTCCGGTTTTGCCGGTCTTTCTGGACCCAGAGCTCTCCTCACCTGACCTTCAAACCTGACCCCCTCCTGAACCCCGATGCTCCGCCCCCGGGGGGGCTGTCGGCCCGATTGCTCCAAGAACCCTGCAGCGGGGGTCACCTCATGGACCTCAAAGCATCGAAGTGATGTTATTTTGATGAAATATCCTCGTCGGGTCGCGCTCTAACCTTTAAAAAAAGACATATTTGAGCCCACCTGCAGACGCAGAGATAGTCCACACGCTCCCATTATCATCACGCCGCGGCGGCCTCCTGGGCCGGGCCGGTCCGGGCGTGCTCGGTGGGCCCTTGCTGTGATTATCGGACGCTCGGGTACATCAGGGTAGAGAGGTGGGTGGTCCCAGAACCGCGTTGATGGGCCGCCACCTGCTGCAGGGTCATCGAGCACACTGGAGTGCTCCGTTTGGAAGAGCGTTGCCTCTCAGGACACGCCGTTAATCAAGTCGCACGGCTGGAGTGTGTCCACAATCTGTTGGAATCCGTGTGTGTGTGTGTGTGTGTGTGTGTCTCTCTCTCTCTCCCTGTGTCTTTATTTCTTGTGTCGCGTGCGTTTGGAGGATGCGTGGAGGCGCGCGGCTGCATAAATCTACTGTGGCGTTCCCAAAAAAAGAAGCTCGGCTCTGTCCTCCTTGGGGAAGCAAACAAAAGACTGTCACAACCGCTCGGGCCTCCAGTCTCCGAGGAGCGACAGAGCGCTCTCAGCTCTCGGCCGCCGGTAGCCGAAGACCGCCGCCCGCTGCATCCAGATGAGGGAGGCGAGGTGAGGGGAAGGGGGCCTTCACAAACATCCACTTTGAGGAGGCCCACAATGAGGTCAGTGTGGCCCCGCTGGCGGCGCCTTCATCACGTCGGCCCTTAAATGGCCCTCTTTATTCAGCCGCCAATCGCACCATTAAGACAATCCTCAGGAATACCGAGCCTCACAATCCCAACGTCCTCCTGGAGAACCGGTTCTGAGCCCTTAACAAAGATGTGATATCCACCAGAGCTTGATGGCAGAAGGGAGGGGACCTTGGCCCCTAACCTCACACTCCCCTCATTTTTCCCACTTTGTCCGCCGTCGTCTCTCCATCTCCGAACCATCACTTCACTTGTCCCCTAAATGGAGCACAGCTGGAGGATATTATATTCTGCATTACGCGATAAAAGGGCATTGATCGAGCCGCGAGTGGACGGGGATAAATACACCCATTGATGCGGAGGATGTCCTTGGATCAACCCCCCTCCCCCTCCCCCTCCCCCTCCCCCTCCCAGTTGCAGGGCTGCTCCCGAACACTGGGCGCTCTATGCCTACGTGTGAAGAGGGTCTCTGTGTGCCCTCAGCCGTCACGCTCCGGGAGGAGTCGGCTCGCCGTTGCCGCAGCCTGAGTCAGGGAAGGTTAACCCGGCAGTGGCCAGACCACTTTTCTCCCTTCTAAAAATACGCCGCCCGCCGCAGCGACCCGGCAGTAACGGCATCCGGCGGACGTCAGCGCCCTTGCGCGTGCCGCGCTGGTGCTCTGGCGTGTGGATTACGCCCCCCCCTCACCCTGAGGAGGCGAGGAAGAGTGATGGGGCTCGTGACGGCGACCCTGTCCCATTAATTAACGCAGTTGGCCTGAGCGGTTTGGGGGGGGTTTGGGGCGGGCTGACCTCCATGGGTCGGTCCCGGGACATCGAAGTCGGGAACAAAAGAGCGTCGCTTTGGCTTTCGTCCTGATGATGATGTGGAGCGGAGTTTATTCATCAGTTCTAATCCTCTGACATATTTTCTCCTTCCATATATAAACAATCCACGCAGCGCTGGAGATGTCTGTTCTGGGTCACACCAGTCTTAATTTTCAGCTGTCACTCATGTGAGTTAAATATTCATGGCGGCAGGGTCCTGTTCCTCCGTGAATAGATTTGCCAAACTGGGAGCCTGGCGAGTGCACGATGCCGTGCTTTAATAGATCATCTTGAGAGAGAAAAACAGTTTGAAGAGTAAAATTTGTTGGGTTTTTTTTTTTTTTTTTTTGGTCAAAAGTGGACTCGAAAAATGGTGATTTTTTTTTTTTTTTTTTCTTGTCTCTCGGTATCCAGAGCCGATGCGTGCGCTGCGGGGCCTCGCCGCCACCGACATCCAGCCCCGGCAGCTGTCCCTGCAGTGGGAGGGGCTGGCCTTCAACCTGACGCGCTGCCACACCTACTCGGTGTCGCTGTGCTACCGCTACACCACGGCGGGGGGCGGCGGAGGTCACAACACCACCGTGCGCGAGTGCCTGGCGGTGGAGCACAACGCCTCGCGCTTCACGCTGCGCGACCTGCCGCCGTACCACAGCGTCCACGTCCGTCTGTCTCTGGCCAACCCGGAGGGAAAGAAGGAGGGCAGAGAGGTCATCTTCCAGACTGACGAGGACAGTAAGTCTGAGGAGGGCGTTGGGGGCGGAGTCGAGCGAAACACTGAAGAGAAATTAGAGACCAAATAAATAGAATAATTAGTATTGGGATTGTCAAAACCTGGTTATTTCAGGATCCTCAGCTGTGAGGATGAAGATATATTACTTTTCACTTTGCGTCTGCAGGTTCAGCAAAGAAATAAACCAATAAACCGGCTCAATTGTAGTCATATATACCTGCAACCGTCCCAGATTTAAGCCCTCAGAACTGCTGAACGTCCTCTGAGCTCCACTCAGAGAGCCGACTCAGCAGTACTGAGCCGTTCTGTAGCCAGAGGCCTGAACGCGCTCTCTTCCTCGCATCCACTGTTGGGAAACAAGAAAAAAAAAAAAAAAAAAAAACCTTATCACGCTCTAATATTGGATGCGGTTGCGTTTACCGTCAACCCGCTGCCACCGTGAAGCCAGTTTAACAGCGAGGGTCTGACATGTTCATTAATATATTTCATCTTGGACTGGCAGCTGATGAAAACGCCGCATCCTGCCTGCACCCGCTCGCTCTCCCGGCACCACCGCGGCTGCATAATTGATGCAGTTCATAAACGAAATTGCCCTCGTCTGCTGGCGTCCTCCCGCTCGCTCCAGCTGTCAGAGTGGCCCGCGCCGTCCGTGGTTCCAAGGCAGCGCGGTGCTCATTTCTGCTGTATTGGTGTGGGAGGGGGACTCATTGTGGTTGGGGGGGTGATGGCTTGATTCTTATTTTGTCTGTTATAACTATTCCTCAGTTCCTGGAGGGATAGCTCCCGAGTCTCTTACCTTCACCCCGCTTGATGATATGATCTTCCTGAAGTGGGAGGAGCCTGTGGAGCCCAATGGTCTGATTACCCAATATGAGGTGGGTCCCTGTGTGTGTTTGTGTTTGTGTTTGTGTGTGTGTGTGTGTGTGTGTGCGCGCGTCTGTGATTTGACAAAGGTAGGTATGTAATAATGACCAGACATTTTCATTAAATCTTGAAAAGGTTATTTATATGTTTCATAGACATTAATATAAATATTTCCCTGTGTTAGACTGATTCATAGATATTCCAATTATTGTTGTTGGTTTTGTTGCAAACATGAAAATAACCCTGAGATGTTGTTAAGCCATTTTGGGAGCGAGCTATTATTAAAGTGTCTGTTCTCTGTTTTCCTAGAATAACAATAAATGTCTCGTCTTCGGGTGACAATATTAAAAGTTCCTTCAAGTAAATGTGAGCTGTGCAGTTTCATTACAACCATAACAACAGTAACAAAAGAAAGCTGAAGGAGATGACATCTGCTCCCCTGTAACCCTGATCATTCTCCTTAATGGGCGACTCGTGTGTTGAGTCTGGGTGATGTTTGCAGTAAACCATCAGCTTCCTCTTGTCCAGTATTCCCTCCTCCTCCTCCTTTTCCTCCTCCTCCTCCTCCAATGTCGCCTGAAGGATGCTATTAAACAGGATTTGTGCTCTGAAATGTAAACTGAAGACCACACAGATGTGGGCTTTTTTTTTTTTGTTGTTTTTGCCGAAAATCCTTTTCATTTCCCTCAGATTGAACCCCCCGCCGCTCCCTGCTTCGTGTCCGCCTTTGTCGAGGAAACGCGTCTGCCCGTGTTTGCTCGCTGGGCGGCTCATAAATCCTCGCACTCCTCACATAATCAGGAATTAAGCGTTTATGATAAACGACGGAGCCCCTGCTCTGGCTTAAGCGACATCTGAAGTGTGTGTGGGACGCGTAATAATACGTGATGAGCATAGTCAGTCGAGTGTTTATTAACAGCTCTTCTGCCTGTAGGACTCTCTGTCAGATTTTATGCTCACCCAGGTCATCCCATTTATGTCTTCGGTTTTTAACTCCGTCCCCTTTATCCAGTGTCTGAGTACGCATCCTCATGAGAGCATCACTGACAGAAAGATGAGGAAAAACTTTCAAAGCGATTTCACTTTTAAAGGACTCTTGTGGCCAGCGCTTTCTGTATGTTAATTGAAGTCATAAACACTTAGTCATATTGATTCGCTCACTCCAATTTGCTTTTATTTATTTATTTTGAACGGTGGAGTGTTCCCGGTCCTTGACCCTCCTAATGCATTACTGGGACACAGAATGGTTGCCACTCTAAATATTTTGATGAAAAAGCGTGAGGCTGAACCAGTCATCCAGCCCGATTCTTCTTCATCTTCGTCGATGTTTCCCTTTGGAGCAGATCAGCTACCAGAGCATCGAGTCCTCCGATCCGGGCATCAACGTCCCCGGGCCGAGGAGGACGGTGTCCAAGCTGAGGAACGAGACCTACCACATGTTCTCCAACCTTCACCCGGGGACCACTTATCTGATCTCCGTACGAGCGCGCACGGCCAAGGGCTTCGGGCAGACGGCCCTCACTGAAATCACCACCAACATCTCAGGTATCGACGCCGCTCGCTCTGTCTCTCGCCCCCTCTCTCCGAGCTCTACGTGGAGCTGGCAGACAAAAACGTAAACGGGTTACAGCTCCGCTCCGAAGCTTCTCCCTCACTGATGATGTGGCGCGTACCCCCCCCCCCCATCACCACCACCAACGCCCCCCCCCCCTCGTGCACTATATTTAGGATCTGGGTTTTTCCTCTCGTTTTCATCTTTCTCTCTTCACACTTGCAGAACTATTCCTCCGGAGTGTGAGAGCTATTTCCATCGCTTCCCTACACTGGTGACACACTGTCAACCTGCAGTCCTCGAGACATAAATTAGATCATTGAAAGAGGGGAGACAACACGCCACTGTGTGCTCCGTGTAAAGAAAAGATGCCGCGCGTTCTGGGGACCAGAATTTCACCTCAGAGAGTCTCTCAGCTTATTATTTGTGATAGAAATCTTGCCTGCGTGTTTCCTTTTCTTTTTAATGATGCATTTGTCCTCGTTAAGGGATAGGATTACAACTCACCCGCGCCGCCCTCAACCTCCCCCACGTAATGTATGTATTTACTCGCTCTTCTCCTCCCGTGTCTGCACACTGGGGTCAGGTCGGTTTAATTATAGATTTAGAGCACAATCACTACTCGCAGGCAGAGTGCTGGCGCCACGCCAGGCCGCAGATGGAGCGCCGAAGTCTCTGCTCATCATCCTCAACCTCCTCGGCTGGCCCACGGTGCGGAACATCCGCTCGCGTCCAGCGCCTCTCGGATCACACACACCTTCAGCGGCTACTGCTGCCTGCGGGAGGAACCCCCTCCACGGAGAGCATGGCTCTGCCCGTGTCCTCATAAGCGCACACGCACACACACACACACACACACACACACGCACATACACACATCCTTGTACGTCTGTCTTTGCGAGGACGTCCATTGACAGAAGGTCCCAGCCCCTCAGCAAAGAAACCTAACCTAAACTCAATTCTAATCTGAAACAGCATTGTGAAGACCAGTCAAAATGTTCTTCCTTCCCAAAAATGTCCTCAGTGTGATGGTAGAATGAGTATTTTGGTGCTCAGTATGTAGCAAGTACAAGAACACACACACACACACACACACACACACACACACACACACACACACCCAAACAGTCGTCATTCGCTGATATCAGTCTTGGTCAGCAACTGTCGTGATTGGACAAACAAACAAGTTTCCCCTAATGAATGAAGGTCTTTTCCTGCTCCAGCCATAATTTAATGTGATCATAATTGATTCGTCGTGAACGGCTCGCTCTGCCCCCCCCTCGCTAATTGACAAATGATGTTTAAGAGAAATGCGCCGGCGTATCTCCAGGGAGGAGCGCCACTCGATCCAAGTCCCTTTGAAAAAAAAAAAAAAAGAACCCTGTTCAATTTATCCTCACTTGCGTGGCTGTTAATTGGATTTATATTCGAGATAACTAGACGGGAAATTCAGACAGTCGTGTGGATACGAGGACATGAGATACGGACTGGATCACTGCTGCCAGTAATTTATGCAGGGATGGCTCTGAACTTGTTTATGTGGCAGAGTCTGTTTTAACTGAATTAAAGTTCCATAAATGATCGCTGGTAATGGGCCCTGTGTGTGCGTGTGTGTGTGTGCGCGTGCGTGTGCGTGTGTGGGCGTGTGCCTTCATTAAATACAGTTTGACATGCAGGTGTGCTGCTTCTTTGTGTCCTCAGCTCCCACATTTGATTATGGAGACATGCCGTCCCCCCTCAGCGAGACCGACAGTACGATCACCGTCCTGCTGCGGCCCGCTCAGGGCAGAGGCGCCCCCGTCAGGTAGGGGAGGTGGGGGGGTGCGGTGTAACCGCCGCAAACGTCTTCTGTTTGGTCAGGGCGGCGGGTTGAAAGAGCGTGTCTGTGTCTAGCACCTACCAGGTGGTCGTGGAAGAAGAGACGGGGAAGAAGGTGAAACGGGAGCTGGGCCTGCAGGAGTGCTTCCCGCTCCCGATGTCCCACGGCGAGGCCCAGGCCCGGGGAACGCCGCACTACTACACGGCGGAGCTGCCGCCCAGCAGCCTCCCGGAGGCCAGCCCCTTCACCGTCGGGGACAACCACACCTACAACGGTTACTGGAACAGCCCCCTGGACCCACGCAAGAGCTACCTGGTCTACTTCCAGGCCATGAGCAACTTCAGAGGGGTGAGTGAAGGGAACGCCGCCGCGGCAGGAATGGCGATGCTTCATCAGCCGGATGTAGACATTAGTATTCAGGATAATTCTAAGCCAGCGTGGAGTGGTGTTAATGAGTATCTGCGCTCACTAATGCTGCGGCTGACGCCGCGAGACAGTTGGCTTTGTCTGGGCTCACAAACCTCGAAAGAGCGTTTGAGCTGTGAAAGGGTTGCTCGAGGAAATGCATCGAGCTCGCCGTGTAACTCTTTAGGAATGATGTATGTTTCTCTCCAGCTGCTTTGATTCCGTGCAGGGGAGGCACATCTGAAACAGGGAATTACTCTGATGCATGACTTCCAGCCAGCACAGCTCAGATTAGCTGGATTTCCTCCGAGTCAACAACGTCCTTAAGTCCATTTATTTGCCAATTCCCCGTCTTCTCACACGTGGGTTCCGTTCTTTTGGAATTTTACCTGCAGACCCTTCACCGTTCGCTGACCCTTATGTTCTTTAGTCGCCCAACCAGTCTCGGTTTGATTGCTTTACCGTCCTTTCCACATCACATTATTTCACCCTAATTCCATTACAAGACAAGCTGCTTCCTGGATGAGGGAATTACTTGAGGATAATTGGGCACAGCCGGGGGTGATCGGAGGGCCAAGCTGTAGCAACACCGCAGGTAAATGTCGCCACGGGTAACCAGTCGTTCCCTCTTTTTTTTTTCTTTTTTTTTTTTTAACGTACAGTCCAAACACAAAAGAGTCGGACGAATGCGGAAGTTCTGCAGCCAGGCAGAGCCGGATTAGATAGGGGAGGTCGGGCTTCACCGGCGGATGGGATTAGGTTTTGTTTTGCCTGGCGGGAGGCCAGCACCCGTCAGCCAACTCACAGAACCCCCCCACCACCCCCCCACCACCACCACCACCACCACCACCCTTCTCCCCCCGGCGTTCCGGACAGCTCCACGTTAGCCTACAAATACAGTAGCGGCTGTGCAGAAACGTGGGCTCTGGTCCTGCGCTGGTTCCGCATGACAGAAACCGTTCCCGTTTGAAGCTGCAGACGGCTGACCTTTGTCAGCGTCAAGTCTTTGTTGTCGGCTTTATATTTCCTCTTTTGATGCGCGGCGCTTGTGTTTGTTGAAAGGCTCGTGATTCAGGCCAGGCTCAGCCGGATTGAGATAATATAAGCTGACAACAGGTTCCGGGAGCGGATCGGCCGAAAAAAGTTTCAGCGGAGACACAATCAGAAATAATTCCCCGATGACGAGGTGTGGGACCTCACTGAAATTGTTGGTCGGGCCCACTCGGGATTTCTCCCTCGGCCCGCTGTTGTGACGGCGGTCACCGCCACGCGTCAAAGAGTCATTAAAGTGATAAAACACGCGCTGGTGAGAAAGGCTTCAGTGGTTCCTGAATGGCTTTCGTGTCTTCGCGCTATTCCCGCTCCTCCTCGAGTGTGCGCTTACTCGTGACTCAGCTCCCAAAAAAACGGAGGTCGGAAATAGTCGTTTCAGCATGGAGGATGTCCGTTTTGAGTGGCAACAGAAAGGAGAATCAGCCCCCCCCTTAGGGGGAAGGGGGTATTCACACATGCTAAATACCCACAGAGTCACAGGCAAGCCTCAACGGCTGATGGGAATGGTACTTGAGAGTAACACACACACACACACACACACACTCTTGACTGGGCTTGACTGATGTGTGTCCCACAGACCATCACCATATTCCGTCTTAATGGGGAGGGCATCATCAGAGGTCCATCAGCGACGATCAAACCTGTTATTGTCAGGAAGAGAGATCTTCTAACGGCCTCTTCACTGATGGTAGTAATTGGCGTAATTGTGCCGTGACAGGCGTCTGCAGATCTTCGTGCGGTAATGCGTCTCTATCGTCTTCAGGAGGTGGCGGGATTGAATTGGATTACCGTCCTGGATCTCATTAGCGCTGTTTGACAAAGGTCCTTTTCAGAACACCGCGATGTCATCAGCAGAGATTTCAGTAAAATTAATTCTTTTCATAGCTGCGCGCTGGTCTGAATCCGTCCTCTTAATTATATTCGCTCTCCTCTAGCACCCCTCCCCCTCCTGAAACACCTACAGCTCTTTGATTTTTAGATATTTTTGCAATTTTGTTTCTGTCAATAGGACATTCTTACTCAGAGGCTATTGCTCCATTTAGTCAGAGTTCTTCTCCCTGTGGCTTCACACCGATGAACTAAACTGTGCTGTCTTTAGGGGTCAACGCCCTCAGATTTTGTCAATTTTCGATTGAATTACAGGCTTTCCTGCATCCTAATAAGTCATGAAACTGTGTTTTAAATACAATCCCCGTGCATTAGACTCCACAAGTCTCCTCTGATGCCTTTTGTTTTTCTCTCTTCTCTTCAGGAATCAAGAATAAACTGCATCCGCATCGCCCGCAAAGGTAATTAAAGAAGCTCTGTCCAGTTCTCACACACTGACCTTGAAAGCATCATGAAGGAAGTGGAGGCAGGAGCTGCGTGAGCGTCGTCTGGTCTTGTGTGTGTGTGTGTGTGTGTGTGTGTGTGTGTGTGTGCGTGCGTGCGTGTGTGTGTGTTTGGTTCTGTATCCACGCTGGTTGTTTAGCTTGAGGAAAGGACAGCGCTCTGGGAGGGATTAGAGGTCAGGCTTTCATCCGGGGGCGGGCGCTGGGCCCCACCGTATCAAAAGCCCGTTCCTTTGTTGTCGGCCCACTCGAAGGCCGCCTCTGCAGGCTTTGACCTCAGCTCCGTCCAGAAATGTCCTCCACATCAAAACTTCCGACCGGAGCCACCCCGGCGCTCCCCTACGCTCGCACCTCGTCTTCAGGATTCAAAGGGACCCGAAAAGGTCAAGAAAATTGACTCTAAGTCCTGATGGCAGAGAGCTCCTCCGCCGCAGTGCACTGTCAGATCCCGGAGAATAAAATCCGTATTTATACTTAGCAGAGCTCAGTGCGGGAGTACCGGGGCCTTCGCCAGCGAATCAGGTTTAAAAGGGAATGAGATCGGTCGGTCAGGGATTTCTTCATTATAATCAAACCTCTTTTCCCCTGAAGCGCCAAACAGTCGGAGGAGTTTCACGTGAATAAACGCGACGAAAGGGGAAAAAAAAGGGAAAAACACGGATTACCATCATTTCATCATCCGTACTGAGCACAAGCAAACAAACGAAGAACCTAAACAGGAGAGGAATGTGCTGTGACGGGGTCAGAGGTCGGTTCATAGCGCGTGCCCCCCCCCACCCCCACCATTGTTGCATCCTCCGCATGGTTGGATCCCGAGCTCTTCTATCACACAGCCCATCACCGGCGCGGAGTGGAGGCAAATATTCTGGCGTGGATAACAAAGCTGGAGATTACATTTCAACTTCCAGGTGACAGTTTAATTAAGGATCCTCTGGCAGGCTCAGCACGACAATACACTTCCATTTCCCCTCTAAGTGCCAATTTCCACCATTGGGCAGCTGGCAGGTGCATGGATTCATGCGGAAATCTATTTCCTGCTCGTGTTGGCCCTAATAGAAATTTGTGGGGCTAAATGTGGTGAAAGCGTGTTACGTGTCCAAAACTTCTGCAATCACAAAATCGATTTTTCACCCCCTCATTTGCATGTGCGCTGTTTAGTGCACAGGCAGCACGCGCCGGAGCGGGAGCGCCCGCAAGACTCGCATCCAGTTCTGTCTTTTAAAGATCGAGGCCGAGGCGGCGTGGGCGAGGAAGACATATGGAGTTTGCTGTTTTCACATTTTCTGCTGCCCCACATGTGGGGCTGCAGGACAGGCCTCCTCCGCAGGCCTGCTCCAGAAACACTGCCCCATCGGGTCGGAGGGGCTGATTTCAGGCCTAGTGGGCACGCACACACACACACACACACACACACACACACACACACACACACACACACACACATTGATGCACACCTGATTATGATATAAACATGATAACATCTGGATCACAAAAGTTTGTATTGAAAGAAGAAATCCCTCAGAGGATTGCAGGTAATGCAGGTAAACTGGAACTGATTAAACTCCACAGTCATGCCTCACACACCACGCTTCATATCTCAGATTTATGGCTATCACTTTATTTTCTGCTTCTATGTGATTCCTCCATTACTTTTCTGTAAACAGCAGAATAAATCTTTCCTAATCTCCTTCTGACGTCCCAACTTTTGTTCTGTAACTCATTTTCTTTTGTTTTATAGAAGTTGCCATTATTTACACACATGCATGTGTTTTGTGTGTGTGTGTGTGTGTGTGTGTGTGTGTGTGTGTGTGTGTGTGTGTGTGTGTGTGCGTGTGTATGTGTGATTTTCTTTTTTCCTCCTTCTAGCGGCGTGCAAAGACCAGCGTAAGGCCCTGGAGGTCTCCCAGCACTCGGAGGAGATGGGTCTGATTCTGGGGGTGTGCGCCGGAGGCCTGGTGGTCCTCATCCTCCTGCTGGGCGCCGTCATCATCATCATTAAGAAAGGGTAAACATGGGCCGACGGGCACGGCCCTCGCCTCATTATGCACCATCACATCCCCTCTCTGCGCTGTTTCCCCTCTCCCGGTTCTGTTTTCGGAGGAGCTCGGAAGTCTCTCCCGTTTACTCACACCGGAGTTTCATTAAAGGCCAGGCTTGCTCGAACACGGATGCGACTCTGCTCTGGCTCCGCCCCCCCCCCTTCACCGTGCGCCGGTGGGACTGAGCGGTTCTTACCCGTGGCGCCTATCTGAGTGTGAAGTATTTAATTAGCAGCAGAAACAATTCAATTAGTCGCCTAATTAGAGACCCCAAGCAGAGGGCTGACCCATAAATGAGATGGAAATTGGTCGGGAAAAGGTGTGCTTTTGAAGATTATTAGCCGGTAATCCCACAGGTCCACTACAGATCCGGTAATACTCTTCGGTATTTACTCAGCGGTGTCTCCGGGCCAAATTCAGACTTGACCCTTCAAACAATGATTGGTTGAGGCCTCCAGTGATGAATGAGGGGCTCCAGCCATCGTTGGGCTCAGGGCGTCCGAGCTGGTCGACTCCTCGGCTCAGACTGCTGATGAGAGGCAACTCTCCAGCCTCGACCCGAGACACATGTTCGGCGGAAGGAAGCGCGCGTTTCTCGTACCCGCCCCATCCCGTCGCTCGCTCACATCAACATTCTCTCTCTCTCTCTCTCACTGTAATGGATGCATTCTGCCCTCAGCTGACATCGCTTTTACCGCACGTCTCTTCTTTCTTTGATTATTTTCCTCCTGTCCTGCGTTCTTGCCAGGAGGGACTACCGCTCTTACTATCCGTAAGTGATGCCACCACTTCTCATGCTTGTTTCCAGCCATCGTTTACGCGCCTTTGTTCTGGCTGCCAGTCATTCCTCCATATTTTGTCCACACGCTCCTCTTTTTTCTCTGTCCCATTTCCCGCCCTAATTCCACATTCTGTTGGTCCCCGATCAGGAAACCTGTCAACATGAATAAGACGCCCATAACGTACCGGCAGGAGAAGAGTCACCTGGGTTCCATGGAGCGCAGTTTCGCAGATCAAAGCACCCTGCAGGAAGATGAAAGGATGGCCCTCTCCTTCATGGATGCCCACACCTGTGGCACACGCGGTACGACCGATGCGCCGCTAGCGCCCTGTCTGAGGCCTGGTCTCAGGCAGCTGCGCAATGTTGCGCTTGACGTTTCGCCTGACTCCCGTCCGCGTCTCCATCGCAGGCGACGCCCGCAGTTTGGTCAACGAGGCCAGCAGCCTGCTGGGAGGGTCCCCGAGGCACCAGTGCGGACGCAAAGGCTCGCCCTACCACACGGGGCAGCTGCACCCTGCCGTGCGCGTGGCCGACCTTCTCCAGCACATCAACCAGATGAAAACCGCCGAGGGTTACGGCTTCAAACAGGAGTATGAGGTGAAAGGGCGCTTTAACGTTCCTCCCCAGCCTGCTCGCGCTTGCTTCACCTGCGCGCCGCGGTAGAGTTCGGTTGGTGTACAGTTGACGTTGAAGGTGAAAGACAGCAGTAAGACTCAGGTCACGCTCCGCTCTTTACTTGTGCGTGTAACTTTCCTCAACGGATCATCCGTCCTTTGGCTGCGCAGCGGCTTAACTGCGTGGAGGCAGCAGCGGAAGGCTTCAGCTCTGAAGGGTCTTTCTGAGTGCTTCCATGGCAACTGGAAGGCTTCGTCTCTGGAAGAGGCCTTAGTTCCCTCCTGAGGGCTCGACTCAGCTCCGGTTTGTCAGTATACCTGCAAATCTGCGACCCCAGGGTCGTCCTTATCAGCTGCCGAGAGCTTCGCTCCTGCTCCCGGAACAACGGTGGTACACCAAGATTCTCCCGGTGTCCCGGGCGCCCTGCCCTGCTGATGCTGGCGGCGGGCGAAAAAACAAACCTCGTTTGGTCCTTGGCTCAGAGCTTGTTGCCACAGGGGCAAGACTGTTAACTCCTTGTCCCCGGTCTATGCAGCCTCCCCACCAAAAGATCTTTCTATATCATTTTGAAGTTTAATCCATCATCTGTTCTATTTCACAGGGAAGATAAAGGCGGATGCTCTCCCTCCAAACAGACCTGTGGTGGAGCGACTGATTGATGCTTATAGAAAATCATATTCTTCCTTTCATAAACAGAAACCTGGATTCCAATAAATCCTGGTTTAACATCCTGCTAAGCAACCAATCCCTCACACATACACACACACACACCAAAGTGTTTTACAAAGGCAAAGAAAGATGCTCAAAGTTTTGATATAACACTTTACGCCGTGTGATGTGGTCCAGTTTCCTGGGGGGGTTAGTGAGGAGGCTACCAGAAAGTTTGATTTGAAGAGGCGGCTCTTTGAGACGGATTCAGTAATGAGGACATGAAAAGAACACAGGGATAATTGGATGATGGTATTTTAATGACATCACGAACGGGACCAATGGTTCGGGATCTTGTGAAGGTGAGCGTGTGATGAAGAGCCTGAATTTTCCTGTTTAACGGTCTTTAATGGCTGCACTGATGGAGAGAAAGGGGGAGGGGGGCGACGTTAACTCAAACAGGTCTCGGGAGCAGTGGGAGGCTATCAATCCTCCTCTGACATCATCCGCGTACCCTCCGATCCACCCACCACAATTAATTAGCCAGGTTAAGCAGGCGTCCGACGCGGCCGCATGAATAAATCATCCTCACCGGGGTCTGAAGGAGACCTCTGCCGTGACAGCGGGCCTAATGAGGTCCGCAGCCTCTGGAGCCGTTTGAGCCGCTGGACTTGGTGCCTGCCGCTAACCGTCTAGGGTGGGAGAAGAAAGGGAAACTGGAGTCTGGGGGAGGGTGAAGGAGACGCTGTATTATTTACATCCAGCATGAGAGGTAAATAATAAAAGATTTACAACGCCGCCTCTGGCTCCTCTGAGACTAACAAGGCCTCACAACGTTCTGATCGTTATGATCCTCAGAGCCGAGGTCGGGTTCGGGGGCGTTTGGGACGACTAGGTCCCGTCTTCGTCACAACCTCGAGGGGAGCCGCCGGAGACCCGAGGTCCAGCCCTGTCCAGCGCAGGGGAATTTGGACACGCACCGCGCCGGCACGAGTGAACTTTTCCCAAACTTTTAATTAGCGAGCCAGGGTCCTTTGTACGGCAGCGCTGCTCCGGGGCTCGATTCGGACATGTGAATGAGATACACACAAAGAAATGAGATGAAAGACCGGTCGGAGAAAAGTAATCTCGCGTACAGCGCTTGGAAAAGATAAAAGCAGGTGGTGAAAACAGTCCTTACAGACAGTGATCGGCACTCCACCGGTTTATTTTGGAGAAGTACCAGGGGTGCCGCGGTACATTTTAAGTATCTGTGCAAAGCGAAGAGGCTGGGTTCAGAAGTGATCGGCAAGCCTCCGCTGAAACGGGCCAACAGCTGGAGATCTCTGCAGAATTTGCCTGGCAGAGGCCCGCTGCCTCGCGCCACAGGCTTCCAGCCCAGCTTTGGATCACATGTGCAAAACATCTTTGTTTTCCAAACACTGCTTATCCCCCCCCACCACCACCGCTGGAGTGGCTGCTTCCTCGCTTTGCGTGCTTCAAAGCGCACAATGGAAGGCCCAGAGCCCCCGAGCAGCTCCGGGAGGCCGAGAATGGAGCTCGTGCCCCGGTGTGTCTGTCCTGTTCGCCCGCGTCCTGTGACATTAATGAGAGTGAAAGGCCGACTTTCGTCTCTGGATAACGGTTCTCCCCTCTGGAACTCTCCTGGCAGACTCGTTAAACCATCCCTCGCGGACAAAACACCCTCCAAACGATCGATGCGCACCTCATTTTTTGTGTTTTTTTTTCCCATTATGTGGAGAAAAAAAACAGAGTCTGGCAGCCACAGAGTTTTCCCCTTTGTTTTGGACACCTGTGTTTTATAAAATTATTGATCAAAACTTTACAGTGAGTTGTAAGTGCGTCTGCAACTGTTCCTGATGTCTCTGACTTCCCGTTCCAATGCTGGGGGCCTAGTTGATGTCGTTGAGGGGAAATCACAGACACAATGAAAACCCGGATGGGTGTTGAGATGTCGAAAACGTTGCTCTCTAACTGGAGGGGCGTCATCGTCAGCAGCGGCGTAATCGCTCCTCCACAGGTCCACGTCATCCTCAACCCCCCCACCCCATCAGAGGTTGGGTGTCCTAAATTACGAGGTTAAGAGGGAGGAGGCAGACGTCGAGTTGAGCGACGAGGACGCTGATGAAAACGAGGCGTCCGGAATGAGTCTGAAGAGTTTATGGGAACAGGGGGAACATCTGAGGAGGGTGTAATCCCAGTGAGGATTTGGCTGGTTGCTGACTCGCTGTGGCGAAGAGGGGGGGGGGGCTGTGTTGTAATCCTCCGCTCAGCATGCAGACCCCGGCAGGGTTTCGCCAAATTCCTGGATTGACAGAGAACCATGGGGAGAGAGGGGGGGGCAGTGTGGGTATTTGTGTCTGCGTGGGCGCGTGCTTATTTACTCATTTATTTGCTTATTTTTACTTTGTTCTGTGAGCTGAAATGAGTCCGTCCATGGGTGTTTACAAGGGGGGCTTATGGTGATGTGCTGGTTAAGAGCATGCAAATGGGTGGATCACAGGGGATTGAGCTGTGCTGCTGACTGATGGTGTATAAGAAGGTGTGAGACGTTCTCCTCCGCTTCACCCACATAAAGAGCGTGTTGGGGAGATCTCTTTGTGTCCTTTTTAATGCTGCATCCAGCTGTTTTGCGGCCAGTTGTGTAATTTCAACCAGATTAGCTCCAGAGGTTGTTAATGAATGCAGATTTATTAATGTTTTCTCCTTAAGAGGAGAATTAAATGCGTTTTGTAACAATCTGGCAGGTCCCTTCAGGGGCAAAACCGGGCAGAAGCGAGCGAAACGGTGAAATTAAAAAGAGTCCAGTTTTGAAAAGGAAGGCAGATTTAATTACAAAGTCAACAGTGGTTCATTACCGACCAATTTCTGAGCTAACAGGGTGGGCTGGGAGCGCTGGTCATTTCAGAAATGAAGCCCTTAAAAACTATCTGCAGAGACCCAGAATAGCTGCCACAACATTCCCAAAAGCAGCCGTACGGAAGCACCGGTGACCCACACGCAGGGCGAAGCCTCACATATTAACCGAATCAGGAAAGCAGGAGTGGCAGCAGTCACAGAGTCAGCACACAGGTTCACCATGACACACCATGGGGGCGTGGACGCAGACTCCCAGAGCTGAAGGTCGCATGGAGGTCAGTTGACCTTGTAGAAAGAGGGATGACGCGAGGATTTAAGAAGTCCCGCGTGTTGGTCCGAGGTGAAAATAATGACACACGAAGTGCGTCTGACGTGAGTGCCTGTCGTTGCTGGACTGCTTGTCGGTTTTTCTGCAGCGTCGCGAAAATGTCTTTCACCTTTTGTGGGGAGGCTTCGTTTGTTAATTATTCGCATGTAATCCTCCCAGCATCCAGTTTTCGTTTGTCAGACTGAGTATTTGTGAGAGCTGTGATCGGAGTCCCAGGGAGCCTCGTTAATGGCGCCTCGTCTCCTCCCGTCTGCAGAGCTTCTTTGATGGCTGGGACTGCACAAAGAAGAAGGACAAAACCAAAGGGAGGCACGACACCTTGCTGGGATGTGAGTCCCCGGGAAGCGCTCTGAGTCGCCCGCTTAAATCCCGCCCTTTTCCAACAGCCCTGCTTTCTCTTCCATGTCCCAGATGACCGCCACAGAGTCAAGCTCCACCCACTCCTGGGAGACCCCAACTCGGACTACATCAATGCCAACTACATCGACGTAAGTCCGATCCCGCCCCATCCCCCACCGCCTCCGTTGTCTCCGCACGCGCGCCACGCAGAGCTAAAGTCCATCTCATCCTCCTGAGCTCACCGGTCTGACTTTCACCTGGAGCCTTTCATCCAATCAGAGCAGCAGAAAAGCCCTCCTGTTGGTGTGTCCCCCTCATGTCGTCTTGTTAGTCCATTTGAAGCCCAGCAGAGGACTTAAACCTCCCCAGCCCCCCCCCACCCCCAGCCCCCCCACCGCCCCTCCCCACCCCAAGCATGATTGGACTTTATTCAGTCACAGGGAGCGCGTGTGCGTCGCCTCGCTCACACGTGGTCACGTTCATCGAGCTGCAGCAGCCCGGAGGACGGCGGACGTCCGTGTTTAGACAGCAGCGGTGACGCTATTAACGAAAGAACTCAAACCAGATGGAAAAAAAAGAGTCACGTCAGGGGACGTCTGGCATATCTGATGTGATTAGATTTATTTTTCATGCCTTTCGACTTAAAACACGCCGACGATCGGAGGTTTTAAAGCTCTAAACCTTCATGAAAAATATATTTGGATGAACAGTGGGAGAAAAGTATGAAGTTGAGCTGATTTTTGGCAGATTTAGGCCAAATTCTCTCCCGGCGTGGCTTTGTTTCCCGCCCTCATCATTTATTCCTGGGGGACGGCGCTTCAAGGGGTTTGTCGGTTGCTGCGAGGGTGTCCATTAGTGTTGCGGTCGCAGCGATGCAGGCGTGGGGGGGGGTGGCTCAGGAGGGACGTCGGTGTCAGCGGCCTGACCGCAGACGGGAGTGCTCGTGGCTGCGGTCAAGTCAGCACGGTTCGCCCCCTCGCTCTCGGACTGGAGCCAGAATGGAAGGTTCTCCCGCAGCACGCCGCCTCCCGGCCTGCGCCATTCTCATGATGCAACAGAGGGTGTGACCAACATCCAGCAGTACGGACTTGGCCGGAAACCAGATGATAAACCCCCAAAGAACCCCCCCCCTCACCTGCCTGTTTGTTGCCATGAGTCCTCTTTACCAACTGCTTCTTTCATTAACTGGCCTGTGTGTCTTCTCTTTCTACCCCCCCTCCCCCACTTCCTCGACCTCGGACCCTGTAGATTCGGATTAACAGGGAAGTAAGTACTTCACTGCTCGTTCTTATGCCTGCCATCGCTCTATTTCTGCTCCCCCTCCCCAGTTTTTTTTTTTTTTTCTTTTACTTTCCTAGTTCACAGTTGGTGAGTTTCAGGTTAACACGCACACACACATGCGCGCGCGCACACACACACACAGAGGAGAGGAGAGCCTGCCTCCTCCTAAAGCTAAAGATTTCGAACGGACCTTTCACAGGATGCCCTGATGTCCCTGATAGTCTAGCAGGGAAGAATCAGCAAGTGCAGTTGCTATGGTAACCGTCCTGTTGGAGGCGTAGTGCCAGCGAGGCTGAGAGTTTTGCAGGGGAGTCGTGTTAGCAGGCAGGTGCAGCAGCGCCATCCGTGACTCATGTGTCAGGCTCTACATGTCTGAGAGACGCCTCCCTGAAAAAATAAAAAAATATAAAAGGATATCATCTTGGTGCACACTCTCCTGACTCCGGAGACTGGGGCTACATGAACTGGGATTTTTCCGCCTCCCCTTCCCTCCCCCTCCTCCTCCCGACAGATTAGATAATCCACTCTTATTTTCAGGAGCGCCTCCTTTGAACATTTAGCTCATCTTCCCAGCGCTTGAAAGTCCCTCCGGAGGCCTTTTGTTGTGTTTATTCCCATCAAACTTTTGAGTTTCCATCTCACGGTTCGTGGCCCCCCCCTCCCCCACATGCAAACGTCCGCCATGTATATCAAAGGCTGTCGCCTGCTTTGATCCAGACTTTGTCATCCATGACGCTGATGATATCTTCCTATTCGTGCGAGATATTTTCCCACTCGTGTGACCCGAGCGGAAGAATTCAGCCTCAGTTATTTTTCCGAGAATAACAATGCTGGTTCTGGTCTTGCGTACGCCATCCCATGCAGCACGCATTGCATTTCCAGACAGATTTCGGTCGGCGTCTGTTGGACGACACGCTGCCACACTCTTTCAGGGACTCGGGAATTCAGCCGGTCGGTCCCCCCTGCTGGACTTTATCCAGAAAAGATTCATCCATCCATCCATCAGCATTTCTCACGCTTTCGCCTTAACTCTTCCAAACTCCGCCGTCTTCCGAAGAGCTGTTGATGCGGAGTCAGGAAAAGGTCAGGCGTCGTCTGAAAGTGATATCGGACGTACAATTCCAAGCAGGAGAGAGTGTGTCAGTGTGTGAACAGAATGCCGAGATGAAAGGGGGGGGGGTGCAGAGAGACGACACGGTCCCATACAGCTGTGCCCGAGGCGCAGATGGCTTACTCAGCATGTCATCCCTCTTTTCTTTTTCAGGGCTATCATCGATCCAACCACTTCATCGCCACTCAGGGTGAGTATCCCAGCAAGGCTGTGCCCCCACTCCCCCGAGCCTTTCGCCAAAACCACATTTCAGAGACCAGTAAAGGTGTTTGTGGTGCGTGAGACCTGTTTGATGGCGCGAGTGCCGCAGCGGCATCGATCCCCGGGAAGGCTGATGATTTGGAAGACAGATCTGCTCAATCGGGCTCCTTCCATCTCGGTGACCCGCCGTGGCGGTGGCGGCTTGTTCGTGTCCCGGGGCCGTCAGCCCTCCCTCCATCAGTCAGCCGTGACGTTGCTCCGCTGCTCCCAACCCTGGAGCGGGTCCATCTCTAGAGAAATCCCTGTAGAACATCGCTTAGAGTGCCCCCCCCCCACCTTTCCAGAGTGACGCACCAGCAGTGTTTCTGCCCCTCTCTCACCTACGCGGTTTGGGAGCGCTTCATCATTATATGCCTCGGCTGTTGTTTTCCCTGCTGTGAAGCGTTCCCAGTAACTTTATTAACTGCGTAGTCTTCAGAGTTAAGCACTCCGCCGTGCGAGGAAGGTCACTGGGATTCACACTTTCACAGCAGCAAATCTCTTTGATGTTTTTACTTTTACCCCCCTCCCCCTCCTCCTCCTCCTCCCCTCCCTGCAGGACCTATGGAAGAGACGCTGTATGACTTCTGGAGGATGGTGTGGCAGGAAAACAGCTTCAGCATTGTCATGATCACTAAACTGGTAGAGGTTGGCAGGGTAAGTGATCCCGTCTCCACCTCCCATGGTTGCTTTGATCACCGTCTAATGTGCTGTTCCAGCCTAAAAACTTGGGTATCAAATGTGAATACTGCAGATACACCCATGTATGCTGGAGTCTGGGGCTGCTGTCTTACACTCCAAATTTAGAACGGCTGCAAATTTACAAGTCCAACGAGCCAGAACAGCTAACAGAGAGATCGGACTCCGCTCCAATATGAAACGAACCCGTGTCTCGCTCACGCCCCCACCTCGACGCCCGTCTCCGCCGTTCCGTTCCAGCCGCTCAACAACAATTATCCTCTCCAAAGAGGGGTTTCCAAGGCACTTCCAGAAAGGGCTCTTTCTTCTTCTTTAAGAATTCCTCAGCTGCACGGAAGAGACCGGTGCCTCTTTATGGAACTTGTAAAAGTTTCCGCGCACTAATCGTGTCGTATCGATTTTTCCATTTTTTTTTTACTTGTTTTCGGATTCTTCTCTGCGCCGGTATTAACATAACCGTACATGAACGAGATGGTAATGGCACATAAAACGTACCGTAAAACAACATAAAGGTGTCGTCCCGGCCTCAGATCTATGGCAACGGATGCTCCGACTGCACAGGGTTAATGGCCATTCTGCCGCTGCGCTGCTATTTTCCGCTGCACATAAATACCGGGGGTGTATGAATTTCAGCCGCGGGCTTTATCTTTTGTGATTTTTCCAGGCAAGAAAAATGCATTACCTCTTTGGATGGCTAAAATGACGCTGCTTTTATTTCTAGCAGTAACACCCCATCAAGCCCGGCTCTTCATCCCCAGGTTTCGTGGAAACGTCAAAAAAAACAGGCAGCATGAGCGAATCCACATAACACCTCCGATAATGAAAGAGAAATTACCTCCTTTGTGTTGGTGGAAGAGGTTGCTGCCCTTCTATTCATTATGCCCCTGCCATTAAGGCGATCATTATGTTTTTCAATTTCTCTGCCATGTGAGATGAAATATCTACAAACTCTCACCCCTCCACAGTGAGCTATACACGCGTTCATCTCATCGGCACGTCGATATTGCCGCCTTCCATCGTGTTTGTTGAATTAGCAATGTAAAATTGCCAGAACAAGTGGGCGAGGAGGTAGCAGAGAGGGAGGGACAGATCCCCGATCTGCCAAAGAAGGGAGGAAATAAGAGGCCGCTTTTGGATGTCTGGACTTTAATTCATGATATTCCTACCAAAGATATGGTCTAAGCCTGAAGGTCAACAGCTGTGCTTCATCTCAGCAGCTTTGAGGGCTCCGTCCTTTGAAGAGCGCGGCTGCCGCGGCCCAGAATTGTGCGCTTTGTGCTGGGAGAAAAAGAAATAAAAAAAAAAAAAAAGAGAGTCGCATTTAATCCTGACAGGGAGGCGAGCGTTTAATTCCTGCTGCTCCCCCCTGCAGGTGTCGCAGGGGGATGAAGTCGAGGTTAACCCGCGCCGCTCTTGTGCTTGAACAGGTGAAATGCTGTAAGTACTGGCCCGACGACAGCGAGATGTACGGCGACATCAAAATCACCCTGCTGAAGACCGAGACGCTGGCTGAGTACACAGTCCGCACCTTCGCCCTGGAGAGGGTGCGTTCATTACCATTTTATCTGCCCTGTTTTACATTTGTTAATGCTTCTTGTAATATTCCTGAAATTAGAAGTACAACATTTATAGAGGGGGATTAGATACTTGACAGGATTTACCGCTGATGGGCGCCGAGGCCGTGAGAGGAATTAGACGCACGAATCCACTCTCTCGTGTCTCCGACGCGGATGCGGGAGTGTTGCTGTGCTCCCACCCCCTCCCCCCCACTCCCCCCGACGGCCTCCATCCTGTCAATCTCCCTGGAGATCTCACTTCAGAGCGCCGCCGCCGTGATGACAGTTGCAGGAACGCGGCATAATCAACACGCGCCCTCCGCTGACGCACGCTTCTGCCTGTTCGACTTGTTTTCACGATCTTTGCTTTTGCGTCACTTTCCTTTGTCAAGGAGGAGAAATCGCCCCCTCCCGACCTGTCCTTGAAGCGCCACAGCCTGCATTTGAATGCGATGTTTTGCTCCTAACTCGTGCTGTGTGCCGTTGCAGAGGGGATATTCCACCAAGCACGAGGTGCGCCAGTTCCACTTCACGTCCTGGCCCGAGCACGGGGTGCCGTACCACGCCACGGGGCTGCTGGCCTTCATCAGGAGGGTGAAAGCTTCCACGCCTCCAGACGCCGGGCCTGTGGTGGTCCACTGCAGGTAAGACTACACTCATGGGCAGAGAATGGTGGGGCTGGACCTGGGTGGGGCTGGACTTGGGTGGGGCTGGACCTGGGTGGAGCTGGACCTGGGTGGGGCTGGACCTGGGTGAGGCTGGACCTGGGTGGAGATGGACCTGGGTGGGGCTGGACCTGGGTGAGGCTGGACCTGGGGGGCGCTGGACCTGGGTGGAGCTGGACCTGGGTGGAGCTGGACCTAGGGGAGGCTGGACTGGGGGGCTGGACCTGGGTGGGGCTGGACCTGGGTGGGGCTGGACCTGGGTGGAGATGGACCTGGGTGGGGCTGGACCTGGGTGAGGCTGGACCTGGGGGGGCGCTGGACCTGGGTGGAGCTGGACCTGGGTGGAGCTGGACCTAGGGGAGGCTGGACCTGGGTGGAGCTGGACCTGGGTGGGGCTGGACCTGGGTGGAGATGGACCTGGGTGGGGCTGGACCTGGGTGCATGCTGTCCTAAGGGTGGCGAGCCCCCTGCTGAGCTCCTCACACCTCACATTCTGACCTTTCGGCTCCGGAAATTCATGACCCTCCAGTTTCAGCGGTTTATTCCGTGTCGTAAAGCTGTAAAGTAATTACCTCAAAGCAGGCGATGAAGAAACATCTCGAGGAGCTGGGGATCGGACAGAACAGTGTGCCGCGCACTTAAAGCGATATTGATTTTCCCCGAGGTCTGCCCGTGTCGAGGTGGCGAAAATGTGTTTTGCCGTCCACAGCTGTACATTTATTGCTTCGCCTCCAAATAAACCGACGGTAGCTCCAACTGTACAAGCTCCACCGTGCAGTAAATTACAGGAGCGGACAACACATGAAACGCCTGTTCCTGCCTCTCTCTGCAGATAGCCCCGTTTGATTGGTTATTAAAAGTTTATTATCGCGCTGGACGCTGACGATTTTACCCCTAAATGCATCCCTTACGAGTGGCGAGGGCCTGGCGCGGATACGTCAGGCCCATTCAGGTGTTTACGACTCGACTGTGAAGTGCAAACCGCTGTGGTGTGTTGCAGCGTGGGGGCCGGACGCACTGGCTGCTACATCGTGCTGGACGTCATGTTGGACATGGCCGAGTGCGAGGGCGTGGTGGACATCTACAACTGCGTCAAAACCCTCTGCTCCCGACGCATCAACATGATCCAGACGGAGGTCAGCTCGCGACGCGCCCGGACCGCAGCCTTGTCCCGGACGCCGCCGCCATGTTGCGGCACGGGATGAACAGGAGGCTTCTAAGTGTTTGTTTATGCCCCCTGTTGTTTTTTAAACTCAAACAGCGAGGTTGGTTTGTTATTACATCCCCCCTCTGGGATTTACAGAGAGGTCATTGCAGCAGTTTGAGAGGAATGACTAACAGCGTGAATTAGTCTGCTGTTTTATATGTGTGCATGATTTGCATACCCAACTCTTGTTATGTAAATATGCCTGTTTATTACATCCATAGTCATTTCCAAGGGTGCTTGATTAAAGGCGCTCTGCTTGTTTGTTTACCTAAATGCATGCATTCTGCAGCACCCAACCAAGATTCCACTGCATGTTTAATTCAGAGCAAACAGGACTTTATTTGCACCTACGCGCGCCCTTATCTGCCTCCTCTCACGGCTGCCCTCATTAATGCCACTTATCACCCGCGCGTCCTTTCAGGAGCAGTACATTTTCATCCATGACGCCATTCTGGAGGCCTGCCTGTGCGGAGAGACCGCCATCCCCATGAACGAGTTCGCCGTCGCCTACAAGGAGCTGCTGCGAGTGGACTCGCAGAGCAATTCCTCGCCGCTGCGGGAGGAGTTCCAGGTCAGATCTCTGGCAGACGCCGTCACCATGACCCCCCCCGGTGTCATTCGGTTCAGATGTGCAGCTGTATAACCTGGAACATGTAGACGGCAGCGATGCGCCCACGCTGCCGTAGCTCCGGTGCTAACAATCCCTCCGGCCGTCGGCGGGAAGGTCGGCCTTCGAGTCTGGGCCCGCTCAAGGTTTCTTCCGGTTATGAGAGAGTTTTATCTGCCGCTACTGTTTGTTCAGGGCTCTGGCTCCAGGTTTGTGTAAAAGCACCTGGAGATGATCCCGCTTAACAGAAGCCATGTAAATAAAGTTTATTTGAATTGAATACAACACAAAAACATTTACTGCTGTTATGCATCACGTTACTGCTCCTAATCCGACTGTAACTATTCACTATCCCTAGATCGTTCGTGCTCTTTTGAAAAAAACTTGTGTTAAAATCACATTAATGTTATTTCTGTGGCGTTAACAATAATATAATAATAATAACAACAGCCCATAATGCGACCGCAGCTTTGAAAAACAAAGCCTGAGCGCTCCTCTTTGGTGCTGCTGTGCACGTGCACGTGCAGCAGGACGGTCGCACGCCTGCTGCAGGACATCGATGCGCGCGCCCCCGCCGAGCACAGCAGAGAGCCGAGGAACAGACACGTCCTCAGTGCATCCGAGTGTCCCCGGCGCTGCCGGGGCTCTTTGATTCGGCGCGCGCGTCCCGGAGCACTTTATCGGGCGGCGACGAGGAGCGAGGAGAGCCAACTGTGCTTCCACATGCTTGGCTTCTCCGGCTCGCCTCCCTCTGCGGCTGCAGGAGCATCCACTCTGGCTTTAGCATTTCAAAGTGCGATTGGAAAAGGGCTTCTACTCCCCCTTTAATTTCCTGCTCTTATCTGCATATGAATAATATAAAGCCGTCGTGTGTGATCAGGCTTCTGTACCGTAGGTGGTGTGACACCGTGATTACAACCTTCCCGTCCTTCATACGAGAGAATCCTACACGGGCGGCTTTGATCGTGTAACTTATCCGCCCGGCTCGCTCGCTCAAATCTTCTGTTTGCTTTGCACTTTTGTCAGCCGGCAAACAGCCGTCCGGGATCACCGAGAACAGCTCGTGACTGATCTATTATTAACGATGGAAATACTTATTTTACGTTGTCTAATGTAATCATCGCCGAGGAACAGCGAGTTCATCAAAGAAAATGAGTATTCAATATTTCCTTTTGAATTTTAAACCTAATTACATTCCATTTAATCAGGCACTGGATTAATTTATGCTCTATTCTCTCAAGTTTGTCAGCTTGATATTTGGAGTATTAAAGAATCCTTTAATTAACGTGATTAGAATCTTGGCGTCCTCAGTCCTGCTGCCTTCTGTCGCCTTCTCCGCTCCTCCTCCTCCCGACTCCTCCGCCCATCCTCTCTGCTCCCACTTTTAAACTTTGTAATCACCCCCCCCGGCTTAAACGTGCCCATTTTGCAGACGCTCAACTCGGTGACCCCCCACCTGGATGTGGAGGAGTGCAGCATCGCCCTGCTGCCCAGGAACCGCGAGAAGAACCGCAGCATGGATGTCCTGCCGCCCGACCGCGCCCTGGCCTTCCTGGTCACCACCGAAGGGGAGAGCAACAACTACATCAACGCCGCCCTGGCCGACAGCTTCCACCGACAGGCGGCCTTCATCGTGACCCCCCACCCCCTGCCGGGCACCACGGCCGACTTCTGGAGGCTGGTCTTTGACTACGGCTGCACGGCCGTGGTCATGCTCAACCAGCTCAACCAGTCCAACTCGGCTTGGGTAAGCTGAGACCCGCGCTGGTGAGGGACACCTCGGTTCCTCCAGCAGCCGCTTTGTTCATTAACTTTGAGACTTCCCTGCAACTTTCTCTTCTTTGAAGAGGAGATTTCAGAGGAGATAAAGGCGCTGTTCAGGTAGTTTGTGCTTTGGCTCCAGAAAAGAACTCAGGGGTTTAGCGAGCCGTTCAAGTGTCGCTCAGGAAACAGCCGAATAATCCTCAAATCTCTTCTGAATGGATGAAATAGGATCTCAAATCTCACAGATTCTGAGCAAATAAAATCGCAAGAAAGCTAATTAAACACACGCGAATGAACCCACCGTCACACACTCAAGCCTGAATTAAATTAGAGCAGCTAAAAAAAAAAAAAACACACAAAAACCTTAAATAATCACACTTGCTCTAATATAAAGCTCCCGACTTCCAAGGATCAACATCTTTTAACTCGGAATAATTTGTCCTCCAATAACGAGATGTCCTCATGAGCCGAGGACGGAGGGAGCGAGCCGGCCTTCAGGAGCAGATAAACAGACGAGAGCACCAGCACAATAACGAGTGGACACAGAGACTAAAAACAACCTGCATTCTTCATTACTGCCCAGCAGACAAGCGCTGCGCTCTGAGGCAGGCTGTGGTGCAGCTTTGGTCCATATATTATTTAGAACCTGTGCAGGGCTGATCCTTAATCTCCTTGCCTCAGATTTAATGCGTTATAATTAATGTGTGTATGAATAAACCAGACCTGGTGCGTTACGCCGTATCAAGGCCTTAGACGGCAGCTCCCTGTATAAATGCTCCACTTTTACTCACAAGAGGGTGATCAGGCCAGGAGAGATAAATGTAGAGCAGCAAATAGACAACGACCTGAACATAAACTAGACCTAATCTAACGGGACACCCGTGACCTCTCTTCAGGACTTTAACCACCCCATCAAATCAGAGGGGTCTCTGATGGAGAGACGCCATCAGGACCAGCTGGTCGCTGTCCGCGGTCTCCCGCAGCCTCTCAGGAGGTGGGGGACCTTTCGGGCGATTTACAGAAGCTGGAGGGGGTGTGGGTTTCAAGCTGTATAGCGGGGTGGGGGGGCTGCTCCTCAAAGAGCCATCGATGTGGTGACAGACCTGAGGAAGAGGTAGTAAGGGCGGCGTGGGCCCAGATGAGGAACACCAGCCGGGGGACCGCTTTGACGGGGATGAAGTTGACCACACCGGAGACACTTGACTCACCAGCAGAGAGGATCTGCTGCATTCGCCGGTTCCCTCCCCCACAGTGCGACATCAGCGTTGCACCGCGGTGACTCATGGTATATTTATCCATGCAGCCCCCGCTGCATTTATACTATACTCACCTGCCTCCCTGCACACTTGTTAAAGTCCGTCACTTTATCTCAGACTTGAATCCCGCTCTCTGCCTTGGTGACCTGAGAGTTCTCCTGGAGAAGGTGTGAACATTCCCGTCTCTGTGTCCTCTCCCCTGGCAGCCGTGCGTGCAGTACTGGCCCGAGCCCGGCCTTCAACAGTACGGGCCCATGGAGGTGGAGTTCCTGTCCATGTCGGCGGACGAGGACGTGGTCACCCGTCTGTTCCGGGTCAAGAACGTGACAAGGGTGAGTCACTCCGGGAGGCGATTGCCAGATAACCCGTGTACGTGTCACATTGTTTTGATACCGGCCCTCGGCCTCAGCCGTCATTGGAGTCTTCCACGCGTTCAGGGTCGGTTTCTCCCTTCTCCAATTTGGTTGTCGTTACCCGGACAGATGTCCTGCTACTCAAAGATGCTGCAAGCATACCAAGCCCCCCCCGCCCCCCCCTCCATCAGGTTCCCAGCTCGCCCTCTTTTCCGGGCTGCGGATTCTCCTCCATAAACCGCTGCCGCACATTAAAATGGCTCCTGGCATGCGGAGAATGAGAGAGACCTCATGAAACAAGCTGAATAAAAGTGCTGTCAGTGTCTGTCACGCCAGAGGAAGCACAGGGGATGAGAACTCAGCCTCTCTGTTTAAATCCCGCTTGCGCGTGCATATTTATGAATCGCGTCTTTTGTCTCCGCACACTCGACTGCGGCGATCGCGCGCGCGTGCGCAGGTTCCGTCTGAGCCCGCCTCACTTTGCATAAGCGCGTGCGCTCCTCTCTGGATCACTGTCAGCCAATTACGGAGCAAATCTGCATGCGGGGTATTCCTGTTCGCCATTAGGAGCGGCGTAACGGAACCCTTGATTGGCGTCCTCGTCGAGCCTGCGGGTGACACCAGCCGCCCACCGCCGCCTCGCTCCTTCGCCGCACAGCCGCCTGCAAGGGAGCGACCTCATTATTTATGTTTCCTTCATGTGACAATGACATACACGCCCAGGGGGGAGTCTACGGAGGAAATGCATCGTCAGCGTATGCATGCCTAGATGTAGTAAAATAAACGTATCCCGCCTCCGCTGCTGCAATTCCTCTGTGCGTCGTTGGCGCCTTTGCCGGCCCAATTTGCATGACTTACAGCCCTCCGCCGGTCCTTAAGAATCAGGTTAGAGCCTACAGACGGGGGTTATGAACATACGGGGACCTCTCCCACATACCACATGGCCCCCGCCTTCCACCATTCATAGATCTTGTCGCGGTTCTGGGAGCGCTGAGACGCTTGAGGCGTGAGCTGGCAACACCGCCGGAAAAATGCAGCGGCGAGAACTCGGAAGGGGAAAGTAAACATCGCTCGGGCTGATTGTTTTCTCTGGTTCTCTCCCTCTCTCCATATTCAGCTTCAGGAGGGCCAGCTGGTGGTGTGTCAGTTCCAGTTCCTCCGCTGGTCGGCCTACCGCGACGTTCCCGACTCCAAGAAGGCGTTCCTGAACCTGCTCGCTCAAGTGCACAAGTGGCAGCGGGAGTGCGGGGAAGGGCGCACCGTGGTCCACTGCCTGTGAGTAATCAATGCCGTACAGGAAAGGAAAGAGGCGGGAGGAGATCCCACCCCTCAGAAAGGTCCTTAACTGACATTTAACACGCCTCACCTGCGGGAACATGGCGTCGGACACTCTAGATCAGGGGTCTCCAAACTCCTCCACAAAGGGCCGTGTGGAGATCCCAACCCAGCAGCAGCACACCAGACTGGACTCACTTAATCAACTCATCTGAGTCTTCAGACAGCTGACTGGTCAAACTGGGTGTGCTGGACTGGTTGGAACAAAAACCTGCAGCCACACGGCCCTTTGTGGAACCGGTTCGACACCCCTGGTCCAGATCCTCCTCGGTGCTGACGCATGCGCCCCACTCGTCGCATGTGCACCTCTTTGCCATGCAGAGGCGCGTTGCTCGGCACTGTCACACGGCGTTACCCACGACAACCGGGATGGAGTTTATGGAGATCAAATCAATTAGGGCCTAATACGGAATGTGATGGTTCTCACTACAGTGAATCCCGGAGCGCCGCAGTGCTGATGACGATTGATTGCCTTAATATTCCTTATGAATGCTCCGGAGGCCGCCGCGCACACCTTCCTGCCTCTGGTCTCAGGAGGGAGGAAGTGGACTGTCCTCCTCTTGTTTACTGATATTGCCTTTCATTTGCGATGACTGGGGCAATATTTCCAAAGAAAACGCCACGCTGCCGGGGCGGTGGGGGTCTCAATTTCCTCTTTGCTACAGCGCTCACATGCTGTTTGCATACTGGATGAACGTTATAAAATGCCTGTTTTTCCCTGAGACTGCACAAACACTGGAACACGCTTATCAGATTACACACCGTGCCCAGTTTGGACTCTCTTATTGTCTTCCAGAATGCTTTTAACCATATTAGAATGGCGGGGGTTAGATCCGTGTCCGACGCACATGTGGGATTGCGCGGTTTATTCCCCGTCGACGGTGCAAAGTGATTGGATCAGGATCACGTCGTGTTAAGCGGGAAGAGCCAAACCTGAAGCAGCAGTGGGGCAGAGGAAGAAGATCAAAGCCGCTCCGGGCTTTTGCTCTGCATCCATTTACGGGGGAAAGCAAGAGGAAGTGCGCGGGAACGGGTCCTGAGTCGGACTGAGAGCCCAAAAACTGCAGGCGATCCGAATGTCAAAAAAATGGAAGCAGGGTTGAGAGGGAGCGTCGACCTCAGGTGCTGCTTCCTGTCATACGGGCTGTCTAAACACAGAGGAGCAACCCGATTCATCTTCCGGGGACAATGAATCACTGTTCTCTGTAAATTATTAAATTTTTCCATTATAAACTTCCTTTTTTCTCGTTCTTTTGTTAGAAACTTGGCAGAATTTGAAAATGCTTCTTCCTGTCTGATTCTTTTGTCGTAACATTGCGGATACAAGACAAGATTTGTTTTTTTTAAATGTTGACAATAGTGATTCTGAACCAAGGTGAGGCATCTGGTTACATTACCACCTCTCCGCACCCCCCCGCCCCCCCGCCCCCCCGCACCCCCCTCCCTCCCTGCAGTAACGGCGGTGGTCGCAGTGGGACCTTCTGCGCCTGCAACATCCTGCTGGAGATGATCCAATACCAGAACATGGTGGACATCTTCTACGCTGTCAAAACTCTACGCAACTGCAAGCCCAACATGGTGGAGTCCCTGGTGAGTGCTCGCCTCCGCAGAAATAAAAAAAAACACGCGGCAGCGGGGGTTGACAGAGCGCTCCCGTGTGCTCCCCCAGGACCAGTATCGATTCTGCTACGACCTCGTCCTGGAGTACTTGGACTGCTTCGACGGGAGATAGCAACTAAACCCCCACCACTACGGCGGCGGCAGCGGCCCGCGTGTGGGAGATCTGATTCTGAGGCCTCCCCGTGACCCCTCCCCCCCCGAGGTCCCGACCTGCGGACTCGGCTCTGAAGCAACCGCAGGAGAAGGAGGGAGAAGAAGAAAAAAAAAGACAGGCGCTGCCGAGGCGTAACCTTTAATGTACAGCTGTGTTTCCTCCTCGTCGCTCATGTTTCTCTCTGCTCTTTTATTTTTCCTTTTTTTTAATTATTTTTGGTGCTTTTCTCGACTCAAGTGGTCTTTTTTTAACAACCAAGGTTTTCTGCAGCAGCAGAATGATATCGGGAGCCGCCAAATGGACCCGTTTATCCCGAGAAAAGGTCACCTTGGCTGGGTTTCACCACTTTTATTCAAACAGTGAGGAGGGGCGGATGAGATTTAGAGGAATTATCTGACAGCAGAAGTGTTTCTTTTCTCTGAGGAGCTCCGTGCAGCAGCAGCCCGCCCTGGTTGTGGCATGACCTGTGTACCATAAACTGCCTTATCCTGTGAAGACAGACTTGATTAAAAAAAAAAAAAAAAAAAAAAAAAATACATTTATAAGGTTATATTGTAAAAAAAAAAAAGATAAAGAAAAAAAGAAGTGATTTTAAAAACCAACCTAAATGTTTAGGTCTGACCTGAGATGTGTTGTATTTTCCCGTGTCTGTGCTGGATTAGCACCCGCCGCAGCGCCGCTCCCACTGACTGACCTGAACCATGATCCCCCCCCACACACACACACACACACCCACACCCCCGACGCACGCCAACGCGCACGTGCTGTCGTAGTGTCATTGTTTGTGACGCGAACGCAGATGGACAGTGGAGAGGAGAGGAGTCGCGGGTGGGGGGCGTTCATTAAGGCCACAGGATGGAGTCGGTAATCCAGGGTGACGTCTGATGTAAATGTGAACTGTCAGAGCAGTTTAAACCAGTTGAAGCTTTCAGGTACTGGGACCATTTTGTCAGTTTGGTAATTAGATTTATTTGAGTGGTGCAGGATAAATAAATGGAGAAAGTGGGAATGAGGGTGGGGGGGGTGGGTCACCACTGTGCTTCAGTTGTACTATTAAATGGTATTTTTTAATGATGGTTCCACTTGGTGGAAGAGTGGGCAGATTGTCTTTGGGGGGGGGGGGCTGACACATGGATGGAGGGTCACAAGCTTCTCTCTCCTCTCCCTCTTGTTGGGCTTTCAGAGCTACGTTCCATTCTGGGCCTTTCAAGTGGGATATTCTGAATCTGAGCGCTGGTTTCGATGGTTTTTAAAAAAAGCGGCGAGGTCTCGGTGGGCAACCCCTCGCAGGGGGGGGGCCTGGACACTTGTACATACTGATGTATATGATGTTCTGTGAATATATGTGAATAATATATGTTTGCTGAGAATTAAGACGTAACAGTGCACCCACGCTACGTAACCTCCAAGGTGAATGTGCTGTAAATGACCATTTTTCTTGTGAGTTTATTGCAGAACTGGGCCAAGTCCCACCCAACCCCCCATAGCCCCCCCTCCCCTTTCCTGCTTTGCATTTTTGCCACTGAGTTCGAACCGCCGTGTTTTTACGGAGAGCGTGCCAGCCACCATCTCTGGAGCTTTTTATTCGTCTGCGTTCTGTATTCTTGAGCCTTGTATTTGTGGGGGTGAAGGTGTGTGTTTCGACAGGAGGCACGGAGCTGTGTTGTGAGGTCAGGTTTGGAGTGGGGGGGGGGGGGCTTGTGAAGAAAGAGAACAATAAAAGAAAAAAATAAGAGGGGAAAAATGAGCCATGTGCACTTGTTCTTCTGTCGGTTAATCCCGGACTCGGAAATCCTCTGTGGGTTCATGATGGGGTGTCAGCGGGAGCAGCTGGACGGGCACTTCCTGTCCCGACCCCTCCCGCCGTTCCTCATACGGACCTGTCGCTTTAGCAGTCCCCTGAACCGCATCAGCCATTTGATCTCTCCCCTCTTTTTAATCCATCACCTTATTTCTTCCCCTTTTTCCCTGGCCCGACCCGCCCAGCTCCTCCTCCATCACATTTCACTTCTCCCTCTCATCTCTCTTGTTTCGCCTCCCTGCCCAGAGTAAGGTGACTCCAGACCTCAGACTTCCTCTCCCACCCGCGGCCACGTTGAATAATGCAGCAGAGCGTTGAGGAGAAGCCGGACTGATGAGAGGAGAGGACTCCTGGACAATTATGGTCGCCTTGAAGGTTGACGGGCTTTAAAAACAGTCTGGGAGGGGCGGGGGTGGGTGAATATGGACAGATGTAACTCCGTCCTCCACCTGCTGCACGTTGGCCTTCGTCAGCTCGTGGCTCATCGATCTGTTATCATTTAATCCGGGCAGTGGTATGACAGCAGGGTGGTGGTGGGGGGGGGGTGACACATCTGGGGCCCATCGCTCTCGCAGCATCTGACCTCCTCTGTGATGAGCGCTGTCATCTGATATGAGGAAGAAAGGAAGAAGAATCCGTTTTGGTGTGTTTTTTTTTAAATCGCATCCTTGGAGACATGAATAGTAAACACAGGGGTTACCAGATAAAAGAGGTTTCGTTCCACTCAGGAGGAACCGAGACTTCTTTTTATGTGTTTCCAAACGTGCCTCCCTCTTTGAATTTTGCCTTTTTTGAGGTTCCCAGCGTAGCGAGCGGTCATGTGACCTTCAAGGCTGATTGATTGGGATTTGATTTTGAAAGGGCCTGATTTCACAAACGTTCATCAATATAAGATAGGGATGCAATGTCTTAGTGTGAATACATTGTGGGATTTTTTTAGATAATTCTAACGTTATTGATTAAAAGCACGTTAGTGCAGAATCGGTGTGGTACTTTATGGAATAGCCAAGCCTCTACTGGGATTCTTGGCAACACGGAGACGCAATATGAGTCGGGAATTGTTGTAAGAGGTGTCCAGAGATGGATAAAAGGGACATGACACACACACATACACACACACACACACACACACACACACATTTTTTCTTTAATGCTAAATACTTTGCAGATAAAATCCATTATTCCTGAGGGGGATCTTGTCACAGAGGCGGCTGTCGGTGACCTTGGCCCAGCCCGGCTCAATAAAGAGGAGCAGCAGAGGCGTATCCTTTAACACGGCGTGGAATCTCTTGGAGCAGAAACATCTGGATCGATGCGTGCTGTGATTTTCTCCGAGACAAAGCCGACCTCTGCGAGGAGGGACCCCGTTAGAAACCCGACCACCCCGGTGGTGGTTCTTTTTTTTGTATTTTTGAGGCTTTGCTGGATATTCCAGCAGACAGGCAGGTGGCTGCGCTCGGTGGAGCGAGGAGGCAGAGGAGCCGGGCCAGATGGCGGCGTCCACCAGCGTCTCCTCGCCGCTCTTATCTATTTGTGCTCTCAATTTGGTTCCCACGGACAACGGGAGCGAGGCGAGCCGCTGATGGGTCCATCCCGGCATGCCGAGTCGAGCGGGGGGGGAGGGGGGCGGGGGGTTGAAGCCGATAACAGGAATCACAGGAGACGCGGACGACTCGCCCGTTCTCTGCGTCTTTATCGCTCTAACGTTTGGCTGCGTCGGAGCTCCACAGCATGTTCCCCTTGCACACGGTTGACTTCGGCTCTGGATGCTTTGGGCCGTGTCAGCTGGTGGCCTGAAATCCAGTTGGGAGCAGAGGTTTTAGAATAATGCTCCTGAAGGCAACCCGAGAGAGAGGGAGGAGAGGGCGAGACTGGGAGAAGTTTCCGTGCTGATAAATCAGCGATTTTTTTTTTCCCAGGCAGGATCCATCTCTGCCGACCGTCTCTGGATAACAGCCCAATCTCTGCCGGGGCAGAGACTGATGGTGTTTGGCTCCGAGGATAATCTCAACTCAAAGAGGCGCCGGGCCTTGAGGGTCCGAGGGAGACGCATGTGAATGATCTGGTGTCAGCGCGCACCCTTCCCCGGGCCGCCGCAATAAAGCGCCTCCCAGCCGCCGTAATTTTGAGAGATGGACTTGTAAAAAAGGTCAGCCAGTTTGAGGGACTGGCCGGGCGACTGGATTTATCCTTCGGTTTATTTAGAGCAGAAAAATGGGGCCACGCGTAACGCGCCGACATCACTCACAGCTCGTTGGGATTCCTGATGGAATCGCGGCTCCATCCCTAAGGGGTCTGACTGTTTCTGTCATACTCGGAAACTTTGGCCTGGTGAAATCAGACACAGTGCAGATGATTTTGGTGTTTTAGCAGGAGATGAAAACATCTGTCCACCGAAACGTTTCAGTGGAGGACGCGCGCTCCTCTTTCGAGCCGCCCTGGAACTTTGAAGCGCTCGCCGGCTCCTCTCATCCGTGTCCCGCTCCCTACTTCTCTGCCTGCACGACCGTCGCAGGTAAACGCGGCCCATTCCCTAATTGCAAACTTCCAAAGGACGCCTTTTGCATTGAAGCTGGAAACGAGGCGACTAATTCAAAGACGGGGGGGGGCCCTTCTATCAACCTTCCAGGCAGATAAGGACTCCCTGCATGCTCATTACAGCTCTGTTATCACCCGTCCATCTTTATCTGCCTCGCTCTTTTCATCCTTTTCTCCGCCAGCGGCAGCCCATACAGCCGCCGGAGGACCACTGCGGGCCGCAGTCCATTAACCTCGGGGAGAACAACAGTTTTTCCCTCTGCGGGGCCCAGATGAGAGTGCACGGAGCTGTGACCCCTGACCACCTCCGCCTTCCATCCTCCACTGCATCCAGTGAAGGTGTGTCCTGCAACACTCCTCATCAACTCTGTCTCCCTCACCTCACCTTTACCCTAATCACCTTCAGCAGCCTGCCTGTGCACCGGTACACGTTAGTAACACTACTACTATCATTTTTTGGGTTTTTTTGTTATTGGCTCTTACTGCCCCCCCCATCTTCCTTATTAGGAATAAGCGTTTAAAAAAAGATTACAACAGTTGTGTGTGTGTGTGTGTGTGTGTGTGTGCATGCAAATCTGCATAAATGAAATAACAGTTTCAATAATAAATGCTGTATTCATGTTATATTTAACAACAAACGTCCCGACCCATTACAGAGACCAAACACACAACATCACCACTGCAATAATAAACACGGATTTCTCCCAGAAAACGCGAGCGGACTACAGGCGGAATATGTAACAAAGCCCTCCTTGTTTTCCGGAGCACTCTTAATAGGAGCGGTGTCAGAGATAAACCGCATATTTAATGCAATTTAAGACTTTGCATCTGCATATTTCATGAAACTTGACAGGCGGAGCTGAATTTTAACTCGGCGTGATGCTCCGGTACCTGTTTTTTTTAATGCCCCCCTCCTGCTTTCCCTCCTGCAGGTGGGGGAGATGGGCTGAATTGGCTACAAATTGGTCTCTGGATTTAAAAGTCTTGTCTCCTGGCAAGAGAGAGCAACTGTCAGTGTCACGGCCCCGTCTTTCACAACCTTCAAATCTAATTAGAGGGAGGAAACAGCCTTCTCCGGCTCCATCTTTCCTCTGCTTTCCCATTTATCGCCATGCCTGGGCCACAGAGAAGTGGGGCTTATGCTGGCGCCCACAGAGGAGCGCTCCTCGGCTCCGAGCCCGTTCAGATGCCAGCTCTTTAATATTTCATTCCCCAGGTCGGGTGGATTTCTACACCTTCAAGACGAAAAAACCCTGTAATGTCTGGAGACTGCTGTCAGACCGGAGAACAACAGAATAATCCATCAGGCTGTTTTCCTTAGATTTGCTTATCTTGCCCCCCCCCTTTTTTTTATCGGTTTCACTCCTGCGGTTGCAATTTCCTCCCTGTTTTTTAATGCCTTCCCACTCTTTTCCCCCCTCGCACCAACTTTATCTCCTTCCCCTTCAGCAAACACAGCCTCGCTCCTCTCCCTCCCTTTTGTCCCCTCTTCTCTTCCCCGGCTGTGTTTCACCTGTTCCATGCCCCCCCCCCATGCCCCCCCGACAGCCGCCCTGTCTGCCCGACCTCTTGTCAGCTGTCTGCTCCGCCGCCCATCTGGGATGACGGGGTCGTGACAGGATACGAGCGGACATGTTTTTGATGTTGCGGCGCTCCGAAGAGGCCACCTTCACCCGTGTCAGGGGCCTCGGCGCAGCATCCCCGGGGGAAGGGGGGGGGGGGTGTTCTGCTGACGCCACGCGTGTGGTTAGTGCCACTTGCACGCTCTGCCCACTGATATCCATCGTGCAGCAGCCTTTTCACACCTTTAGTCTTCCTCCGCACCCTTTAACGGCCCTTTTGTTGATGTATGCTGGGGTGGGCCGTCACAAACAGCTTCAATTGATTAAAATTACAGGCCTGATAAGCTGCCGCCTCATATTGTGAGATTCCACCCACAGTCGTTAAATGTAGGTGTAATCACACAAACACACACACACACACACACAAACACACCTCCCATCAAGAGCTGCGAGGAGCATTTCTGATGCGGGAGAGGAAAGATGGTAACAAAGCGCACGAACTGCCAGCCTCTTTGTCTTCTGTTTTTCTGCTCCTGTGAGTTTCTTTCCGGTTTTGAGCGGCGCGGGCGGCGAGTGAACGGCCAGAGTTATTCAGAGCAGCGAGCGCTCTCCTGTTCTCACGCTGCGTGTTTTGACATTAAGGCCAGGCTGAGTCGTTCCGGCGCCACGGCCGTCTTTCCAACGCAGCACAGGTTAAATCAGCATGGGTCCGCTGCCCCGGCTGGCTCTGACTGTGGGAAGTGTGTGTGTGTGTGGGGGGGGGGGGCACAGGTGTTAACAGCGAAGCGAACTTCGAGGGGAAGCGTTGCTGTTTAAACAGGCCGCTGATGCTTGATGCTAATCTGCTGGAACGAGGAGGAAAGCAGGAAAACAACGCAGCGCCGCGTGTCTCTAAAGTGTAATTACCGCGAACGCTGGCTCCCGTCGTGGATGAAAGAGCAGCGAGTCACGTGACCACGTGTTAGCGTCTTGTCCTCTTGCTGCGAATGGGCTCGTGTTGTCCTTTAGGAGGATGTCGCCCAGGGCAACTGACATCAACCGCTGGGGGGGGGGGGGGGCTACTCTGGTTATCTGTTGTTTATCTCATCTGCTTTATTCCGCTCCGATGAGGCCATGCACACAAACGAGGAGCGTTGGCTCTGAACCGATACTTGAATGTTAGACAACAGGGGCACGAGGGTCCGTGGACAGATTAGAGGCCGTGATGTTCCGTGGTTTATAGGGGTCGGCTGTAATTATGCCCACTGATGCATGCATGAGAAGACATAAATATGAGTGGTGGGTCGGTCCAGGGCGGATTCATCCGCTTCAGAATCAGCAGGGGGCGGAGCTTCTCGGATAGCTTTGACCATCAGGAGAGGTTATTTCTCAGTCTCTGAGGTATTCAAGCTGCTCCATCGAGGTTGCGGCGGTACACTTTGTCACTCTCGTGTGGCTCACTGATGGAATTTTAATCATCTCCATGGCGACATTGATGGCGGTCACTGTGGCTCAGCCAGCTCAGATGGAAATGGGCTTGAAGCTTGATGTGATTAAAACTCAGTCCACTCCGGATCCCTCAGGTTAATTTACACTTTTAATGGTGCATCTTCATCAAACAGCTCCTGCTCCAACTCTCTGAGCTTTGCACGGCCCCTCCGCTGCTCTCACAGAGCCACGAAAATGAGGGCTTTGTGCGCCGACTCTCACAAATATTAGGCAGCAGATGATAATAACTTTTGTTGTCGTCGATTCTAGCCGAGCTGATTTCTTTTTTTTGTTCCTCTGAAACATATTTGGCTCGTTCTAAACAGTTTTCGCACCTGCCTCCGAGCTTTCACGGTCCTGGCTCCTGGGCTTTGTAAAAGCTGCTACTTAGAGATTGTTTGCAGCCGCAGGCACTTCCAGCTCAGTTCCAGGGGAAAGGAAAACCAATTCCATGCTTGGACCACAGTGAATCCGTCTCTGTCAGTTCCGCTTCTTGATGCACTCAAATCACATCCCCCCCCCACCCCTCCCGCCCAGCCACTCTCCCATCAGCCCTTGCTGCTCTGTGATCAGGCAGCGGAAGCGCATCAGCCTGGAAGTGAAATGGGGATGCGCTTTACATGCTCCCTTGCCGCGCTATCCTCCTTGATGCCATTCACTTCTGGGTTCCTGGCACTTGCAATTTGCCGCTCTGCAACGACAGTCCATTTTTAATGCAGCGATAGTCACGGCTGCAGATGATAAACCCACCCCCCCACCCCCACCCCACCCCCGACTATTAAACCACCTGTGGTTAGCCTCCGCTCAACGCACCAATTATACCACCTTTAAACCTCCATCAAGCACTTTTTCTTCCTCCTGAAGATCTCGCTTTTGAACCTTCTCTCTGAACAGTGGTCAGAAATTATAATGGGTGTAATTTAGGCGATAAAAAGTAGTTGTTGTTTTTTTTTTTTTAATGGCGATTGACACTTTGTCTGTGACATTTTTACACCTGTCTCCTCTGTTTGAATAGCTGCCTTTACACCTGCGTAATCGCTTTAGTGGAGACAGTATTTACAAAGCCTTCCCGAACTGCAGTCGTTTCACATTTCCGTCAGCTCCAGTAAGACCCGCGGACGTGACCCACCTCCGTCCAACCTGCCAGTTTACTTAAAGCGTATTAATTACACAGGAATGGTCGTCCCGTCTGTCTGTTCCGGCCTCTGTAGGCACCAAATTCACCGCCTTTTGCCGCCCACACGTTTCACTTACAACCTTCCGCTCCTTTCAAGCCCGGATTTGTTTCTTTACTTGTACAGAAAACAGTGACACATCATTTTATTTTAATTGATGGCGGCCCGCCGAGTGATTGATGGCGGTATATTGGATGGGAAAATAACGTTCTGGACCGTTAATTTTACCGAGTCAAAGAAGCAGCCTCACACTGACAACGCAGGAAATGAGTGGGATTTATCTCTGGCCTGCTGTCTGGCTGCTGCAGCCTCCTCAGGAGCAGCTGAAAGGGCACAAAATAGCAGAAGGAGGAGGTTTTTCCACCTAAACTACCAGGGGAAAAACTTTCTCTGTAAAAGTACCCTGTCAGGGAGTAGGACTTATACCTGGTATTCCCAAGGTGCGGGGCTGAATGCTGATTGGTGGAGCACCCTTGCAGCCTGGAAGAGCTTGACTTTGGGGTTCAATCGTTCCAAGAGTCGAGGCAAAGACGAGGAGGAAGAAGGGAGATGAGGGAAAGTTTTAAAAAGCGTAATAAGCTTGATTTGAACACAGCTCCAGAACCTCGAGGGAAATGTAGAGGGATCATCAGGCATCTTTTTACCGGGTAAATTAATTCCTGGTAATAAAGGCGATTCATTCCTACGCTTCCTTTTAACCAGTGTCCGCAGTTCTGCAACAACAACGCCAGAAACTGTTTTTAAGGCAAATTTGGCCAGGCTCCTTGGCTCAGGGCATTCACATTACTGAATTCCTGATCCAGAACAGCAATCTGCTCATTTTTTTTGGTTAGTTAGCTCTTCTTTTGCATGATGTCGTCTATATTCCGTGTGAGGCTGCGCCTCTCTGTTGTCAGAGGCTCCTGTCTCCTCCAGATGTGACGGGGCAGGGGGAGCAGAGCTGGGCTGATGTGAGCTGACACACATATTTTCTCTCTGACACTTCCGTCTCCTCTCGCATAAGTCACTGTCAGTGACCCCCGAGTCAGGGGAGAGGTGTGGGGGAATCATACACCGTCTCCCAGAGCCGGCGATAAATCTCGCCGTGACAGCCGGTGTCTCCTCGGGTTTCTGGTACAATTCAACAGACCGCTGGTGGAGCGTCAGCATTGATACACAGCAGAGCGGATCGCTCACGTCTAAAAGCGCCATGTCCCCACCTCTGGCCACGCCCACACAGCTCTGATTGGTTGTTTGGTCACGACTATGGGTTCATGTGTTTCCCACCAGAGCAGTTTTGGTCGACTTAAACATATCAGGGGTCATTTCCTCAGATAGCCCGCTTCATCATGGCAGGTGTGAGAGCTCATCCGAACTTTGGTGAGGATCAAACAAGTAATCCACCCAAAGACTGATACCTGGTGCAGCTGACTTACAGCAGTAATGCAAACAGACTATCCAGCTCCCCAAAGATAGGACATGGACCAAAATGAGGAATTGACCTACTGTTTAGGAACGTTTGCTTTGAAGTTCCATCACTGCTCGTGACCTTGATGACTGAACGAGGAACCGAAACATCGTAGCAGCCAGTCCAGAAAGAACATTCAGATCCTGAAAGGACTTCAAATCCTGGACCTCTTTTAGTGGAGGCTAAAGAAAATCAGGGTCAGAACCTTAAAGTGAGGAGGTGTCGAAGATTTACGGGATAGCGGGAGGACGTTAGCAACAACTCTGACTCATTGTCAATCACACAGGTTCCTCATTCTAGACAAATATAAGAGGAGATGGCCTCAATTGTTGCCGGAACGAGGGCTTGAACTCAATTTAAACTGGGGGGAAAAGAAACGGTGGCTCTGCAGGCCAGGTAGAGTCCTGGTGTTGTAGTAAATTGCTACGCGGTAACACTGTCATCGCCGGGGGGAACGGGGTTGAACTACAGGAAACCCGATGTGTTATTACCTCCTTGTTTGTGATTTCAAACATGACATGACAGCAGGGTGGCAGGAGAAGGTGCCCTTTGTGCCCCGCTACCGGAAAGTGTTGCCTTTGAGAGCTCCATAGCAACTTTGAAATTGAAGTGAAATACACTGAGGAGGATGTACTGAAGATGTAGAAGGGCAGAAGAGAGCTCTCGCTCCAGGAACACGCCGCCATATGGTCCTTCTTTTCGCTGGGATGGAATCGACGTCGCTGGCTCGGCTCCCGTCTGTCTCTCAGATGATTTTTAAAAAGGTTTATTCCTTTAAACGGCTGAGGCAGGTGGGAACTCCAGCGAAAACATCTGGACCAACGTCTCACGGTGTGGAGATGCGTGTCCAACACCAGATCACTGCAGCATGCGAGCACCCGGAGGTTAAACCTGTCCAGGACCTCGGCCCTTACGGGACCCCGGAAGCCACAAATTTGTCGATTTGCGCCGTTGCGGCTCGGGGCGGTCGCCTCTGATCAGATCTATTAATTACAACTCTGTTCCACCGAGTGGCGGTGAGACGTTACACGCGTCAATGTGCACGCGTTGAAGAAATTACCATAAAATCAATCCTGCAGGGAGCTGATGAGGCGTACTGCGGCGCCTCAGCCGAGGTCGACCCCTGGCTCCAAAGCGCCGTGTGTTTGTGTGTTTTAGCACGTCACCACAGAACCAAGCTCCCTGTTTGTGTTTCTTCTGATGACTCTTTGATTTTTGACCCGCCCCCTCATATGATAATTAAGGATGAAATCATTTAAACAAAGTCGGCGTGAAGCACTTAACGCCACATGGCGCAGTGTGTTATCGACCAGGGAGCGCTTAGCTTTCCTCAAGCGTAATTTCAGCAGATTGGTAAATGGATTTTTGCAAATTGTGAAGGAGAATTAATATCGACGCTTTCGCAAAAATATAATTGGTAGCACACGTTTAAGCAAGTGTCCCTGTGATGTCTATGTCTAATATGGAGGCCCTGTGAGTTAAAACCGGACCTCCGGAAGACGGGCACATTTTTCTGTTGACATCTGTCCGCTGGTGGAGCTGTGAGGAGTTCAGGGTTTAAAGGTCACGCGGCATTTAGAGGACACAAAGAGGATTTGAGTATATTACTCTCGAGTCCTTCATCAGTAGGACGGATGCGCAAACGGAAATGATGGAAAATAACAAGAGATTCTGGTGGTCTGGTGGGTCCACATCATTGTGCTGAGGTTAAGTTTCAGGAAGCGCGGCGATGCTTCCAAACCATTGTTTTCATGCCCAGATGTCATTTTAGGTGCCTAGATGTTTTCTATAGTTTTGCATACAAAAAGCTCTTGGCTGTTAAATATGAACAGCTGGTAATCCCTTTTAAACTCTAGGTGGTAAAAATTAGCTTTTGAAACTGTCCAATGTTGTTTACTTTATTCATTATTTTCATTATTGTTTAATCCTTTATCTTACGGCTTTTCCTGTTTGTTTTTGTTCTAATGACTCAGGCTATTATTCAGAAGATTCAAATTAAATGAACAGAACAGTAAAGATGACTCAGAACTCTGCATCATAGCATTTATGGTGGGCTGGAATTGAAGAGGGGATGCACCTGAAAGCAGAAACACTTCAGACAACACGCTCCCGAAGGCACTCTCGGTCTGCGCTGGAAGGTCTCAGCGTGACCTCTGCCTGGCCCAACCTCTCTGGAACCAACAGCCTGCTGACAGGAAATCCTTTCATTTTACATCAGGGCCGAGGTCCTCGAGACGCCGCCGTCGCCCCGCCATCTGTGCCTGCGCTCGCCTTCTCATCTTCGGCCCGCTCTGGTCTGCTCGGCATGGAGTATCCAGGTGTTCCTGCTTATTTAAAGGAAACGGGTCCGTGCGCAGATAGGAAGCTTTGATGAATGCCGCCGTGCACACTCGATCTCCAATGTGGTGTTGCAGCATTAAAACCAGTCTGTAACCACATATTGACTCCAAATGACTGGAATTTTCCCCCTCCTCTCCCTACTTGAGAGCTTTCAACTGCACATTTCTCAGAGTGAGTGAGAGCGGTAATTCTGCCCCAACATCCGTCTGACACACAGTTAAAGGTAATCTTCTGAAAAGAGCCCTGCATTTGAAGTTGGAAGGCTCCTTGGCGGTCGGCTGCAAAGTGTCAGTGTTTGGTCCTGAGCCTGGAATTCTCAGATGCATCATATTTCCCAGAATGACCGCGGACGACATCAAACCCTGGACGATGCAATAGCTGCCTTTGCTGCTTTGGAAATCGCGACCAGGTCAGGTGACCAGATGTCCTATTTTGCCTGGACATGTCCTCTTTTGGAGACCTATAATGGTGTCAAAGTCATCCGGGACTTTGTTGCACTGGAGCTTCAAACATGTTTACAATGAATTTGCGTTGTGTTTCTCCCAGAACTGTTCTCTTTGCTTTGAGGAGTGGTGAAGCAGAGCCTCAGGGGTGTCTGAGTCCAGTCCTCAAGGGCCGTGGTCTGGATGGGTTTTCTGATCTACCAGATGGAAATCTCCCTCTACCATTCCCAGGAGAAAGCCATGATCCGGCCCCGAGTTCTAGACCCCTGCTTTAGACCTTTACGTCTAGAGCAGCGGTCTAGACTTAAAGGTCCAACGAGGCTTATTATCACATATATTCACCATGTCTGAGGACATATTTGTATGTGTGCATTCAGTGTGTAGCTGCGCTAAGGTCATACTGTAGCCATGTTTGTGCCCCCCCCAACCGGATTACCTCAGTAGCATTTACGCCATCTGACAGCAGGCATGTGGTTAAAAGTTAAAACTAAAGGAAACTGCACTCCTCATTGGCTAAAGCAGCCGAATGTTCCTGCAGATGTTATCCAGATGTAATGAGACAGCGGGAGAGGGTGTGTGCCACTTTATTCTTGCTGTGTGTGTGTGTGTGTCTGTGTGTCTGTGTGTCTGTGTGTGTCTGTGAGGGATTTGGCAGGAAATTTCCCCCAAAATGTTGTCTTATCCTTCTAAGCTGCCTCCTAATCTATGCGATGTCATTTCCGCTCCAGACAGCGTGCGCCGGTGAACGCCGAGAAAACGAGATTAGTGTCCTCGTGACCTGGCGCCACCTGCTCTGGTAGCACACTGCCCGGTAACAGCCCTTTAGCGCCGCCCCCGGCAACCGCTGCCTTCTCGGCTGGCGGAACCGAGCCCACCCCACCACCTCCATGCGGGTCCCAGGACCGACCGAGGGGGGCGCGATGATCCTGATGGTGTGCTGACCGATACCGCCGTCAGAGTCACTGACCCGCCCTCCTCAGGCCATGCCGAGGCTGTGAAAGCCACCTCTGTCAAATGACGCTGATGCGTGCACGCTGGCCTCACCTGCCTTCACCCTCTGACGCGTCCCGCTTTTGCGTCACCGAGCCTCCCCGTAAGGCCGGTCCACGCTGTCTCACATTAAAATGAATCCCTCAAATAGAGAGATTATCTTTCAAATATTTAATCCCTCAAAGCAGCAGACAGAAATTGCTTTTTTCCCCCCTCACACCGAATGGTGTCGCATCACCGAAAATCCTGTGTACCTCCCGGACTTGGGCGACGGAGGCGTCAAACCGCTGGCTGTTTTCCGACCCGCCCGACTGTGACTTTATTCATGCGTGCGGGCAGCCGCGGTGGTGATCTCCCATGACTGTGGGAACTCTTCTTATTAAAGACATATATTATACATCCGCTGTTGGGAGGGCAGCCCTGCACTTGAGCGTGTCCTGGGTGTAAGTTCTCCACGAATGTGCCGCTGCAGCATGTGGCGCGAAGGTCAGTGGGCAAACGGCGAACTAACGCTGAGGTTAAAACGCACGCACAGCTGAAGCTGGCGTGGGAAGAACACTGATGGAGGCCTGGGAAAAAGCACACAGCAACCCCAGGTTAGTTTTTTTAACGCGGCGTCTGTTACCAGCCGGATGGTCTTTGAGCACGTGCATTCATCCTTGTTCTGATACACGATGAGAAGTGTTGAGCCAGTGGGCTGTTGAAATTCTCCTCTCTGGAGGAAAACAAGTGTTTGGGTAAAGGCGTGAATAGCAAATGAAGAGACAATCTGCCGAGATTTACGACGAAGACAAAGAGAGAGACGCAAAAATCAGATTGAACGCCCCTCTTCTTTTTAACAGGCACAGACGAAAAATGCCCCTTAAAATGTTTTAACATTTACATCCGAGAGGTCGTAAAAAAAACATATTTTCCCCCTCTTGTCGCTGTATCATTTGGCTTCATAATGGAAGAGGAAACGTGGCGATCCCCTTTGAATTATTCATGTCACTTGTCCTCAGCCAGATTTATGTTTAAGCCAGACCTTGGAACATGGCAGGATTATAAATATTTACTGTTTTTAGTGAGCTGTAAAGGGCTGGAGCCTCACCGAGATGTTCCCGATTTACATTTTACAAATGAAGGAAGCCGGACGGGGAGATTGTGAGAGCGTCATGAAAAACTTGTTAAGATGAAACAGATAACAAAGAAGCTGTCAGCAGCCTGTCCAGGAAAGTTTTATTATACATTACTGGAGTCAGGTGGAGTCGCGCCTCATGTCGCGATGTGTTTTGCAAGCTGAAGCACTTCTCTTTCTTCTCTGTCCCCTTCCCCTTTACCAAAGTTAGATGGCTTTCAATTCAGTGGGGAGCGCCTGAAATAAATAGCCAGAGCTGGTGGAGAGCACTTTGTATTGAGCTCTCACTTCTTTCAATTTCTGTGTTATAATAGCTTTCACAAACATCATCAGAAATCCTCCGCCGGCAATAATGGACCCCCATTCAACCGCCGCTGCGCACTTATCCCGCCAACTGATATTGGCTGGTCTTTTGAACATCTTTGATAATATTATCTCTCCTACCTGAGCAATCGCTGCTTTTCTTCCGCCCATGTGAAGTGATCAATAGTCTCACACACACACACACACACACACACACACACACACACACACACACACACACACACACAGATGAGGTGCAGAAACTCTTACAAGAGTCATATATTTACATGTGGCCAGAAGGGTGTAACTGGGCCTGTCAAGTTCAGGAAGTCAATATGAGTATAGAAATGATAAAAGACGTTCACAAAGGGGTAGATGTTTACATTATTCTCCCCCATGGGTGCTAAAATGTTTCTATAATGGCACATAATAGACAGCCTGGCTAAGATATAAACTATTTATTAGAATGTGATGTGTCATTTATAATCCATCATCTGTCAATCTGTAGTTACGGGTGAAAGTGCTTTTAAAAAAATCTAATTTGTTCTGTTTTGTGCTTGAAAGTGAAGGAGCCTTATGTTGGGACTCCAGGTTGTGCAGTTCTTCGCCCCGCCGCTAGATGGAACCAGATCTCATATGCTAGGCCACAGTGAGCTCGAACTTCAAGACCTAGAAGGGAAAAGTTGAAAACTGCACGGCTGACATCGCTGAATTTTCTACATAGTCTCTGTGCGGATTTGAGGAGAGTGTGTGGTAAATACGTAAAAAAAAAAAACTTGAAAAGCACCTCAGGTGAACCTGTTGATAACTGGTGCTGACAGCACCGGTAAGTGCTCGCCTCTACTGACTGACTTGAGAGGTGATGGAGGATTCATTTGCTGAAGAATTTCACGGCGTACTGAGCCAAGATGTCCCCATAATGCAGGAAAATTTGGGTGCAGGTTGATTGCAGCATCCATAACAATGATGCACTCCCTGACTGCTGGGGGGGAATCGGGCCAGTGCAGGCGGGGAATAACAAACAGAGAGTGGAAATAGGGCCAAAGCTGAAGTGAGCCCATTGCAGCTGCTGACGGGGGTCAGCAGGAAAACGTGGACGGTATTCCACGAGCTGTTAAACCAACCCTCAAATTACAAAATAAAAAAAAAAAAAAAAAAAAAAACCCTGCCCTCCTCATAAATAACAAGCTCAACAGGACACTTGAGGCGTTTGGATCCTTCGAGCGCTGGATTTCCGGATCTAAACCTCCCTGCTGCTGCCAACGGTGTCAGTCGCTGGCAGCCCTGATGTCGGAGTGAGACGTGAACACACACCATTTTGTGTGCCTCTGCGGTGCTCCCCACCAGCACTCGCAGCTAACACACGGCACCATGCTCCAGCGGTGCTTCCCTCCCGGGACAGCTCCGTCGTCTCAGTCATTATGAAACCAGTCTGGAAAACAGGCTGTACGTGAGAGTGTGTATGTGTGTGTTTCCTTATATTTGACACCTATTGAGCACCAAAAGATGCATTCTACTCAGAAGGTGAGGACATTTTAGTGACATGGGGCCATTTTGGCTGGCTCTCACAATTCAAAGGGCTGTTTGAGGGTGAAGTCGGAGTTTTAAGGTTGAGTTTAGGACTAGATTAACATTAGGGAGATGGTTAGGCTTAGGGGTAGGATTGGCTAATATATTATATTTCTGAAAGTCCCCACAAAGGTAGAAATACAAGTGTCTTTTAAAGAGACACTTGTCTCTATCAAGAGCTGCAGGAGCACATCCAGGTGGCAAGGAAAGTTCCAGAGAGCATCTATCAACCCTAAAGTGCAGCCACTGCCACTGTTGACTGAAGTCAGAAAATGAAAGTAGAAAAAGCTTCTTTCCTGAGTGACGTTCCCGACAAGTTCTCCATAATCTGCTCTGAAAGCCAGACCGACGGTGGGTTCATTACCACGGCTGTTTTGCTAAAGAAAAAAAAAAAGGCTCTAATGGTGCCTGCAGACACACGGGGGAGAGAAGTGCACGAGCGGTCGTGCCTGGTGAGGCTTCCTGTTTTGGCAAATGCCAAAAAGGATCAGGCAGATGTTGAAACATCTGTGATTGAATTTGTTGCTCTAAAGCTCCATATGGAAGTCCTCCCTACGGGGCAACAAGAGTCGATCCCGTTATTATTCATCGTCTTTGTGCTGCTTTCTGTCAGACGTTCGCAGGTGAAGAGGGTTAGGGGTTGTCAAACGAGGCTCAGCAAGACCCTCCATCTTTGGATGATGATCAAAATGATCGGCAAATATCTCATCCATCATCTAAAAAGAGTTGAATTGGTACAGACGTTCAGTGTTTGGGCTGATGGATCTCTCCGTCTACTGAAACTTGGGTTATATATTTGAATTTCTGTTGCTTGATAAATGTTGAGCATCGTACCTCAAACTTCTGGAAACTTTAATCGAGTCTGACAGCGGTGCCTCATCAGTTTATTCATAGATGTAGCTCAGTAAATGAAAACTACTTTATGATGAATCAAATTAACACATTCTTTTATCCTCTTCCTATCCTTCTATGTTTGTAATTTAGCCACGGTCCCTTCTCTCCCCATTCTCTCTGTGGAGCTTCAGAGGGGCTCGGCAGGTATGCAGAGAAGATCAGGGAGGGAACCGCGGCTAAACGCACTTCACATCGCCTGAGCCGCGCAGGCTCAAATGGCAAAAGCAAACCCTCAACCGCGCACACGAGGGCAACACACCAGAAGAGGGTCCAGAGGAATTCAGGCCCTGTTTGACTCTGTCGGAGTCAGGTTAGTGCAGTGAGAAGTGGAGCCAAGTAAATGGTGAGAACAGGTTTTTTTTTTCTCAGACAGAATCAAAAAATGAAAAAAAGGGGAAAAGAAAACTTCTTTGAGCCTGATGATGATGGTCTTTTTGAGCGAGCTCATTCGTCCGTGTCAGTGCAGCGGGAGCGCAGAGACGGGGCCAATAAAGAAGCTGCGCTTATGGAAACGGCTCGCGGAGGAAAAGGCTTCATGAAAACAAAGCCGTTTGATAAGGATGAGGATGAGAACACCCTCGCTCAGATGTGCTGTAGGCATCATCATCATCATCATCATCATCATCATCTTCTGCTCCGTGATGGAGTGAGCGCCATCTTAAATGTTTTCTCCCTGCTCGGCTTTATTTCATAGCTCGGGCTCCTCTCCATGGCTCTACTGCTGAGGACAGACAGACATGACTTATCTGTCTTCCGGGGATGTAAAATTTATACGAACCCCGATGTTTTCGGGTGAAATCGCTCATTAAGGCGGCCGTCAACATCCCACAACCTCATCTCGGCAGCCCTGAGGTCCTGCAGGCTGGCTCTGAGGAGAGGCCGTTACAGCCCTCCAGATTTTCACCACTAAATTTGATTCCGTGCGTCATAAAACGCACTCGTATCCAGGATGGGCTCCATCGATGAGATCTGCAGAGCATCACCTGGGACGTCACAGTCTGGAACACAACTCACTCTTTAGTGTTCTATAAATGCTCTTATTTTACAGCTGTTTGATAAGCTGTAGTCATGATTTGTCTTTCTGCGCTGAGGTGGACAGAGAAGGGGGGGAGGGGGTTCAGGACTGGACGAATGTGATCTCTGTTAAACCCCTGGTGGCGTATCAGAACGGAGACATTTCTTTATCAGTAAAACCACGATCAGACAACGGCGGCAAGCCGACCCCACCTCTGCCTCCGCCACTAAAAATAGAGCCGGCGAAGAGCGCAGAGACCTGGGTGTAGAGTTACGCTCTACATTTCAGATCCTGGCTCCTCTCAGGCCCGTCCTCACTTCCTGCCGCAGCTTGAAGGTCTAAACTGGTGTTTTAATAGCAAGGAAGCGATCGCATCCAGCTGCTGTTCGTTTGGAAGCGGTAGCGAGGTTGCTTTGACTTGCCTGGTTTTTGTCTCTCATCTCTGTCTGTGTCTCGGTGTCCTCTCTTTCTGTGTTGGCTCACTTCTTATCAGACTCGTTCAGCTGTCCGCGGAGACCTCCACCGCATCGAGCCGCCTGGCAGCGGCCGGGCCTCTAAATGCTCCCTACTTTTCAACATTTGAAATACGGTTCCGGATCAACAGTTTCCATCCCACAAATCTTCCCACCTTTGCACAGGCAACAGGTGCAGGGAATAAAAGCACATCTATGGGCCCCGCCCCCACCACCACCACCACCAACACCACCACCACCCTTTGCTGAATTTAAAGTTTAAATATTCATGAAAATGAAAGAATATCGGGTCTGTTTCTCCTATTTTGCTGTAGTGTGTTTTCTGAGGGTTCTTGGTTCGAGCGATGTGTTTTTGTGTTTTCTAACCAGGCATTTTCAAATTAGGTCAAGAGCGACTGGTTGTAAATATGGGTATGGAATGCTGCCCCCCCTTCGCTCATTTGGATGTAACCTCGGGAAGCTGTGTAGAGCAACCAGACGGTCCGTTGAAGCATGAACGGCGAAGCCCGTTGCGCTCGTGAAGCAGGCTACGCAGAATCAAAGCGAGTTCTTTCGGGTTCAGGGTTTTGGTCCACTGGCCACGCCCACTTGGACCAAATTTTTAGACATGGCGTCAAGAGCAAGACGGCTTCAACCACGGTTCACACTCATTAACTGAGAAAGAAACCGCTGTTGTTTGTAGCACCCTCTAGTGGCTGGATCTAGACTGTCATGATAAACATTAGTAAAATTAATTCATTTCTAATTAGGCTACATTCAGCAGAGTTTGGCGATAAGGTTTTTTAAAATGGGCCTCAGTACGTGTTTATGTAGTGCAGCACCCCCTGCTGACACGTGTCATTTCTTCTGTGTGTGAGCTGAAGTCTGCATCCACCCTGAAAGTTTACTCGAGAAAAGCAAGAGAGTTTCCAGCCGCTCTGGTGCTGGGAACCATGGCGCCCACTGGGACAGGACCCCTAAAATCCTCTGAACCGCTGACTCGTGTCAAGAGTGAGGCTGAAAAACCATCCAGGACAAAATGACGGCCGCGATAAAACCAGCCCGAAAGATTAAATTATGATTAATGTCGCTGTGTTTCAGCAAGAGGCCTTCCTATCTGTGTGAGGACGCGCTGGACCTAAAGGGACAGCACTGTTACAGATGTGTTTGTGCCGCCTCACCTCCATCTCAAGGTCATCGTGACTAATGTCGGCCATGTTTAACAAGCCCCCGCCTTATCACACACAGACGCGGGGGGGCTCAATCAGGCACCCACAGAACGTCGGTTCCTGCCGAAACTCCAACATAAAAAAGATGGAACACCCTTGAGGTGACGGAAACCGGTGACTCTGGAGCCTCTGATTGATTGAAATATCTCTAAAGGTTTCAGGTTCTGGTGCGGCCGGGCCCAAGAAAGGAGGGAACGTCAGCACCGAAATAGCCCGATAACCACGTGACCCCCCCCCCGCCGCCGCCATCTTTTACATTCATTACTTGTCAAACACGGCCAGAAGCAGCTGCAAAGAAGCCATTAAGCCTTATCTATTATTGAACAGTCAAAGGCCTTCTAATGGCTGTAAATCGCTGACGCTGAGATTCTGTCCTGCTTGTGTATGATTTACAGTCTGTCGCCGCTTCGGGAGAATAAGAAAAAAAAAAAAAAGAAAACACAAACCCGAAGCACAACTGTTTTCCGTGCCATTTAAATCTTGCCCGGGGAGCGACAGCAGTCAGCAGTCTGGTTCAGGCTTTTCTTCCTCTTGTTTCATGATGCAGGAATGTAGCGGCGCCTCCCTCTGAGCGCGCTGCAGAAGAGCGCCGCGTGGCGCCGGTGTTGTCTCCAACGCCCGCTCGTCTTCCTGACCGCTCAGCCTCCACCAATCAGAGGAGGGCCGGGAATGCCTTAGGGGGTCAACAGGCACCTATGAAAGAGTTTAACCAGAGTTTATGAGAGCTTTTCTTGTGTTTTTTTGAAGCCTGCACGCCTGATTGGCTGATCGCGGGTTCCCGTCCGGTTCACGTGGATGAGGAAGATTAGTGCATCCCAGCACAGGAAGCGGTCAGAGCTTCACTTGTGCTCGCTCTCTCCTCACCCCTGCAGAGGCGGAGGCGCAGAAGATTTCTCTTTAGCTTCAGAGCAAAGTCCCGCAGCCTCAAAAACACCTTCATCCAGCACCGGTGGAGTAAAAGAGTTTTAAAAAAACTGCAATAATTAATCAGTCTCGTGCTTATTTCCCACCTGTTCGTGCCTTTTTAGCTTTTCTTTGCTGTTGCTTCTCTGCTGCTGATGTTTTCACATCATCTGCAGTAGAACCAATTAGATGTTCCTCTAAAAAAGCTGAATGTATTAAACCCAACTGCCTTTGAAACTGGCTAAATTGAGGCTGGTGTGTGTCTGTGTGTGTGTGTGTGTGTGTGTGTGTGTGTGTGTGTGTGTGTGTGTGTGTGTGTGTGTTTAACCTTGATAGGAGCGTTCATCTCGCAGCAAATTGGTTCTCCTTGTTCCACTGGCAGGTTTGGAGATGAAGGAGAAGCGTCCTCAGAGCTAATAACCAGCCCAAATGGGGGGACCTTGGGTGGCTCCTGTGACTAATGAGGAGGCCACTCTGAAGGTGTCGTAAACAGAGGCGACTGGCGTAAAGGTGAGAGCTAAAGGAAACTCACTTCACACCTATAAAACTCCCAACAATACCCAGGATTAGGGGACGGTGGGAACAGCCCTTTTCCTCCCCTCTGCAAGCTAATGCTGGTCTGAAATGGTGGGAAAGTAGTTACCCGGCTCAGTCAGTCTACAAGGGGGGGGGTCGGGGGTCTCCAGAGATCATTCTCATGCTGTTACTGTCCTGCATCGTGCCCTATATTGACACGTGTGTCCTGACAACAGCCAGTTTCAATGATTCAAGCAGACAAAAACCACCAGGAGGTTTGGTCCCAGCCAATAATGAGTTGGCTTCCAGATCAATTTCAATGGACTGAAAGTCCTCCATTATTGGCCTGTAAGACACTGCTGTTGTGCCATTATCCCTTAATTATGTTGAAAGCACAACACTGCTGCAGCGTGTCCCCCATTTATCCCAGTAAATCAGATGAGGTACTGACGCTCACGCGGCCCCAGACCTCACTGGCTGAACTGTTGCTCTCTCTTTTCATAAAAAAACAAACAAACAAACAGCCATTTATTTTTAAAATAGCAGGCAATCAGAAGGCACATGAAACGGCGCACGCCCCCCAAAGAAGTTCTGCTGCTCTGAGACAGGGAAGAAAACTGAGGGAAGAAGACGCTGAGGACTGAAGGTGGAGTTAACCTGTTACAGACAGGGAGCAGGCCTGACCGTGACACCCCCCCCCCCCAGGGGTGGGCGGGGGCCTCACCTCTGCAATCCCCGACACAAAAGTCCCCCCTGACCCGGTTTCATCATTTCACATTATTTCACATCAACACTGATCCACTCTGTGCAGGTCTGATGTCAGGAACCTTTAGTTTGTTAATCTCTGCGGCGTTGCTGATGTATTTTTTGTAGATTAAATTTTAACAGGAGTGCCTGTGCGGAGGATCCCAGGGCACAGCTGGTGCAAAGGTCTGACGGTGTCAACAAAATGTTCTCAGACAACAGCAGCAGCAGCGGGAGAACATGCAGCAACTCCAGGTCAGGAGTGGGGTTTTTTTTATTTTTTTATTCAAAGTAAAACTGAAAACATGCACACTTCTTTCAACCGTAACAATAAAGAGATGTGCCGACGCTGTCCACAGCTGATGAGCGTAGCCTAAACAGGTACAGCAATGCGATGAAGTCAAAACAATTTTCCGCTTTTGGAAAATGGTGAGCAGCCGTGCTTTTGTTAAGCAAAAGCACCGTTCCCTTGGAAATGAGTTTTACGGTAATGTTTAGATTTTTTTTTTTTTTAAATTAAAAGGCACCACAGTCGGAGGTCTTGACATAAATCCGCTCCTCCATTATTTGACTGACACAGCAATTACAGCAGGTTTCTTTCCCTTCATTTCTACGTGTAAATGGGATTCTGTGAGCACCGGTGGAGCCGCGCACATCCAGCAGAGTTCTAAATATGGACAAGTCAGATCCGCAAAGGCGGTCGGTCATTTTCCACCTTCCCTCAATCATAAAAATAACGCAACCTAACAGATCGAGAGCTCTTCATCTCCACCCTGCTGTTGTATTCAAGATAATCTCCCCTTCCCAAGGATCGTTTTTCCCTTTTGTGTGCCTGCACTGTTTCTAGCGCCCGTCCTCTTAAAGCCAGAATCCTGTCGGAAATAACAACAAGGGCAGCTCAGAAAGGTGTCTGGCTCCATCTGAGCGGCTGCTCATCCAGTTCGTTTGGGCGCTGTGGGGAAATCTCGAGGAGGAGGAGAAGGCTGAGTCTTCTGTCAGTGTAAATTATGCTCAGAGGGGTTGGAATAGACCACCAATCGTTTCAGACGCCCGAACTAATTAGTCGGGAAATGTTTCCTAACATCCTGGGTGAACAGGCAGCCTTCCTCGGACACGCCGGCACGTGTAATCACACGTAATACCTCCAGGAGCAGCTCCTGAATGTACCAGTGGGGGATGACTCAGGGGTCTGCTGATGATGAGGAGGGACGGGGAGGGGTTCTCATAAGTGTTCTGAAGTCACACAGATTTGCCGTAATAACCTCACAACTGAAGGTCGTTCCCTCTGACCAGACGTCAGACGAGCGCGTGCGCTCCCATTCAGCCATGTGCCGACTGAGTTAACAGTTACGTAAACCCTTCCTTTGTGTGCAGCCTGTTATGATTGAGCGCCTGCAGAATGGCCTTCTTAAATAAACAGCATGTTTTCCCGTGATTTATGCGGCCAGGGGAGCATCGTTAATTACAATTAACTGTAAACAGTTGTTTTGTTTTTGTTTTTTTTAATCAGGCCAAATGGGCTGCGTGATGAATCGCTACAGGCTGCGGCGTTATTTATTTCTTTTCTTCTTGGCAGAGGCGGCACGTCGACGTGGATGCCGCATCTCCACCTCCACTTCCGCCGAAGAAGAATGGATCCAAGGATGCGCCTCATTATTTTCAGCTCTGGTGGAAAACAGACCAAATGGAGGAGAGTTTGCCCGCCAATCAAAACAATGTAGGTTTGATGTGGTCCTGATGAGAGTGGCCTGCTCTGTAATTTGGTGAATAATAGCCTTCTGACCCAACAGCGCCCCCCCCCCAACCCCCACAGGTACCATCTGTGCGTGTTTAAAGTGCAAAGAAAGGCCTGTTTTGGGTCTAAAGGAAGAGGAGTCAACAAACCCCTCCCCTCTCCCCCTCTTCTCTCGTCTGTATTCCAGTCTCTCAGCCTAAACTCCTCTGGAGGATTCCACGTCGTATATCCTGCAGTCTCGCGTCGCTCATTCAGATTCAACAGCCGGCGCTCAGGAGCTGCAGCTTCACCTGCTGAATCTGCACCAGGGGATCTCCCACGCCCGCCTCTCTGCTGATTCCAGCTTTTGATTAAGACCTGAAATTCTCAAACTCCGTCTGAGACGAGCAAAGAGCAGGTGATTTGAAAAAAAAAAAAAAAACATGTCTGCTGGGAGTTTAAACAGGCTGGTTATCTGATACTGGGACAGCATAGAACCTGTGGGAAGTGTGGTCCTCCAGCAGACACAGACACACTCACACTCACACACACCTGGAGGTTATCTCTCAGCATTCAGCAGAGCTGTGCCGCTCCTCAGGGACAAACTCTGTCTTAACTTGTGAGAAAATCTCTCACTTCTCAAAGTGTGATGTCTGTGGGGTTTTTTTCCCCCCGGCGGTCAGTGTCCACGTTTCATCACTGGCGACACTGGTGAGGCCTGATGGGCTGTTGATAAACCGCTCCCTGATCTGATGTGCAGCAGTTATGGAAGGAACTGTCATGCAGATGTATGTGGAGACGCCAGGTTTTGTCTGGAATAGTGAACGCTGTGTTCTGCCAGTGCTGCTAGGCAACATAAAGTGTTATGTCGTGACGGTGACATAACCCTGTGAACATGTCAGAGGCGCTCTTTGTTCTTCCCCATTCTCTCCTTTGATCATCTAACTTTAGCTGCTGCTGAAGTCGAAGGAATGTTGATGCGAGTGGCGTTACCCTGGTTTTTCGGGGGGGAGCTGGATCGTCGCCGGCGACGAAAGTGGGTTTTGTTTTGCATCGCATTCACACCTGCCTCGTTCAGACGAGCGGAAATCCTCCCGGGGATGATTTTACACTGATGAAATAAGGAAAAATAATTTATTTTGTTGCGAAAATCCCTGTTAAGATCAACCCTCATAATCCCCTTCCACTGAATAATTTCATGCTCACAGATGAGAGATTAAATTCACTAAAACAGGTTAGGCGCAATATCCCGGAATGCGGCTTCTCCAAAGTTCAAATAATCCTTTATCCGCGACTCCATTTCAAATATCTTTGTCTAATACGCAATATCTGGAGTGGGAAAACAGTCAGGGCCCCACCGAGCATAAAAAGTGCCTCTAGTGCACTAGAAAAGGTGATATATGAGCTCCTCCTTCTGTCTCTTAGATGAAATAAAGTATCAGATAATATGAGCTCATATATATATTTTACTACAGGAAGAAAAAGAGGCCTTAAAGATGGAGTCCAGGGTGAGATGAGGCAGGAGGTGACCGGGCAGCATCCTGGCTCAAATGAGGCGTCCCCGTCTCAACAGACCCCCCTCCGCAAAGGTATGAACCAGCCCAGAACCACACTCCCTCCCTTTCCCCTCCACTTCGGCAACTTTGGCATGAAAAATAGTTGTTTCTCCATCTGAAAAATCCATCAGTGTGAGTCTCACTGTAATTACATGTGATTATACGGCGGGATGGTTTTAATTGGTTAATTGGCTGGGGGGGGTGGGGGGCTCTGATTAGGGGGACGTGTTGCTGCGCTCACTAATTTCGTTTACAAAAAAATGTGTCATCATTAGATAAGATCACATAAACCAACGGTAGAATCTACTTGTTAACGTCTCTCTGCTCTCAGTCTTTAAACCTTTATGATCAAACTTTCACAATTTGCCTGTGAAGATGAATGAAGATTAAATGAAGAATTATTTCACATTATGAAGGCTCCCCAGCGTGTTCCTGCAGTTGAACATCATGTCTACTGTCAGAAATCGTACCTCTACTACACTGTCTGAGGAAATTAAGAGGAAAAAAGAATCAAAGGAATGATGTAAAAGTTTTTATTCTCGCTTTTCCCCTCCGGTTTGACGGGGATTGTATTAGACTAACACGGGTTCCATCCAGCCAGATGCTGCTGGTCACCTTCAATAACTCCTCGACCGCAAATGTATCTGATTTGATAGAATTTGAGTGGAGGACAAAGCCTCCGTTCCTACTGTCTGCTGTTGGGAAAAAAAATGTCTAACAATGAGCCTATGGCAGCCTGGAGATCTATGAATATGCAAATGTAATCTCAGTCTCCGTGTCTCCTCACTTCAGAGCCGAGTCTGCTGCCCAGCGACAGGTTTTAAATCTGGACTTCCAGGAGGGAGAGCTAATTGAACAAGGTGACTCAGTGCTCCAGTAGTACAAAGGTTGCTGGTTCTGTCCCTGACCCCTGCCTACCACGACTGTTTCTTGGTCCCTGTGTTCTCACGTGCCTCCCAAGTCTGCTCAGTTCAAGCTCACAACTTCCCAAATATGCTCCCACTTTTCCAGACTTGTTCTTGCCCCGCCCATTCCATCAGTCAGATGTGACTTGTGTGGACTGCAGCCCTCCTTCACGGTGGAGTATCCAAGTGTGTACTCCAGACCGTTCCTGTGTACTCTGAATTGGGAAACAGCCGCAGCGTACTTGACAGCTTGCAAACTTTGGAACCGTACTTGGACTTTTTCCTCTTTTTTTTTTATGATTAAACATTTTTTTGTTTGTCTCTCCTCACTGAGCTCGATCGACACCATCAGACACCCTCGATGTGAGCAGGCGTCAGGCCAGACGCGACAGTGACTTGTGACACGGGCGATCTGGCGTGATGAAAGAGGGGCGCCGGTGATGTGACAGGTAAATCCAGCCTCCACGCAGCGCTGCAGCCTTGACATCAAAGCCCGACGAGCGGCTCTGAAAGATGTTTCCTCTTTGACTGATGGGCAGAGGGGACCCTCGATGGCACCGACAGGGAGAAACACGGCAGCAGGAGGGGGGGTGCTGCTGACGTTTCAGGGGAAGGAGACAGAGCTCTGCTGACAGAATAGAGACGCTACAGGCCAGTAAAAAAGACGGATTTGTTGGTGTGGGACATTTAGACTAAAGAGGGAGAGGGCATCCATCTACCAGCACCACGGCCGTGCCGGCGGTGATCATAAAATGGCTGATAGATGCCGTTTAAAATGGGTCCAAACTGTCCTGAGCTTCCATATAGAAGCCATTGTGAAGGTAACAACTCCTACACCCCCCCCCAACCTTAGGCTGCAGACGTCCAGCAGAGAGGAAAATAACAATGTCTGGATGTGCATCTGTTCGCCTCCTCATTTCCATCCGCTGAGAACCTGCGACGGACCCGGTGACTCCAAACAAGCTTCACCTCAAAAACAACCGGCATAATAAAAGCTGTCAGCGGGCTGAAAAAAGAAAAAAAAAAAAAAAAAAGGATAAATAACGGCCGGCCGTGTTGTTCTGATTCTTTCCATCTGTCTGGATGTTTTTCTGTCACATTAGAACGGCACGGCCGGCTGTGGAGCTCAACAGGTGCCAGTGTCCTTGACGAGGGAAGGAATCTGCAACCGGTTCTGCTTGTTTGATTTGGAGATTGGCAGAAGACGTCGGGAGAGAGAGAGAGAGGCGCTAAATTAAATTTATAGGGGGGGGCTTCGGCCACGGATCAGCGGCTTATCGTCTGTTCCACTCCACAGGGTCTCTGCCATTAGGCGTCATCTCGGGGTCATTTTCAGCCAGACTTTGAGTGTTTCTCTTGTCCGGCGGTGTTCTACCGGCTCTTAAGGGGGGGGGTGCATCTTGCCCCACTGAATGCTGGGAAGGCATTCTTGTGCCACCACTTGTGCTAATTGGAAAATAAAAAGGGGCGAGAGACAAATTCTGCACGGAGACAGAATATGCAGACTGATGTCAGATAATTGAAAACAATTTTAAAGAGGCCTTTGATGGCCGTTTCTATGGCGACATTCATCGGTGTGTGAGCGCGGGTGCGTGCACGGATGTCTCTTGTAGCTCTTTACCGGTGCTTCATTGACCTCGGCGACGATCGACTCTCTATCCTGAGGGTCCGCGATTCATCTTCGCCTCTAAACGAGGAGGAGATCCGCGATTGCACCAAGCTGTGAACTCACAGACGCGCTTTGTTGTCAAAGGGGAAACAATTTACTGCACAGCGAGAACTGGAAAATAACAGTGTCTTTGGAGTGTGTGCAATCTGCAACCCCCCCCACCCACACACACACACACACACCCCAGCAGTGGCATGTATAAACCTGGCAACACTACATACATAGCATCTTAATCACAAAGCTTATTTTAGAAACTATACACTAATGTTGGCTATCATATTCAACAGGAACATTCTTTGTCTTGGAGGAAACACAAACTAGGAAACACAAACTAGGAAACACAAACTAGGAGGAAGAACTGTTTTATTCGCAGTATGAAGAGCTTTTACACCATCTGGTGTCACTGTTCAATGCACATGTTCTTCCATAAATACAGTAGACGCGGATGCAAATTTAATCTGGGTCCCTTCAGTCTGTGTCATCCGGTTTGCGTCTCCGTCGGAGATGAAGCATCAAACATTTATCGAGTTCTGACAAGTGCATTTTTATTTGATGACTCGGCTCCGCAACGGGTCGACACACATGACGGACGGGTGTTTGTACTTGTGTCGTTGTGAGGATAGAACCTAACCCCAGCCCTAACCCCAACCCCGGGCCTGATCAGGGGAAAAATGGTGAAAAAACTGTTTCTACAAAGTTACAGTAGCTTTTAATAATAAATGACTGGTGGATGCTGTCGGCTTTACTCCGCAGCCCTGTTGGATATTTTTCTTTATCAGATTTATTTATTGTTCCTAGATGATGTGAAGCGGTCTGGTGGTCATGTGACGCTTGTCCACCAATGGGAGCCCTCGGTCTAGACTTAAAAGGAGGCAGCAGCTCGTCTGAGGTGACCTCTGGCGGCTCCCGCGCAGTTCTGCTTTAATATCAGTGAGAAAAGGCGTTCTAGCATTTTCCATCCTTGTGGCGCTTTTCACACATTTTCACTCACTCCTCATGCCATCTGTGAAACTTTCCCAGAGCCCGCGTCAGCTAAGAGCCGCGCCACCTCCGTCGTTACAACAGGAAACTTCTGTCGGTGTTTACAGGTTTAACATTTCAGGAAGCTCCCGGTAACGAGACCTGCCTCCACAACCAGCCAACTGCGCCGCCGTTTCTTGCTCTCGCCGGTCCACTTTGAAGCGTTCCCCAGGGAGTTGGGATCAGTTCGTCAGCTCTCTCCACCGACAAACGGGAAACCAGCAGCTGAATTACGACTGCAGGTTTATGATGTCGCTGCTAAACACAGAAACACAAACAACGCCGCCTGCGCTCCTTTTTTTATTCCAGCGTTCTTTATATTCCCCACCTTTCCGCCTTCCTGGTATAGTTTTTTTTTTTTTTTCCTTTTTTTATGAGTCACGGATGCTTCGCTGCTTTTATTGCTTTGATGCGACGAGCGGCAGCTCTATCAGCTTACTATCGATTCTGAAGCCTTCGTGAATCAATCATCCGCCCCCTCCTGCAGGAGACGGCTGCTCCGGTGGTCTCAGCACTGAGTGGGCAATAGTTACGGCTGCATACGCGCGTGAAGGTGTCATGTAAATGGAAAGGAGTCGAGCTTTTTGTTCCTTGAAGAGCCAAGCGAGGGACCGTGCATTGAAGCGCGGCGGCCCCTCTTTGTCGAGCCAGGGGCTGGACCGGGTTTGAAATCCGGAGTCTGGGTCACGGTGCGAGACGCGAGCTCAGCCCGAAGACCAGCACTCCCATTGCCCTCCTTTTCCTCATAAAACAGGAGGCAAAACTCAGATCTCCGTTTCACCAAATGTGACAGATGAGAGGACGAGCAGACAGACCCAGTCTCGCCCGGGCCGCGAGCGTTCAGCGCTCTGAGCGTCTGGTGCCGACTGTTCTGGGACCCGTGACCCCTGCGTCTGCTCGCCATTGTGTTGAAGTGGCACGCCGCTTGTCCTTGCTCCCTCTCTCGCTCTCTCCTCCGAGCTGTGTGCAGCGGTGGCAGCAGCCGGGTTTTTCAATCCAGGTGGGTGGATGAATGACAAGAAGAGAGAGAGATCGCTTCAAAAGAAGTGCAAACACAAAGCAGACGATAGTTCTGCTCTAATAATACTCATTTCAGACTGTAAAGATACGACTTTCAACATCCCCCACAGTAAATATGTGGATGAATGTGTTCCCTGAGTGTTTGTGGATCAGTCTAAGAACCGAATTCCTACATCTGCGGGGACTTTAATCTGCAAACACCGTGTTTAAACGATGCACGCTAAAGCTGCATCTGTCTTCGGCAGCATCGCGCTGTCTCTGGCTCAGCGGTTTAACCCTGAAGCTGCTGTAACCTGCAGAGGAGCTGCAGGATCCAGCTGAGTTGCTGGGGTAAACAGCGCCTCCATTAAACAGAATTTTTGGTGGAATCGTGCATATGTTTAGATTCCCCTGCTGTCCAGAGGACATTCGCCCATCTTCCCTGGACTCGGGGTGATGCCGAACACAAGATGTGGGTTCACGTTGCTGCTGTCTGCTGTGACAGCCACGCAAATGAGCGCCGCCGCCGCCGCCGCCACGCTTGAGAGCTGACACCAGCACAGTAATGACACCTGCTGCAGTGTTCCTGTGATCCAGGCCTCCCATAATTAACAGGTTTCGGTGGTTTGTATAGAAACCCGTGAGATATGATGATAAACATAGCTCTCCGGTGTCTCGAACCCCCAGGGCCTGGCGTCAACTGGGAGTGATGTGATACAGCCGCCCTTGTGTGTTCGCAGGGCCAAAGAAAACACATCCAGCCGGTGCCGATGTTGTCCAATCAAAGTGGTATTGACTGCCAGGTCCGGGGATAAAAACCCCAAAATAAAACAACAGCAATATTGAACTGTTATGATCTAATCGATGTGTGTGTCAGACCTTTTCAGAAGTTTGTCTGCAGCAAACAGAGGGTTCACTGAGCCCAGCGTGATGTATCGGCCCTTCACCTTTCAGTTGCAAGACAATTAGAGCTCTGCAAATAATCATCAATCCGTCTGCCCAGACCTGCACGGCTAAATTATTGAGAAGTGTTCTGGGCGGAGGAGGAAATTCTGGGGAAAGAAAAACAGGCGCAGAAGAGGGCACTGAGGCTCTGGGTTCCGTTCCAGCTCCGAGGTCGCGTCTCCTGGTTCTCCCACTACTCCAGTATCGCCCCCAGTAGGCAGAGCAGCGGCTGACCAGCAGAGCCTGGAACAGTTCATTAGGTTCGGTCCACTCCTCTGAGGGCGAGGTGATTGAACCGCATCGATTAGCATTAATTCATATTGATCGGGTTTAATGTAGCGCGGCAGAAAAAGGTTAATATGGAGCTCAGACATAAAACCTCTGCTCGGCTTCATGGACACGAGGAGGACGATTTGAGCTGGGAAGATAATGAAAGTGTGCATTATCGCAGGGAGCTGCTTAAATCATCTCCAACACCTTTTACTGCTTAACTCTTTCATTTTTTTGTTATTGTGGCATTGGTAGATTTTTATACTTTTATGCTTTTTTGCAATACTTTAGATTAACAGCATTGCAACCCAAACTCATAAAAGTGGATTACCGTCAAGATAATTGACAACATCAGAATTATTGTTCTGCTCCTCTCTAATCTCTCAGGTAGCTGAAAAACAAAAATGCTCAAGATTAGTGAATCAATAAAATGATTGAAATTAAACCCCCATGTGCCACAAAATACCTTTTAATCAAATATCTCCTGCAGATTTTCTGCATTTTGGCCCGAGCTGAGCACAGTAATTTGACTCCGGACGACGGTTTGAGGCAATTACGCTGCTGTTTTATTCCGACTGAACGTGTCATAAACATAATGAAGGTGTCAGTCAGCGGGTGTTGTGGAGCACAGTCTTGTCACTGCAGATGCGAGGGGAGACGGAGGGCTTCGGCTTCGGTTACCGCACCATCCATCCCACCCAGCCGCTCATACGGCGGCCCCTTCTGCTGCCCCCCAACCCCCTCCCCCACAGATCCATCATGGTAGATGTTGAGCGGCGGCATATGACCCATCATTATTTATGCTCGGCTAATTCGATTAAAGCGTCTCCGGCCAGCATGTTGTGCCGCGCTCCCCGGGGCCGCGAAATATCAAATAAATGAGTACGATTGACAGAGCCTGCGTATGTCAGCGTGCCAGGTTAGGCTGATGCTTGGCCCTTTGATTCCTTTCCGCTCAAACGTTCGATAACGGGAAGCACTGAGGAATCCGTCGTTTCTCATCTTGTTCAGTTTTTCCAGCATGCTAGCGTTCAAGCAGAGGGCAGTTTTATTGTCCAGTAACAGAAGAGTCACAGGAAGCCCAAACGTGGTGCTCTGAAGGTATAAACTTTAAGTCGACTTCATCCCACCTCCCGTCCTCTTTTTTTCCTGAGCTTTCGCTTCATCCCACGTCCGCAGGCAGCTCCTCGCCCATGCAGAAGACACCTAAATGAGTGTGATGGCGGCGGTGAATAATTGAAGACTCGCCTCTGTATCACTTTGACGAGTGACTGCGATGGCTGCCACAACACAGGCGTGTTAATTATTCACGCTTCTAAACAGCGCCAGAGTCAGATCAATAATTCACTGGAGAGACCGAGCAGAAGGCCTCAGACTTCTCTGGATCAAAGCAAGCGATGGCATGTGACCACATACTCCACATTCTCCATAAATTCCATCAGCTACAGACGCGCTTGATCCAAACGAGCTGAGTGTCTGCGGTGGCCCCCCCCCCCCCCCACCCCACCCCGTAAACCGACCTGCGCCTCCACTCAAACTTTTAGTCTTCAGTCATGTGATTTCTGTTTCCACCCACTGCTGTTAGGAATGATTGGCGAGAACAACATGTTTCTTGTTAAAAGGACATACCAGAGTGCACCTTATTGATCGCACTTTTGTCGCGCTATCCTGCCGGCAATTTGAAGCAATCCTCGCCCGGTTTGGCGGCAGCTAACACGCCCCGTCTAAGAGCAGCCATTGTATCAATCTCCCCCCGCCGGGGGAGCTGGAGATGACTTCCAGGCTTTGCAATGTGGCAAGGCGCAGCTTGTGTGGGGACGCAACTCCCTTCAGCCCAGTACGGGGGTCTTCCAGCCGGTTAGACACAGTGCAGGCGTAAAAAGGACAACAAAACAGCCACTCCAGCTTTGGTGTTTCAGCTACGTTCTTTCCAGTGAAGGCTCACATTAATTTAATCTTCCAAAGACTTAAAGTATCCAGGTTTAATTGAAAACATCACCTCTGGCTTCATCAGGATTACTGAATAATTACCTGACTGATGATGATGATGATGATGATCTACTCCCTGCTGCATCAGTGAATACGTTCCTTCTGGAAGTCCGTCCCCTCCACTTCCTCACTTGTTAAACGTTGATACCTCTAGTCGGTTGCTCCCCAGTTTGGGGGGGGTGGGACTTGTTAGTAACTGGAGCCCATTTCCATGTATTTATTCAGTCATTAAGATGAGAAACCTCACCAGAGTTTTGAGACACATAGTGATTAATTGTTAGTTAATTCAGCCATTGAAGTAATTGGGATTGCAAACGTGTCCAAACATTCTCCTCCCTAGACCTTCATCAGTGGTGTGTTATTACACATGCACTTGCGGGAATGACAGATTTAAGGGTCAGCGCTCGCGCCAGTCGGCATCGAGTAATGAATCGATTTGTTGTTCGCCAACTGCCGATAAAACTAGAAGGAGTAAACAAACAATGATCTGCTCTTTGCAGCTATCTGTTTGAGAAAAAAAACAGGCTTATTCTGCCCGTGATCTCCCTCATTGTCAGGCTCTTTATTTTTTACTTGATGCCATGATGTTGGTTCCCTGTCTGGTCTCATCTCATGGAAGCTTTGGTGGACGTCCTCTGCACCTGGTGGACATCTTGATTTGGAGACAACCGCTGTTGTGGCTGATGTGCACGAAAGGGTTAAGAATGTTTGTCCTTCTATGTTTTAATCACATTTCTGGAAACTCTCTCACTATAGCTGAGGAAAGTAAAGTTTCCGAGCAGATTCCGGTAGGCGGAGGGGAACAGAAGTCCGAGCTGCGCTCTCCGAGCTCGCTCCTCCCCCCCTCTCTCTTATCTTATCGCTGGCTTGCATCCGGCATTGTGAGTCCAGAAGTCACCTTGGTGCTCCGACGCTCCTCCGGAGAGACCTGATGTGGACGTGCTTCCCCCTGCAGCCGGGCTGATCAAAGCCTTCCAGGGGAACAGGCTGTTCAATGGAGGAAGAATCAACAACAGCTCCGCTCAACGACCCTGCTAATTTGGACAGAAGGCCTGAAGGAAGCCCCCTGAGAGTCTACCTTCACAGCAGCGGGGGGCGCCAGATTCAGCATCTGCGACGCACCGAATAAATAAGACCACGTTCTTTTAGCAGGTTGCTTGTTTAAGCAGCCAGTGCTTCTATAATCAAGTGTTGCTGGTCTCGCTGCTCCTCGCAGGTAAAATCCATGTCCAGCCCACGCACACGTGGGTCGACTGAGCGCTTCAACGAGGGCCACTACACCTTCGGAGCTCTCCACTCGTCTAATTGCCCTTCGTGTTTTCAGAGCCCAAAAATGACTCCAGTCAGCTGGATTTGCAGAAGAACGCTGTTGCCACTCCAGTTTCCGCATAATCGATTCCGACTGTTTTTCACAGTTTTCTCATCTCTGGTCTGTTTGTCTTCAGCACAGAGAGAGAGAGAGAGAGAGAGAGAGAGAGAGAGAGAGAGAGAGAGAGAGAGGGGCTCACCAGGTATTAACACGTTGCATCCTTTTTTTTATCACTTCTATTTGCTCCCTGCAGATAATTAACTAAATAAATCTTACAGTCCACGCTATTGATTGCTGATGGAGTCACGCTCTTGTCCTCACCATAAAACCAACACACTTACACCCCCAGGCTTTGTGAGTGTGCATTCAAAGATGCTTTTCAAAACCCCCTGAGAGGAGAGTAAAGCGCCTTAATCTGGACGCCCGTCTCCATTAACCGTCCTCTTCCAGCCGGAGCAGACGCGGATGAATATGACGCGTCCGTGTTCCTCCCCTCTGCAGCGGGCCTGATAACGCTCTCCGCCCGGCATCAGAAGTCATCCCTCACATCCCGCCCGCCGCGTCGATCCCACAGACAGTGATGCATGCCTCGGACCCTTTAGCCGCTAATGGGAATAATTAAGAAAAAGCTAAGTGTCGTGTAAGAGCGCTACGGGATTGATGTATGTGCTTCAGAGGGATTTCGGCCTTCTGTAATTCCCCCATTCCTCTGCAGCCAAACGGGCTGGAGTAAGTATTAGGGATCGACTTCCACTTAGTTGAATGAAATAATACAATCTAAAGTAAGCAATAGCACAGATGGCAGTGAATTGTCCCCCGGGAACAGACACAAGGTGAAAGTGATAATGCATTTAGGAAAGAGTGGCTGCGTCGCTGCAGTCCATCCGCTGCAGCCTCTTACCAGAGCTTCATCTTCTTTTTTTCTTTTTTTTTTTTTTTTTTTTTTTTTTTGGTAAAGTGGGTGGATTAGAAGCACGAGCAAGGGCGAAAAATCCAGGAGACTGATATCGACTCCCTCTCACATCGATCTGCAGAACAAAACAAAAGTGAGGGAAAGAACAGCATCTGCGTTTCAGACCAGCAGAAATTAAACTTCAGCGCTGGAAAAGTTTCGCCTGGCAGCGAGATGAAACAGGAGCTAAAGTGGGATTTACATTTGCACGGATGTCGTCAGAGTCCAATTTTTGAAACTTCTGCTTTGTTTACGCTTTAATTTTAGGACAGAGCCAGAGATTATCATTGCTCGTGCAGCAGTAGTGAAATTAACAACTACCGTTCGCATGACCGTGTTAACTCAATTATTAACTGGATCATTGACGTTGTGCGCTTCTGAATACGTACGTAGACTCGTTGCTTGATATCTTAAATCCAGAATGGTCTTGTTGGTAAGTTGAGCTGCAAAAATACTTTTCTTCTGCTCAGTTTTCTACAAAATAATTCAGACTAAACGTGCATAATGACATCGGAGTAATGTTGATAAATTCAGGTGTGTTAATCCGACTTTTGTCCAATAATCCAATTTCTTTGTCCAGTTCTTAGTCTTCTGGCTGCAAAATGTGCTCCCAATTTATCATTTTTGTTACTTGTGTGATGTTTCGAGGTTGTTATCTTGGAATTTTTAGTCAAAATGTATAAAGTAAAGCTTATGTAAGTCTGAGCTTCCCTCATCTCTGTCAAAAGGCAACATTTATCTGATTTGGTAGCTGTTATGCGAAGACAAACACATATCAATCTGTTGGTGTTGACTTGAGTGGATAATTGTTGTGTTTTTACACATCTCGTTCCTGTTGCTTCACGTTCGGCGGGGGGCTGTTTGATGGTTTCATTAGCCTGCATCTGCCGCGTCTGGACGCTACCCGGTGGCTCCAGAACCTCATCGCTCAGCACCTCCCGCATCTCCGAGTCGCACCCAGGAAGGTTCAATCACGCGCCCTGCAGGGAGTGGCGGGCTGGGAGGAATGGTGGGGGGGGGGTTCGGCCCCGCACGTGGAGTGGGACCGCTTCTGTTTATTTCAGAGGCTGCGGGGTGAGTTGATTTACTCCTCCTGACAGACGGAGCCAGCTTTATTGGGCCGCGTTGAGTCGGGCCTCAATAATCCAGTTTAATCTCTGATCAGCGAAGCCGCCTCTGTCTGGCTTCGACGTTAAACTCGTTTAACGGTAGAAATCACCGCGCTTCCTAATGCGCGTCGAATTGATGCTGCGGCCTCAATCAGCTCGTCCCACACGTTGGTCCGGCTCATTTTCGATCTTTAAAATCCATTTGGATTTCCAATAACTCTTGCCGCCGCCCATGAACGAGCGCAGCCGCCAGTCTGGACTGGGAACGCCACCAGGCCTGGCCGGCCCCGGACGGCATCGGCGCGGCCAAACTGCCGTCCGCAATTGCTCCGTCATCGAATGTGTCTGTGAAATGGCCCGAAGTCCGTTTCACCGCCGCGACATCTGCTTAATCACGGATCTGCGCTCGGTAACGGACCGCGACACGGTAGCGCTCCCGCGTCGGGAATGTTAGAGCTCCGATTATTTAGTTGCTACACACAATCGCTTCATTTATTATTGAGCCTCTAGCTGTTTTACAACACGTGTTATTCACTTTTAATGAAGACGAGATGTTTCTTTGTATCTGACGGGGGGGTTTTTCCTGCGTACGTTGCAACCTGCCTGTCGGCGTTCGCGCCAACACTGACCGCCCCTGAGTGAGTCCTGACCTTCTGGGTGCTGACTCGGGCATATTTGGGCGGATGTGCTGAGGTCAGGCACGACGCCCTCCCGCATTCAATTAGCAAATCCATAGCCGGTAAAAGGTCAATTTTTAAACGCTCTTTAACAGGGAGCGCTGCTCGTGTAATTTCTGACGGATCCCCGGCATTCCGGCCCCCCCGCGCTGGCGGTCCAAAGCCATACAGATGAGAAACATAAACGGCTGTCTCATCAGCAAAAAAAAAAAAGCGCATTTCTCTGTTTTCATTTAAATGAGGCATTGTTACATTGTATGAGGCAGCAAACATCATCATCCCAGACAGAAGGAATGCCTTTATTGTGCTTCTGGATGATGGACTCTGCCTTATTTCCTCACCTTAATGAATTTAAGTTGTCAGATGTCGAACAAACAATTTCCTCTGTAGTGACAGAACGTCCTGCGCTGACAGTCTTTTTCTGGGTTTTCTCTCGATCCCTTTCTGTCTCCTGCTTAATGCGTCTGAGAGACAACGGCGGAGGAAAAGCAAATGCAGCGCAGCTCCGACAAAAGGGAGGAAGCAGAACTATTGCTTTGGAGAGATTGATTTTTCAAAGCGATTAAATGAAAGTGCCAAGCGTTGTTGTGTATAACACAAGGGTTCAGACTGAACAGCTTCTCAAGGAGTCTTTGTTCCAGTCTTATAATACTGGGCTCATAAAGACAGGAAACATATAACTCATTCTGTCATGGGGTTTTTTTTATATATATTTTTGCAGGCAATGATCGTTATATGGATCTACTGGCTCTTGTTACCACAGGGGAAAGTGGGAGTTACTCAGTCATTCTGAGCTTCCTATGAAATGTTTTACAGAGCGTGAACCTTATTATCTAATCTCTTTAATTTATGGCTCCCTGTTGATCTTTGTGAGCATACGCTTGTTGTTTTCATGTTTTTCCTCCACATCGGCTGTTCTGGCCTCAGAACGATGAAGAGGTTCTCTGTAATTTTCCGGGAGGTCATTTGTTTTCATTATAAGGGGATATAAATGAGGCCCGCAGGAGGCGAGCGGACAAGGATTTTTATTTGTCTAACGAAGAATCCTGTTTGTGCTATTAAAACATAGATGTTCTCGGATTGTGCTGCAATATCACTATGAGCTCCAGGGCACTCCTCTATTTTGCGGGCCCTCTTATGCTCCCACCATTCGTGAATGGAGGGAGCTTCCAACAAAGAAACACGCGTTACCTTCCTAATGCGATCTAACTCGGTAACTTTCTTAGTCTGCCACAACAAAAGCACAAAACTGGAGAGCGAACCTGACCTTGGCTTTCATCTGAAACCTTTTAAAGGGAAACGCAAATGTCGACGATGTCCACACATCACTTCACCAGAGTGATGGAAGAGATTTAAAGAGATTGAAAACACTTAAAGTTAAAGTTGCAATGAGTGTTGCAATAACCCTAACCCCCCGGTGAGAATTTTTCTTTCTTGTTTTTTATCCATTCCGTATTTCCATGTAGTGGTAAATAGACAACTGAGAGCCAGAGGTCAAGGTTCGGTTTTTAGAATTTAGGTGGATTGTTGGGGTCGGTGACAGCGTTGGTGACAGCGTCTGTGACAGCGTCGGTTACAGCGTACGCAGGCGATCAACTGACTGAAACGTGGCCGATGGATCACCGTCACCGATTATCTTCTCCTGCAGCGGATCTCCAGCCTGTCAATACTGCTAATGCATGTAAAAGCCGTTTCCTTTTCTTTACTAATTACTCCACCGGAGCACTTGAATTCGTCGCTGATTGCTGTTTATGTTGTTCCCGCCCGCCTGCCCTCGCCACCGTCTATAACGCTGCATCAGCCGTCGCCGATAACATCTGCTGCGGCGTATTCATCCAGCGAGGCACTTTTGAAATTAATGACGGGCTGTAATTTAATGCTGAAATGAGACACTTTGGAGAGCGGGAGTCATTAAGCTTATCTACTTAACCCTCAGAGGAGAAACAATCTGCTGCTTCCTCCATATGTTTATATTAAAAAAGGGAAAAATTTGATTTGGGGTTTTACATTAGTGCATCTTAATTTGTTTATTTTCTCTCTTTCTTCTAAACTAATTTACTTCTTATCATTGCTTCTGTGTTATTAACTCTCAAACTGTTGCAGAGACAATAGAAAAGTTGGGCCGTTTGCCTTGAACACGTGAAGCAGGAACTTCTGAAGTTCGCATAATCCCATCAGATGAAATTAACTGAAATTATCCGATTACACTCATATCATGTAAATGGGCTGGTTGATATAAACCCGTACTTATGCAGATAAAAGGCAAAGATCTGGGCGATGGCAACGATCATGGCACCCACAGCAGCTGAAGGAAAGAGAGAGAATCCGCTTTCAAACAACAATTTACAGAGATGAAAGGTGAATGAATAGGCAGGATCAAAATAATAATAATATTTGTTTCAGACATGTTATTGCCGCGATGCTGGTTCTGCTTTGATTAATGAGAAGTGCATCGATGGAATGTTGATTCATCGGGCACCAGGTCTTGTTGCCAAGGCTACAATTTTGAGCCTGACACGTGTAATTTGAGGCATTTTCCGCAATCATACATGTGGAGAAACAATTTATTCCTCTGCACAAAATACAGTTCCAGGAATATTTGTGGTAAAATAACATAATACAGCCATTTGTTGGAGCCAAGCATCAGAACGAACGCTGCATTTCTTCCTCAGCGGTGCGCCTGACTATAGAAGTCGATGCGTCCTTAAGACCAGCTCTGGGAGATTTAGTTTCTCATTGACGCGAAATGTTGCAGAGCAACAGAAAAAAATGACAGGCTGAATCAAACAAATGGAGGATATTGTTATATAAACCTCATAAAGTGATTATTTTGTATGCGGGTTGGGTTTCATTTGGACAACCTGGCTCTGCCCTCTGAGCCATAATTGTTTTTTTCTGCCTGACTGGATTCGTGTATCTCCCTCTGGTGTCAATAAACGCAATTTCTATTTCCCATTAAAGTCCAATGACCGGCGTTCCACAGACAACAGTGTGTCAACACGTTCTTGTGTCAGACTCCAGTTGACCAGAATTTAAATCTGATGCGCATGCTGTGGAAACTCTGTGTGTGTCTGGGTGTCTATGTGTCTGTGTCTGGGTGTCTATGTGTCTGTGTCTGGGTGTCTATGTGTCTGTGTCAGGGTGTCTATGTGTCTGTGTGTGGGTGTCTATGTGTCTGTGTGTGGGTGTGTATGTGTCTGTGTCTGGGTGTCTATGTGTCTGTGTGTGGGTGTGTATCTGTCTGTGTCTGGGTGTCTATGTGTCTGTGTCTGGGTGTCTATGTGTCTGTGTCTGGGTGTCTATGTGTCTGTGTGTGGGTGTCTATGTGTCTGTGTCTGGGTGTCTATGTGTCTGTGTGTGGGTGTCTATGTGTCTGTGTCTGGGTGTCTATGTGTCTGTGTCTGGGTGTCTATGTGTCTGTGTCTGGGTGTCTATGTGTCTGTGTCTGGGTGTCTATGTGTCTGTGTGTGGGTGTCTATGTGTCTGTGTGTGGGTGTCTATGTGTCTGTGTCTGGGTGTCTATGTGTCTGTGTGTGGGTGTCTATGTGTCTGTGTCTGGGTGTCTATGTGTCTGTGTGTGGGTGTCTATGTGTCTGTGTGTGGGTGTGTATGTGTCTGTGTCTGGGTGTCTATGTGTCTGTGTGTGGGTGTCTATGTGTCTGTGTCTGGGTGTCTATGTGTCTGTGTGTGGGTGTCTATGTGTCTGTGTCTGGGTGTCTATGTGTCTGTGTGTGGGTGTCTATGTGTCTGTGTCTGGGTGTCTATGTGTCTGTGTGTGGGTGTCTATGTGTCTGTGTCTGGGTGTCAATGTGTCTGTGTCTGGGTGTCTATGTGTCTTTGCCTTTGCTACCTATTACCAAAATCCTCATTCTGCTGTACTCGCAAAGTGAGGACATATTTGCGAAGTGGGACCATTGTGGCCGGTCCTCACAACTTCAAAGGACTGTTTGAGAGATTAAGGCTACAATTGCTCTGAGCTTGGAGGTGGGGTTAGGTTTATGATAGTTTGGGATAGTTAGGGTAGTGAGCTGGGTAATATGTTGTGTCTATGAAAGACAGAGATATGCTGCATATTGAGTACCACAATCCTCATTGTACTATGAAAGTGAGGACATTTTTGCAAAATGAGGACGTTGTTGCTGGTCCCCACAACTTCAAAGGACTCTTTCAGGGATTAAGACGTGGATTTAAGGTTAGAATTGGGTTTAGGCCATGTTTGGGGTGGGGAAGTAAGGGGGGGGTTAGAGCAGGGATAAGGAGCTGGGGAATGCAGTACATCTATGAAAACCCTATCAAAAACAGAAGTACGAGAGAGAGAGAGAGAGAGAGAGTGTGTGTGTGTGTGTGTGTGTGTGTGTGTGTGTGTGTGTGTGTGTGTGTGTGTGTGTGTGTGTGTGTCTTTCAGGAGGGGGTCATGTGTCATTGATCCTGTCCTGGAGGGCATCTAAAGGAGGAATCAGTAAATCTGTATGTAATTGAAATGCCCCTGTTGTGTATAGACATCTGAAGACAAGCAATAACAAATCAATAATGCCTGATATTAAGGGTTTCATCTGTGTGTGTGTGTGTGTGTGTGTGTGTGTGTGTGTGTGTGTGTGTGTGTGTGTTTGTGCACGCGCATGTGTGTGTCCCTGTCAGGTGCGTTTGCATCTTGCGGGGTTCAATCTATCCGTGCTCCAAAAAATAAAGCGATTGCCGGCTCCCTGTTGCCTTGAGCCTGAAGAAATAAACAGTCAGATTCTGGTCCTGGGGACCAGGCGAGGGGACACGCACATAAATCACCCAGCATGCACCTGTCCGCGGGATGGGCCGCGGCGTCCCCTCGCCGGGCTGCGCCGCCGCCGAGGTCCCCCTTCATCTCCGAACCGGCGCGCCGGGGGCCGCTCGGAGCTGGCGACAGAAGGGGGACGGGAGATGAAAATTGCGTTTCCGTAATTTCCCACAGCTGCCTGTTTACACGCACATCAGCGCGGCCGTGATGAAGATTCAAACCCGGTCTGGCCCAGCGTTTTTTGTTTTTTTTTTGTTTGTTTGTTTTTTTTTTTTATCCCGTTTCTGCCTTCATGTGTTCATCCACATTTCCCCTCAAGGAAACAACCTTAATAAGGTCTGTTTAGCCTCACTGTGAGAGCTCTGATGCGCATGAGCTGTAATTACTTGTTTATTACAGCGTGAGCGGCCACAGTGGACCATCATCGGGGGCCAAACGTACTTTAAAAACGTAGAAAGTAGATCTTAATCTTAAAGGAGTCACTGACGGGAGCACGTGGACCAGGATATTCCACTTTTCCTTTCAGAGAAGGCTGAGACGATGTCTCGAGATCCGACTTCTCTGACTTGGCCTAAATGTTTTATACGACCCGCGACGTCGCTAGACAGCCCCGTCTGTGTGAAATATGTGAAATATGCAGCGGAATTTTGGCAAAAGCTCTTGAAACCGGTGTTTTTGTCTCTGGGTCTAATTGTTTTATCTGTGGGGAAACCCAGCGGAGCGGAACGGCGGCGAAAAACTCGGCAGAAGAAAAATGGAGATTGGCGGCGGGCGATGGCTTCTGCTCTTGCACAAACGCACGCCGGCGCGATCTTCGTCGGGGGGGGCCTCGCCTCGGCCCCCCGCTGCAGGTCTCCGCACGGCTCTCCGAGGGCTAATTATCGGCGACGGAAGACTTCATCCGGTCGGAGCAGAAGACGTATCTCTTCATCGCATTACGGAGCAGGAGCCTCTAATGTAAAAGCCCCCCGATAGTTGGAGCGTTAACTGTTAATAGACGAACATCTTAGCCGGCCTTTAAGTCATGAAGAGGCAGAAGAGCGAGAGCGTAGATGGGACGAGGGAGCGTTAACGTTTGGTGGGACACTTTTAATTGAAAGTGTCGTTTAATAGAGACACGGCGGACGGATCCCCTTAACAGATCAGTGCGGCGTGACCCAGGAGGGGGCCTCAGAGCCGGGACTTGCACCTCCTCCATCCACATTTATGCGTAAAACGTTTTGTTTATGTCATTTCTGCCTTCATCGTGAGTCTTCCCGTTGGTCGCTTCCGAGCTGTATAATAGGGAATGAGATTTTCGGGATGAGTCAGGTGTTAAACAATGAGTTGTGGCCATGGAGATGTCCGAAAGGAGTTCCATCTGTCACAACAGCTGATAATGGAGCCCCAAACGCGCTCGTTTGGAAACACGGGAGAAGAGGGTGGCAGGAATCCTCGACGAGATAAGCGCTGATCGAAGTGTGTTTCACAAAACGCTCCATTGTTCCAGTCTGACGACGCTGGATCTCGTTTATTTATCAGGCATAAACTTGTGATTAGGAACGCTGGATGCTGGGAATTCATCAGCCGGAGGAGTTAACGGCGCGCCGGGTGGAACGATAAGAAAGCCTCGATTTGACTGGGGGAGCAGGAGCACAAAGCCGATCTAAGAGCAGTGGGAGGCGCTCCTGTCGGTGCGTGAGGAGGGGGCGGCTGTAATTCCCTGTAAACATGCCTCCCCCTGGATACCTCAGAGGAAAAACCTCCAGTCAAGGTTTTATTGAACTTGGTGGAAGCAACAGCTGCTGGTGCTGTGATTCCAGCTCATGCGCTCCCTGCAAGCGTAGGTTCCAGGACCCCTAATTGCGTGTGTCTGTCTGGCTGTGTCTGTGTGTGTCTGTGTGTGTGTGTACACTCATGACCTATGGTATAATGTGTCCCCTGTCCCAGTGCTGCACAGGTCATCCAGAACGCCTGGAATACTGAGATATCCTGTAGGGGCAGTGACATGTCCGGAGGCGTACAACTTTATCGAACGCTTTCTATATTTAAAGAAAGACATGAATGATTTCCAGGCGACAGAAGGGCTCCCAGCAATGTTCCCACTTTCCCATTCACAACACAAACCTTCCCAGCAAATGCCCTGGAATGTTATCTCCATAGGTGGGAGATTGTTGGAAAAACTGGCCCTGGCTCCTCACACACACGCGAGTGTTTTAAATGGAAAAATGTAACTTATCTTATCACCTCCCTCCCCTGTCCCAGACCAAACGGGTCTATTATGCAGCAGATCCGATGAGTTTTTCCAGCGCGTGAAAACATTGTGTTGTCTTGAAACGCTGATGCGAGTAAATTATCCTTAGTATTTAACAGAAGCGACTCTGTCAGGGAACACTCAACGTCCCGCCAGCTCGCACAATTACACATTTGCTTTTGTTTCCACCGGTTGCTGGAGGGCTACAGCTGCCGGCCAAATGAGGAGCCCGATCAAGCCAGAACCAATCGAGTTCAAGTTTAGTTCCACGCGAGCAAAGACGAGTTTGTTTGTGCCAGAGCGATGCAGATGGTCCACTGTCTTTAGCGCTGACTGTCAATCACACTCTCCCCATAGCTATTCATGTTCTCCTGCACCTCTTTCTGTCATCTCACACACACACAGACACACACCTTCAGGCAGTGAGGAGTGTGAATGTTTCCTATTAGCAGGATGCAGCGTGCAGGCAAACACAACCTGCAGACATTTTTGTGTCACATATGATTACAGCAGTGTGCACTAGTCTAATGGGTTTACGGTGCACGTTTTGGGGCTGTTTTATTCACTGACAAAGTTGCACTGCAAGTTGTCACGACTGGGGAATAGGAAGTACAAAGTAACTGGGGTAGAATATGAGGTTTTTGTGGACGGTGTGTGGGTCCGTTGTGCCTATAATCACCAGCAGAGATACCAGGTGATTGTTGCACAGGCAGAGTGTATCCGCCCCTCCTCCGAGAGGACTTAAAGGAGCAGCAGATGCTCCAAACCGCTGTTAGGTCCTGGAGTCAAATCGATAAATCATCGGGTTCATACAGAGGCGGCTATCTCTGCTGCACTGGTCAGCTCTCAGAGCGGGGGAGGGGCCGGGCCTGGGACAGTGCACGTGACGGTCCTGCAGGACACCAGACCCCTCAGGAGACGCACATCACTAGCCTTCTAGCCTTATTTATTTGTGTGTTTAAACTGACGCTTCGGCGGATTGATAATTTTGCTTCCAACGTTGCATCGCTTCCTTCTCAGCAAATCAGCGAATGTGCCATGAAAAATTTTAATAATTTGTTTGTTTCCTCAGGATTTGATGTGTAATTTACTCTCAGCGTTCAGTGTAAAAGACTCCATTATCACATGATAGCAGAATAAATGCGTGTGTGTGTGTGTGTGTGTGTGTGTGTGTGTGTGTGTGTGTGTGTGTGTGTGTGTGTGTGTGTGTGTGTGTTCTGTACAGCGAAATGAATCCCAGGTTGGATTCAAACGCTGCTCCTCAAAACAAAACCCGACTTTTTGAAATGGAAACACAGCACAGCGAAGCTCGGTAATGCTTCTCAGCTGTGAAACACGGTCTATTTTGAATTTTTCTAAAAACTGGCCCATAAGGGATGAAAAGCTGCTTCCTGAAGCTTCCACAGCAGTCCGCGCCTCCCGTAAATAACGTTAATTCCGCGTGTATTTAGCAAAGACGCGTCTGCTTGCTCTCCGCCTTTGTGTCCGTCGCTCCCCTGTGTTCTCCATCAGCCGGGGGCTTCTTTATCTCTCCCCTGGCAGCGTTTCCTCACATATTCCATTTGTTCCACTCTTATCGGGGGACGGTGACTGAGGGAGGAGCAGAACAAACGCTCTCTGTTGTGTTCCCTGACCTTGCATCTGTAAATCAATCCTGAATTTTTATTTCATTTCAGGAGGCAGTTTCAGTGTGAATGGGGTTTTTTTTTCCTTCCCCCCTATATCTGGAAGAGTTAATTATAATGTTAATTTAAACATGAAAGCCGTGCGACTATGCAAACTATTACACTTTATTACCGAAGAGCACTTGTGAACGTGGACGAGCATCTGTGTAGACACGAGAGAAGGAAATTGGAAGTATTATGAGCTCCGTCAGACGTTTACATCAGATGACGGCAGGAAAGTAAAAAACCCGGTTGTTTCATCACAAGCGAAGAGGGGGGAAAAAAACACCAGAGAAAAACACAAATCCTGCACAAAGATGCAGAGAAATTAAATAAAGATTTAGTGGAATCTTCCGTTACATACGACTGTCTGGGGAATGTGTGCTGAGTTTGTAAGGTGCAGACGAAGAGAACACGATCAATGTGGTATAGTCTCAAGTTATTATTTATTTTATTTTTTGTTTTATTTTATTTTGTCTTTTGTAGCAGAACTACAACCAAACTTAATGAGAGGGGGTGAGAACATGGAGCCAGAATCTAGCCAAGAATGTTTTTAGAAGGCTGAATCATTCTCAACTGCAGCCAGCAAAACAAGAAAACATCGACCTTTTAATCAGAAGAATATTAGTCCTCAACGCAGATCGTGAGGAATCAGTTTCTGAGGCTCCAGTGCAACAAACGCAAATGTGCCGAGTCACTGTCATATCTTTAAGCTTCTCCCAGAGAGAAGAGGAACAAACTTTGGTTCCTGTTCGTGTCACTGAGGAAAGTGACGGTACGCCTGTGGTGGTCTTGTGGCCTCGATGCCAATCAGCCGCAATTGACTTCAACAAAACTGCACGTTTGTCGCCTCGTGTTGACGCAATTAGCACGTGAAGCTGACAGGACCCAACATCCAGCCCTCGCGCGTGGGCTCTGGAGTCGAGCCTCCCTTAATAAAACGCAAAAACTACGAGAGCGAGTATTCAACTGCTGGAACACCGTCTCTACGAAGGGTCGAAGGGTCAGAAATCTGAAGTCGTTCACGTTTGTCATCAGGCGCTCGAGTGGCGGTGCGTCAACGCCGGGCGGCGAGCTTCCTGCTCCCAGCCACCGCGCGTGCTTTTTGCTCAGATACTTCCCCGGATGGGCCGTCCGTCATCGTCTGTTCGCCGGCGTCCGTCATATCTGACAACCGTTACTCCGCATGTGAGCTGCAGCGCCGGCTGCTGCCGCCGATAACGCGGGGACGCCTGTCTGAGCGTTCCTGCGGTGGCTGGCGGCGATCCAGCGGGGATTCAGCTTTCATCACGGCCGCCGCGCTGGCCGAGTCGACTCTGCGATTAAAAATATAGAAAAACCCCCGACTTGTGGCAAAAAAAAAAAAAAAAAACTGGCTGGTCCTCAGGACGGATCGAGACCCAACACGTTACCTCCGCGGCGGCGTTACCGCCGACGGCGGTTTTCGCACCGCCTGCGGGGAAGCATCGCCGTCCGTCTCTTCCCGCCGACCCAGTGGTTCCGCTCGCCGGGCTGAGCTTGATTGATACGCCACCACACCGTTCCGCTTAATCCTATGCATTTTTAAAGAAGGAAGTAGCAGGACTGTGGCCGGGAACTCATTCCCAACGACTCTGACGGTTATTGTAATAAGCCAGAGATAGCGCTGGCGGAGCGCTTTGTGTGATTCCAGGCCGAGGCCTCCGGATTGTGATTCATTACAAAACCCGGCAGAGCAAAAGCAGACTAAAACACCCTCTTGTGCTGAGCGCTGTGCAGGAATGTGGAATATATTCCGCCTCCTTTGTCACCGTTTCCCCCGTTTATCTTAATGTTCTCTGGAAAATGCGCCATTGCATGCGATCACGACTGGAGAACATTAGCATGCAAAGACACCGGGTTAGCTTTGTGGCGCTCCTGCTTTGGCGCACAATAAAGCGGCGAGAAGCGAAAAGGCTGTTTGTGAGCTTCGCTGAATATTTTAAAGCCCCGGCATATTGTTCCTGCTCCCAAACGGTGGCTCTTAAAGTGCCCATGGCGGCTTCGTCTTTCAGCTCCCTCCCTTGCCGTCGAGAGGCGCAGGTGGCGCAAAGTCATTTCCATACGGCGATCCCTGAATTATTAAAGGCGAACCCTCGTCAAAGCCGCCACCCGCGATTACGCGGGCGTCGCCTTTTGTCTCGCGCTTTTGTGTCATCGTGGAGGCGGCCGGACCGTGAAATTCAACATTTGCGGAGGGCGGCGTGAAACACGCGGGGCGGTTCAAGCGGGGAACCCGTCCAACCTTCCGCCTCGCTGAGGGTATTCGCTGAGGCCGGGTAGCCGCCGAAAGGTCAGTTCGGCAAAGCTCCGACAATGTCTCAGACGAGTGGATATTTGAGAAAATTAAAATTCAAAACAACCCAAGGGCCGCGCCGGGAAGGGACGCGACCACCAGAACCAGTTTTGGACTCCTGATGCTAAAAGAATGGCGGGATGTGATGAGCAGTTCCCGATCTTCCAGTGGGAGCAGAGGCACTAGTTTGGAGAATCAGCGTGGAAAAATGTTCCATTTTGTTTCTAGTTTAGGGAAGATTATCACGACGCGGCCATTCGCTTGTGAGGCGTCCTGAGGAATTGCTTTTTCAGTTGAACAAGTTTTATTTGTTGCCTCGCAGAACGGGAGCCTGTTAGCATATTCATTGTTGCGGAATTGAAACACCAAAACCGCTCCGCTGTCGGCCGACGCGCAGCCTTGAATGGTTTACCTAACTACCCCCAATGCACTGCTTAAGGACAACCCTGATAACAATGGCTGGAAGAATGGAGGAAGCTGCAGTACAACCAGATAAAACCTCGCTCCCTCCCTCCCATCTCTGCTCCCCTGTTCCCTAGAAATCTTTCAGGTGATGTCATCTCCTGTTCGATGCTCCTCCCAGCAGGAAGTCACAACTCCACCCAACCCCCCCCCCAAACCCAACAATCGTACAGGGGTTTAACATGTTTGACTCTTAAGACCACCACCCCTGTTAGAGGGTCGCACTCGGACACATCTTCTCTCAACCGGGCCGTTCCGATGGCGGCGCAATGCAAAATGAAGGCCTATGCTACTCCGGTGTTCCAGTGGCTCAGCATCAGAACTTACCCATGACTGTTTTCCTGCTGCTGTTTCTCTTCCGAGGTGTGAGCCCGGGCTGCACTTAATCGCCCCCCCCCTTCATTTTTACATGCTTGCGTCACACAAATGCAGCTGTTTACTATTGGCTTCCTCCGCCTTCCAGATGTTTGGCGCGTCTGCCATCTCCTCATTGGAAGGAAACCTGGAAGAAGGGGTCGTTCCGCCACCTCCTCGCCCAGACAACAGGTCGGCTTAATGCGGAGTTAACCGACGCTGAGGCGGCGGAGCGGTCACGTCTGCAACGGCGGGCCACTAAAGTGCCGCCATTAGTCCTCTTTTTAATGAAGCACATCCGAGGTGGGTATTCTCGTCCCTCTGCCCCCCCCCCCCCCCGTTTGAAGAAAAGAGTTTGATGGCTCGTAAAGCCGGCGTTCTCCATGTGGATAGCTTCTCGGGGATCGTTCAGCAATGGAAACCAGCGGCACCAAAGAGCACGATGGTCCTTAAGATCCAGATGGTGCCTTCACGGGCGACGGTTCCAGCCTGCGATGATGTCGGCTGGGCGGATTTCCCGGATAACGACCCACGTGTTTGCGGTGACACTGCAAATGTTGAATTTCACGATGTTCCTGAACAGGATAAGGTTCCTCTTCTCCTAAAAGAAGGGTCTAAACAGCTGGAACCTGCTGAGGGAGGGGTCCAAACCCAACAGTGGAGGACTATCGGAGCCCAAATAAACCAGGGTAACTGCAGATGCAGTATAACTCATGGATTCAGGAGCCATATGTTGGAGAATTGATGTAATTTTAAACCCCCCCAGGATCCCCAGAACTTCAGAACTTGGTGAATTCTCATCTGTTCTTGGACATCAGCTGTTGTATTTGCATGTCGGAGATTTTCTTAAAAGATATTTCATGGGGACCAATTAATATAATAAAGACACAGTTGATAAACAACCTTCAATGGCACTACTGAGAACTCCCTCAAGGACCCTTGTGATCGTGTTTTTTTTAATGTTCGAACCATCCCACGACAGTTTAACTTACACATAAATTATATTCAGTCCACTTCCTGAGGACAAAAGGGGGTGGAAGAGAGGAGTTTCATCACCGCTGCCATTTTTCCCTGAGAGGAAACACAGAAAATATGAGCAGAATCAAACCTGACGTGAGCTCCTGATCAGAGGAGGTGCAGAAACAACAATAGCGGCAGCTCTTTTTTTTTTCTGGGTGTTTATCTTCTACCGGCACAATGAGGAATGTTCTTCCAGATGGTGGCTTATTTTTGAAGCTCAAGCTGAGATGGAGGCAGAACAGGGGCTGATTATTCACAATATTTGTTCTGCAGCAGAGTGTCTAAAAGTGCAGATCTTAACAGGAAACCCGACAAACAATCAAAACTACTGAAATGGATCTGAAAAACGCGTCTTAAAGATCGTGGGAACTGAGAGAGCGGAAAAAACTTTAACTTTTGAGGAGGCCTGGCTCCCTGGCCCCGTGTGCGACCCGCTAGCGCCCCCTGCTGTCCAGAGAAGGAGAGACCTGGAGAGTCAGGCTTTGGCAGGCGCTTTGCAACTCTGCAGCTCCTCACATCAATCCCCTTCTTGCCAGAACAAAAGGGCTCCAAAGAGCCAGATGTGGTTGAAGGTATTTTTCCTGACTCACGATCCAGAAGACAGAAAAGCATAGACGTCCCCCTCACAAGGATCCAATCATGCAGATCTGAATAAAACATAAATGAACTCTTTGTTATTCTCTCTCTCTCTCTCTCTCTCTCTCTCTTTCTCTCTCTGTCTCTGCACCGTCAGAGTGTGAAAGATGCTGTTAACATCATGGCGATGGGAGATGCAGGTGATGCCTGTGAATTATGGGCTGTTTTAGAGCCATTTGACCTTGAAAGATGAGATGCTTGATTGGCTTATTGATTGGCGATCTACCTCAGAATAAGAATGGTCATGAAGGCCTGTGGTGGGGGGGGGGGGTGATCAGCTCAGGCCCCTAAACCCGCACACACACACCACACACACTTCCGTGTGCATTTTCTTGTGCTTGAAAAGCATGTAGCAAATGCTGGAACTGTGTTGATGTTGTTTGATATTTTCAGATATGGAAACCCTAACCCTTGTGTCTCACCCCCCCCCCAGGCAGGTGTCACATCGTTGATACAGACAATGGGGCGAGCGACAATGGAGCACCACCATTAAGCTGTCCCCACGCCAGAGGACTTTTCAGTGGGGATTTCACACCCGGCATCAGCCCTGGCAGCGGACCCGCTCCAGATTCCCGCGAACACTCCAGCACCCACAGAAGCGCAAAGCGCCACAGGGAAGGAGCGAGGGAGAGGGATCCTGAATCACTGTCCACACAGGAGCGATCAGCTCCCTCTTTAATCTCCGAGGTACAATATATTTGAATACTAAGAGAGCCGCCCACCACATTCGATCATACTTTACCCGCCTACTGGAGCGCTGGGCCTTCGCCGAGCGTACTCGGTCACACGGCAGAGCACAGCACAAACAGACCAGAGACATTGTTTAGTGTGTGGGAGCTCATTTTGGCAGCGTTTGACAGTTAAGCCTTTGTTTATGGGAGCTTTATGTATGTTTGCTACTGTTCGCTTAGACAAAGCTCCACAGAAATAAATAAGAAGAGTGAAGGGGGTGTGTGTGGGGTGGTGGTGGGGCGGTGTTATGGTTCACACCAGCGTTATAAATCTGCTCTTATTTCTTTAACTCGGGAAAACCGAGAGATTACATATGATTCCCTGCTGAAAAAAAATAACAAATGGATCCATAAAAGCTGGTAAATGTGACGGTGCAGTGAGGTGAAAGTGCGATAAGGACATCCAGCCCCCCGAGGCCCCCCGTCCTCCAGGAAACCGCAGCTGACGGCGCACGAGTCCAGGCGTGTTCTCGGGAAAAACAAGTTTAATTTGGTTTGCGGTCCATAATGAAATGTGCTGTTCATAAGGCCCCTAACCACATCAGGAGGGGGGAAACTTGATATTAAGGTGGCCTCCATGGCAACAGTACCGGGAACTACAGCTTCAATGTTGGGAAAGGATTTTGAAACAGATCTGTTGGGCTTGAGGGAAGATGACAGTGTGTGTGTGTGTGTGTGTGTGTGTGTGTGTGTGTGTGTGTGTGTGTGTGTGGTGGAGGTTTGGGGGGGCTGCTTGAAGGAGTTGCATTTGTGCATTGAAAATCCTTTTGGAATTGCAATTTGAATCCTTCCTCTGATCTTCCGGCACCACCGCCTGTGATCCTCAGCGTGGAAAAGTCGGTCATATCGCATCTTAGGCCGGCTATGTGTTTTATACTGTAGGCCCCTCCCACCCGACCCCCCAAGGGGAGGCTGTAATCAACCGAGAGGACTTAAGACCCAGCAACTTTGTCATGGAGGTGAAGTCCACCTCAAACCGGCGTAAATGGATTCATACACGTTGATTTAGAGCAGAAAGTTGCAGGTTGACACCAAAAAAAAGAATTTCTTTTACACCACTGCTGTTTGGTTCCCTTTCAACAGACAAAAGTTTGTGTCCTTGGATAGTCCGCTTTGGCACGTGTGACAGCTGCTCTGACTAAAATCGTGCTAAAAACTCGGCTCTCAGTTTGATAGCAAGTGAGTCCTGGTACGGTTCACTCCCAGTGTGAAAGCAAATGGAGTAGTGGACCAAAGAGAGGAAATGAACCAAAGTGAAGAAAAGACAAGGAAGGGGGAGGATTTTTGGGGCAGAGTAAAAGCGAACCAAAGCAAACGCAGAAATGCTCAGGCATTCAGATTTTATTTTTAATAGCCTTTAATGGATGAGTCACATCCGCCTGTTTCCGCAAATCCGCAAACCAAACATCAACGTTTGGGATCGCTGCCTCATACGAGGAGGGCAAACAAGTGGAGAGTAAAGCACATACATAATACATAACACACAGAAGGTTTGCACTCCAAAGTGCACGATAGCATCGTTCCCACACAGACGGGTTTCATTAACAACACAATTACCATTCGCAGACCACCAAAGCCTCTCGAGGCAGAGCACGTGCAGAGACTCCACCCACAACACCCGTTGCCCAGATTGACCCATCCACCGCAGACAGCTAACCCGCTGGTGGTGAGCAGGAATCTGCTAAATAACCAACCCGCCCCCCCTTGGGCAGATGCTGCTTGTGATTTTACAGACCTGGCAACGCACAAAGAAAATATTCCGCCCGCTCGACTGGCGGCACGCCTGAACATACGCAGCCCAGCAGATGCATTGAAGTGCAGCTCAAAGTGTAGGAACCGGTGGCGGCGCAGAAGCGTTAAACCCTCCAGAAATGTCAACGGGGGTCAGGACGCTTTCTGTGATTGCGCGATTGGAACCAGTTTGAAGTGGAATGAAAACATCCAGAAGCTTGACTGGAGTCAGTTGAGCTGCGCCGCTCGCACTCGCCTTCCTCCCCTCGATACACCTGTGTCACCTGCGTTCATGCTGAGTCACTCAATGGTGTTTTTTTTTTTTTTAATTTAGTCTCCATTTGTGGCTTTACTTACTGGATTCTGGTTTTGTCTGGGAGGCTCTGGTCTGGTCTGGTCTTACACCAGGTTGTCTCATCCGGAGTTGAGGTCGACCATCACTGTAAAGGTGCAGGCTTAAATTGAAGCTGTCTAGTTGTGAGAATGTGCATTACATGCATTGAAAACCTGAGCTCCAATCAACTAACCCTTTTTCAAGTGAACCAGGGTTCAAAGCACATTTCTGTGGTCATTTGCTCCCACTCAACTCTGGAATTTTCAAATTTTACACTACAAAAGGTAATTTTACCAAATTCTGTTAATGCTGGGCTGCAGTGGAAACAGCAACGCAGTGCTCTACAGACACAAAGGAGGGCCTCTAAACCTTCCATGCCAAAATAAGCAACCACACACATGTAAAAAGCATGTCTGTGTTCAGCATGCTTCTTCTGAATGTGGAATCTTGGATTTTCAAACTGGCTGCACTCTCAAACTTCACCAGATTAAATTCTGGACAGGTGGCCACAGTCTTCTGTATCGACTCGTCTCTGCACATTTCTCTGGTTGATTTTGTTGAGTATTTGGCAGAGACTCTGTTTAGTTGTGTCGTGAGTGTTTTGTAGAGAGTGTGTGTGTGTGTGTGTGTGTGTGTGTGTGTGTGTGTGTGTGTGTGTCTGTGTGTCCGTGTGTCTGTGTGTCTGTGTGCATCCATGTGATCATATTTGAATATTTGTGAAGTGGGGTCATTTTGCTGGGCTCAACAACTTCAAAGGGCTTTTTGAGGGTTAATAGCTGGTTTTAAGGTTAAGTTCAGCATTCATTGGGGTTATTTTTGGTTAGGTTAAGGTTAGTTGGGATGGACAGGGTCAGGGAGGAGCTGTGTAATACATAATATCTATGAGAGTCCTCACAAAGATAAAAATGTGTGGTGTCTTGATTTCTGAAGTTCCCATGAAATAACTCAGAATTCTTTCCCTTTGCAGTACGGAATAAAGTATTTGAAGGCAAATTAACATCAGTCAAGTCCTGTTGCCGTGGTAACTCAGCGATATTGGCAGACCTGTGATTTGTGATCATGCACACTCCTGAATTCGCTCCCATTGTCTCTCTGACGTGTCCGTAACCGTACCGCCGGGTATGGGAGCGGGAGAGGAGCGCAGACGCAGGTTCGTCCTCCCCTCCGAGAGCCCTCCTGACGGAAAATACGCTTCCTGTTTGATGATCTATGTCCAGGTGGGAGTGATTGAGTGAAGCAGGTGACACGCAAAGGCACGTGTGTGTGTGTGTGTGTGTGTGTGTGTGTGTGTGTGTGTGTGTGCATGTGAAAGCACAAGACAGATGCTCGTGCTGCACCCCCCCGCATACACACTTGGAGGCCACTTGAGTCACATTCGGGAAAATCAAGTGTCACCCTCCACATCTCTCTCTGGCTCTGCCCCAAGGGGGGCCGTTTGTCTGGATGTATACTGGTCTGCAGAGAGATAGCTCCAGCCACATTTGCATCTTTACTTCACACCGCGCGCCATAACTCCCCCCCCGTTCCAACTGCTTTGCGCTTGTATAACGGTCCCCGGTGAAGCGCGCGAGGAAGTTCATCGTAAACAAAGAAATTCATGCGCAAGTGCGCGTGAGAGTCACAACCTGGGCTTATAAAAACCTTTGTGAGGGCCGTAGCTGATTGCCAATCTGTCCGTTTGTTGTTTTCCCCGCGCCAAACGAGACACTCGAGACCGACACGTGCGCTGTGATTGCGTTACGCGCGCTCGGCGGCTGGATGCGACGCAGCTGCACCTTCTGATTTACATTTCACGCACACGCGCGGCCTGCCGGAGCACCTGCACGATCGGTGGCGACGTCTCCGCTGCTGCTGCTGCTGCTGCTGCCGCCGTCACCCGAGAGTGATGTAAATGCGGAGGATACGCGCGGCACAAAGGTGCCAAAAACTCTCCATCTGCCATCAAGAACACATTCGATTAACTCCTCGGAGACTTTTTAAAAGCATAAATACGGTTTCTGTCAATATCCCATTTTCTGGCAGGTTCTTGTCCGACGAAACATCCTTCAAAAGAAATATGCTGAAGGTCAGATATTCTGCACACTTCCCTTTCTGGCTTAAAAGGACGGGAGAAAGCCATTTCTAGAGGTCACCATGGCAACGGCAACCTGTGGGACGGGCTACTGTTCATACTTTTTTTTAGGTGAGTGGACTTTTGAAGAGAGAAGGAACATTCGTCCTTAAATGTGCCACTTCACACCACCTTCAGCACCAGCGTGCAGGAGCTAACAAGATAAATGTTTGATTCTTGTGGATGTGGTGACGCAACCCAGACAAACAATAGAGAACGGCGTCCTCACAGCACTCTTCTGAGAAGGAATCCAGCGTGGAAGCTGCAGCAGGGTGAAATCAGGATTTCACGTTTTTGTCTTCTTGTCTCTGTCTGTCAGTACCTTAGCCAGCAAAACTAGACTGCTCCGTGTCCCCAAGCGTCCCTGAGCATCCCCGAGCGTCCGTATTTCATTGACTCTCTCATTAACGTCCTTGACAAGATGTCACATAATTATGAGAAATCCAATTGTCACACCTGGATTCCTCCGCGATGCTGCAGTTAATCTGATTCATTTCCTTCTTTCACATCTGAGAAGAGACAACAAATACAGTGTGCATACACACACCAAAAGGAAATCCGATAAAAAGACTGAAACATGTGTAGCAGGGATTTTTGATTATCACATTTCAGATCAGATTAATACAATTATCATATCACACGCTAATCGGATTATTATAGTTGTGTAAATGGGCCCTTTATGGTTCTTGTCATATTCCATAAATTCTTCACACACGTCAGCTAAATACACCTTTTAGTCTAAAGAAGATTTAATCCTAGGCTTTAAAACACAGATTGTCTAATCCAGGCGTCATCATCCCAGTACTACATGGCTGGTAATCCAGCCAGGTTTTCTCTCCAATCAGGAAGACAACCAAGGAAAGTGGGAAAAATGAAAGCAGGTGTCTACCCAGTTGGAGAGAAAACCTGGCTGGATTGTGAGTCTTGTAGGACTGGGATGACGAATACTGTCATCGCTGGTTCCACCCACTTCCTCTGACTGTGTGTAGCCACAAATTATGTCCAGAAAACTTTGTTTTACAGAACAAACAAGCCAAACTAACCAAACTCTTTGGCTTTTAATCTGTTCAAAATGTCAACACAGCAACAGATTAGCCTGTTTCCATCAGAGAAAGAGTTGTATTTATGGTCCAGGGCCTTTCTAACCAGTTAAACACCTGCTGGTGCTGGTGCACTGTCCCCAGACAGTGTTGCATTCACTGACTCACAGTGAAACACCGTTCAGAACAGTGTTTGCCGCTCCTCCCGGAGCTCCCTCAGATTCTGTGTGCATCCCCGCTCCCTGCCAGCTGGCTCCACATCTGTGAGAAGCGCTTAGAAACCAAACTTTTTCTTGGAACACAATGTCAGCAGCTTAATTGATTTAACCAAGCATCCGGCCACATAGGAAATTACCGAAAATTAGAAAATAAATGACAATTTGGTTTGATGCTCTGCAGAGGGTAAATGCATTTCCCGCCACAATGATGCAGGCCCCTCGGGAGAAGCACGGTTCAGTCATTCCATTAAGATAGATGGTCCCCCTGTTAGAGACGGCACCCCCTCCTGTCCGTCCCCCGCTCTGCAACGTCTCTTCTCTCTGTCCTTCCATATCCTCCCGCAGCCTCCTCTCTTAGTTAAAACCTCCTCCTTGACATCGGCATTACATCAGCTTCTAACACTGATTCACTTTTTCACTTGTAAATGTTTGCTGTTTGAGTGTAAAACCAAGCTGGTTTCCATTGTCCTCCTTCCCCAAGCCAGGCTTCACGAAACCTTCTTCAATATTGACTATGAAAGTGCTGGAATGATTGTTCCTGCACGTATTTTTCATCGCAAAACTCCATGAAAGGATCAAAACGCCGACAAGGACTCCCTGAGTCCCCCGTGTTCTCCCTGATTTACATTCAGGCGTTGAACAAAATACCAAACACCTTGAGCTGAAGGTCTCCGAGAGAGCCGGGACGTACAGTAACAATAAACCCTTTTTTCCCAAACTGACGGCGGTGTTTGAACCGAAGCGCATCAAAGCCAGCAGGGCTGCACGGACGCGTTAAAGCAGATCTCAGCAGAGTCGAGTCGAATTAAAGTGGATGTCGGGCGAAAACCTGGGGCAGCGATGGAGATGTCAGTCTTCAGTGCTCGTATGAGGCCTGAGTCACAGCGCTGGGGACGCGTTTCATTAGTTCCATTAGTTAAAAATAGCATCAGAAATGAGATGAAGATGAGATGAGGAGCGCTGCTGGACCTGAGGAGACCCAGACCGGCTAGAGCCAGGTGCTGCGGATGAGGAGCAGAGGTGGGGCGCGCTTCGGAGCAGCAGATGGCGGTGGAGCCTCGAGTAAACACGTTAACTCCGGAGCCGGGGGATTAACCCAAACCTCCTCTTCCTCGGTCGGGGTGGGGGGGGGGGCAAACACCGGGTCGCCGGGTTCTTGGCCCGCTTCTGCAGCAGGCATGGTCAAAAATGGCCGATGCGATCGCAGGCCCCCGGGGGACCGCTCCGGGGCGTGACCCTTCGACCGAAGCCCCTCTGGTCCGGCCTTCATCGCCATCATCTCATCAGCATTCGCGGCGTTCAGAACCCGGAGCGCCATGGAGGTTAATTTATCTGAAATCTCTCGGGGGTCCCCCCCACCCCCCTCTGCGGGGGCCAGGGCCACATCCAGCGCCGACTGTTGATTGCGTGTAAATAAGAACGACCCCGGAGTCACGCGGCTCGACGGGAAGCATCCTAACGGAGCGCTGCTGGGAGAACTCGCGGAGGAAGCTGAGCCTCATTAAAGTTTCGCGCTCCCGCTCGGACTCGTCGTTTGCGTGTTTTTCCAGACTCTTCCTGCACGCGTTCGCTCCTGAGTCAGGTCTGATCTGTTGCTCTCCTCTGGTCGCTCCACTCCCCCAGCCATCTGTCACAGAGGCCTCTCTGCTGCCAAACACTCCCTTTGAAAGCGTTTTAGAACCCCGCGCCGTTCCCCGCTCGCCATTTTCTGCTCGCAGAGGCTCTTTATTGTCGCCTTCAATCGGGATACGGAACTTTCGGGGGCTTTGATGGCATTTTTTTTTTAATTTTTCTGGGATGAATTTTGAAATTTATTTTATGTTGGGTGCTCGCTTTCAAGAAGCGTCATCGCGACAGCGCGCGTGTGGAAATGAGAGGAAACCTGCCGGATGGAGCATCGGAATCCTTCTTTATTCCAGGTTAAACACGAGGTTGGCCGACGATCCGCTGCCTCTTGAAAGGGAGCAGCTGAGTTTCTTTTTATTTAAGTGGGTTAGATTAACTCCACTTTTTTAAAAGGGCCCGCTTTTATGCCTACACTTATCTGAGGATGGAACCAAGATTCTGTATCCAAAAATCTTCAGGGAAGTGCATCTCTGCTTCTAGTCTCCAAAAAAAAACATTCCGTGCCCCCCCCACCACCCCGCCTCCCAGCATGTCCACACTCTCGGAGCCAACTGGGAGGCTGCGGGGCTCCGCCCCCACGCCTCTTGGCAGAGGGGATGAAGCTCTGCTTCTGATTAAATCAAGAAACTAACTTAGTTTCCTTGTTTGTACTTTGGAAAAAACCAGCAGAAACATGGATGTGCAGGAAGGCCCGCCGCGCTGGCGGAGCGGCAAGGAGGCAACAAAGATCATTATCGTAACCTCCTGTGTAAAGCTGTCGCAGATATTGTCGAGAACTACGGGGGAATATATGACATCGTAAAGTTACTGTTAAAGAAGAACCATTCCCAGAACCAGAATAACATCTCTACTTTCTGTTCAGGGCCCTGATCACGTTCCAGATGATATAATACTGCCGTCATAACGTTGTTATTACACTCCAGCTACGTCAAAGAAAAAACAGGAAAGTCTCTTTTAAACTCAGCCTCCTTCTTCTCTGAGCCGAACATCGCTTTTATAAAAGGAAATCTGCTGCTGGAGGAAAACTTTTCAGTTAAAAGGATGTTTGCGAATTCTGCTCTGACTTCCAGGGCAGGATGAGATAATGCGGCGTTCCACTGGCCTCAGAGGTCGGAGCTGGGAATGACAACACAACCAAGTTGTCGTTCCAGGTACAAAGTCGGAAAACAAGAGGGCTGTGCCTAAGAAAGCTATTCTTGTGTTTGTTGACATTTGACCTCATGGGCATTCCAGTTCCAACTTCCACCTCAGAATTTGGGAATTCCTACTTCCGAGTACAACCAAAGTGCACTATTGAAGGATAGCTGAGCTGAACCTGCAGTAGGCCGGGGTCAAAAGGTCAAAGGCTGGTGTTGTTCCGTGAGTTTGCTTCCTGACACAGCCTTTGCTGACTGAACAAAGCTCTGTGTGTGTGTGTGTGTGTGTGTGTGTGTGTGTGTGTGTGTGTGTGTGTGTGTGTGTGTGTGTGTGTGTGTGTGTGTGTGTGTGTGTGGGAAGAGGCTAGGAGCTGTTTAGCGACAACTCTGAGGGGATTTTCAACTGTGCTTAATCCATATCTGAAATAAGCAGCAGCAGCGTTTGAGCTTTCCAAGCCCGGCTGGCAGCACGCTCGTATCCCGGGACAGCGTATACCTGGTTTCCAGCATCAGTCATGGTGTCGCCCATCCAGCAGGTCCTGGGGTGGAGCTCCAGGACACATAAAAGTTTGCAGGAATCCTTTTTGACCTTTGCGGGCGGGAAAAAGCTCCCAACCAGCGCTTGATCAAACACTCCGTTTTAATTCCTCAGCGTTATCGTGAGCGGACCCCAGCTCCTTATCACCTCACACCAGTCCCCCCTATAAATATTTACCTCGGAACATTTGCGCCTGCAGACGAATACCAATCCCGTGTCAGCAGACCTTCACGCCAAGGGGAAGGAGTGCTTGGGATGCTGCAGAGCATTTAATTAAGCGGCAGAAAGTTAATATGGCATCTGTTCCTGCTCCCGTTCGCTGGGCTTTAACTGCGTTCATATTCACTCCGGATGCGTGTTCCAGGCGCGCTCCCATCTGTGACGCTATGCGTTAGAGCTTTAGCTCTTTGTTTTAATGGAAGTCTGAAATGAAATGTGTGGTTTTTTTTAGTAAACAAATGCTGTTTTCATACTGTAGCTGCAGACTCTGGAGATTTGCACTTTTTATTTATCAGATTAAAAAAGCAAACAGACAAAACAAACACGGATGTTTCCAGGAAATTAATGCTGTGCTTCCATAAGCAACCTGGCAGAGATTAGTGTTTGTTTGAGTTAGCGGTGTTACGATTTAAATATGTTTGTTTTATTGGGGTTATTCGGAGCGCTGTTAGCTTAGCCTTAGCTCCGGTCGCGCTCCAGCAGAGCGTCGCTGCGGTGTCCATTTTGCTTCGCCTGCCCCCCAAAAAAATGAATTAGCTCTCTCCTCGGCACCGTTGCCTCGCCATAATTGCAAGCGGTTGCTTAATTCAAACACAAATTCTGACTTTTCCACGCGACATTGCTCTGTTCACGGCTTGTTCTGATCCTGCAGAACTTGGGCTTTAAAGTCTTTAAGTCTCTGGACCCTTTCAAAGTTCTGCTTTGTCCCCATGGAAACGCTGGGAACTTTAATGAGAAATGGCGTGACGGTCCATGAGCTTTTATCAGCTCCGCTCCCCCCTGGCCCGAGCGACATCTATCAGCCTGGGTCCATCCGCGCCACTGCCGCCTATCACTTGTTTTCCTCCAGACACTTCTATTTAGATTTTGTCAAGATACACTCATCATGTTATCAGGATCGTGCCAGAGTGGCATGGGAATTCTCCTCTTTTTATGCATCTTCGGAGTCCTTCTGCGGCTCCCTGCTCAGCTGCGCAGATAAAGAGCACGTGGGTTCAATGTACGTTAAGAAAGTGCAGGTCGGAACAAGGACGCATGGCGATTGGTCAAACTGTGCTCACGTCACCACGCCTGGGGACACAAATGGAACCTATGTGATTTTCCTAACATCTAACTCATGAGTAGAAATAATGAAATAGCATAGAATAAAATAACATATTAATTTCCTTTCTGCTTCTGCATAATGGGCGTGTGCGATCGCCCCCTACAGGCCGCAGGCGGGACTGCACACACTAGACGCACACCCAAAATCACCTCTGCCGAGATAAACTCGCTGCTTCAGTTTTAGCTTGAATCAGGCCTGTGTTTATCTCCACCTGCACCGTCAGCACCAACCTTTGATTAATCCGCTTTATGATAGCGTTGTGTAGAATAAAGAGAGATAAGGGAGGGTTTCCAGTTTCAAGCAGCTCTCGGGTCTTCAGAAGAGGAAGAGCGAGCGCGCTCGGCGCCGTCGAGCCACCGCACAATGTACCAGGGCACCGTTCCCCTTTATCATCTCTGCAGCGCCGCAAAATTTAATTTAACAAATTCGGCGCTAATCCTCGACGTGGATGTAATCCCTGGGAGAAGTCACAACAATAATGGACCCGTCCAATTTCCTAATCCAAGAATTACACCCCGAGCTACAACAAAAAAAAAAACTGATAACCGTGAACAAAAAGTATGAGCTGTTGTTCACACCGACGCTCGATTTGGCCCTTCGCTCTGCCGAAGAGATATCTGAGCTGCTTTAAATGGCAAAGGGCAGAAAATCCCAGAGCAAGAGATTTATTGTGATGGGCGAGGAAGAGGAGGAGGAGGAAGAGCACGCCGATTGTCTTATTAAAACCCAAACTGTGTCGTGATGAACTCTGGTGTTATTTGGAACAAAGATCAAGTGTCAACCAATAGAGCCTCCCTACAAAAGAGGTTGTTTAAACACCCCCCCTTGGAGGAGTCTGTCTGCCCCCTGAGCGACACCAGCGTCCGTCGGTTATCTGCGTCCGTCGCCTTAGGGGCGCTGCTCACACAGAGGTCAGGGGGTCAGCGGGAGGAAATTTATTATCCTCCAGCGGCTGACCTTCGGAGAGGGCGTACGCGCTTCCCCCCTCCCCATCTCCACCGGCCATCTCCTCTGCGCGTGCGTGTGTGTGTGTGTGTGTGTGTGTGTGCGCTTTTGAGAGCAGGCTGAATGTACGGAGCTGGTGTCGTAAAGCCTGGGGGACTCTGATCCAGACTACAACACCAGCCGTTACAGGGACCGTCTGCCCCCCCCTTCACTCCTATTAGTTTGAACTTGTCCAGCCAACGCTGAGGCCCATCGGGACTGGACAAACGGCGCTCTCAGCGATTTTCATCTGCCTCGAAACCGGGCCTGTTGACTTTGTGATTTACTTTCCCAAACATCTCCAGCCTTCTCCTTCCGCTCTTCGGAAGACGCGTGGCGGACTCCAAGGAGGAGCTGGAGCGTCGCTGCCGGATGTTTGTCTTCATTCGTTCAGGCGAGCTCGCCTGTCCTCATCCTGGCATAGATGAATAGAGTTTAATATCAAACCATAATCGCGTTCTCAGCTTCGTTTACTCTGATTTGGTTGAACTTTTGTCTTTAAACGCTTTCAGACGCGGCTGCGGGGCAGCAGATTCTTTCATACGACTTCATTGTGATTCAGGGTCACGCTTCGGCTTCGTTTCTAGTTTCCAGTCTCGATAAAGCTTTATTCAGCCTTCTGATTGCACCCTTTATAAAACTGCAGTTTCCCCCAGTAAAAGCCTTTCCCAACACGGCAACAAAGGAGCGAGACCATATGAAAATGCTACAAAGGATGTGCTAACAAAATACCTGGCAGCCTAGAAGTGATTCATCACAGACAGAGAAGGCTGGATAAAAAAGGAGTTGGCAGCATGTCGCCCGAAAAAGAAAAAGATCCGGCGGTTTAATAACTGGGAACAAAGCTGTTCCCTCTAGCAAGTCAAACCTTTAATTATGAAACATGATAGGAGAGCGAGGCCGCCCGGTGGAGCTCTGCGAGCGCGACACGGAGCACAGAAAGCAAATGAAGTGTTAAAAATGGAGGGGAGAGGAGAATATCACTGCATCACAGGGCAAGAGAGAGGGAGAGGGAGGAGAGGAGGGAAGGATGAGGGAAGTGGAGCTGATCTGGAAACAGACGCCTGGAAATTGATGTGTGAAATCGATTGTGAGTGCGAGAACAGGAAGCAGCCTGTCGGTGAGTCATCAGCATCTCCGTCATTTGATTAAGAATCCTGTCTGTAATAACTATTAATCACACCTGAGGTGGACGCGGCAGGGGGTCCCACTTCTGCCTTATCTCTGCGCACACACACGCCCCCCCCTCCCCCCGGGACGCCAGCGCCCCCTGCAGGCGTCCCCCCGCGTAGCGTTGCGTTTAATAACGGCGTGAAATTGAGCCTAATCCAGCAGATGCAGATAAAATAAATGTGTTCATATTAAAGGATTCATTAAAGCAAATGACCCACATAGATTTATATTTAAATGAATTACATTAGATGAGATCACCTCAGTAGTACATTAAAAACACCAGAGCCTATATTTTAGGAGCCATGTGTCATGCGCGACCCACCCAATCCCCCAGGAAATATTATTTTGTTTGTTCAGATTTTCTATTTTCTAGTCTATTTGATTTAAAACAACCTATATTACGTATACTTTTAATCTCACGTCCTGTATTGATTTTAGTTATCTCCCACGTCGACTTGTACGACGATGCTGCCCTCTGGTGGTGACGATAAATACTGTCAGGAAAAACGTTTTCGTTGTTTTTAATTTCATGGTTACTATAGCGATAATCATATTTTATGCAAGTCACAGTTTTGTTTGCTGTATCACATTTTTGTTTGACATGCTGTTACGAAGCTAAAGGGAAATTTAAAGAAGGTTGTGGTAATATTCGGAGCTCAGGATTCGCATCATTTCTGTGATTTCATCTTGTTTAGAAAATCCAATTATTGTAGAAACATTTATAGTCCTTTTATTGAAAAGTCTTGTAGACAGAAGCCTCTCCTCAGAAGCAGCTTCACAAAAAAAGTAGCATCAGATTGCAAAAAACTTTTTGGCCTTAATTCTCAGCGCGTTTGGAGGAAGATGCTGAAAACTAAAGCCTTAAAATGTCTGCTGAGAGTTTCCATCCAAGCTGGCAGAGCCTGAGAGGATCTGTGTGTGTAGAATCAGAAAGCTGGTCAGTTTTAGATTTTCGTGTCCACATGTCGGAGAGGTTTTAGCCTGACCAGATTGATTTGGCCGTGCTTTGCTGCCGTTAATTTAAAAAACAAGAAGAAGATATTTAGGTTACTGAAACTTTATTTTCATAAATACCACTGAATATTAAAACAGCCACACATATTTTTTTTAAAGAGGCAAATAACATTCTGATCAGTCCGACTCGTATTTTACAAAGAGATAAGGGGAAACCCGGGGCGTCAGCAGAAGCTACATGAACTCACGAGAACAACCTACACAGAAAACAGTGCTCGCAATATTCCAGTTAGAGTTGGGTCGGTTTCACCAACACGGTGCATAAAATAATACATTTACAGAATCACCAAGAAAAAAAGGCGGATTTTCCCATTCGAAGAGGGTCCTCTGTAACAGAGGAGAGATTCAAAAGCTTAAAATCTGATTTCCCAGGTGGATTAGACATCAGCGAGGTCATTTTGCACGGGTGTGTGACACGGGGAAGGTGTTCCCGTGTTAAAAGAACCACAGAAGAGCGGGTAAACAAAGCCAGCGTGCTCCTCTTCAGGATTTACAGTGCTGAGGATGACACTGATTCCTTAACCTCGCCCCAAATCGGGAAATCCCCCCCCCCCCATAAACCAAATCGAATTTCCCCTTTTCCATTCACATCGTTACTGAAGCAACAGCACATTCATTGGCACATTAAACGCCGCCGTGAACAGAGCACCGCCGCCTTGCCTAGCCTCGGAGAGCCGGAGAGATATCGACCGAAACAACATCGCCAGTGAGTTTCTACGCAACAAAAGTCGTCGGCTTAAAAGAGGAAGAGCGACTCTTCATTATGAAACGATGCACTCAGAGCCGCATCGCGCGGAGAGGAAAAACGACGCGTTCAAAGACAGGGAAAACCGAATGCCGATGGTCTTCCAGGGCGACGCAGCCTGTACAGTTTATACAAGCTGAGAGGAAGTGCAAGGCAAAGCTTTTCAAGACATTCACACAGATAAAATCCACAGTATAGAAAAACACATGCATAGAGGCACATACATATTCATCATTAAAAAAAAAAAAACAGTACCAAAAGCAGTCTGACACTAATTAACGTGACACAATCAGAGTGCAAGAGCACCAAAAATCACAGGATGGGGGAAAAGGCAAAAGGCCGGAGGCCCTCTGGATGAAAACAGGCTGCCGTTGTCACGGCAACAGAGGCGTCGCACGCCTCGGGGCATGGTTCTTAACGCGAAGGGGGCGAACACTTTGTCTTTTTTTTTTTAGAAAAAAAGGGGAGTGCAAACATCTTCTTTTGGGTCGTCTAACCTTTGCGTCATATGTACAGTTACCAAATTCTGGTAGGAACTGGTGCACTCGGGTTAAGAAAGTCGGATTAGCAAACGGGCTTGGGCAACAGGACCTTGAGCGTCTTCGGGGGTTCCCTTTGCGGAATTTGGCTGCGCGGTGATATTTTACTTCTGAACACGAGTGAAACCAAACATGCAGTGATAATAAACGACAGTGTTTCAGGACTACCTGCGGTGCTATTTATCAATTATACAAGGTTTCTTTTTTTTTTTTTTTCCCACATAATCCACAAAAAAACAAACATCTGAACTAGATTGGCCGATCACATGGAGGAGGAATATTAGAGAGTCACAAACTGAAAGCCTTCGCTGACCCGGACGGTCAGCCTTACTCCTTCTTCTCGTGGAGAGAGGCACGTACGCGTTGGCGGACGCAGAACGCGGTGAGGCCGCTGCAGCAGGCGGTGAAGATGAAGAGCGCCACGGCGTCGTGCGCCAGGTCGCCGTGCAGCTCCTCGTAGAGCGGGCGGCGCTCGGCGAAGTCCGTGCGCAGCGCTTCGATCTGCACCAGCGTGCACACCACCACGAAGGCGTGGAAGAACTGGTGGCCCTGCCCGATGAAGTCGCACCTCCCCGGGAACAGGCTCTCCGGGTGCGGGCAGCAGAAGAAGTAGGCCCCGACGAGGAAGAAGATCACATGGTAGAAGTGGTACGCCACCACCGGGTCGGAGCAGCCGTCCTGGTAGCACCTGTAGACGCGGTGGACCACGGGGCTGATGTCCAGACAGTAGGCCAGCGCCGAGGGAACCACCTGGAGGAGCTTGTGGGCCAGCTTGGACATGTCGGCCCTGGCGTATTTACCGTAGCAGCAGCCGAAGCAGGTGAGCCAGGCCAGGAACGCCGCCGTGGGCAGGAAGAGCCTCTGGACCCTGGTGTGCCACTCCTTCTCGATGGCGTAGTAGTAGTGCGCCAGGGCGCTGCCATACTGGTACACGGCCACGCCCACGTAATCCAGGAAGTAGAAGGTGTAGTAGGAGAGTTCGGACTTGGCGGAGAGGAGGTGGGCCAGGGCGCTGAAGGAGAGGTAGGTGAAGGCCGCCAGGAGCACGATGAAGAGCGGCTGGGCGTGAGGGTCCCGCAGGAAGTCCACCGTCTCCGACATCTCCCGCCACTTCACCAGGATGATGAAGGCGGCCAGCAGGTGGCTCCAGACGTTGAGGGTCTCGTTGTGCCGTTGGAAGAGGGTGAGGAAGTAGTAGCGCCAGCTGTGGTCGGGCTGGCGGTAGCCCGTGAGGATGTGGCGCTCGCGGAACACCCAGGGCACGTCGGACACCTTGACGGTGCAAGGCAGCGTGGGGAAGGCCGACTCCAGGAGCTGGGGGATCTGACGGAGCTGCTGGACGTTGATGAACAGGCGACCGATCTGCTCCATCACCACCGTCGCCATGGCAAAGCTGCAGGGGGGAGGAGGAAGAGGAGGAAGAGGAGGAGGAGGAGGAGGAGGGCAGAAGGATGAAATGGGAGGTTAGTCTTGATCTGTGTGACTGTTTCCCTGAGGCTGTTTCCCTGAGTCCCGTGTGTGTGTGTGTGTGTGTGTGTGTGTGTGTGTGTTTGTTTGTGTGTGTGTGTCCTTTCACTTGCTACATACCCGGTACCAAAATCTTCATTCTACTATCAAAGGGAGGACATATTGGCTGGTCCTCACAACTTCAACTGTTTGAGGGTTAAGACTTGAGATTGGGTTGAGAATTTGGTTTCGGTCAGGGACAAGGTCAGGGTCAGGGGGTCAGTTGGGATGGTTAGGGTGAGGGGCTGGGTGATACACTATGTCTATGAAGGTCCCCACAAAGATAGAAGTCCAAGGATGTGTGTGTGCACCAGCAGTACAATGGGTTACAGCCATCCCAGTGCACAGACCACCATCTGAATGGAGATGAAGAAGATGGGGTTTAGTCTTATTGATTCTAAAATTAGTAAGGTTATTCCGTTAATGTCCCAGTGCTTTGACCTTTGTGGTCTTGACCAGGGGTCAGCAACCTCGGGCACGTGGACCACAGCTGGCGCGCCGCTGCTCCCTGAAGGGTCAGACTCGTGTGGCCGCCCACTGGTGGTGACCTTGACGGTGCAACATCCCAGCGGAGCTTGGCGCGACACTCGTCTGGGTCTTTTGGCCATTTCGTGTCTGACAGGGCCTTGGTATAGTTGATATTTAACGTTGGGCTCTTTAGGCCGCCCTCACGGCGCCGTGGAGCCCTATCAGAGCGGCCGTACAGACGCCTGTCTGCCGTGGAGCAGCGCCCGATGAGCGCAGAGCCCGGCTCTTCCGCCAGAGGCTAAAGGGGGCTAAAAGGCTTCAGAGGGATGAACCGCTACGGCCATTTGATCCATCGATCGGCCAACCTAAATGTGCTCATTTGTCCGCTTTACTCTGGCGGGCCTCGCCTCGCCTGAGGAGCGCGTTTGGTTTTGGTTCAGTTGCTTCGTTGTGCTGATAAAAACACGTAATGTCTCCAACTCCTTTGGCAGATTATCGAAGGCCCAAAACCCCGGAAGTATACGCAATCGTAAACCCTGCCGAGTTTATTCACCGTAACCTCTACAACTTTGTGTCTTGAACGCGGCGCCATGGCAACCCTTCCATTAACGTCAGAGATGAAACAACGTGATAATGCCTCCACGCCGCCAGCCCAGATAAACAACACCGCCCTTATTTACGACAAAGGCTCACCTGAAAAGACTCCCCACAGGTTCCTTCTCACGTTTCTGCTTAGCAAGTCAAACACATGGGTCGAGGAGGCGCTACCGCGCGACTTCAGCTCGCACCCAAGCCTTAGCTCTCGCAGCGGCACGTTAATGTTAATCGTCACTAGCATTGCAAATGTTTTAGGGGCTGGGGCAAGCGTTAGGCAAAGATCAAAGCAAAATCAAAGCCTCGAATGGTGGACCGTGCAGCTCCTGTCAGAGCGGCTGCTTCCTCTTTGCACTTCCGTGGATTTGTGATAGTTGCGAAACACCACCAAGACTTTAAACACGACACGACCAGATGTTGCATCAAAATGTCCTGGAGACGTATAAGACGGGAGAGAGAGAGAGGGAGAGAGAGAGAGAGAGAGAGAGAGAGAGAGAGAGGTGCAGATGTAGTAATCACGGTGGACTTCCGCCCTCCGTCCGTCGACATCCTTTTCATCTATCTCATCATCAACTCCTCAGAGCTCTATTCAAAGCTCCAGAAACGCAGAGACGCGGCAGGGGCTGGGGGGGGGTCACACATGCGTGAAATAAGACGTGCACGGATCACGGTGCCGCCTCGACCCCCCCCGCCGAGGCTTTTGCGCATGTGCGGCCGGTGAGCATGGCACCGGTCAGCGCCGCAGCGCGCCGGGATCATCCCGGGCATGGAGCGTGCGACGGCGCGATCAATACCCCCCCACCACCCCCCAGTAAAAATATAACCCAGCGTGAAAACGGGTTAAATAATTGAAGAGAGACGTGAAAAGGCCCTGCCGGATGAGCGCAAGGCCGAGGTTCAGGAAGGAACACTTGGGGGGAGATGAATGAGAGGAGATTAGCGTTACGCAACCCAACCCCATCCGACGTCCACACCCACCGTTTCCAGTAGCGATTGTTTAAAATATTTACAGGTAAAGAAGAGCCGCTGCTTTTTAAAGGTGACATTTATTTTTTTTATTCATTTTTTTGTCTTAGCGGGAGGCTGTTAAACAGCGGGGCCTTTTCTGGGGCCTGATGCGCTGGAGAATTCCCCCGAGCGGCTTTGCACCTGATCGGCCCGGCGGAAATGTGGAAGAGCGCAAATCAATTTCCACGAACGCGTCCCCGGAGGCCGGAGGGCTCCGCTCGACCCCCGACGCGCGCCGTTATCCGTGCGCCCTCGGAGCTAAACTCGTAGATTACCCCCGCGCGTCCGGGGGGGGGTGTTGCGTCCGAGCGAATTTCACGACACGCTGCTAAATACCACCATTTAAAAAATGTATAAAAAAAGCGTGACAGTTGCGGGTCGGATTTGATCAGGAAGGGAAGCACACGTGGACGTACCTGTGGGTGTTGGGATCAGTCCAGCGGGCTGGGTTCGGCCGTGGGGGTGTGATTTGGAGCCGTGCAGGACGCGGATAGCTGGAACATTGTTTAAGGGGAGATGATAACCGAGAGGAGAGCTGCGTCTGACGGCTCTCACGGCGCAGCTGCCGGAGGAGACGCGGACGTGACTGACGGGCCCGACGGCCAATCACAGCAGCGCCGCCCTCCCTCGCTCTCTCTCCGGCCGCCTGGGTCTCTCACCCCGCCCACCCTCCCGCTGCTGCGTGGATGCGCGGAGCTCCGCTCGGCCGTCCGGTGAAACCTTATCAAACACGCTGGAAGGAAGGCGACGGTAAAGTCGTCTGTTGTCCCCCCCCGTGTTTGCGCCACTGTGTTGGTCTTTGCCGCGTAAACGACACTTGCGCCCTCGTTCTGTAACGATGGGTCGAGGACGCGGTCCCTTTCTCCCAGCCGTTCCCAGATCAGCCGGTGCTCATTTGGATTTCAAAACAAGTCATTTTCCTACTTGGCGGGGTCAAGTCCAATTGCACGGGTTTTCCCCTGATCGTGTCGGCGCCGTCACAAGCGTTCCCTTTGTTCGATCAGCTTCTGACAGACCGCCGCGACTTCCCTGTTGAAACCACAGTGTACACAAACGCGCCACGGAGATCCAGTGTGGACACTGTGGGTGTGTTGTGAGCTCCAGAATAAGCGCTCATCCGCGTCTTTTCGCACGGGAGATCGAGCAAATAAAAGCCTGCAAGTCAATATGACACTTAAATCTTAGTTTGGTTCTGTTTTGGTGAAAAATTGGAGTTATTCGTTATTTTTATTGATAAGCAAGTGTCAAATAAACGTTAAAATTTCCAGTGTACTTCAAATGAAATGCCCAAGTGAAACAAACAGTTCCTGGACTAATGGAAAAAAAGACTAAAGAATATATCAAACATGTCTCCCAGTTATATAAGCGTCGTTTTCATAACCTGGCCTGCAGACTCCAGCTCGTGGTAGAGCTTCCCCTCCTCAAATGTCGCGTTTGGAACGACTTCACTCACAAAAGAGAGGATGGAAACGTAAAAGTTCTTCCTCTTGTCGTAATTCAATGGCAGTGAGTTCCACGTCAACCAAAGTGGCCACTAGATGGCAGCAGTGACGTGTACGCGCACAAATACACAAACGACGAGGTTATTACGATTCTCGTTGATAAAAATACAGATGTGTCAGTGCTGTGATGGTTACAAAGGACAGACTTGTTTTTATTTTTTAACCAGAACTGACTTTATTTATATAAAAACGAGTACAAAAACTAGAGCTGCCAACAGGAAGTGTACAAGGAAAACTGGCACATTTAACATTTAACTGCATATCGCTAACAAGCAGCCGCTGTGGAAGCACAAGCTTATTTTTGGTGATGTGGCATTTGCCTTTTACTGGATTTGTCTCTTCTTCACCTCCTCCAGCTTCTTGTCCTGTTTGGAGCAGAAAACAGAATGTGTTGTTGTTGTTGTTGTTGTTGTTGTTGTTGTTGTTGTTGTGGAACACAGACGTCCTTGAGGAACTCACCCTGGCCTTGAACTTCTCGTTGAGGGCCGCCCTCTGAGCCACGCGGTTCTCTTTGTAGGCCTCCATCTTCTGCGTGATGTTCTCCTTGGTCATCTTGCTGAAGTTGTCCCGGACCTCAGTGGCCTTCTGGAGGACCTCCTTCTCGTGCTCTCGGGCCTCGGCGAAATGCTTCAGCATTTCCACCTCCCGGCTCTGACAAAGAGAAAGACGGCCCAGTCACCAGGAGGACAGCCACTCCCGCCACTCAGACTCCCATTGCTAAATCTGCACCTTCCGTCTCTCTTCTGCGGCCTCCTGTTTCTTCTTTTGCTCTTCTAGAGAGATTTCCTTCTTCTCGGGAGACAGCAGCACTCTGGCCTTGGCCTCGTTCAAGTTGGAGGGGCTGAGGATGACCTGGAAGGCACTCCCCGACGCGCGCCTGTCCAGCTCCTTCACTTGAAACCCTGCAAACACATCTGGTATGAGTGCATTATCAAAGGTAACACACACCCTGCGGGAAGCCGTGGGGACTCACGCACGTCACCTACCTTCACAGAACTCCATGTTGGCAAGTAGATTGGTTGTTTTTCCAGAAACTACAGGAAAACAAGGAAAAAGTATTAAAGTTGCTGTTTAAAAGGTTTACTCATGAAAGGGCCTTTGTCTCGTTCCGGGCTGAGCATCTCCCAGAGGCCTCGGTTCGGTGCCATTAGTCGATCTAAAGCGTTCTGATCGTTGTTAGACGAGAACATTTGACTTTGCGCGGGCACGACTTCGCACGGTCTTCGACGGGATGTTTTGACCAAAATGGCGGCGGGGGGGGCACAACAACCCCGAGGGCTCATTATTTACAAATACTTCCTCACAAAACGTCCTTTTAATTACAAACCCACTCGTTTTCAGGAAAAAAACAACAACACCCCATTCCTGGCCCGACTTCAAAACGCACCATTTAGTTGAGTAATTATTAATTATACAAAATCTAATCGAAAGGAGCAATTGATTAAAGTTGACGCAGCCAAACTAATTTATCGAATAAATTCCATGCTTAATCTAAAAAGAAATATGGCCTTCATGTGAATTAAAGGTTAATAACTGGTTTATATTTAACGCTCAGTTGATTGGTCGCACTTACAAGTCCGTTAGTCCGACCAATCATGTGGCGAATAAACCTCCTCAAAACTACAAAAGGCGTCATTGTTGACCTTTATCGGGTTGGAACTCTCGGCTGGGTGTCGTGGAAGGCTGGTTATTAGCATAAAGCCTTTGTCCTCACCGTCAGGGCTGCGGCGCTCAGGTCCTCTGATGTCCGCCTCCGCATCACCACCTTCGCGCCACAACCTCCCGCGAAGCGACGTCACCGCCGCCGCCCGGCGCTCATTGGTGAAAAACCGACCAATCAGCCACCGGGCACGGAGCGGCGAAACGGGGAGGTGGCCAATCAGAGACCGACAAGAGGGGGGTTGGGCTTCGCCCGGAGTGGGCGGGGCTTGGCGCAGAGTCTAGTGTGTGTTTACGTCGGGGGTTACGTAACGATTGTAGCGGATCGTGTTTTTAGATATCCACGACGTTATCTTAACGCGATCTTAAAGCCAAATGTTGCTTATCAGCAACAGCAGCACTCGTGATTTATTACTTCTTCCGAGGAGGCTATGTGAGGAGGCGTTTATCTGTTTATCTGCCTGTTTGATTGTGACCGGAATAACTGGACAAGTTATGAATGGATGTTATTTTCAGGAAATATTAGTAATGGGACAGTGAATTAATATTTTGCACTGATGTCCTGCATTCCAGATAAAATTGATTTGATCAGCACCTATGTATTCTTGTATTACTACATAGTACATATATACTATACTATTGATACAGGTAAACTTCTTAAGTTGAACCGCCTCCGTTAAAGGAAAACAACTCTATTTCTATTGCTTTCTGGTAGATGTTTGTGCTCTCTGAGTGTTTTTCTACTTTATTTATGTGGTTGTTTGTGGTTTGTATTTGAATGTATTTGCACTGCATCCAATTTCAAGTTAGGTTTGAATGTAAATTGAATATAAATTCAAACCTAACTTGCATGAACTTAGCAGGCCTCTTAACAATTTTCGTATAAAGCATATTTGGCTCTTCAACATTTTCTTGTTCCAGGTTATATATACCCGACTATTAATACATGTCATTGGCTCCCTCCTGCATGCAGAGAGGATTCGGCTAGCACCCGACAGCCTGTCTTTTGTTATCCATGCACTTTTAAACAACAGACTCTGAGCATCTGAGATAGTAAGTTAGGTGACAGATGGTAGGTTTTAAAATTCTCCATGTTTATTTACTGTCCTTTTGGAAAGGAGAGGACAATTGTGACGACAACCTCCACAGAAATATCATTATATACCCGAACATATGCACCGTTTCCTCTGCAACCCAATTGCATACTTTTTCAAGTGAAATTATGTACCATACTTAATTTACATAATCTATTAACGCAAAGCTTTTATGTTGAAAGTCTTGCCAGGTGCGTTCGGGGGTGGAATTTATTTTGAAAACCCGAGTGTCTTCCGGGTAGAGTGTTTGAGTGTTTTTGGCGAACAAAAGGTCCCAGGAAACAACACAATCATCAAATTTAGCATTGCGCCGTCGACATGGGGGCCTGTCTAGCCTTGTGCTCCTTAGCCAGCTGTGTAAGTCAATATTTTTATGCCGTCGTCACCACGTAGTTCTCTGTTCTCCTGCCGCTAACGCTAATGAGGCTAAACTAAAGCTAGCGCAACATTGACGTTGACGGTCCGACATAAACGATCTTTCTTTTGTTAAACATAATCGTGAGCATTTGCGGGTTACCGATTTGCGACCCGAGTGTTTCTGTATCTAGAAGGCCCCGCACGTCAGTGTTTTCGTCGGTTTGAGCAAGTGGGTCAGGAGCGGCTAATGATCAACAGGGAAGCGCAGTTTGTTTGGTTTCGTCTGACAACATTGTGATGAGGGAGTGGTGGCACGATGCCCTGCTTTTCTGGTCTAGGGAGGGATAGGCCCATTTGATTATGTCATTTTCTGTTTTATATTTTAATACTGTGTGTGGTTCCTCTGTGTATTGCGCTATCTCTGCAATCTACCCAAGTGCTATTCTGCTACCATATCACTTGGTTATAAAAAGCTATCAAGTTGAACGACTTTTGATCTTTATTATTCCCTGTAATCTTTTTAAAACCACTCGCAGGCCTCCTGTCTGTGTGGTTCAGCACCATGCCTCCTGTGTGGGTGCTGTCCCTCGTCCAATAACTCCACTGTCACACGGCTGGTGTTCTCTTTCTTTCTGCTGCTGGGAACTCTGGTGTCTGTCATCATGATCCTTCCTGGAATGGAGACACAGCTCCGTAAGGTAATCAGCTTCAAAGCGGGTTTTGCTGTCCATGCACAGCAAAGATCTCTGATATCAGAAATAAGCCTGTGATAGAAGCACGTGTAGAGGAGCCTTAGAGGACATATCCCTATTTTCTTGCTAAGTTATTTAGCATTGTTTCATATTCTTTCAAATCGCACTTGTGTGTGTCTTTGTTTTGTAGATCCCAGGGTTTTGTCAGGGAGGAACAACCATACCTGGTATTGAAAACCAAGTAAATTGTGATGTCATCGTGGGATACAAGTCTGTGTACCGTATGTGCTTCGCCATGACCTGCTTCTTTTTTCTGTTCTCCGCCATTATGATTGGTGTTCGTAGCAGCAAAGATCCACGTGCAGCTGTTCAGAATGGGTAAATACTACTCACATTACTCTCTATTGTTGTGCAGATGTAAGCAAGGCTATTGTGTTGATGATTGCTGTTTATTATTTTTTTTAGGTTCTGGTTCTTTAAGTTTCTTATCCTGATTGGAATTACAGTGGGAGCATTTTTTATCCCTGATGGAACATTTCATACTGGTACTCAGATTTTACAATGTTATTATTCCACTTTTCTCAGACAAAAAGAGCTTGGGGAAATGGTGTCAGCTCTGTGCTTCTTTCCATTTCAGTGTGGTTTTACTTTGGAGTTGTGGGATCCTTTATTTTTATCTTGATCCAGCTAATTCTTCTCATCGATTTTGCCCACTCATGGAACAAGGTGTGGGTTGAAAATGCTGAGAACAGCGACAGCAAATGCTGGTTTGCAGGTATACAGTGAAGCCCATGTTATATTCTAAATTCTTTCTAGTCACCATGGTGCTAATAACAAGTCACAAAATCACTGCATTCCTCTGCTTTATTCACATTTTTGCTTTAATTTGCAGGTCTGCTGTCGTTCACTTTTCTCCACTATGCACTGGCCATCTCTGCGGTGGTGCTTTTCTACATTTACTACACTAAGCCTGATGACTGCACAGAGCACAAGGTCTTCATCAGCCTCAATCTCATATTCTGTGTCATCATCTCTGTTGTCAGCATCTTACCAAAGATACAGGTACGTTTTAGACTACATCAAAACTCTACTTCAGAAATATATGCCTTTTTGTCTAAAAGCAAGCCGTCAAGTCACATGATGCTGCAGATGTTTAGTCAGAATATTTTCATTATAATACTTTTAAATATATCAGCTGACTAAAATTAAACCTGACGATATAGCACAGGCTGACTGTGAGTCACACTGCCGTGCTGAAGCTGTGGCAATTTAGTAGCCTCTGATAAGACAAATTCTAAGATCACAGCAGTGAAATGACTCTTAACTTTGTTACAGGAAGCACAGCCACATTCTGGTCTGCTGCAGGCTTCAGTCATCTCTCTCTACACCATGTATGTGACCTGGTCTGCGATGACCAACAACCCCAGTGAGTCGCCTCAGGCTGTCTTGTTTGCTTTTCTACACATTCAGTTTAGACTTATGTATAAACACGATAAAGCCAAAATGTGGGTGGCGTTGTTTTGCATGTGTTGTTATTTGCAAAGGTGATATTGTTGCAATTTTGCATCCTTTGTTTAAGAAACCCTTCTAATTTTATCCAGTGAGTACTGGCAGCAGTTGCTTTACGCCCAGAGGTGTAAAGATCCTGTAGGGGAATCGGATGAAGGAACAGCTTTAAGATAAATAAAACTGTATGTCATATGTTTGTGTTTCAGTGTAATGGAATGTTTAATGGTGTGTGTTGTCAGACCGAGAGTGTAACCCCAGCCTGCTGAGTCTGGTGGCAAACGTCAGCAGCACACAGACGCCAGGAGAGGGCAGCTCTGGGGTGGTGCAGTGGTGGGACGCTCAGGGCATCGTTGGCCTCATCATCTTCCTCTTCTGTACCCTCTATGCAAGGTACGTTCAGCAGCACTAAGATTATCCTCAAATATACTCGGACTCATGCCACGAGTGTCCACGCTCTGTCCCGCCTGCAGCATCCGTTCATCCAGTAACACTCAGGTCAACAAGCTGATGCAGACAGAGGAGGGCAGAGGGTCCGCCGGAGAGGGCGTGGTGGGCGAGGATGGCATACGCAGGGCCGTGGATGATGAGGAAGACAACGTCACTTACAGCTATTCCTTTTTCCACTTCCATCTCTGTCTGGCCTCACTCTACATCATGATGACTCTCACCAACTGGTACCAGTAAGAGAAACTGATGAAATATCTTTTTTTTTCAAGGGGGAAATAAATTAAAAACAGCTGTGAGGCAGCTGTGTCCCTGATGCAGTAAACATGGAAACAGACTGCACTCATGATTTTCCAAATGTCTCGGTGATAAAGCGTTTTAAAGCGTTGCACGCCTCCTAGATGGCCACTAGGGGGCAGAATGTCTCACCTGACTGTCACGCGATGAAGCCAGGATATATATTATCTTACATATTTTCAAAAAAGAGTTGAATTTGGGTGGAATTGTTCTCATCCTGTTTTCAGCCTCTGGCATTAAAAACGTATATATTTCCATACGCATGTGTTAAATATTCCCTTTTCCCGCATCTCCCCAGACCTGACACCAGCAGCCAGTCCATGCAGAGCAGCATGCCAGCTGTGTGGGTGAAGATGTGCTCCAGCTGGCTCGGCCTCGGACTCTTCCTCTGGACCCTAATTGCCCCTGCCATCTTCCCTGACAGGGATTTCAGCTGAGCGCATAGCGCCTCTTTTATCGCCCATCATGTTAGGCGAGGTGAAGGATATTATAGCAGAATCACTAAGATCTTTATGAAGTCAGTACATTTCGTTGGATTGCCTTGTCTTTTGCTAGATTTTAGTGTTGTAACCTCTCCATTACGTTAATAGTGTCAGTAGTTTATTTTTTAATGTCGGCCTGAATGACGATGGGTCAGTCCGTTCACATTTATAGTTATGACTGTATGAGCAGCAGTATCCCTGTGCTGGATTTCACAATCACAGAATCTTCAAAAATGCACTTTCTCAATACCTCAATCACATCATTTATAGGCTTCCCTTTAAAGCCCTGTGACGTCAGACATCTCTGATTGGCCAGACCTGGAATTCCCCTGATTAGCTGCTCTGTTTTGGTGCAGCGAGGAGATCCCTCTGCGGGAGCCCCAGAGTGGGGTGAGTGTGAGAGTCAGATAAGCCCGACGTGACACACCCTGCATACCACAACAAGGCTTCCCCTGATGCTGTCAGGCTGTGTTTAAGGTCGTGACGCAGAGAGGCCGTCTAAAGCCAACGGCGCGAGCACATTTTGCAGTCGGCTTCACTCCTCTGTGTTTATGAACGTGTCTATAAGTTCAGACAGGAGGAGCGCTGTCACGAGCCCCCGTGTGCTTCAGAGCATAATTGGCATTCAGAGTTTGAGCTGAAAACGAAAATTGGGATTCTCAGTCAGAGCAGTTGGGACACAGATGGGTGAGGTAATACATGATTGATGAGGAGAATATTGATCACATTTACCTGCAGCGTTCTCCATACGCAGAGATGTGGCGCGGGATGCGCAGCATATTAAACTCAGCCGTGAGTTGCATCGCCGCCGGGGTCGGTCGGGTGTTAATTACCGCTCTGAGTTCTCCCGCTCGTCTGGAAAATTACACAGCTCTGATTCAGTAAACTCGTGCGGAGCGGTGTTTAATTTTGTCTCCGCCGGAGAGATCCTGCTCTGTCATACGTTGAGGCTTATTTTGATGTTTACGTTCGCCGCACCGCCCTTTAAACCTCCACCTCCCTCTGTGTCCTCGGAAACCCTGTGCCGTTGACTTTGGGCTGGCCGTGTACGTGAGCGTGAAGGGAGCACGCAGTCCGAAAAACACAACTATGCTACTTCAGGAAGAGGCAGCAGACCTCAGCCCGCCTCGGCTCTTCCTGCGCCCGTGGTGCTCTCTCTCCATCACTGTGTTTGACCTTGTACAGCCGCACTAACAAGCTGTATCTGAGCAGCCGTCTGTCTGCAGCAGGCTGCCGTCCACGCTGAGCATCATGGGACATGGGGGGGGGGGCTACGGCGCAGATCACTCTTTACTTCAAGGATGTTCTGGAGCACTTCAGTAGGTCTAGGGAAAAAAAGGGATTCAACAGTGAAGCATTTCACCACCGACACGATACGTTGCTCTCAAGTGGTGTTGTGACGTTGATGGTTGTGACGGTGTAGTTTTATGCATTGTACAGTATTTACTTTGACTAATTATTAAGGTAATGAAAAGACGAGCTTTTTCAGGGTGCGATGCTCCTTTGAACCATGGTCCTAGGTCCTTTAACTGGCAGCATATGCATACGCTGTGTTGTTAACTATATCTCATGATGTATTATGCCGTTAAACTTTATGCAGAATTGTCGTAAATACTACAGATTCCTGTTAAGTGCCTTTCTGTGGTAACATTTCAGAAGAAATTCTTTCTTTTGTTTATTTCTTTCGTGACTATTTCCTCATTACATGCCATAAGGTTCAGACAGGAATGACTTTGTATTTACTGTCCAAACGCTTTCTAATAAAGACAGAAGTCCACAGTCGCTTGGCTGTGGGTTTTACTGGAACCACTTGCACCGTCCAGTCCGCTCCACCAGTGACACCCAGTAACAACACCCCCCCCCCAACACACGCTGCGTTTGACCCCTGATCGATCCCGAGCTGGAGACAGGTGACGTGGTGTTTCCAGACACGTCCCACCTCCCCCGGTGCACAGACGGCCGCCAGCTCCTCGCTCCTTGCTCCTCGGCCGGGTTGTTTTCCTCTGACCGCCTGGCAGACGCCGCCTGTCGGTTTTGGCCGCCACAGCCGCTCCCTCCATTTGGAGCTGTCTGGAACTGTTCAGGAGACACGCACCACCTCCTGTCCGCCCACCCACCCACCCCCACCCACCTTCTCTCAGCCGCAGAGTATGAAGAGGAGGGGGGGGTATTACAAGAAATATAAAAAAAAATAAACGAGAGATGAATACTTTTCCAGTAAGAATAACAACACATCCGGTATGAGGCCTGCAGGAAATGATAACCACGGAACTAAAACGCAGCTCCTCCAATTAGAAAAGGAAAATATTGATTCATAACACACAAAAGGCCGTAATTAAGGACCTTCCTGTAGATATGGCAGCATATTAGGGGGCTGGTCGTCCCCCCAGCCCCAGAACCGGGCCCAGTGTCACAGATCCGCCCGCAATCTCCACACATGTAAAGTTGATTTTCTTTCTGTGAATTAAGGACGTGCTCGTTGCCTGCTGCTTCCCAGAATCGTAAACTCCATCTTCATTTCTTCGTTTCCTCTCTTATCATCTGCTGATGTGATCAGAGGCCATAATGTGCTGCTTATGAGTCACTTGGACACGTCTGACTGCTGCAGCAGCCTCTTGCGCTGACCTTAATGCTGATTTATTGGTGCTTAATTATTACAAAACGCGAATATCCGCATCTGTAGGCGGCCTGTCTCATCTGGGTGAAGAAGGTTGGCCCATTCTTTGACAGAATGAATGGAAAAGGCCTGACTGTGCTGTAATTGAGTCTTTAATGGCATTCGGGCCTGTTCAAAGACATAAAACAGTTTTGGAAATGGAAGAGCACGGCCTCATTCTCCTGTTGTAAACTTCTCGACTAACTTCACCTATATGTTCCTCTGCGCGGCTGTGCACTGCCGTCACTCATTTTGGACCAAAAAAAAAAACCTGTGTTTGCGCAAGGGGGGGGGGGGTCTGTGTGCGCATGCTCGGCTCAGATGAGTTAATGCAGTTATATAACAGCGAGCGCAGCCGCCGTCTGCTGAGAGCCAAATGCCAGTCTGGTTACATAAGCCCGTCAGAGGCGAACTGGAGCCGCGGCGCGCCCCACGCCGCGTCTCCGCACCTACAGCGATGCACACGCACGCCAAAGGATGAACTGATTCAACCCCCCCGCCTCCAGCTCATTTAAAAATCCATTTTCGCCAGTAACGCGCGCTACGTTCCCCTCTGCGCGCGCTTTGATGTCAGTCACCTGCGCGCTTTGATGTTCTCGCCGCCTCCGCGGCGTCAAAGTGCGCGGCGGCGACACCTGACGCGCGCGCACGCGCACGCACGGCCGCCGCTCCCCTGCGCGACCTTTCCTCCACCTGACTCCTCGTCTCAGGTGAGATAACCGTCAGCTGATCGGCTGTTTGACCCACAGCTGCCAAGCGCGCACGGCCGGCGCGTGCTGCAGAAGCGAGCACCCTTTTCCCGTCAGGTGCCCCCCCCAATAAGAACTCATCAAACCGAAGCAGACGGCGCGTACAGACCGCAGCCGGGCTCCCCAAAGCCGGCTGACTCCTGTGTGACTGCGCGCCGCCGCCGCCTGGTTAATTAGCGCCGGCACCATTAACCAGGAAACGCGGCCCGTCGGCCAATGTCTGCCCGCGACGCCTCATGACTATTCACGCGCGGGGCTCGGCCTACTGGCGGAGGCCGGGAGGGGAGGGGAGGAGAGGAGAGAGGAGGGGGGCGGTGCCCACCGGACCTGCCGTGCGGGGTGGTGCGAAAGCCGCCGAGTGCGTTCTGCGCAGGGCGAGATGTTGTTTTGTTGTGGCCGTCAGCTGAACGTGGCATCGCTGTCCGGCCTGACCCCCCAGCGGGACGCGCCGGGAGCCCCCCTCGGCTGTTGCTCCGCAGGAACGCGGAGAGCGACTTCATCCGGCGCGGCGCGATCCAGGAAATGCGGACTTCTGCCACTTTCGCTTCGGAATAAATGGCTGCAGCGCTGCCACCGTGAGCTGGTAAATATGAACTGTGGCGTGATCGCCCGGCTGGGACTGACTTTCCGCTTGCGGCGGCTGTCACGTTGACGCGGCGCAAAGTTGAAGCTATCCCGCCCGCGTTTTCACTGTGTGCGTGTGCGCGGCCGCGAGTGTGTGTGTGTGTGTGTGTGTGTGTGTGTGAGGGAGGGAGAGAGAGAGAGAGAGAGTCATGAAGTTATTCGCTTCCTCGTGTTTGCTGGGTGATGGAGGAATGAAGGCGGTAAGACTGCGCTGCCCGCAGCCGATCTATGATTTTTGGGGACCGGAGGAGCGCACGCACGCCTGGCCGGCCTCATGCGCTTCATCGCCGCCTTTAGTCCCCGTCAGGACCGGGAACTTAGTTCTGACTTGACTACAGCCTCGATAGTCAGGTTTTAAAAGGATGACATCATGCTTTTTGTGCATAGTGCATGCTGATTTGGTGAAAATGAGGTCTATCTATCTATCTATCTACCTATCTATCTATTTATCTGTCTGTCTTTATTTATCTACCTAACTATCTATCTATTCTTATGTAATATAAAATAGGGGATGCGGTAAATTCTCAAAAAACATTTCTTTCTTTCTTTGAAATGTGTGTCGCCCCCAAGTGGCGGGTTAGAGCAACGCAGAAGCTCCTCCTCTCCCACTGTGTGAGATGGCTAAACTCAAACTTCTCACGTGTTTTGTTTTGCTTTAATATCCAATCCACTCTTCTAATCCTGCTGATTTAATTAGCGGCGCCGATGATAAGTTGACGCTTATCAGACTGGACCAGATTTTAATGAACGTTAATGCTGAAAGCCACAAAAGTGTTGTTACGAGCAGGGTTCCACTCGAGCGCAGCCGACTTTAACGCCCCTTCGAACAGGGCAGACGTTAAAATAATGCCGCTTGTGCGTTTATGAACATATGGCTGAATTCCCAAATAAATTACATACAAGTTTGAAGAACGGGGCGGGGTGACGTCAGAGTGTTTGAATATAGTGATGGTGTGAATTTCAGTTTCCTTTAAGGCACTGAAGCGGCATTGAGTTAGACAGTGTTGCTGAGAAATACTTTTGCTTTCAGATGCTTCAGTGTGACTCCTCATACAATCTAAAGGAATGTGGAGTTTTCACGCACACACACACACACACACACACACACACACACACACACACACGCTGAGGTACAGTGCTGCAGTGTCCTCTCCTTCTCCACTGTGACTACTGTAAACTTGGTGATGGCCGGATGAGTGGAGAGAGCCCGATATGCTCTTCTTTCTGATTGAATCAGCACAAAGCTGCGTCCTCTCGGCGCTCCATTCAAAGGCTCCTTCAGGACCGCTCGTGGTGCCGCTCAAAGAAAGAAAGGCGCCAGCGCAGCAGGCTGCCGCCGTCCCCTGCGAAATGCCCCAGACGGTTTGAGAAATGCGGGTGGGGGGGGCCTGGGCTCGGGCCGGAACGTCAAAGAGCGGCGAGTCTGGAGCGGCTGCTTGAAGAGGCGAACGTGCCGTTGCTGCAGAACCGTTTTTCACGCCAGTCGGCTGCAGCGGCGTCGGATGGTTTGGGATGGTCGGTATCGTGGGGGGGGGGCGATGGGGTCGGTTCGGAGGGTGGGGGGGCGTAGTGCAGACGAGGGTTCTGAGTCCCAACCCTGGATGTGAAACCTCCAGGTGCGGCCGTCGCGGTGCGTTCTGCTTCACGGCGTGCTGCCCTGGGGGGGCCTACTGGGAAGGTTGAGGCGTGTCCGAGTGTTGGGGGGGGTCGCGTTGGGGTGTTGTGGAGAAGTCAGTCAGCGTTCTGTCAACAACGTAAACACACCCGGAGACCGTCCACCTCCCCGCTGCTGCTCACATCCTGTCGTCTCAGGGAAAGCTCGGCTCACTGTACAGCAGTGAGACTGGAGGGAGAAAAGGACCTTAGGTGTCACACACACACACACACACACACACACACACACACACACACACACACACACACATGCACACACACGCGCAAACACACACACAGTCACAGTAACAGATCTATAACAGGCAGTAGGCTAGTGGGGCGTCTGGGTGGTTGCTAGGGTGGCGATCTTGGCCTCCATTGTGTGTGTGTGAGTGTGAGTGTGTGTGTGTGTGTGTGTGAGTGTGCTGCCTCCACTCCTCACCGTACAGGCTGGTGTGTCAGCCGCCCAGCCTCTAATGTCAGTAAATTTCTTTTGTGTTCTCCACAGATCGACCGTCTCCCCTGAATCCGTCTCAGAGTGCCCCCCTACACACACACACACACACACACGCACACACACCATTGTTATACTTCTATCTTTGTGAGGACTTTCATAAACATAATGTATTACCCAGCTCCTCACCATAACAACCAAACCTCAAACCTAAACCTAAACCTTAAACCCAGGTCCTGACCCTCAAACAGTCTTTTTAAAGTTATGAGGACCAGCCAAAATGTCCTGACTTCCCAACCATGTCCTCACTTTGCTATCAGATGAGGATTTTGGTACTCAATATGTAACAAGTGCAAGAACACACACACGCACACACACCTCCCGTGTGCCAGCCAGCCAAGGTTATGCAATGATAGACTTGGATGATAGCGTATTTGCCCGACCGGGGCAGGCAGCGCTGCTCTTTTTTCTCAGGGAAGGGTGTTGCTCATTCAAACGCTCAAAGGTTGGTCGATCATTAACCAGTTTGGTGCTTGGATGGAATGTCGGCAAGTTTCTGAGGCCAGCGCTGACCCCCCCCTTACCCCCCCACCTCCGCTACCGCATCCACCGCCTCGCCTCCCGCTCTAAATCAACTCTCGTTTCAGCGGCCAGAGAATTCCCGCGCAGGCGTTCGCTTCAGTCCCGCGACACTAATTGCATGGGAGGGGCCTCGACCCTGGTTCTCGTCAGTAAAGTTCGCGCCCTGCAAAGCGACGACACGTGGCGCCGCTTATCGGCCCGCCGGATTTTTGTCCGAGGAAAGGAATTGGGACTCGCGTCCAAGAGGTCTGGCCGGCGTTCCCACGAGAGGAGCAGATGCAAAGCTTGTGTGTATTGATCAGTCAGGCAGACGGGGGGTTTTATTTCACAACTGCTCTGGCTGCAGCAGATATTTCCTGCGAGCCCACACCCTCCCGAGCGCCCAGACAGGTGTCCGGAATGAGCCGCGGGCTTCCCCTTCGTCTGTGATTCCTTATCATATTCCAGACCAGTATACACACGTGCAGTTGCACCTCTCGTTCCAGTCTCCTTTGTTTCAGGTTTGAAGGCGCCCCTGCAGCAGCTCTGGGTACAGAACGGAAGGGTTTTCCTGCCCTTGGGGGGGGGGGGCATTCCGGAGGGGAAATCCTTCCAGCTCTGCGGCAGATATGCCAAACAAATCAAGGCAGCCGGCGGCGCTCCAGCGAACTCCTCCGCCTGTCGCTGTGGCTGAGGCAGCTTCCAGCTTAGCCCCCCCCCCAGGAAAGCCTCCAGGAAGACTCAGGATATGCAGCCCTGCTCATGCGGCTTAAACGGCAAACGTCCCCACAGACCGGCGCCCTGGCCGCTCTCAGGGAGAACTCTGCTCCCAGGTCCCGGTCCCCCCCGTCCTGTAAAGGGCCGCTGCTGCGGGGGCGCGCGCGCGCGTGCCGCATATGCATCTGTTATTCCCCCGCAGCGTCCCTGCAGGCCCCCGCCGCAGCGCGGCGTTGTCAGGTAAGGTCACCCCGCTTTAGATGCGGTTAATTATGCAGGAGTGTGGTCAACTGCCATTACCCAGGAAGGTCGTTTGCTCCCAACCCCGTTAGAGGACGCCCCCACCCCCCCCCCACACACACACACACCCCCCGTCAGCGCGTCTGCTTGTTTTTGTAGCAGCTACTAATGCAGAACCCAGAAGAACTTGTTTCTGTAAAAAAAAAAAAAAAAAAAAAAGATCCCCGGCGATGGGTTTTAATTTGACGTGACCGTGTATATTTGCCCGTCTTGTTTGTGGGCGGCGGCCCCATGCGCCCGTGTTTGTTTCCTGCGCCCGTGTTTCCTTGACTGTTTGTGTTTGCTGACGCCTCCGTTCTGCCGGCCCTGAGCCAGGGCTTGCGTTTCTCCTAATTGAAGGTCAATATTTGTACGAGCGGCCCTCCGAACCCAGCGTCTCGCTGGGCCGGGGCTGAGAACAGGCCGCCAGTGTGCTCCGGTAAATGCCGAGTGCCTATCATGCCCCCCCACACACACACACACACACACACACTTCCACTGTGGCCGTAAGCAGGCCCGATCCTACTTGAATGGGCCAATAATCAACGGGTATTCCAATAAATAATTGATTGTTAGCTTTTCAACTGCTTAGTTTTGAGCTGTTGGGTGTGTGTGTGTGTGTGTGTGTGTGTGGAGGGGAGGCATAGTTGGGGGGGCACACAGATGTGAAGACAGTGGTTCGTCAATATATTGATAGAAGGATGAAGCTGACGGTCTTTATCCACCAGTGTTGACAACATGCGTGACTCGTCCCAGGCGGAATAGCGACGTTCCCGGGTCCTAAGCCACTGCTGCTGTTTTGGTGTTCGCGGCGGAGCCTGAACTCTTCGGGAACTAAAGAAAGCAACGCTCGCCGTATGCTGACACCACTGCCCACTCCTGTCAGACCCCACCCTGATGTTAGGGCCCCCAAAAGAGCCCCCCCCCAGTCACCTGAGCAGACATGTTGAGGAGGCGCCAGCATGAAACTGTTGGTATAAATGTCGTAAATGCTGCCAGTGTGGTTGGGGGAAAGGTGTTCTCTATTATGTAATCCTCCACAACCACAAGCAGTCAGCAGTCCCCACATTTGCACCCAGGATCCTTCCACCCCCCCCCCCCCCCTCCATGTTGCAGCGTCAGCAGTGTGCGGCCTCGGTCACTGCAGACTTTCCCTCGTCGACACTGGAGCTTGGTGGAGCCACGCTCGTCCTCCAGAGCCGGTGGAGGACAGCGTGGACTCTCTGGGGGGGCGGAGGGGGGGTAGGTCGTGCTCCTGATGCATCGCGGTAGCCATATTTCAGCGTGACACCTGCACCCGCGGGGGGTTCAGGTCCCTCCGGCCCCGCCCTCTTCTCGGGGACGTCTCCTCCCTGACGTGCTGCGTCAGTTGTTGTGAGGGTTTAGATTTATTTCTTTTGGTTTCTGGGGGGGGTGCCCCCTGACAGGGTGTCCATTACTGCGGGAGGGGCTAAATTACACAGAAGAGGGAGATGAGGAGCCCCGCTGAGAGCGATGGGTGGTGAAGGATGGATGGATTAATTCTTCCTCTCTTTCCTCTCTCTCTTCCACAAGATTATTCGTACTGGGGGGGTGGTGGGTGGGGGGGGTATGACTTCTCTGTGCTAAACAGTGAGTCAGTCAGAGCTCAATTCCACCAGCCGCTTCAGTTCTCCTGAATGTGTGAGATGGATGGAGCCTACCATCTCCTGAGTCCCCCCCGAGCTGGTCGCAGTCACGTTGTCCTCAGCACTTCGCGGGGCGGAGAGAGCGCGCTTCTCCTGCCCGTTATTGTTCTGGCGAAGCGACGCAGCCTTCCAGAGAGTATCACCGTTTCATCCCATCAATCTGTGTAATTCACTGTTTATTGCTTTTCGGTGTAACTACAGTATTATCAGATTATCCTCGGCGCACTCTTCCACCGTGAAAGCTGCGTTTCACCGTGCGGATATCGGCCAGATCTTAAGTATTCCGGTCTGCGCGTTGACAAGATTATCCATATGAAGCCCTACTAGGCCTCAGTGAGAGGATGACACTGAAGGATTTATTTGTTCATTTACAACTCTTTATTCGTGCAGGCAGGTGGAAATATTTGATGAGAGAGTAAAAAAAAAAATCCTCATTTTAATGCTATAAAATGAGAAAGCGTGGATTTCCTCGGCTCCTCGGCTGGATGGAAACGCATTTTCCCGTCATGCATTTGGGTGTTTTCATTTGGTGTGACTGAGACTGACGGCGGACACCGCTCAGCAGACAGACAGCTGATGTCTGAGTCACTCATGACCCGTCAGTCATCTGTGTGTGTGTGTGTGTGTGTGTGTGTGTGTCTGAACTTGCCCCCTATGTGGTTCCATCAGGTGATGATGAAGTTTTCATCAGTTCGGAGTTAAACTCCTCCATCTTCGCCTGCACCCAGATTCAATTTTCTGTGTCTTTACAAAAAAGAAAAAAGGTTTCCAGCTCACTGAAGGGCATTAGCTGCCATTTGTTTCAATTTCAGGCTTATGACTTTCTCATCTAAATGATTCATAAACACATTTCTCCCAGAAACTTCTGCTGTTCGATCTTGTGTTACTATCTTGTCGTGCATTTGTACCCTCTCATCCTCTCTCTCTCCTGCACGTAATTTGGTTTCTTTTTTTTTTTTTTTTAAATATTGTTTATAATTAAAGTTCATTTGAATGCCAAAATTGTCTTAATTAAGCACAGAGCGATGACAACATTTTAATTTCTCCAAGGGTTCCAAAAAAGGGGAGGAACGCTGAAGAGAAATTAGCTCCAGGGTTCCAGGGTTTTATCGCCCGCTTTAGTTTAGAAAAAAAACACTCCCACCTCCAGGCGTAGGAAGAACTTATCCATATGCTCTGCTGAGGCAAAATATGTGTTGAGCTGGTTTTAGGAGAAAGACGGCAGCCATCAGGGACTTCTCAGGGTCAAGGAGACAGAAGCAAGGTGAGGGGAGGCGTCGCCCGTCCTCACTACTGGGCTTGGCTGGTTGAGCTTCGCGTAGATGCGACTGAGCGTATGGACTCATTCTACCTTTGCCCCCCCCCTCCACCGTTCCCCACGTCAATCTTCCCATTAGATAAGAATCACTGTCCCCGTCCCGTACGTTGGCTGGTCCCATTAGAGCGAACACGGCGACATCATGGCAGCGCCTGGAGCACTAAAGTCAGCCGTCACACCGTCACAGAAACTTACTTCATTTCAATCAAACGGCAATGAAGTGCTGATTAAAAGCTCCGCTCTTCAAAGACGCCGATAACCTTGATTGCAATCAGTAAATCCCCGCGATCGCGGTCACGCCGGGTCACTCGGGGTTGGTGTGATATTCCGTTAATGAGCATATGGCTTCAGGTTTCAATTAAAGTGGAGACTTCACGCCGGGGTCAGGTGGGTAACGCACAATCAGGCTCCATAATCAGAGCAGAGCCTCCAAGACGGCCCATTTGGTTCCTCATTAACCTGGGAGCATACCCGAGGTCCCGGCGAGAGCGCCGCGTTGCCTCTTAACCCGCCTGACAGAGAGCTCTCCCAGTAATCATTCCCACTGGGAGAATCTACGCCGGCGCGACGACCCAGTGTTTGTATGAAAGAGCGGAGCGAAGCCTGGGGCCGCGGCGTTCACGGACGTGGATCGAACGGCAAATTGGCTGAGCATTACTGGGCAGGGACTAACAGGAAATCAATGGATGCAGCCACTTCTTCTCCATCAATACCCCCCCCGCAGAGAGCCCCGCTGAAGGAAGGTGCTATTTTAGAGGCGTCATTGTTTGACTACTTTTTTTGCAGGCCGGAGGATGAGCTTTTGTGGTGGTGCGTGTAACAGCGGGTGTGTGTGTGTGTGGGGGGGGGGGGGGGTCACAGACCAGTTTCTGGAATCGGATTTCCCCCGCCCAGATCGCTACGAGGCGATGACAGCTGGAGGAATGCGCTGATGACTCCCCTAACGCGGGTCGTACTGGAATAATGTGGGCGGGCGTGTCCCGACCTGGAGCCAGACGGCCTCGCTGCGCGACGGCCCTCAGTGGTTACCGTTAGTGACGACCTTTCGCCGCCGCCGCTGCTGCGGTGGAGCGCCTCTGGTGCCCGCGGTCACCATAATCAGCACGCCGCTCCAATCAGCACCCGCCTAAATCCCGCAGCGGTCGTCGAGTCCCACTGGGAGGAGAGCGCTGTCGCGCGTGTCCACGAAGGTGGACAACAGCCTTTCCCTGGAGTCCTGGTTCCCGTGGTAACCGAACCCCCGTCTTCCCCCACAGCCCGGCCGCCGCGCTCTTTGGCCTCTCGTCTCGTGGCGCCGTGGACATCCACGGCCGTTTGGGATCGCCCCGTAACGCCAGCTGTCGGCCGATTGCGTGGGTGCAGTTCACCCTCTCTCCCCCCCCCTCCCCTTCTAATTTGGCCCCCCAGACGAGCCTGGGAGCTCCAGGGCGGGGGAACGCATGCGGCGGGGCGGGCGTGTCGAGTCGCCGACGAGGCGCTGATGCACGCGCGCTGACAGGCAGCCAACGCATCGCAGCAGCGGTCAGGTTCGGCGGCAGAGGAGGGAGAGGAAACTGTAAACTGATACTGAGGCTGTTTGTCACTGTGGGCAGTAATTACCCCCCCCCACACACACACACACACACACACACACACCAAGTGGGTGGGGGCCTGCGCATCAGCGAGCGCATTCCACGGACCCCTCCGTGCTCACGTTCAGGCTGACCTTTGATCTGTTGGTTCACTTCGCGGTTTTCTTCACTGTCACGGTTTCGTTTCCGCCCTCGACCCCGAGGCCGACTCGGGACTGCAGGTCGCCGTCATCCGTCTTTTGGGGGGCCTGGATTGGCCTCGGGGGAGATGCGCGGCATCATCCGTTGATGCGCAGCGCAATGCAGCTGCATTAAGAGGAACCAGGGTTTTCCGTCACTCAGAGGAATTGCCGCGGCGGAGCCCCTTCAGGTTACGCCGCGGGGGGGGGTGGGGGGGTGGGACCTCGCCGCGATTTTAGGTCCAGGCGAAGCGCGGCGCCAGATAGGTGGAGATTAGAGCCGTGCGAGTGCGGGCCTGCATCATTCTTCCAAGTTCACCGTGACTGGGAGAGCAAATATGAACCAGCCAGCTGTGCGCGGCGGGCGCAGCGAGCTGTGTGGGAGTATTTCGCCGTCCACGCATCAGTGAGAATTGTGGGTGCAGCTTTTCAGAACGTTAGTTCCTCTTTTCGAAGCCAGCGCGTGTGCTCTGTTTGTCTGACGCTCCAGCCCCCGAAATGTTTGCTTAACCTTCGACATGGAATCAAACCTGACGACTGAAGTGGGGGGGGGTTTGGAAGGTGGTGGGGGTGGTGTAAGGGGGGGTGTGTTATGTAACAGCCCAGTTTGTATTGGCGAGTGAATTGGTATCGCTTACCAGTCAGGTGTTTTAGCTGCTTAGCCTGATCTCAGCCCTGAAGGCGTGTTAGTCCTCGTATCCTTCCGCCCGGACAGTGGCGCTTTCGGATCGCCCACCAAGAGGTGGTGGGGGGTGGGGGCATCGTCCATTTCTGCGCCTTCCGAGGGCGTAGGCGGAGAAGCCGCTCCAGATGAGGGGTGGATAGATGGAAATGCCACGTAAACGAGTGAGCGGAGAGTCCATCGGTGTTTTACAGGATCGGATATCTGCTGATGACACGTATCGATCGCCGCCAAGCGCGGGCCCGGCGGTGTGGAATGTTGAAAGGCGGCCGCCGCAGGAAAGTGGAGCGCGCTCGCGCGGTTTAATCCTGCTTTTAAAGGCCGAGCGGGGCGCGGGGACGGGGATGGAACCGCCAACCTTTCACAGGTCGCAGGCTCAGCCCAGGTCTCTCCTTCGCTCCTTTAATATCGCCTCTTTGGCGTGGCCTAATCAGATTAACAACAAATACAGCCAGATTACAGAACAGAGTCACGACGCAGCGCTGGAAGAAACTTCTTATTAACCCTTAAGACGCCCTTGAATTATGGTATAAATAATTGAGCTGTATAAATCTATAGTAAATGATAGTGTTCAATCAGCTGACATTATTAACACTGACTGGATCACAGCTGGCAAATGTAGAATTCAATTATTAAAACCAAACGACCTGAATTATCGTGTTATGAACTCCGGGACTACAGCAGAGGGCCGCGCTCAGTAGAAGCTGCCATTGACCGTTTTAGTGCAGCGGGCCGCGTAACACAAGCTCGTAAAGATTAAAGAGACACGTTTAGGGTTGCCGTCATTATGGGGGGGGGTCGTAAAATGTTGATTCTGGACGTTAAACGGAGAAAAACGGTGCACGACTGCATCCTTGCCGAGGGGCGGGCGCCCAGAGGACACATCTGACGGGATCGTTTTTCACGTTTAAATGTCATATTTTCATTAAGGTGCCTTGATTGATCCGTCCGGCGCCCAAGAAGGGGGGGAAAAAAAAAAAAAAGCACGGGTCTGGAATGAAAACGTCCGCCCCCGCTTCCCAAGATGAATGCAAACAATGTGCAAATGGAGCCGCAGGGGCTTGCGTAAACTCGGTGGGCTCCCGCTTTAAATGGAGTTTGTTTCTGTCGCGACGCCGCAGCCAAACGGACGGAGGAGGGTCAGTTTACTGGTAGACCGCACGCCCTGAGGAGGCCGGCCCGGGCGGGCCCGTTTTTGCTGCCCGCGCCTGCGCTTTATAGGGTGAAAAGTCCCAAAATATGTCATCTGTATGGGTGTCTGTAAATGCGCAAACCGCTCATTTGGTTTAAATTACAGCCCGCCGCTGCTCCGAAACAGCATGAAATTTCTCATAAAGCCCGGCTCCTGCTCCCCGGGCGATGCTTGCCGCAGCGAGGTTGGGTGCACGTCGCCGAGAGGAAGCCGCCACGCTCAGTTCGGGGTTTGTGTCCGTTTAACGGTGACGGGGGCCGACCAGGGCCCAGCCGTTAACACTGTTCCTCTTTCCTTCCGAAAGGGCGACCCCCCCCTCCTGCCCCCTCCCCCAGGGGATTGTTTCATGGTCCGGGTCTCCCCACCCCTCTCCGCTTCGTCGGGACCGTCACGCGCCCGCGCGGGGCGGCTCTCCCGTCGATCACGGCGACAGTGGAGCGTTTGTTCCCGGGAGTCCGCCCGCCCCCCCCTGTCTTCCCGTCACGGCGCCCTCGGCGTGGGGAACAGAGAACAAAGGGATGACGGACGGTGGGGGGTCCCTCTCAGGGACGTACAGTAAAGAAGGTGCGCGCTGTTCGCCGTACAATCGGGACATTCAGGCGGGCACAATACGCCGGCTTGGCGCTGCGGAAGAGGGATCGGGCCCCCGATCCCGACATAAATGGAAAACAGGAAGAAACTTTCGATGACCGAGCCCGAATAAGGGGGGATAAAAAAAAAAATGTAAAAAAATCACAGATTGAATTGGGATAGAAATAAGGTTCTCTCCATGAACGTGTCCGTGGATGTGGGTCCCAGCAGGCCACCACGTGTTGCAGGCCTGCGAGGATCCGTGCTCCCTCCGCCCGTCTTATTCCAGCCATCCGCTCCCTCCGTGTGCTGGCTTGTCGCTGTGTGAGCGTGTTTATTTTAGAGTGTGTGACTCACACTTCCTGTGCTCCGCCAATGAGGCAGAGCTCCATGGAACAGCAGGACCTCCGCTCATTCTCAATTCTCTCTTTCTCTTTCCCTTTCTCCCCGTCTCCCTTGTGCCGCGCCGCTGATAGGCTCTCCGCCCGAGTTCCTGCGTAATGCGGGGGCCTGCCTGAATGGATGCGAGCCTGGAACTCATTTTTCCAGATGCGCCGCGGTGACACTCTGCCCGGGAATAAAAAGGCGGAACGGCGGCGGTGTGCCCTCCACGGCTCGTCAGAGAGCCGCCGTGTGATTTTCTTTTTTTTTTTCTTTTTTTTTGCGCCACCTTCGCCGCTACAGTGAGATAATGCTGCGGATAAGGAGGAGGTAATTACCCCTCCAGGGTTCTCCGCTGCGGAGGAAAGCCCCGTGTAAGACCTGTCTGTAACCCTCTGTCAACAGCCGCAGCTGAATGGAGCCGACACTCCCGTTCTGTGACGTCTACCGCTTTATTTTATTAACCAGGAAAAAAAAGAAAAGAAAAGAAAAGCCAACCCAGAAGCGATACCTCCTATTCCTCCGGTCCAACATTCCTCAACCCACGCCGAGTTTTCACGTCTTTTTTTTCTTTTGCCGCATTTGCCGGATTCTGGGTGCGATTTTCTTTTGCGAAACTGTCGCACGCGGCGGTTTTAACAGTTTGTCCCGATGAAGACGGGAAGCTGCGAGCAACTTGTTTGACAGGAACCCTCGCCCGGTTTGATTTTTTTTTTTTTTTTTTTCCCGCCCCCCCCTCCTTTCCGCGGCTGTAGCGCCGTCTCTCAGTGCCGAGGAAGCCCAGAATGGATGCTGCTGCCTGGATTCCGGACCGGGCTGCTGGGAGTGAATCACTCCGGTTTCCTTCTTGCCTCTGGACCTTCTTCCTCCTCCTCCTCCTCCTCCCTTTTACATGTGTACAGTGAAAACATCCATTTAGTGTTGTCCTCTCCCTGTCTCATCACTGTTTTGCCTCTCTCCCTCTTTTTTTCTGCATCTCACCCACTCATATCTGCTCTCTCTCTCTCTGTCTGTCTCACAGTGCCTATGAAGCGCGTCTCTAAGGGGAAAGACCAGACTGCTCTGACAGGTAATCTCTTTAATCTATCTATCCATCTGTCTATCTTGTCTATCTGTCTATATATCAGCCATTTATCATCTATCTGTCTATCTATCCATCTGTCTATCCATCCATCCATGTGGTTCTCTGCCTCACAGCTGTTCCCAGCTTGTGGTCTTATACATTTTTTTAGTGTTTATTGTTTTAATGAGGACCTGGTGGAGCCTTTGTTAACTTTTCTGCTGGGACTCTGGCTGGAGGGACGTGTTAAAGGTCACCGCAGATCCCCCGCGGACGACACAAAACTGTCTTTTCAGTTGAGGAATTCCTGCCCAGGAAGATGTTCCCGCTTGCCATGATTGGCAGGACTCCCGTATTCCCGCTTAGTCGCCGGCTGCCAGCGGATTTATGGAAATCCCTGCCACGGGCAGTTCGGTAGAGGAGGAACGTTTCGGGAGAAGGTGGTTTTCACGCCCGTGATTATGTCACCAGAATTTCCGCGTGCTCAAAACTCTTCCCCGGCCAGGGGAGCATGCGCTCTCCCACGCCGCCGCGCGACTGTTTGATCTGAAGGCTGGAGCTGACCCTCGGTTCACAGGCTTTGTTTAATCAAAGCGAACACTGAGATGGTTGTGAGGCAGCAGCCGTATCAAAGACCCGCGAGATCCTCCCCGTCCTCCTGCCTCGGAGGTAGCAGAGAGTGACTGGGAGCTCTGGTATGTGCTGTTTTGGTTTGGGTTTTGTTTCCCAGACAGCCTCCTTATCGAGCATTGGTGAGTGCGACTCTCAGGCTGGGATGATATCTGTGCGCCCGTTTCTGCCTCCCGATCGTTTACTACGAGGTCTCTCCTTCCGCCACTTTCCAGGACGCGTGTGCATGCCAGCTCTCTTTTCGCTCAACGCTCCGCTTCACTTTTCCTGCTTGTCTGCTTCAGGAGTGGCGCGAGGCCGCCTGAATCCGACGACGTGTTGCGGTGCGCCCGCGAAACTGAAACCGCCGCGCTCCGAGTGCTCGGGCGCAGCCCGGGGGACGTCCGGCCGCGGGGCCGGGTGTCAGGGGTCACGCTCGCTGTCGATGCAAGCAGAGGCTAAGCACCCCCCTCCCCATGCACCCCCCCCAACACACACACACACACACACACACCAACTCCCCACTGCCGTTGTGCCTGTGTAGTCAGAAAGGATGCTGGGAGATAAATTTAGACTTCCAGCTCCCTCTCCATCTGCCATTGCTCAGAGTAGGCTGGTTTCCATGGGAACCTGCACCAGGCTACAGAGAGTGAGGGGAGAGGTTTGTGTGTTTGGAGGGTGGGGTGGGGGGGGGGGCGCAGAATAATTTCAAAAACGCACTTTGGAGAGTTTTATCAGATGTCAGCACAATCGCAGGGCAGCTCCCCATCGTCGCCGCGGGACTCGTGCAGACGCCCGGGGGTGGACGGGGCCACCAGCCACTCGCTCTCCTCCGCACGGCGGCAAATTTTCAACTGTACGGCCGCTGGACCGACCCCCTGGGGGGGGTGGACCCGTTTGGTTCATGAGATCCAGAATGACAGCAAACAGTGTAATAGACAGGAGAGGTGTGTGTGTGTGGTCCGTCTGTCAGGGATCCCTTGGGTGCTGACAGAGCGCCTGTCACCCTCACACAGACACACACACACACACACACACACACACGTGTTGGCACACCTCTGTTCTTTTCTCCACACCGACCGCGGATCACATTTTTAGCACGGGCACACAATGATCCAGGCTGGACGGACAAAAGCGGTCGAGGCGCCCGCGGCGTCTCCGTGCGTGTTGTTTTTCTTCGTCGCCTGCGGCCGCCACCTCCACCAGCTTCTCAGGCGATCTTTCCAATCAGCAGAACATTACGGAGTAAACCAGGCGCATCAGCGGCTTCCTGTTTGCACCCCCCCGTCTAAAAATAGAGCCGACCGAAGCACCCTCATCAGTGAGGTTAGACACATTTACATAAACCGCCTTTCGCCGCAGCCCCTATCTTTATCCCGCTCCTTTCACCTGCGAGGGAGCGATCGCCGGTGTGGAGCCGCGGGCACGTTCCAGCCTCATGCGTAGAAAAGAGTCACCTCTGAGGAATGAAGAGATGATGGAGAAGGAATTCCCCTCTCGGGCCACCCAAGGGCACACAGATGGTCAGACATGTGTGTGCGCACGCGGGCGTGCACGTGTGTGTGTGTGTGTGTGTGTGTGTGTGTGTGTGTACGCACATGTGTGTGTGTGGGGGTGTGCGTGTCAGACTGGTTTCTTCCAGGCATTCCTCTCCTGCTCCACCTTCCTGGTAAGACCCTGACTGTGTATTTCCCCACTCAGTGCTGGCAGCCTCGACTGCGATGAATAATGTAAGAAACGCTCCAGCCGTCATTAAAACCGTCAGCTCACCTTGTTAACGGATACATCAGGATTTTATACGCTCGCCCGTGCAAGGATTACCAGCTAAAGGAATGATTATTTACAGTCCTTCCCGCTCTCGCTCATTTAAATCGGAGGCAACGTGCCCCTCTGCCAAAAAAACACAAGCAAAAGTTCTTCCTGTTGGGCTAAAAGGCGGGGGAAGCGTAAATGAAAGCGGAGCGTTTTAATTGTCTCGGCTCGGTTTGTTGTGCCGTTTAATTGCTGTTTGTTGACGGTGAAAGTCTGCTGTAATCAAAGCGCCGGCGCGCTCCGAAGGAACTCTGTAAACAGGCGAGCAAATCTCAGCAGATGTGCTGGAGGGGGAAGATGGAGCCGGAAATCTGTCAAGTTGTTTTCGGGAGCGGGACTGACTCTCCCTCTTCTTCCGCCGCGTACTTGCTCTGACGACGGCTCGCTGCGCGGTCTTCTTAGGCACGCGCACGCACGCACACACACACACACACGCACGCGTGCGCGCGGAGGAAAATCCTTTCAGCCAACACCTCCAGCCAGAGTGATGAACGCTGCACTCCTTGTGGAGATTCCGACTATCTTGGAATGTCTCTGCGTGTCCTCCCTCTTCCCGCTCCAGCCCTACTTTTTCTCCTCTTGCCTGTCAGAGGTGGGGCGAGACCGCGCCGTTCACGCCGCGTCGGCGCTCCGCGTCCACGTGAGGCGAGCGCACAGCCTCTGCGGGGTTCAGACCGGTGTCAGCGCTCCAGATGGTGATCCATAAGCCTGCGCCGAAGCCGTCGGTGGCCGGGTATGGATGCTTCGCGAAACTGTTATGATTGTCTCCGTGCTTTCCCAGAATGTGTTTTGATTGGCCGCGACACAAGAATGTTGCATCTCGAGTCGAGACAAAGTGGAGGATTGTAGTAAGTGGGGGATATTGCAGAACATACGTCTTGATAAAGGAGCAGAGTTCGTTGTGTCCTCGCGTCGCCGGGATAGATTCCTCTTCGCCTCTCAGACACAGAGCTGCGTGGCAGTTTGCCAGGGGAAATATTACCGTAGATCCATCTTTATAAAAGCCTCATAAACAATACGATGTGGTGGCTGGGTAACTACGGTAGTTAGTCCATCCAGATGAAACCCAGTTGCTATAAAGGCTCTAAATCTCTCAAAAAAAACAGCACCTATCCAGTTACCCTTTTTGGTGTCTGAACAGATAGACACTGGCCACATTTCAGTCAAAAGCAAACATACCTCAAGTTTCCTTCTTATTTTACATTGTAAGGTGATGATACAAGTTTTTGTAAACGTTTTGGACATGCTTTGCATCTGTGCACATTTTAGTTTTAACTTGAAAGGTTCATCTGATGAAGACTTGGTGCCTTAAACAAGACATTTCCTTTATTTTGGTATTTGTTTTATTAAAATGTGTTCCTTTCTTGTCCAAATTTGGGAAATGAATGTGCAGAGTGAACATAGTGATTAAAGAAAGTGTGGAGGATCATGTAGGTGAGAAAAAGACTGAACAACGGGATGAGTTCACCTTTGGAATTTGACCTCGCTTGTTTTTTTCTGTCCCTTTAGACCCACTCTGTTACGAGTTCCATCAAACAAGCAAGATGCACTGAAGACCTCAGGAGGGCTGATAAGATGCATGAAGCTGGACTGAACCCATGCTGCACTGAACAAAGAGATGACCAATGTTTACCCGCATCTATGCATCACCGGGACACATCTTAATGATGCATCATTTGGTCCTTTTGAATAACTTTTGGCCCACACCGAAAAAGGCCCTGCATTGTGAAGTACAGCTTAGAACTATCAATGTTTACCTGCCCCTGTCCACTCAGATGCCGTGTGGTTAGTCGCATGAGGCTCAAAAAGCCCCTCCACTAAAGTCTTTGAGGTCTCCTCCCCACTCTATGGAGGCTGAGTCCAGCCGTCCGACCGATGGGGAGCGCTCTGGAAGGCAAGAGCAACAGCATGTAACATCCGAATCTTCAGAGGGACCGTGTCCACCTCAGCAGCCCCCGACTACCCGCCCCGTGCACAGACCCTTGGGCCGCCTGCAACCTCGGCAGCCCCGGCGCACCGACCTCCTGCTGCGCCTGCAGCAGCAGCAAGCGGTGGCATGGCAGCATTCAGAGACGCCAGGACCTTCAGGAGGCAGCTTCTTCTCCTCTGTTTCCTCTTCATCTTTATCCCTTCACTCTTCTCCCTCCGTCCAGGGTGAGCACGGACACGGCGTCACTTCTCAGCCCAGCCAGGATGCCCCAGAGGTGGTCAGCTCACCTCGACGAGGGGAGAAGAAACCGCAAAAGCCAGGGAAATATGTGTGCACTTATTGTGGCCGTCCATGTGCCAAGCCCAGTGTTCTTCAGAAACACATCCGTTCCCACACAGGAGAGAGGCCGTACCCTTGTCCACCCTGTGGTTTTTCTTTCAAGACCAAGAGTAACCTGTATAAGCACCGCAAGTCCCATGCCCACCGCATTAAAGCTGGACTGGTGTCCAGTCGAGACGAGTCAAGTTTGAGTAGACCTGAAGGCAGTGGCACCGGAGAGGAGTTTGAGGAGCACTCTGATGGAGAAAGCACTGAATCTGAAGAAGAAACTGGCCAGCACAAAAAGTCTACATCGAAGAAGATCATGGGGCTGCAAAAGAAGACTGAAATGGAATCATTAGGAAGCTCAGAGGAGAGCCAGAGGCCTGAAGATTCTCAGGCTGTCAAACAAAGGCTGGCTCTAAGACTTAGCGAAAGGAAACGCGTCCCCATGGCTTCTTCAGATGACCCACCTTCCTCTCTCTCCACCTCGTCTTCTTCCTTAGGCCCTGGTAGCAAGGGCAGTACTGAATCAGGCTACTTCTCTGGATCAGGCAGTACTGACTTGTCCCAAGTTAGCCCCCCAAGTGCCAGTGCCAAAACCTACGCGGAAATTATTCTGGGAAAATACGGAAGATTGGGAGGGCAACAGCGCAGTCCTCATCAAAAGCAGCCTTATTCTTCACTTTCCTCGTCCTCAGGACTGGAGGACAAGAGCGTCCCATTCAATGTACCCAAAACCCAAGTGATAGAACACATCACTAAGCTTATCACTATCAATGAAGCAGTAGTGAACACCAGTGAGATTGATAGTGTAAAGCCTAGACGCTCCTCTCTCTCCAGAAAAAGCAGCATAGAGATGCCCAGAATTAGTCCTGGTCCCAGTGGTTTGAAGGCTGTCCACAATCCCGAGTCAGAGCCTCCAGGCACTCAGGAGCACTCAGCAGTGCCTCTACTCAGAAGTCACTCAATGCCATCAAGTACCAGCCAAGGGGAGTCTTCCTCCTCTGGCACCATGTCTCCCGGCAGCTATCGTCTCTGCCACTCGTTCGACGAACAGCAAGCCATGGTCGCAGAGATGAGGATCGGGCACGCCCAGCGCATGCTGAGGCGTCAGCCCGCCATAGAGGTTCCGCTGGGGGCCGAGCAGCTGCTGGAGGAAGCTGGCCAGGCCTCCACCTCAAACAGGGGTGCTGAACGACCGAGGCAACCACAGGAACAACAGCCAGGGAGTCTTAACCAGGTGGAATGTGAGGCGTGTCGGTCCCATTTCCAGTATGAAGATATAGAGGTCCACAGACGCACGTGCCCGGGACAGAAGAGTCTAGAGCAAAAAAGCAGAAAAAACACAATTGACGGCGGTAAGACATGCAAAGAGGATCGCCCGCAAATGATGATGCACTATAAATTCAGAGCGCTAGCCATGGCTGTGAGGAAGAGAAGGAAAGAAGAAAGTCTGGAAGAGGACCCTCCCCACCTTGGGTCTGCCCCTACATCGGGCAGCTCAGCGGGCCTCGCCGCCGCCCAAAGCAGACCTGAGCACAGTCCCCTCACTTCAGGTAACACTTAACTCTTCATTTCATAGAAGAAATGAAATGACAGTAATCTACTATGAGGAGGTTGAGTGTTTTTTCATACGTTTGCAGGTGTTTTGCCACAGAAGGAGCAGAAGCAACAGCAGCAGGACAGAAAGTGTGTGTCGGTCATCCAGCACACAAGCTCCTTCGAGAAGCAGGAGAGCATATCTGCAGAAAATCAGGAAGCGGACCTCAGAGAGAGTGAGCAAACGCAGCAGCCCGAGCCCAAACCGTCGCCGTCGACATCTCGCCTCATCCGCCAGCCAAACATCCAAGTGCCAGAGATCCTCGTTACCGAGGAACCTGACGCCGACATGCCATCTGTGTCACCACCAGCGACAGCGTCCTCGTCGAAGGTAGGCGGCCGTCTGGGTGAGATTTCGGTCTGAAAGGAAGCGATCGTCAACGTTTCTTTCTGTTCTAGGAGTCAGAAAAGCCTGAGGAGTTTCAGTGGCCTCAGCGTAGCCAGACTCTGGCCCAGCTCCCCGCAGAGAAGCTGCCACCAAAGAAGAAACGACTCCGCCTGGCAGAAGCAGCGCAGTCCTCTGGGGAGTCTAGCTTCGAGTCTGTCTCTCTGCCTCGCAGCCCCAGCCAAGAGAGCAGTGTCTCCCACACTTCAGGCCTTTCTGTTTCTCTCGAAGAAACGGCAAAATCCAAGCCTGCTCTCTGGGCCCCCAGTAGCCAAAGCTCTCAGATGTTAATGGTGCCATCCATTTCTTACCAGTATCACCAAAGCCACAAGGAGATGAGGCGCTCGGCCTCTGAGCAGGCCCCCCCCAGCCCCCAACAAACTGACCAGAGCTCAGAGGCCAGGAGTAAATCTTTTGATTATGGGTCCCTGTCCCATCAGCAGCCCACATCCTCCTTGAAAGAAAAGAGAAAGTGTCTCCTTGTCAAGTACGCAACCTTGGGAGAACCTGAGCAGGAAGAGGGGTCCAGCGTGACACATCTGCCCAGGGCAGCGAGTCCGAAGCCCGGGCCTTCGCATGCCATCCCACAGTCTCTCTACTCAGCGGAGCCAGGCTCTCAGTTCAGCACAGAAGCAGCAGGGAAAGCTGTGCAGCCATTCCAGCCCCAGATCGCCCCACCCATTCAGGGCCTGTCAACGTTACGACCCCAAGGTCGCCAGTCGTTTTCCAGAGGAGCACTATCCCAGCTTCCCCCCGTCGCGACCGATGTGTTGTCTACCCAGATCCTTCACAGAACTTTCTTGGAATCACAACGTGTACCTCCGCCTATTCAGATACACCCAACACAGATCCACCTAGCAGACCAGTTGGGTATACCATTTAGTCACATTCCAGCCCTCATTCCTCTTCAGTTCGCTCCCAGGACACGGCCGACTTCTGAAGCTCTCTACTTGCCTTTCCCGCCCAGACTCACTGCACAAGGTTCTTCAGCTCCCATTACTGAGAGCAGACCCACCCCCAGGTCCATGTCCCCCGTCCTCACCCCTCATTCCCTTGTAACCATCTCCTACCAACACCCGCGTCCAGTCGTTGCCACTTGCCTGACACAGTTTACGCCAGTGGTTTCTCTTGTGGTGCCAGTGCGCCTCCAGACCCACAGGCCAACCTTTGCTGGTGCCATGTACACCACTTTGTCCCAGATTCTGGCCTCAACGCGCTCGCAGGAACCAATTCCGTGCACAGGGATGGTCGTCATGAGCTCAGTGGCGCAGAGCAAACAGCAGCAAACCTATTTGAAGGTCCCGTCTGTAGATACCAGGAGCCCTACCCTGTCTTTTCCCACAGAGTTGGCGTCAGGTTCCGGGGAGGGATACGGTCCTCTAGGGGCCGGAGGAAGTAAACGCATGCTGTCCCCCGCAGCTAGTCTGGAGCTCAGCACGGAGGCTCAACGGCACCAGAAAAGGGTAAAGGAGGAAGAGGAGGGGGAGCGCACATCGAGAGAGAAGGAGGAGGAGGCACAAAAAGCACTAACTGAAGAAGGAGAACGTAAAACTACCTGGAAAAAACTGGAAAAGGGAGATGAGAAAGAGCCAGAGAGGGGGGAGTCAACTGTGAAGGTGGAGGAGGTGCGGGAGGGAGCACCAAGGAAGGATGCTGCCGAGGAAGAGGAGGAAGGGAAGCCACCTGAGAGGACAAAGAAGGAGAAAGTGGCAGTAGCACAAGAACAGATTGGAAGACCAAACGCCTCGGCATACCCGAGCCTCCACACCTCTACAACCGTCAACTGGTGCTACCTGAACTATGTCAAACCGAACCCATCCGCCCTGAGGGACCCCGACTCCTCTGTGTATTCTACCTGGAGCGTCAGCGCTCACAACCCCAACCTGCCGGGCCTCAGCACAAAGGTAGCTCTGTCTCTGCTGTGCTCCAAACAAAAGCACAGCTCTGAGACGTACACCATGGCCATGGCCCCCACTCTGGCCAAAACGGAGGCCACCCCCCAAAGTAGCAGCCCACAAAAAGTGGCGGAGGTAAAGATATTTACAGTCAGCAGCAAAAACAGTGGATACATTTAAAGCCTTTATTTCAGGTTGTTGAAATGTGCCTGCAGGTGGTTGCTGCCCCCCCCAGCCCCGTCACTAAAGCGAAAGGTCAGCAGCGACCTGAAGAGGAGAGTAAAGAGATAAAAGAGGAGGAAGGGCCATCCACCTCCAAACAGAGTGAAGCCTCCTGTCTGCGCATCTTCGAAGGCGGGTAAGGAAAGCACGAGGTCGGATTAGGACTGCTAACGGCCGATGAGCGGGCACGTGCCCGCTCATCGGCCTTCGCATGCCATCCCGCAGCCTAGTGGGGTTACAGCAACATCCGGGAGTGGTAGGTTCTATGAGGGGGGGCTTCCCTTGGACCTGCAGCCAAGCTCCCCCACACTGGCACGAGTGTCTCCTTCAGAAGTGCTCATTCCCAGGGGCATGTGCACGCAGGAGCAAGCACGTTGACGCGCTCACGCTTTACACAAGCGCCGCTTTCATCCGTAAGCCGCCCGCAATTTTTGTCCCCACCCTTGTCGTTCTGTCAATGTTGACTTTTCCGCGATTATTTCCCATCTTCATCCTTCCTCCACTTCTTCTGGATCTCTGCTTCCCTTGAAAACATGTCTCCGTGTCTTCTCCGCTTTTATGAGTTCTCTAACGTTTTGTAATGAAATCGCACCACTCAGGTCCTCTGCTTCTCACAGGCCAGGTTTGAGACCCTTATATTAAAGAACCGTTCGGGCCTACTGTTTTACCACTGTGCAATCATTTATTCTTTCTTCAAGTCGGGCAGGGGGTTCAACACAACTGGGAATATTTACAGCCAGCCAGTCAGCAAACATCAGCTATTTACGATTGAGAGCGAACTGAAGATTTCATCACTGGTAGTGGGAGAAGATGTTTTTCATAGAGGCCAATTCACGTTCAGATAATGGAAGGTCTGTGGTTCACTGTATCTGCAAATAGCCTTTGGGTAAACATCACGACCGTGCACAAACAAGGTTTCTGTAGATATATATATAAAATATAGGGTCTATTTTGGGATGTGGGCCATGGCCAGGCTTCCCTCTCTTGACTTGTTGCTGTTGTTGGCAGGCCCACACGGTCGTAGCAGAATAGCTGGTATTCTCTGTGTACCCAGGGTGTATCCGAGAAACCAGCCAACGCCGCTGCTGGGGTTTTGGTGGGGCTTCCCCCGGCCCGGCTCCATAAAGAATCCCTTGTCTTCGTCTGTGTGTGTGTGTAAGAGTTATTGTGTTTGAACGAGATCTCAAATAAGTGTGTCATAATCATTGTCCCCCGGCTTTTATTGCCCCGGATTGGTATCGTATCATCTGCAAGTCGGTGCCCCTTGAATCTAGTACGTCCTTTCTCCCTGGAAGGTCGTGATTGTCGGGTGAACATAGTGAAAAATGGAGGCCCCAGGGCGTCGATCTGGGGAGAACACCGAGACTATGATAAATCCTAAAAGTCGAACGCTAGTTTTGAATCCTGCATGTTGCCAAAAGCTTTTCTCCAAATTAAAAATGAATAACAGCTTGCCAACATATTTGCCCTGGCAACTCCACAAGGTGAAGATATTTTAATTAAATGGGATGGTGGTGGATGAAGAAACGAGGAATTCAGGCCATTCAGCCAATAAATCGTAGCACGCTGTGAAATTTGTCTTTGCTCTCTCTCTCTCTCTCTCTCTCTCTCTCTCTCTCTCTCTCTCTCTCTCTCTCTCTCTCTCTCTCTCTCTCTTCTCTCTTTCTCTCTTTCTCTTCTCAGGTACAAGTCCAATGAAGAGTATGTGTACGTGCGAGGTCGCGGCAGGGGCAAATACATATGTGGAGAGTGTGGCATTCGCTGTAAGAAGCCAAGCATGCTGAAGAAGCACATTCGAACGCACACCGACGTCCGTCCGTACATTTGCAAGCACTGCAACTTTGCCTTCAAAACCAAAGGTGAGCGGGAAAAATGAAGAGAACGGCCAATTCCAGCTCTGTTTAGTCTCAGCGATCTCGGTTTAGAATCTCATTTTTCCGTCTCCACGGCCCGGGAGAGCGTCAGTATTCCTTTTCCTGTGTTCCATCTTCCCAGGAAACCTTACCAAACACATGAAGTCAAAGGCTCACGGGAAAAAATGCCAGGCAATGGGAGTGTCTGAGTCATCACTGGATGAACCAGAGAGCGAGGAAACAGGTACCCGTGAGTGGGCAGGACAGACGTTTCACATTTCTGCCCCCCACCCACCCACCCCCCGTGCACTGTAGAGGATATTGGTACACAGCTGGATGAACTGCCTGTTAAGGCTCGGAGCTGCTCCGCGCTGGCAGCTTATGCAACGCTGTGTTCTATTCTACTCCCCTTGGCCTTGCATAAGAAATGTGAAAAAGTAATGAATAAAGAACACGGAGCATTTGACAGCTTCCTGCAGGAGTGTGCCTTGTTTTCAAGGGTAGGCAGTATATTTTTTTTCCCGCAAAAGGAGAGTCACCTCACAGACTTCTCCCCCTCCACTCCCAAGCACATCATTTATCTCTTGCTGATAAACCACCGAGCAACAATTTTACATTTTTAAAATAATCCTCCCTTTTCCAGGTCTTTTGAAACATTGTAGGAATGCAGTTGTGGTGCTATTTAATTGCTGCATAGCCTTTTTATTCTCAGTCTATTTATAACTTGGGTTTGTTGGCTGGTGGGTGAGGTGGAATAGAGAGCATCAGTCCTCTTCGTGGGAGAGTTATCGATGTCAATCGTTCGGCGCTATGAACGATGTGTCTGGTTTCTTTCCCGTAGAAACATCGGCAAAGGAAGAACGGGCAGGTGGTTCCGAGGAACAGGAGGAGCATCAGTTTTCCGACGTGGAGGAGTCCGAGGACGACGACGACAATGACGACGATGAGGAGGAGGAGGAGGAATGCGCGTCCCACGACGACCCGCCGTCATCCTGCTCGTCAGAAACCCACCCGTCGACCGGAGGGCATTCCAGCTGCAGCAGGCGCTCCCAGCAGGACACGCCTGAGCCCGAGCCCCCAGGTCCCAGTCCAACAAGATCTGGTCCGGAACACCCCGCGAGGGGAGTGTGGCCCAGCAGACGAGCCGCCTCGCCCAGCAGCAGGAGAGCCCTGTTTTCCCGACGGCCCTGGAAGGCATCGCCAAGGGCTTTCTCTCCCAGCAGCGAGAGCTGTTCGCCGAGCCGCAGCCTCTCGCCCCGCCTGGAGCTGTCCTCACCCCTCCACAGCCTCTCCCCGAGGACAGATGTTCCCTCGCCCAGCCGGCACATCCCCCTGTCCCCTGAGAGAGGGCCGTCCCCTATCAGACCCCTCTCTCCCATTCGTCCTGTTTCGCCCAGCTGCTGTCGGCCTTCACAGGCGAGGACTCCACCCTCACCTCTCAGGTTACAGCATAGGACCCCTGGATGCTTACCATGGGAGAGCCCCAGTACAAAGGCTCCCCCATCGGTGAGTCTTTGCATCTCCCCCAACAAATTACACACAATATCTGTTTAAACGGCCACGGTTTCGCAACATAACATTGCATTTTCTCTGCATTCTCCTCCAAAAAAAAAAAAAAATTCGCGTTGGAGTCAATTCCGTGAACGTATTAACAGTGTCTTTGCTCCCCCTTCAGGAGAAAAGTGGAACAGCAGCAACCAATCGGACAAGATTCCCAGAATCCACCTTGTTTCCACCCGCTTTGCGTCTCTCGACCTGCGAGAGTTACTCTGCTCACCCAACCACAGACCACATTTTCAGCCATCTCCCCATGCACTCGCAGCAACCCAAGGTCCCCTGTCTGATGATCCCCATCGGCGGAATCCAGATGGTACAGGCCAGACCGAGGTCCCACCCCACCACCCCCTCTTCTCCGACGTCTCCCCCTGCCGAGGGGCCGTCAGCATCCAAGTTTGAATTGTATTGGGGCGGGACCCCCAGAACTCAAGGGCTCAGGACCGCTGGAGAGCACCGGTCAGAGCACCAGGTGGCGGTGGCGGCGGCAGCGCCGAGCGGCCGAGAAGGGCGGCGAGATTTTGGCCCAGCGCTAACCTGTTCCAAACCGGCGCCGGGGACAGCGCAGTCAAAGCAATATGGCAGCTCAAGTAGCTCCGCCCACACCTGTAGTTCCCATACAGGGAGTAGTTCACGAACACCTTCGGCGACCTCTCGTGACCCCGAGCAGCAGCCGGAGGGGGTGGAGCCGCATTCTGAGGGCGACGGGGCGGGAGGAGGAACTAAAGAAGAGCAGGACACGTGACTTGTCGACGCTACGACACACAGGAGCATCTCGTCTTGCTTTATGGTCACTTCACCGGTCTTGCTTTTTTTTATCGCTTCGTTTTTATACAGTTTTCAATACTATTGTTAACTTAAGTGTTTGTTTTTGGCAATATTCAGGTTTGTTATAAAAAATGCACTTTTTTTCTTTTAAATAAAAACATTGTCTATCTATACATGTACAATATATATAAATATAATCTTCCTGTATCTCTATTGATACCGGTTAGGTCTGTTTAATTATATGTATGAGGAACACCAATAAATTTGTAAATGACCAAAATCTTTAATCAAAGAAAATTAATAATTCAGTTATTTCGTTTGTCCGGTTTATGTCCAGTATTACTCAAATTATCGTTACTTGTGCCTTTTCTGTGCTGGCTTGTGTTTTGAGATGTACAGTACAGATACTCAAAGAGAAGGCTTTTTTTTTTCTTTTTCTTTTTTTTTTTTTTAAATCTGCTATTTTTGTGTCATTCAGGAGGGTTAATATTTGGTGTTTAGATTGTTTCTGTTCTGTCAGTTTAATGCCAGTGTAACAGAGAGTGGCATTGTGGAAATGTTGGAGAAACGACAACAAAAAAAGGAATTGCACTGAAGTTCTATTTTTTATTACAAAAGATAGTGAATTTGGATATCTCTCTGTACAGGGAAGGGACGCTCCTTATTTATTGTTATTTGATGACACTGATCATCATTTCAAGGTTGTCTTATTTTTTACTTTTTTATCGAAATCATTGTTTTTTTTGTTGTTTTTTTTGTTACTTCTGTGTGTCTCTTACATGAGGTTTTAATTGACTTGAATTGGAGACAGAGATGAGGGAAGCATTCGGCTTGTACTGGAGGATCAAGTGCCCTGCAGATTTCACACACAGCAAAATTTCTATTCAGTGAGAAATAAAAAAAAAACACTCTTTGGAGGGTTATCCATGTCCTTTTTCCCATTTAATTTAATTCCATCTCTGCCTTGGTTGTGGTTTTGATAGGGGTCAACATAAGGACACAAACCTTTATGGGGAAAAGAGGAAAAGAAAATCCTTATCTACTCTCAATTTAAACAACATCTATAAATTCCAAACAAGAGTTTCGTGTATGAGTTAATGCAGGAGGTTGAGAACACCCAGGTTTACGAGGTGGAGAAACCGCCTTATCACTTCCACTGAAAATTAGTGCATCGCCAAGGTGTGTCCGGCAGAGATTAAATCCACCGCAATGCCCTGTGTTATCAATTTACTGATGTGCTCGATGGCGTCTTGGCTTGTGCACCTGTTGCAATGTTCAGATAAAGCGGCACCAGGCCTCTTTTCCAAAAACTTCAGTGACACAGCAGGATGCCAGTCAGCTGATTCCGGTAGGTCTGGGCTGACTGGGAGTCAAAGAATGTTTTGCTGGTGCATCCTGACATTCCTCGGGAACCAGTCAGCAAGGTCGCGTGGGTGTGGTTGGACCGCGGAGGTCAGGGGCTGATTGAAACCAATCATCTATGTCTGGGAGAGAAACTGAGGGGGTGATTGAAAATGGAAAACTGCCCTCACCTGGGCTCCTGAGGGAACCAAACCCACAACCTCTGGCACAAGAACACCCTCACGTGGCCATTTAATCTGCACACATCTGCTGGTTTACCTTAGACTTAACCTCACACAGACTGATGTGTTTTGATGATTGCTCTGCTGTTCCTGAACTGATTTAAGAGCTTAAAATTATACAATTCTGTATATTATAAGGCCATTTTATTATTATATAACCCTGAGAGAGCAGGATTTGACAGATGACTAAACCAGATCATGTGCGCGGAATAAAAAATTTTAAAAACGAGTTTATTTGACTTTAATGTCAGCAGAAAAAGAACAAAAAGAAAATTCTGCAGGATTCACCCCTCAAATAAAATCTTAACTTTGACGCTCTAGTAAACAAGCACTTATATTAACAGGTCTATGGCAAGATTAGACTTTGTAAACAGGTAAATGTCCCTCGCCCTTTTTATCTGATTGACATACATACATACATGACATACATAGTACCCAGTTAAAAATAACATGGGTACATATTAGCCATTAAATCTCTTTTCTTTTCACTGATTAATGGTCCTGGTACCTTTTCAGGCTTTTTTTATGCTTGTTCCTGCACAGGAGGCGCTCGGTCACTTCGACAGCAGCTGGAGGAGCCGCAGGTCAACATGAGGGATCCTGAGCGCGTCCCACACCCCAACGCTGCGGGGGCCGCCGGCTGCCAACAGGTTGGTTCACAGTGGTGGGTGGGGCTTTCGGAGTCAAGTCACATGGTGTGACTCTGGTGTGTGTGGGGGGGTATAAGAGTGCCAGGGAGGCACCTGCAGACGCGAAGCAGCAGCGGACAGACAGACGTCGGAGCATGAGGATCCGCTCCATCCGTCTGCTGCCAGCATGTCCTCCAACACCAGCGTGCTTCTGCTCATCACTCTCTGGGCCTCCGTGCAGGAAGGTGAGTGTCTTCCACTCGATTCAGGCCACATCACGCGTGTGCGCGTGATGGGAACTCGGTAAAGAAAGTGCCAACAGCAAGAAAGGCACACCTAATGCTTTGTGCGCTCCTCCTTGGAATCGAGACGCAGCAGTTGTGGAGCGTCCTGGCGCTCACGCATGTTTGTGCAAGTCGGGGAAGGACAAAAGACTCACTTCATCTTGCTGCTGAACACACAGAGACGCTCCTTCAGCCTGATGTTTGTGCTTGTCCCCGTGCAGGGCTGACCTTCCCGGTGGAGAAACATCTGGACGTGGAGGCTGCCGACGGCCCCCCGACGCATAGGGTGAGGGCCAGGCGCTGTGCGTGCAGCATTCTGATGGACTCGGAGTGTCACTACTTCTGCCACCTGGACATAATCTGGGTCAATACACCCAGGTGAGACACAGATGGTCTCACCCACACACATAGAAACACACACACTCGCGCACACAGCGGCTGCAGAAACCGCGCGCGTCGTTCTTGTCCTTGTGTGATTAAACTGCCTAAGATATTAAGATATCTACTAAGATATCAAAGATCAAAGTCTGCATGTTGTTTTTTTTTATCCCCCACCGTGCCCATAATTCCGTTTGTTTGCGCAGTAAAACGGCGCTCAGCGGCCTGGGCGGCGGTGCGGCCCGCCGCAGGAGGTCCGCGCCCCGCTGCACTTGCGCGGACCCTACCGACGAGACCTGCGAGCGGTTCTGCCTTCACAGGTGAGTCTGGGGCCCAGATGGAGGTGGGGGGGGCGTCACACGGCGGCGATGACCTCATGGTCGATGAGCCTTGCTCAGAGGCTGATGCAGAGAACGCTCATAGACCCGAGGAGCTCCATCTCACCAGAGCTGGATTCACCTCTGAGGAGCCTGTGATCGTGCCCTGGTGGGGGGGGGGCTTCAGTCTCCTCCTGACACCTGAGGGAGCGCAGGCCTTGTTGCCCCCCCCAGGGTCGGAGCAGTCGAGCTTCAGGGGTTTGGAGGCAAAGCACAAACACGCTTCCGTCCCCGCCCAGAAGAAACCCAGACGCCTCACCAGCTACCTTCTTGTTTTAACTCGCTGTCAGGCAGTAAAGATAAGGCTGTTTTTATCCAGGTTACAATAACATTTCAGGTTAATACTGGACATACCGAAAGGATTTCATTCGCATATTTTAGCCACAGCAGGACCAATAAAAGGTTTTAAACCTGCCATGTCATGGTGAGTTGGACTTTCAAACATACATTTTAATCATAAAATTCTTCCTATCTTTGCAGCCCTGAAATCAGCTCTGAGGAATCCACAAAGAGTCCACGTCACGCCATTCTCCCCATCCTCAGGTGAACTCACAGTCACAGAAAAACAGCCGTAAACGGGGTGGTTTTCCCTTCCTTTTTAACCGCCTCGTCCCTCCAGCAGGTTTTTAAGAGATCTGGCTACGAGGACGTGAAGAACCCTGCCTCTGCAGGGGCAGAGAGAGAGAGAGAGAAAGAGAGAGAGAGAGACTCCCCTTTGGAGGGGAAGGATGGGCTGCAGAGCCACAGAGGTGCCCCGTGTTCAAACTGGGAAGAGAAGGTGGAAACCTGCAAAAATCCCCCCCCACACACACACACACCCACCCACACCCACCCCTGATGGAAGCAGCTGTGGAGGATCGGCGCTGCCGTGCGTGATCCTGGTGGAACCCCGGGTCTGTGAGAGATGGAGGAGACGAGCATGAGCTGGCCCCGGACGCAGATGGAGGCGTGTGCACATGGACGAGGGATGTCTGAACACTCATACCCACCTCTGTTAGATCTTCATATTTTTTTCAAGCCTTTGTAAAGTTGTGGTTGCATCTATGTGTTTACCATGATGGTCCGTCACCCCCCCCTCCCCTTTTTTTCTCCTCGCAACGCACGATAAATGTGACCCACTTTCTGGTTTTATCGCTCATTTCGCACTTACGGCAAACTCTGCATGCTCCAGGAAACTGTAACGTGCAGCGAGATAAACTAATCCCCGTCAGACGACGTGTGTTCTCCAACTCTGGGACAAGCAAACACATTTTTCAGTTCAAAAGGAGGCCCGGGATGGATGAGTGGTGCAGGAATGTGAGGATCACATCAGTGATAACTTTACTCACTTTTCAAAGGCGGCCGGAGCCGCTGTTTTCACAAGGATCTGAGAGAAGAATGCTTCTGTAATTTGGTTGGAGAGAGGCGCAAACCGCCTTTTTTCCCCCTGTACATACCGGCCGTGCGCACCTGAATATGCAGGAGGGCAGCCAGAGGCGGGAGCCCAGAGAAAACAATCAGGAGACGCTTCAGCTGTCATGCTGAATCAGGAGAGCTGACCTGCATTTTCTGTCTTATAACCCTGTTGCATCTAAAGATTAAGGTCTTAAAGGGACAGTTCACCCAAAAAGGACAAGTTGTTGAACCATTAAACCAAAAAATAAACTGGTAAAGTAACATTGAAATGTTAGAATCTCCCCATCTGTCCCTCCTGTCTCCAGTCTTTCTTCCTCTTGTTCCATCCATCAGCAGGAAGGCTGAAGAATGTATGGTTCTGCTCAAGCTTTCTTCCGGTTGGATTGTAAAATTCTTTTAGTGTCTATGAGGTCACCCCTCTCTTTTCCATGTGTCCTGGACCCATGCCCCATCATCTGTGTGTGTGGGGGTGATGATTGATTTGGTTTTATCTCCGCGGGTCAGCAGGAAGAGTTAATGATTTTATAAATGCATATACATGTGAATGATTAACACGTCGTAATGGTGTAATAAAGAGAGCCCCGCCAGACTGGACTCTGTCCATGGTGCTGTAACACTAATTCACGGAAATCATCCCTGAAAATCCCTCGGGGCTGGAATCCCTTTCAATTATATTCCTAAACAGCATTTATTTTGGAAAATCTCCCAGTAACACTTTTTTTTTTTGACTGTATTTGCAACTTCTGAATAAACATTAAGTAAAAGAAGAAACTCGATGGCGGTTCGAGCTCCACGAGGGGATAAAAGTCCGTTTTAAAGGTTCTGTTAACTCCAGAACACAAAGTTGTTTATTCTTTTCCATTTTCCTCCATGGCAGCGTGCGGTGTTTCTGTTTATGTTGGCAAGACTCCAGCAGTACACACGCGTGGAAGTGTGTGTGAGGTCCAGCCAAGCGGGCCACAACCAACGTCAGGGTCCAAAACAGAAGAAGTCATTTATCCTCTTACTGGGGCTTTGGGAATTAGGATCTTTGTACTGGGATTTCGTTTTGACAGACAACCAAGCAAATAATCAAACTTAGAGTGCATGCACTCTAAGTCTACGAGGGAAATGCTGACACTGCCATAAAGGATGTTATCGCTCCAGATGAACAATAAGTGAACAGCACGGTTTAGCAATAAAACCTTGAAAGTGACAGCACATGTCAAAAAGGACATGGAGAGTTAAAGACAGCTGGAGCATCTGCACCCAGCGCTCATCTGTGTTTTCCCTTCTCTCATTTAGCACAGAACCGTCCGTGTTGTGTGTTTACTGTGTTGTGTGTTTACAGGGCAATATGTTACATTCATATCAGCAGATCAAAGAGCAGCAGTTCACTTTGGGAGAAGAACAAAAGTTTACTTCCTGGAATGCAAATTACAAACTGTTCCCCAGTGCGCCTTCACACAATGGGATTCTTTTGTGTGCAACTTACATCATCATCATCATCATCATCATCATCATCATCATCATCATCATCATCATCATCATCATCATCACAGAGTGAGGTTTTTGACCAACACTGGTGTGTGAATAGTTTTCTCCTTTCTCTCCCAACATTCACTACCTTCATGTTGCTCATCTCAGTTGCTTGTTGCATTCTCAGCGAACTACTATCACGGTTGGGCACCTTTGAATGTTTAACAGGTTCCACTCTGTCATAGATCGGTTGCCTATCTTACTTAATAACAATCATTTATCAGCTATCAGAAAAAGTGAACCAGGAAAGAATGCAAAGATGTTGCTGCGTGAACACTGTGTCTATCTTATCAGGTTTTGCACAAAAGACTTATTGTTCCATGCAGCTTTTTTAATATTTATATTGCTTTTGGATTATCGAACGGTGAATTGGGTTGTTAGGTTTGTGCTTGATATCATAATATAAGGAATGATTAACAGGAACGCGCAGCTAGAATTTATTGTGACCTGACATTGACGCAACAATCTGTGTTAAAATCTAAAATTCAATACTGAATATTTTGCAACAATGCAACAACTGCTTCTGACCAGTAGGTGGCGCAAGTCTACCAGAAGTTACCATCAACGTCATAAACGTCAATATCATTACGTTTAATTATTTTACACAATAATAATAATAATAATAATAATAATAATAATAATAACAATAACAACAATAATAATAATAATAATAATAATAATAATAATAATAATAATAATAATAATAATAATAATACAATTAAATAATCGAATTATAATAATTTAAATCAATAATAATTTATTTAGTGACTTAACAAAAAAAGGTCTCACACCATAAACTACAATTGAAAAAAATTAAAATGACATTTTAGAATATGAATTTCCAGCAACATATATTTACTAAGGCATCCAGTAGTACAGCACAGTTTTGAACACACTTTTCTGCCTGCAGAGTATCCAAAATAATTTTATTCCATAAAGCGTCGATCGATCATCAATTGAATGATGGATAGGAGAAAAATCCAAATAAGATTATTTTCTAATGTAATATCTATATTGCACATGACGTGTCACTATAAATTTGAAACAACATCATGCATCAAACTATGTACAAATACAACCACGAGTCAGCACTTAACTCATTTTAGATTGTTGTTGAGCGATTAGTTTTGCTTTGTGGGTTTTTGGAGGAGGGTTGCATAATTTTGCTTGTTTAATGATGTCCTTTGCTTCTTTCTTTTAGGCCTACGGGTGGTTTCATATTTGTTTGAAATATGTGTAACTAAGGAGACTGTAGAGAAACGAGTGAGATTACTCAATCATAAAGGTGATACCTATCATTCCAGATTATCTAGAGTTTGGATTTGGCCCATTTGGGCGTTTGTGTTCAAAAGGACTTCCTATTTCATGTCCCACGATGGTGGATGGAAAATCTGAGCAGCTCACCGCTATCTGCTCCAGCGCCTGCACCCCACCCCCCATCCCCGACCCCCAACCCCTCCCCGACCCCCAACCCCTCCCCGTCCCCAGATCGATTGCATGCAATGCCTGGTGGGTACTGAAGTCTTCCAGCACAAAGAGGAGCCTCGATCCCAGCGCCCACCGAGGGGCTGCAGCCGCCGCAGAGAACTACCGGGACCGAGATGCTCTGGAGGGTTTCCGGCGGACCGGGCCGTGGACGAGGGCAAGGCGAGAGGTGAGCGAACGTCCAGGATGCTATTTATAAACCCGAGTCGGAGGCGGTGCAGGAGGGGAAAAACTTGATCCGGGAGAGAGGTGATGCGAATGCCGATGTCCCCGAGAGGGTAAATAAACCCCCGCGATGGAGCTTGCTGGGAAGGTCCCCCCCGTAATGTGCAGTTTTAGTCGGGACCCAGTTAGCCAAAGCGAGCCTTTGTCGGGGGTGCGCTGTGAATGCGTGGCCTTTGTAGCGCCCTGCGCTCTCGATTGCACGCTTTTGTTCGGCGCTGTCTCTGAAAAGGCGTCGCGCTTTTGTCCACCTGAAACCATGTTGGGGCTTTTTCTTTTCTCTCTTTCCCTGCGTGCACAACAACAAAGAGGGCGTCGGTGTGCGTAGTGGATGATATATGTGGAAATCACAAACATGTACGATCAGAGTGCGCACAGGGCGAAGGAGGAACGAATTCTTGCAGGCATTTAAAAAAAAAGCTTGACCGGAAACGGCCACTGGAATTTTAACAAACAATTGGCTGCGTTTTTGCCTTCGCTGCGCAGACTACCCGCGCGTGTAATAAGAACCAGATGTGCCCCCCTAGCGATGCTTTATCCCCCCCTAAAAAAACAAACTTTGCGCTTTCTTTTTTTTTTTTTCTTTATGTTGTTGCCCGCCGGCGGGGCTCTTGTTTTGAAAAGCGTGACCGGAAGCGGCCGCGTCCGCTGCGGTTGCTATGACGCGCTCACGCGTCCTCTGGCGCGAGATGCGCTCGCGGGGCCGGAGGCAGGTGGGTGACGGCTCTCGTCCCGCAACACGAACCCGCACAGACCCGCACAGGTAACCTGCGCTGAGCCCACGCACACACACACACACACACACACACACACACACACACACACACACACACACACACACACACACACACACACACACACACACACACACACACACACACACACACACATCAGGGTGTCGTTACACGTCGACGCCGCGTTTCCGCGCGATTACGACAAAGAGGGAAGATGCGATTAGCGCCGAGCCCGGTGAGGATAAATGACGGATTAGCGTGTTTGTTGTGATTAAAGTGGACGGGATGGACCCTTGTTAGAGGATCCGGGACGACGTCGACCCGCCGATGGGCGCTTTTGTTGGGTGACACGGCCCGTTCCGTTCACAACTGTCTGTGCGTATTTCGCCCACCTCGTTTATTGGCTTTTGTTTGGCAAATATTAAAGCCGGGCTCATGAGTCGACTTGCTCTTCGACATCGCCGACTTCCTCCAGTTTCTTCTGTTGGATGTGGGGAAAAGTTAATGCTCTGTTTCAAAAGGAAATGTCCACTTTACGGCTGGTGTTGTAGATGTTTTCCACTTTCTGGTGGAAGTTTTTTTTTTTTTTTTTTCTCCCCTTAATGGTCCATTAGGGTGGACCGCGGTGGTTGGGTTGTCAGATTGATCGGGTTGGACCACAGATGATGGACTGATGGGTGGGTGAGGTTCCTCCAGAGCTCTCAGCTCGGCCTCCCTCCTTCTCACTGCCATCACGAGGACGTCATGTCGGCCGGCCGTGGGCCGCCGTCCCGCTGCGCCGCTGCCCGTGTTCGGAGTCGGAGGGACGCGGAAAGAGAAAAAGTTGAGCCGTTGAGCGTTCCGGGCTCCGTGTTTTAAAAAAAAAAAAAAAAAATGGGCCACTGGTCCCACCGGTGAGTGCAGCTTATCTGGGGCAGGCTTGGTGACGACGATCACCCGGCCAGTTTTGGGAACAGACACCCTTGTCCTTCCACTTAGGGCACTTCTGCTCAGATAGGAACCTGCAGCATGGTTCCATCAGAGGCGCTGGCTTGTTATTTCCCCCCACGGCTCACAGATACTTCATCAGAGCGTGTCTGTAATTATTTCCACTACCAAACTCTGGACCTGTTGGGTTGTTTTGTTCTTCATCTTTGCCTTGATTTTGCTTGTGTGGACCTATTTCAGTCCCACCTTGCCTCACACCTCCAACTGTACTTGTGCCTCTTTTCTCCTACATACGGAGTGCCTCGGACCCCCAAAAAGGGCTCGCACTACTGGAGCTCCAAAACCCAAAACGCTTCAAAACGCAAAGCTTCCCTTTTACGTCTGTCTTTGACATTGTTAATCCCCGTGCTCTCAAATTGGAGGGATTAATTTCCTCGATCTCCCTTTTTTTAGATGAGACAAATCCCCAGTTGTGACACTGCTTGCTTATTTCTGTCGTTATGTGTCATGTAGCGTGTTTAAACGCATCCTTGTAGACGTGGTACCGTGAGAGGTCGTCTTCAGATTATCATGGTATAGACAGTTCCGAGGTTATGATTTTGACCAGTGAAATTAATGGCTTTACTCCCCAAAACCTGAGCCCTGGAATGAGACACGCGTGGCTATTTAAAGATGGCGTAGCTCCGCCAGCTGCTGCACATTTGCACTCCCGTCGTAATTGAATCAGTTCGAGTAGAATGCGCCAGCGCGGGTGTGTGCGCTCTCCACAGATTACACAGTGTGGACATATAGGTGGTCTTTAACAGCTGTTTTCACGTACCTGATTGGTGGCCTCCTTTCCGGGTTGGTGCTTGGAAGTGTGGGAAGATGATAAAAGTGTACCAGATTACTCCGGCACAGTTTGAGCCCCCCTCGTCGCCTCCATACTGGTCTGCAGCGAGCAGTCAGGAGAGGGTTAATGACTCAGAAAAGGAACCAAGGCCTCCACATCCTTGTTTTATAGGCACAGTTTGAGAGAACAGAAAGCCGAACGTCAGAATTTGATGTTTAGTGTTTCTGCTCGTGTTGTTTTCTTTCTCCCCCGTCGCCTGCGCTGTACACAAAGTGCAGTTATGCGTGAGTAACGTATGTAGTTGTGGCTGAAATAGTGGAAAATTGTCTCGCCTCCCTCGCTGCCTGAAAGCTGCTGGATTTTCTCTCTTTCCCCGGATGGAGTGAAGCGCTCACCTCGCTGGGTCAAATATTTCATCACCGTCCGCAGACGCATCTGCGTACCTCTCGGCAACTCGAAGCCTCGTCTCTGATCCGTTGACGCGGTCGTCGTGCGAAAACTGCGACCGTTTAAACTTCATCTCTTCTCTACGTTGCGTAAAGGTCGTTTTAAAGTTCAGCAGAAGTTGGTGTTTACGGGTTCAAAATCGTGGTGTTTGGGGTTTATGTGAGTTTATGGTAATAAAGTGGTGCGCTCAGCATACAGTGGTTGTTAGGTTACACTGTGTTCTTATGGCGGGGTTTTAGTTTTTACTCCCAAATCCTTTAAACAATACCCAGGTGGCACCAGGAGTCGGCCTGTGCCGACACCACAGGATCGCGACGCCACCGTCAGCGCGACGTTCCAGAAATCCACGGCCACCCAGGCTTCACGTCGTAGTCGTGTCTTTGCGAGGGGTCCTTCCCGATCACCGGGCTCAGATAAATGGCACAGTGCGACAGGGACGGGTGCGTGCGTTGCGTTTGATGTCACGTGAGGAGGTTAATCGCGTCTTGTTCTTCGTTATTCAGAGGAGCTACGATGGGCGGAGCTGCCGTCTTAACGCTGGAGACCTGAGGAACGACTGGTCGCCCGCTGCTGAGGACCTCAACCACCCTCAGCTCACCCATGACTTTCAACAGTGTACGTTTATACTCTCACACCCTCACAAAGACACAATTAACGACACCGGGGCAATGCTGACGTGTTAAGCGCGGCGCCATAATTATTAATTAATATGTTCTTCTTTGCTAAATAAAAATAGGTAGTGATGCTTTGATTTTAAATTTAGCCTGAAAGGGACCAGCGCCTTGTTGTTTGATGTTTTAAACACTTTTATTCTGAAATCTGAGCGCTCCGACTGTCAAAAGGAAGTTTGGAAAATAAAATATTCACACCTTTGCTGCTACTGAATTAAAACGTCTCATCTCACATCACAATGCAGTGTAAAACTGTTTGTTTTTTTCAGGAGTCATTGACTGGTGTGCCTCAAACTCTGTAATGGAAAAACGTGGTGAGTATGAAACAGGTCTCTGTGGTTTGCTGACAATATATATACGCATGTGTGTCATCATTTCTTTGACATCGCGGTTGCTCCATTAAACCAGTGGTAATCATTAATTAACTTTTAATATGCGTTACTGCAGCGCTTCTACGCCTTTTTTCACTTTTTCTTTCATCTTTGTGTTCCCCCTAAAACACAATTTACGGATTAGGGCTCGCAGAATATCAGTAAACAAAGAATATGCATTCATTGTTGTTCAGAGTTTTAATGTCATTCCTACATTTGTGCCTTTGATTAAAAGCAAAATTTCCATTTCAGGATTAGTTTCCAACAACTGAAACGAATTATGAAAAAAGACCTATAATCTGATTTATAAGAATCTTTATAAGTTTCTAAAAGTTAAATTTAGAGAGGAAGTTTAATATTATAGCATTAAAAGTTATTAGTTATAATTAACTGTTTTGCTCAATTTAATTAATTATTGTACTACAATTATTGTTTTTGTCAGTATTTACCTTATATTTATATTATAATTTAGATAATAAAAAAGTAGAGACAACCAGTCACCTCTCCTGATCTGAAGCGTCTCCAACCAACAACAGCTTCAGAGTGCATTCAGAGCAGAACTGGTGAAACCCACTTTTTAATGGTGCATGTGACTGCAGGATTATTCACCAGTGAGAGGACACTCCATATCGTCCTCGTGTGTACCTGTGTTTCCCACACTGCTCGCTGAATTGGTCCAGTCTGTTATCCAGGTCAAGCCAACAGGTTCTGCGCTCATGCAGATTGGCTCAGCGCTCTCTCTGGAAGCCGGCCTGGCGTACAGGGTTTATGTAGGGCAAAGGAAGAGAAAAAGAACACTGTCAAACACTCTTGAGATCTTAAGAAACAGTCTGAGATGCAGCCAGACACTCAAAAGAATATATTTATCCAGGCATAATGACACAGCTCAGTGCTCCGGATTCCTCTCAGGAATGGTGGGATGAGATTTTAGAGACACAAAACTACAAAAAAACAAACCAAAGCACTAATTCTGGGAGGTCTGGTTTGGACCTTTCCTTCTCCCTTCCTCCCTCTCTACTGTTCAGAAAGTCTCTTCTTTTCTTTCCCACTCCACAATGTTCAAAGCTGAACAGAGGCAGCTGTCTGGCAAACGCGCTTCAGAGTCACACCAGTGCACCGCCGACTGTTGAAAATCGGATGCAACTCTCGGAAATTGCATTCAGATACCACGAGCATGTCGGCGGGATTAGCTTGTGTATCGGGATATCGTCAGCGTCGAGTCCGATCTGCAGCGTTAATTTAGAAACTGTGTATTTCTGTCCCTGTTTTACTAGAAACGCTGATAGTTCTGCGGCTGTTCCAGGAACATTCTTTGATACGGGCTCCAAAGTCTAGTTTTTGCCTTTGTTGGTTCAATATTTATGTTGTAATGTTTTCCCTGGATCAGACACATTGTTGCTCACATTGTGTCCCACACCACAGAGCACACATCAGAAGGAATTGTAGGCATCTTGTAGTGAATGCTGAGCTGTTCTGGAGCCAAGTAGGGAGGGTTATTGAGTGAGTGGGAGAGGGAGTCCAGCTCCTGGAGGGAGGGAAGGTCTTAAGAGAGGGTGGGGGGGGGGCAGGACTGAGGGGACTGGTGTTTTAAAAGAGCAGACAAGAGGAACAGAGGAAGAAAAGACCTGGTGACGGGGGTTTGTCAAAGCAGGAGGAAGGCAGGTGCAGCCGCTGATCTGTGCACGGCACGTTGCTGGGCGCAGGACCGATAGAGGCCCCTCAGGGGCTGGATCATGGGACAGAGCCTTCACGTGGAGACCCAATCTCAGGACCCACAACAACACAATAATGGCGGTGAGACTCCTTCAGCAAATCTCTGTGTACCAAACAGTTTTGCATACCTCTGCAGCCGTTTTGTCGGACCTCGCTTAATGAAAACCTGAAGAAAAGAGAGATTAGCGATTGTATAATCAGCGTTGCAGAGTCTCTTCTCTCTCTGACCTCCCCTTCATTTTCACCACCACAAGAATGTTGAAGCTTTGTGATCGCGTAGATGAATCTCAGCTGTTTGGTTACACACGGGTGATTCAGGTTCTCAGCATGACGTTTCAGTAGATAGTCAGCTGACAAACACACCTCATTAATGCTCTTAATTCCTGCTATAGCTTTTTACAGAATACTATTTAGTGTAAACACAGGACAGATTTTGACACCTGGTTGTAATGGAATGTATCTGCTAAGGGAGCCCAAATCTTCACTTTCAAAGAGATTTCACAGGAATTTGTGTTTTTGCCACAGAATAAGGAGATTAAATTCGATAATCTGGCCTGGCGAGGGTTCAGGTTAATGAGGTTAATGGTATTTCCCAACCGTTGCACCACAAGGAAAGGGGATTCTTATGTAATGCACACGGCGGCCCAGCAGCCAGGTTGGCCAATGGCCAGGTCCTTGCGAGAACAATTTCCCCCGTCCACATGTTCACCTGACCAGCACGGCCGTGACTCACGGAGTCGGGGGGGGGGGCGAGAGGAAAACCGGGCCTCCGCAGGAGATGTCGGAGAAACGAGTGGAAGGTGTGGCTTCAGCACGGGGGTCTGGAAGAGGGAAACATGCTCTCCAGCACACGCAGGTCTTTACCCACCCCCACGCTTCCTGATTGGTATGCCTTATCTTGGCAGAGGCCCTGATTATGGAGCATGACTATTAGAAACGAGGCTCTGGCTGTGTTCCCTAAAATGCTGTTTACCGTGACACGTGTGGATCCTCCGCCGTGACTGGCGTGTTGCGGGAAGCGGCGCGGTCTTTCCACGAGCGGCGGGCTGGACGGCATTCTAGATTGAGAGGAAGGGGTTGTCTTTGTTCTCTGTCACAGAATCAGGGTGGAGGGCCGTTTCCTCCTTGTGTTTCCAGGCCGCCCCCCCCCCCCCACGACATCTCCTGTACTTTTTCCTCTGTGCAGCTCTGGACCTGCCCTTTACTCCCAGACAGCCTCAGTGCCACCACAACAGACTGCTCGATGCTTTATTCCTGCTTCCCTTTTTCAACTTCCGAACAGCAACTTGGAGTTGACCCTCGGCCGTATTGAAAGCGAAAATGGACTCGGATTTCCCTTTGATATTTTCCTGTTCCGGCCTGAGGCCTTAAAAAGCCTGGATACCGTCCGCGTCTCCGGGAGGTACGATCGGGCCCCCCCCCCTGTTTTTCAGACGGGCTGCCCGGGCTGAGGCCACAGCGATCGCCGTCTCTGCAGTGCGGTTTAGCGCGCAGGCCGCCTTTCTCCTGCTTCACTGGCGTCAGCTGAGCCTCTGCTGCGCCGGTTCAGACAGACGCTGCCATGAGCGATGCCTAATCGGGACTCTGCGGCAGCTGGTCCGAATCCTCGGCTTTTTTTTTTCACTCCGGACTTCTGTTAGTTTGCGGATTGCCGAATGCTCTTCCTCCCAATGTCGTGCTGTTTTAAATCCCGTCACCACAGAAGCTGGACACTTCCAGGTAAAGAAACCCCCCCTCCCCCCCTGAAGTGGCAGCTCAGGACCGTTCTGATTAAGCTCACATGATCTCCCATCAGCAGGACTGGAGCTGTGCTTCTAACCTGACGCGGCCCGCCCCTTAACCAACACCAAGAGCAGTAAATCAAGCAGTTGATAAGTCCGCAGCCGTTTCCTGCCCAGGAGATTGTCGTCAGCCTTTTATTCAGTGTTGGAACATCCGTTGTTGTTTTGGACAGCCGAGAGCGTGGCACCAGTACCGCGGTGTTCTGGTCACACAGGCGGTGGGAACCGAACAGTCCAGACATCCCGTGTGTGCCTGGATGTTTTGAGTCATGTTCTCACCCCACTGGCTAATATTGCGTCTGCTGAGCAGCAGCAGCAGAGCTGAGCGATATCGGTTAAGTACACAACAGTTCGTGATGGAATTGAACATTCTGGTGCTTTAGTAACAGACACGCTCGCCGCTCTACTGACTGGAGGCTATAACACAAGCTATGATGAACCCTTTATTAAAAACTGCATTCAGATGCGGCTAAGGAAAAAGGATGATATTTAGAGCACTTCTGTAAAAAGTCACCTCTTGTTCCCTCGTGACAATAAAGCTGCTTGCGGGAACCGTCATCGAATCACAGCCCTCGCCGGTATTTTCAGTGACAGGTTCTTCTTTGTCTCCCACATTGCTCTCATCTCGCTCCCTTCATCATCCCCTTGCTGGTTTCACCTCATCCGTAATGTGTCGCATCTGCGGCGAGCCCACTAGGCCGGCCTCAGCCGTCTGCTTACAGCGGCACATTTGGCCTGACGTTGATCGATGCGCACACGTCCTGGAAATAAATTGACTGCGGCCCTCTGCATGTGAAATAACGTCGTGGGTAATGGCAAACAATTTTACTTCTGCTGCAGACTTAAGGAAGCTAATGCCAGCTACTCGTGCAGAGAGCAGAATGGGCAGATTGATTCTCATTGTCACCGTCCTTTAAATCTCTTCACCCCCCCTTATTGTCAGCTATTTAAATCTTTTATGGCGGACTTGTTTCCTGCGTCCCGCACTGACAGCTGAAAAGCTGATAAAGCAGCAGGCTCCATCCAGCCAAGGAATGCGAGCACTTGACAGCAAGAAATCCTGGACGAGCGCCAACGTTAGAGCTCTCCTGTTAACAGTGGATGTGTGGGGGAGTCCGTGATCTCTCAGCATCACCCTGCCAAGGCACACTCAGTCCCGAGAACTAACGGCTAAAGATAATAACCGCCATAATGAGCCTTTCTCCGAAGGAAGAAAATAAAGTTCCTTCCTCGTGTTTCCACGCCACTCGCACATTGGGAGGCGTCGAAACTGTCGAATTCACGCGGAATTGTTTGTTCCCTTTAGATGATGAAGCCGAGCAGCACCACAGCACAATGGTGGGAGATGGAGGCAGCGCGGGGGAAAGCACCCCGAAGAGGAAGGGCAAGTTCTCTACCCTCGGTAAGATCTTCAAGCCGTGGAAGTGGCGGAAGAAGAAAAGCAGCGAGAAGTTTAAGGAGACCTCAGAAGGTTGGTGTAAACACGGTGTTTACTGCAGCAGTTTGTCCCCACTGTCCCTGTCACATTCACCTTTTCATCAAAATCCCCCATTGTTTTCCTGTCCACATGTATACACACACACACACGCGCTCACACACACCAGAGCTTTCAGTGTACAACAAGACAATAGGTGGCAAAGAAAACATCCTGCTGACCGAGAATCATGTTATAAATTTCAGTATTTGCATTCTAGTACTAAGTCAAGACGGTTTAATCTTGGCGTTTTTCCAACGCAGCGATAAAAACAGTAACGCGTGACGTAACTTCTGCTTATTGATGACAGAACTGGAGAGAAAGATGTCAACGAGGCGCACGCGGCAGGAGCTTATAGAACAGGGAGTGCTAAAGGAAGTTCCGGACAATGGTAAGAGCGCTTCTGTGAATGTCTCTGCACCGCGTTGTCTGTATCTGACAGCATCGGGCCCGAGGCCGTCCCACCCACGCTCACTAGCGTTCACTAGTCATCAGCGCACTATGGCAGCAACGCTGTACTCCCCAGCAGCAGGTGTCTGGGGCCCGTTTTCAAACGGCAGCTCCGCTTTCACCTTCTCTGCCTCTGAAAATGTGACTTCTGTTTTAAAACGGCATGCCAGTCCGCAGAGCTGTGGAGAAATGGAACAAATTGTGCCCTGCGGGGAAATAGCTTCGAGAGGGGCGTGTGCAAACTTAATGCAGGCCCCGCCGATGCTCGGGCCTATTTATTAAACCCACAGCTGCTCCTTTATCACAACAGAAAACACTGAGGATACAACCCAGGCCCGGGTTTAGGGTACCTTCCTGCAGCCATGCATTGTTGTCGTTATTGATTTATCTGTTGAGTCTGTGTTTTCTCTGTTCAACAAGGACCAAAATTTGTCAGTGTGAACAACTGAAATATGTCCAGTTGACAAATATTCAAGATGAAATAATAAAAACAGGAGAAAAGCAGCTTTACTTAAGTGAAAGAGCTGTCATTGGAAAACGAAGAGATACTGTATCACTTTTGTTGGTGTTGTGTGTGTATATTTGCATATTTACCCGGGTCTTTTTGTGTCCCTGGCTATTTCAGATCCAGCTCACGATCCACAGACCCTGAAGCAGCCCTATGTGAAGAACGGCCACACTCTGCCTGTGACCTCTGGGGGGGGAGGGGTCATCGCGGGAAGCCGGAGTCCTTGCAGCCAGGGTAAAACCCCGGTGGATTCTGATTTCAGGATGAACCCAGCCTGGCTCCCCCAGCCCGAGGACCGCAGGGTCCGTTCCCCCTCGGACAGAGACCGCCGGGGAACCCCAGGCCCCAGGGGCACTGGGCTGCACGAGAACGGGTGGAGGGGGGGGAGGGAGGGGCCCGCACGCACGCCCCGAGGATGACTGGAAGGCCGGCGTGGTCTGCCAGGGACAGTTAGAGGACGCAAGACGCGGGGGGCGGCTTCACCCTGAGGACGGACAGAAGCGTCCCGGGCTGCAGAAGGCCCCGTCAGAGGACGGCAGGAGGAGCCGACCCGCAGAGGCCGACTGGAAGCCCACGCTCCCTCGCCATGCTTCTGCCGAGGAGGGGAGGGCCTGCAGAGGTGAGTGGCTCCCGGTGTGTTTCAGTTAAGCCTAGATAAACTTCCAGCAATAAATCATCCTAAAGACTCCTCAACCTGGGATTCTTTTTTTTTTTTTCCAACTTTTTTTGCTTATCTGCTGCCTTACCAGATATAGACAGACTCCTGTGAGTTCTCTGGGGTTCTGCTCCAGCTATGCTTCTTATTCAGGAACATGAGGGAATTGCTTGTCCTCTCTTCTCTTCTCCTAATTAATGTGACATGATCGTGATACCCATTATTGCCCTTTCATTGTTAACACAGGCAGCTCATTGCCAATTGATGAAGATCCACGACTACTTTTACTGGAATATTACCCTCAATAATGTGTGTTTGTGTTTGTTTTCAATCTCATTCTACCACTGCTGTTTACTTTCTGTCAACCCTATCAGCCCTGTCCTCATTATCTCTCTGTTCTGCATGCTCACTTCCTCCTTTTCTTCTTCTTTATTTCCTCTTTGGCTGTGTGAGGACACACCGATTAAAACTTGTCTGTGAATAAATAACCCAAACTTCAGAGCCGGAGCTTTAAAGTGGTGTGGGAGCAGCAGTGGCTCTCTGTGGGCCACAGAGAGGTGGGCTTTTGGTGGTAATTGCACTGCCTACTCTGTTTATCGACACAGCTGATCTCCAGATAACGCTCTCCTCAAACAAGTGCTTCCACAGTCGGCGCTTTTAGTGGGGAAGCAGCAGAAAATGACCGTTTGCGCCGGACCTGATTCGACGACCATTTTTGTCTTGTGTTTTTTTCACAGAATCAGACCTCCACTTTGACCCAGAAGCCCTGCGGGACACCCTGCGCGAGCCTTTACCACCTAAACAGTCCCTCATGCCCCCAAAGTGGCTCATGACTTCCACTCCGGAGCCCGTCAAAACCCAGCCGCGCACCCCTTCCAACCACCCGGCGTCTCAGTACTCCTCTCCCTCGGCCGCGGCGTCCAAAGCGGTCCGGTCCGTGTCCTCCGTGGGCGCGTCCACTCAGCAGTCGCCTCTCGTCCCGACCTGCACCACCGCTCAGGGCACCAAGCAGCCCCCGCTGCCCCCACCCAAGCCAGTGAACAGGAGCAACGCCGCCATGCTCGGTAGGTTCAGCTGAATAGTTGTTGCTCATGTGCAGCCAGCAGTTCCGAGAGTGCATTATGTCCACAGCTCACTTAGCATGTAGTTCCCCTACAGGCAAATACAGTATGCGCATTAATGAGTCAGACCCAACTGACCCAACACACACTTGTACACACATACGCTTGTGTTGGTGATGTTGTCGGAACAGCTTGAGAAGCTTTTCCCCAGCTAATTACGTATTACGCCTGGATTGTTTTAGCTGTAATTTTTACCCAGCAACATCGACGGGGTCCCTTGTGGGTGTGAGATCCGGCTCTGTAAAACTGGTGCTAATGGTGTTATTGTGGGTTTGTATGGGGTCTGCGTTTTAAAATTTCTGGCTTTTTCATCTGCTGATTTGCGCATTTCTGATACCTTGGATGCACCCGGTGATGTGTTTATTCTGCAGGTTTTTTTGTCCGTTTTTCCCCCCAGGCCGTCCATCTAAGCTGTTCAGTTTCACAATGCTGTAAATTTCCATTTGCCGGTGTCACAAAGTACTTGTGTTGCAAATGTACGTGTAAAGACTGGTTTTACCTTAATGAAACATTGCCGTGAGTGACGTTTGCAGAGTTAACGGTGATCTGTTCTCAGCCACGATCACACAGATCTGCCTAAATCTAATATCTCTCACTGAAAATAAGAAGAATACCTGGAGGATGCTAATAGTTTCAGGTTTTAAAGCATTAAATAAATAGGGAAAGAACATCTTAATATCTTCAGGCCAAGCTGACTTAGTGTTTACTGTAGCTTCGTATTTACTAAATATATCTCTTTAGCCACAAGTCCATTTAAATGTACTCTTGAGAAGGAATTAGCATTGAGTGTAAAAGCATCTCCAGCACACATCAGCGCCACTGTGTATTCATGAAACGCTCGTGCTGAAGGGCTCCCTCTACTCCCTGTTAGTCTCCGCCCTGCAGGGAGGGGAGAACGCTCAGCTTCCGCTCTACTGGTCCTGCTGGAAGCGAGAGTGCGACTATGACGTCTACCTGTCCCTCCCCGTCTATCTGTGCCGACGGGCCGGAGGCCTGCGCTCAGGTAAAAGGACGGCATTTCCGGCCAGGCGGCCTGTGTTTGGAATGCCTCCCGCTGTCGATCCTGTCCCGTCCTCCAGCTGCAACATACCCCCCCCCCATCGGCTTTAACTTGTCGACTAGAGTCTAGATTGTGTTGAATAAGAGCAGCATGCACATAACGACGCCATGTGCGCTCTGCTTGCTTTGTATACGTGACAAGCAGCGTCTGTGTGAGAGACCAGTCGGCTCATCGCTGCGCGCTCTTGTTTTAGCACCGAGGAAGAGCCTTTTCGCACTTTCCAGCCGAGCCCTGGAATTCATCAAGTGAAATTTCACAGCATGACTCCACCCCAACCTCTGGCCAGCTGGGATAGATGGATGTGGATGAACGGATGAATGGAAGCAGCGAAAAGGGTTCTGACAAGCCGAGATGTCATCCGGTCTGAGACTGATGCCGCATGTACCGCCGTGGCTTTTCAACAACCCGGCTTTTCGAGCTGACCTACGACGTTCCGAGACTTGGAGCGCGCATGCAGAATGTAGCGAGACCGGGAACTTTTGTTGGGATCGGAGGCAGGCTCGCGGCGCAACTGTGTGGGAATGAGTGTGACCTGCGCCCAACGATGCACACGGGGTTTGGGAGGACAGCGCGTGCATCCGTGTGGACACGATCCTGTACTCGACTCGCTGTTTGTACGGAAATGTTTGGTCAGACGTGTAAATGCCCGTATTTACATTTATTCATGTGTTCTGTCGCGCAGGGCTGATGCATGCGCACATGTCACGGACACGTAAGCACTGGGGCTGGGAGCGCCGAGCGGGCCTCTTGTTTTATTCTCATCCGTGTTCAATCTCATTTGTCTCCTCCAGCCGACTTCTCCCAGACCGGCGGCGGCGCCAGCCTTGTGCCCGCTAAGCCCTCCCCGCCGATGCCCCCGAAGAGGACCACCCCCGTCACCAAGCGCAACGCGGAGGACCCCTCGGCTTCCGGCCAGCACCTCAACCCCCCGCCACACTCCGGGGATGACGCCAGCAGCATCCCGATGGGCTTTCAGCTGCCTCCCCCTCCCCCCTCGCCTCCCCTGCCCACGCACAAGCCCCCCTCCCCGCCTCGGCAGCACATACACACCCACCACCTCCACCACCAACACTCGTACCCCCACCCGCTCCCCCAGCCCATACCGATGCTCTTCGATCCGCCGAGCCCCCCCGCCGAGTCGCCCCAGCGTCCCGCCCCGGTCCCGCTGCACATCATGATCCAGCGGGCCCTCTCCAGCCCCGGCCCGGCCCAGCCCCACCCGGACGGGTCGCAGCGCGCCCACACGCTGCTCTTTGAGATGCCCGCGGAGTACCAAGGAGACCGCGGTCGGCCCCTCCCCGTCAGCATCCAGCCCCTGAAGCTGTGAGCTTTGCCAAGCGTCGCTGCAACTAAAAAGCTTCTTCGTTCGAACCCTCTGATCGCGCTTGTTCGACTCTCCCATTAGATCCGAAGACGACTACTCGGAAGAGGAAGACGAGGAGGAGGACGAGGAGGAGGACGAGGAGTACGACGGAGAGATCCCCCAACCGGAGCTGGAGCCCCGGAGCCGCAGGTGCCTGGTTGGAGACGTGGGGGTTTGCGTCATCCCTGGGGACAGCGAAGAGGAAGAGGAAAACGAAGAGGACCCGGATGAGGAACGCGGGGACATGTGCGGGGAGGACAGCGACTCGGACGGCTCAGTGCTCTACAAAGAGGAAAGCTCGGACGAAGATGAGGAGGACGAGCCCCCACTGAGTAGGAGCTTGCGTTCACTTAATGAATATTTCACAGGACTCCGCTCTGGCTCGACTCAACTACACGTGGCTTTTGGGTTTGTGTCCAGGCGCCCTGGCCAGCAGGGTGAAGAGGAAGGACACGCTGGCCCTGAAGCTCAGCAGCCGGCCTTGCGCTCCGGAGCGCGACAGGTTCGTCCAGGAGAGGGGCAGCAGAGACGACCAGCCCCCGGGACAGACGGGCCTGACCTGGCAGAGCAGGGAGCAGTGGGAGGCCATCCGGACGCAGATCAGCACCACGCTCACCCGGTACCCTCACGGCGTCCTCCTGTACCGCCTTAAACCTCCACACTGTAACAGTGCACGTTTAGAAGATCGCGCCTCAGATGTTTGTCCTACTTTTTGCTGAGGATGACAAAAATGATAAAACGGTGTAAAAATAGTTGCTCTTTTCTCCCCCCCCCCCTTCAGGCGACTTAGCCAGAGACCCACTGCCGAGGAGCTGGAACAAAGAAACATCCTTCACCGTGAGTGTCAAATCTTTGTTTTTGTTTCCCCCTTTGATGTCGGAGCCTCTCCGACGGCCCTGCTGAACAAGAGGCGCTGTTTTCCAGCTTCCTCGACTCAAAAGAAGCGACGGACGGCCGCAAAAAAACAACGGCGACGGAGGATTACAACGGTGTAATTTTGTTTTTGTTTTTTTTTCCAGCCAAAAACCAGGCTGACCGACAAGCCGAGGTCAGGGAGATCAAGCGGCGGCTGACGAGGAAGGTGAGGGAGGCGCGGCAGGCGCCCGGCCGCGTTGACGGGGGATCTCAAACCGACTTGAGCTCCTCTTGTTTTGCAGCTGAGCCAAAGGCCCACCGTCGCTGAACTGCAGGCCAGAAAGATCCTGCGCTTCCACGAGTACGTGGAGGTCACCGAGGCCCAAGACTACGACCGCAGGGCCGACAAGCCGTGGACCAAACTGACTCCCGCCGACAAGGTCCTCGCTTCTCGTCCAGCACGCGCCCGGCGGGCGGTTGTGCTCGGTGCATGCATTAACCCCCCCCCCGAGCGGGCAGGTCAGCGTTCCCTTCGTGTTGCGTCTCGTGTGACAATCCCCTCCCTGCTGTCTCCTCCAGGCGGCCATTCGGAAGGAGCTCAACGACTATAAAAGCACTGAAATGGAGGTTCACGAGGAGAGCAGAATCTACACAAGGTACCGCTTTCGAGCAAAAGTTCAGCTCTGTTGTCGCGGAAACGCACTTGGTCTGAGGCGTCATCGTCCAATGTGTGCTCCCTCAGGTTTCACAGGCCTTAGCTCTGCCCCGCCTTCTTGGACGCCGAAGCACTTAAGACCTCTCGTGTGGCAAGAAGCTGCCCTCTGCGCAGCCCGGATTTGCCCTTTTCCTGAATGTAATGTACAGATTATCAGGGAAAGCCTGGAACAAACTCTTCCCGCCCGCCCGCCCGCCCTCCGCCGCCTGACCACTACGTCGCTTTCACCGAAAGGAGGCGGCGGGCAAGGACCAGATGCAGTATTTCTCCCGGACGACAGGGGGAACCACGTGCCAACCAGTTGGAGAAGTGACAGAGGACCTACAGGGCTTACTCTCAGTCTGCTGTTTGTGGTACCCCTCAGGGACTTGGATCTAATTACAATCTTTATCGCGGCCTCATTCTGTGTTGCCTTTTTTTCCTTCACTGTAAATGGAAAAGCTAATTCATCTTGTTAATAGAATGACATACGACAATAATACTAGTCAGTAATAATACAATAAGTAATAACACATTAATACAGACAAATGGCTGCAGTGAAAGCAATCTAGGTGATAAAGACGGAGAATCTCTGGGACACCTCTGGGATCTTGTGTGTGTTTTATATGAATTGTGTACAGACCGATATTGTTACATCTCGGAATCCAGCCTGGACAGATCTGCATTTCTGTTATGCACAAAATATTTTGTATTGTAATTTTGATCACAACTGTAGTGACGGTTTTTATTTGAGCCTTCTCTTCTTTTTTTTTTTTTTCCCCTATCTGTGGCTTGCGTGTATTTATGGTTGTGATGTGAGGTGGCCATTTAAGCATCAGTGTAGAAATAGGAAAAGGGTGAAGGTAAAGAGATCGTTGCTGTTTTTATTTTGTGCCAATCCAAAATACTCGATGCCTGAGAGATGCCTGGTTTTATCGCATCGCTGTTTTTCTGCCATCCGCTGCAGTGTCCGAGTGCCACAGGATCTGCATAATTCCTCATTTGTACTCTTGTTTTATTTTGGAGTTTTTATAATCCCCTTTAAAGGTCGAACATGCAATGAACTCTGTAGCCATTTGGTGTAAGGTTATACTAGGCAATGCTAAGGGTTAAATGTAAGCTTTGTGAGCGTAGATCAGGGAAATAACAAAAAGAAAATTATATATATTAATATCAAACTGTATGAACGGTGAAACAGGGAGTCATTCTTGCTGGAACCTCTTTAAATTGCAGAATGTTTTATCTCGTATTGATGTCTGGCCAGTATCTTACAGGGTTCTTTATCCTCTGTACAGGTTAATATTAGATTTGCTTGTGTATATCTTGTCTTCCTTTAATTTGAAAGAATTTGAGATATAAAAGTATTAATAGGTTTGCTATTTTTTTAAGCACAGAATATTAGTTGGCCACTAAATGTGATTTTAAAAATGGGATTATAACCTTGCTGTACATCTAAGTTCATTTTTCAACTGAATGTGGAGCTGCGTGGGTTGCCATTTTTTTTCTTTTCAATGTACATATTCATATCCGGATCAAAATTAAAACTATCAATTCCTTCAGCTGCCTGTGACAGAAGGCCTCCAGTCATTGCTTATAGTCGAGCTGACAGCGACACCTGGTGGCGCAGAGCACGGACTACATGTGTTTGTGACACAGGGTTTCTAAGGCTACAATATAATATTAATATAATAATCCCGAAACTGCTTTCATGGAGAGGATTAAATTATGAGAATAACAGCATTTTAACAAAAGCGCCTGTCTTGGTTCTTTCCCGTTTGGGTGTTTTTGGTTGGTGTTCAGGACATAGAATATTGGTGTGTTTATCGGTGTTTTATTTGTGCTTCTGTGTTGCAGGATTTTAAACTTGGTGGATTATACTAACACCGTTATTTAACCACAGGTTAGTGACGAATCTCCCGGATTGTACATGTGGGATTAGGTGAAGAAATGCCGCAAAGGAGATTACCGCAATCTTTCCTGCTGCATAAATCGTTTTCTTCCAGACACACTTGGCAAAAAAAAAAAAAAAACCGGCTCGAAAGAACCGTAAAAGATAAATGAAAACGAAAGAATCTTTATGTTTGATAGAAAGTCCACCGACACTTTCCCCTGGAATCGAACCAATCGAACGGTGAGTTTGAACCGGAAGCCTACAAGTGTCGACCAATCAGGGGCCGAGGAGGGCGGGACAAGCGGCTGGCAGAGGGATTCGTAAAGGCAGGAAGGCGGAACACGTTTGTCGAGCTAGCCCGCTACACGCCACAGGTTTGTTCGCTCCGCTCGGTTTTACGGGAAATATTCAATGAAGAAGGGGAGGCAGGCCTTTAACGCCCCCCCCTGCGCAGCACGCCGCCAGTTTGCGCGCTGCGTGAGCCCGCAGGTTTTAAGAGGACCGCCGGGCTAACGCCGGGGCTAGTTAGCAGGCTAGCGCAGCTCCGGACCCCGGTTCGGTTCGGTACCGGCTCACGCTCGACGTGCGCCGAAACCCGGCTTCCAGGGCCTCGCTGCGCCCTCGGAATTGATTATGTCTCTATAAATAACGCGCAGAAAATAGGCCCGGCGGGCTGCTGCTGCCCGGCGTGTCCGGTGACATTAGCCTGCCAGCACGCATGGGCTCGACGTCAGCCCCAAACCACGCTGGCTCAAGGTCCTGCACACTTTCTCCTCCTCCCCCTCCCCCCCCGGGGGGTGGGGGTCCGGCTTGATCAGCTTTGCCCGGATTCTGCCGGGTGGGCTTCGGCCCCTGTGGGTCCAGAGGCTCCCTCACGGACCCCCGGGGTCTTCCCTCGGCTGACTCCGCAGAAGAGGATTCAATGTCGCTTGTGCGGGTTAAAACAGGCCGCGCTTGGAATCCTCCCTCATTGATTCAGCAAAAACTAAAAAGAAATCAGAGACGCACGTCTGTAAGAGGAATCTGAATATATGCACGTGTGTGCAGGCGATGGTGCCTCTATACAGGTGTGTGTGTGTGTGTGTGTGTGTGTGCGCACAGGTACCGATGAAAACAAATGTAGCCACATGACTGTATTTGAGTGTGTTTTGACACATGGGTGTACTGAGGTGGTGTTAGTCTGCTGCACATAAATTGGACTTGGAGCGGGGTGTCCTCCTCCTCTAACGTCCTGTCCCACCAGCCTGCTGGGGAAAGCCTGGAGGCGTCCCAGGATAACAAGCGTCCTCCTTTTCTCGGCGGTGTGTGTGTGTGTTTTCCCCCTTGACAAAGACGGCTTCTTTTACTCCTCCTTCAAAACCGTCTTTCTTGTCTGGCCCGAACGGGAACTGTGCTGTCTCCAGTTGCGCGTCCTCTGTGCTTTAGGTGTAACTGGCCCTCGCACATGTCTGCTCAGCAGCCCAGCTGTCTGGGCCGGCTGAATGAACCAGTTTGTGTCCTCCTGAAGGACTCTGGCAGCTGTTTCCACCACTACAGCCCCTTCCTGTTGAAGAATTGGCTTTTGTCTGCAACTTATTCGCGCCCCTGGTGTTTGAGGCGATGACACGGCCCTGAGGGGGGTCTCTCTTGACAGGTGTTTAGTGTGAAGGAGGCGTCTTATTTTGAAAGAATGTCGCTTAACCACGTTTCCTTTAACATCTAATAGGTGCTGCCATCATGCCTGCTAAGAAGACCGCCACCAAACGGAAGTCAGAGGCTGTTGTGGATGGTGACAAAACCCCCAAAAAAGTAAAAGGTAAGCCGGGCACGTTTTCTGACCGCTGTGTTTTATATTCATTTGCATTCTGAGGATTTAAGCCCAAGTTCTGAAACGGGGATATGTCGACAGTTACCCACAGGAGTTATGGCAAGGAGGCCGGCCAGGTCCTTGTTCTTGGTCAGGGGGACGTCGGACAGCTGGGTCACGGCGAGGACGTCTATCAGAGGAAGAAGCCATCCCTTGTGTCGCTGCCCGAGAAAACCGTGCAAGTGGTGGCCGGAGGCATGCACACCGTGTGCCTCAGCGAGAGCGGCCACGTAAGAGGCTGCCGCCGTGCCGCTTTTTCGTTGGAGGCGTTCCCGTCCTCAAGGTTTTCTGACCCTTCAGGTCTACACTTTCGGCTGCAACGACGAAGGCGCCCTCGGCCGGGAAATAGCTGGGGGGGCGTCCGAGATGGTTCCTGGGAAGGTGTCGCTGGACCAGAAGGTGGTGCTGGTGTCGGCGGGAGACAGCCACACCGCCGCTCTGACTGAAGAAGGAACCGTCTTCATCTGGGGCGCGTTTAGGGTCAGTCACACTTCCAGAGTAATTAAAAATTTGCACTTGTGTGTGAAGGACCTTTTTTTTCTGATGACTTCATCTGACAATTAACATGTCAACGTTATTATTCTGTCCTCCCCACATTTGTGGCTGGTCACATGTGAAATCTGTGATACTCTGTAAAAACCCAAAATATTCAATCTACGGGGGTCGCCACTTTTCTGTCTGCTCGATGCATTCTGGGACAAAGATGTTGATGTTGCTGACAGAAAACATTTATTTAAAGCAAGTAATTTCCCTCTGCTTTGACTTTGGGAAGGGATTTTGCCCCCCGTCAGGGTGGATTGAAAAGGCTAAACAGAAGGTGTTGCGCTTGTGTTCACTGCTCCTGATGCGTGCGTGAGCAGAGGACGAGAGCTGTAGGTGGCTCTAATGTGGACCGGGTGTGGGTGTGGGTGTGGAAAGAGAAGCTGAAAGCTGTCTTTTAGCTAATGACCCAGCCACGGGTGGGGGGGGCTGCAGACCACATCTCAGACTGCAACCCCCCCCCCAATCGACCTGCACCAACAACCCCTCCCTCCCTGCTGTTTCCCTGAAGACTAGAGCCCCTTTCACATTTACCGAGGCTACTCTGAAGGTGCCCAGAATGCATTTCAGTGTTGACAGTAAAGGGGGGGGGTTGTCTTGAAGAAACTGGAGCTATTGTCCATCATTGTTTGTGTCTTAATGAAGCCACTCCTGCTGACATCAGTGTCTTTGTGTGCAGTTCTTTTCCTGAACACATACCTGAAGTGTTTCTGCTCTTTTTGTGACCGTTGCCTTTTTTAGGATAATAATGGTGTTATTGGTCTCGTGGAGCCTCTGAAAACATCCAAAGTTCCAGTCAAGCTACAAATGACCGAACCGGTTGTAAAAATTGCGTCGGGTAAGAAAACCTCTTTTTCCTTTGATTTATGCTTCTTTTAAAACCTGCGTCTCTTTCCAAAAGGCAACGACCACGTGGCCATGCTCACGCTGGAGGGGCGTCTCTACACAGTGGGCACAGGGGAGCAGGGCCAGCTGGGAAGGTTTGCCGAGTGCTTCTCCAGCCGCGGAGGCAGGCTAGGCCTCGGTGAGTAAAGCGGGCGCCTCCGAGCCCATCATCATCATCATCATCTTCACGAGGAACCCCCTGCTGACCGTGGCCCCCGTGATTTCAGATCGGTTCCTGATACCACAGATCGTGCCCATCAAAGGCAAAGTTCAGTTCGTGGACACTTTCTGCGGCTCGTACGTCACCTTCGCCGTGTCGAAGGACGGCCACGTTTATGGGTTTGGCCTCAGCAATTACCACCAGCTCGGTCAGTATATGGAACACTCACCGATAAAGGGTTAGAGCAGCAGCAGCTACGTTGCCTGGTAACTGAACCGCTCCTGATCCTTCCTCTCAGGTACCAAAAACACCAAGGCGTGTTTTTTCCCCGTGAAACTGGCGTGCTTCAAGAACTCCACCACTTCCTGGGTGGAGTTCTCCGGAGGACAGCATCACACAGTCTGCCTCGACGCTGAAGGTAAGCCCCAGCTGAGGGGCCCCTCTGAACCCCATCCAAGTTTGTAGTTTCTAATTCAAAGATCCCGAAAACGGGATATCGTATGCAGCGGACGCACTGCAGGGCTCTGGTGGAACTGCGGCCCGTTGGGAGGACCTTACCGTCTGAATGTTGTCCTGTAGGGCAGGTGTACAGTCTGGGTAGAGCGGAGTACGGCCGTCTTGGTCTGGGCCAAGGCGCGGAGGAGAAAAGCGAGCCCACCCTCGTGACGGGGATGGAGGCCGCCTGCAGCGTGACGTGTGGCGCGTCCGTCAGCTTCGCCGTCACCAGAGAAGGTGAGAAACGAGGCCGCTCTGTCCGGTTCCGTCCGTCCGCTCGCTCGCCCGGTGTCTGACTCTGTGACGTATTCGTCCCGGTGCCAGGATCCGTGTATGCCTGGGGGATGGGCACAAACTTGCAGCTTGGCACCGGGGAGGAGGATGACGAGTGGAGCCCCGTGAAGATGACGGGAAAGCAGTTGGAAAACCGTGCAGTTCTGATGGCGTCCAGCGGGGGGCAGCACACGGCCCTGTTGGTCAAAGACAAGCAGGAGAGCTGATTTCAGCCTCCAGTGGAGAAGGTCAGGGATATTTTATAGCTTGGGGGTTTGGGCCTTGTTGGTGACGTTGAAGCCTGATGATGGGATTGATCATGTCGGAGCGACTGCTTGGTTCAGGAATGGGCATGATTCTCTCTCCTTTTATGTGGGAACCTTTTCTTCTAGTCTGGAGAAACTGTATGTTCGGTAGGTCGTGACAGAGACTGTTTTTTTAAAACAAAATCTTATTTTTGTCATCCTCTTGAGGCGGTTTTCACGGAGTCATTAGTATGACTGAACGTTAATAAAGGTTTTTAATCCATTTCTCACACTGTTTAATTTTTTTTTCCTTTGAGCCTGGGTCAGATGGGATGTTCATGCTGGCTTTGACCTGGAGCTGTTAAACACTGTTATGGCTATTGGGTTAAAGTCATACATTTCACTGTATCCTGCATTGTGTTACTTTTCCAATCAGGAAAATAAAGTATATACTTTTTTTTTTTTTTTTTTTTAGACTTTTGTCCTGTGCGTCAAATATTTACCCAATAGTTTGCGGTTTCCAGGAATACTACACCTTCCTGTACTAACAGAACAGCGTGTTTCCTTCAGCATGTGGTTGCACCAGTTCTTGTTTTACTTGTGTAATGGCCGCATGCAATTTTGTGCCTTTTATTTTCTTAATTGTGCTCCACCGTGGGGACAAAATAAACATTTTAAAGGTTATTATGTATCATCAGAAACACTCAAGGATGCCAATGACTGAACAAGTACATAAATCAAAGCAGCAGGTTTTTGTGTTGTGATTGGTGGATTCAGAGGCCCACTTACCAGCCTCATGTTCCTTTCATGCAGTAACAGCAGACAAAGAAAATCTGCAACACAAAGATGGTGGAGAAGCACTGAAGTGTCTTTCATAAACCTTTAATATAATCAGGACAAGCCTCTCATTATGTGGGTGGTAATCACATTTATATGTCCATCATTTTGATTTGGGGGGTTTTTAGATTCATCTTTCAAAAAAAGGTTTTCACAAACATCCAATCTGAACTAATGTGCAAAGGTCACTGTGGGCTGTTGCTTGGGAGTGTTAAATCTCTTTCCTGAGGTTCTTTTTGTGCTACAAATAACAATTTGTGAACACATCAGAATTGAATAAGTCAAAGGTCAACGACCCACTGGTATTTTGAGCCCACATGTTTAGGGCTGTACAAGATGTAAATGTCATTCAGATCTGGCAGTAATGTTTTAGAAAGCTGACACTTTTGAACTTTCTCGACTCGTGCGCGCATCCGTTTGGGTATTAAGAGGTCTACGGTGTTTTCGAATTGTGCAGCCATCTTAATGGAAAGAGGAGGCATAAATCATCTAAGGCGGCGCTTCCTCCCCTAATCTTTATTTTTCTCCTCTGTCGCTGCAGCACAGTTTGAATCGCGAACCTAATTCATCATTTTGTGCTCGCGTGCCCCTGATGTTATAGACTCGGTGTCGGATCGATGGATCTAAAATAGGAATTCTAAAGAAAAATGAGTCCTGCCCCATTAGGAGGAGGGCGTCTACTTGTGATTCTTTGGAACCCAGAATCGTCCTGCAACCGCAACACAAAGGCAGAAACGATCAGTGACGCTCGTGCAACATCCTGTTATTAATTCCTCACGCTCAAGCTAATTCTAACTGGATTTCTGCTGTAATAAGTGGGCTCTAATCTTCCTCTCCTTAAACTAATTACAGAGTCTCGGGCACCTGCGCTGCCACATCCTCCCTTGAACAACTGGGAAAATGAAACCCAGCTCTGGGTGTTGGTGCTGATAACAGCATGCCTGCGCGTGTTACACTGCTGCTGCTGCTGCTGACGATCTGAACCACAATTATCAAAATGTTCTAAATCTAGCGTCGTTGCGGTCCGCCCTGAATGAGAGGCGTCCCCTTGACCTCCCGCCGCCCCTGCTGACCTCTTGAATATGCAGGAAGCTTTAATGCCGCCCGTTGGACCTGCAGCCCTCCTCCTCCTCCTCTTCCTCCTCCTCCTCCTCTCCCTCCTCCTCCTCCTCTCCCTCCTCCACGCGTCGGGCTCATTAGTCAGACGTCTTGAAGCGGACTTGTTATTTTAACCAAGCCGTCGCTCCTGTCCGGAACGCCCGAACAACAAACGGCCCCCGACCGCAGCGGACGCACCGAGACGACGCGCTCGACTATCCCAGCCGTTGCCATGGAGCGATCGGTGCTGGGACTGGGGACGTGCCCAGGAAACCAAAAACACCACGCTATAAACAAACAAGCCCCCCCCCCCCAAAAAAAAAAAACCTTAAAAAAACCTTTCAACCCCCCCGCTGTTAAGCCGCAGGTCATCAGGCGCCTGAGGAGAACTTGGAATTATTGGAGATTGAATTTTAATAACCAACCCTTCTTGGTGGAGGGGGGTCTTGCTTGAGTCCTGAGGGTGTGAGTGGTTCGTGGGGGTGGGGGGGGCAATGTTTTGATGTGCGGCATGGTTCCAGATCTGCGCATGAAGCGGCGTGTCTCATTACTTAATGGTCCTCCTCGTTATTGGCTTGATGTCCGTGACGGATTATCCCGGCGCTAATTACCCGCCTGGATCTGCGGCTGGCAGCATCAGGGGCAGACCGCTCCTCTGGGGGGTGGGTGGGGGGGGGGGGGGGCTATACAGGAATTGGACCGCTTTTTTCCTGGCGCTTTCCTGAAACGCGGCACGGCCGCAGACGCGCCTGTCTGCTGTGGTTTATTTGCGAGCGGAGCGGCCTCCAGCGGCTCAGCACGAGACCGATGGCCTCAATTAGTTCTTTCATGTTTACGTGTTTATGGCCTTATTTTAGTTGCCGCTGCAGTTTGGGGATCCGCGTCTTCCCGTGTCCGTACGCCCCGTAAATCAGGAACATGTGACGGACGACGCTCCAGAACTTCCTGTTCCTGTCGGCTGCTTTATTACTTTCATCATTCTGTATTTTCAGGTGCGCCCGCTCTGGTTTGAAAGAATCGCTGACCCTGCCCCGCCTACCGTGGGGTCGGCGGGTCGTGCCTCGTGGTTTCCCCCCCCACCGGGAAGCAGACCCACCGTTCTGTCCCCTCAGCCGCTTCCAGGGGAACGCTTTTGTTCCCGTGCGACCTCGCTCCGGCCTTGTTAGTGGGTTTGATTGCCAGGGTCGAAGCTCAAAGGCGGAATCCCTCTGCGGTCGAAGCTCGTCAGCCCCTCTCGTCCTTTCCCCCCCGTCAGAAATCGTTCGCTGCTCCGAAGTTGGAGAGGCTCGATTATGCGCTCCCGGTCCCTTCCTGTTCCCGCAAACAACAACAAGCGCGAAAGCAAACGGGGAGGGAACAAAAGCCGTCTCACAAAGAAGAATACAGCAGGTTCTGCAGGGCTTCCCAGGCAAGACGGCAGGGCCTGAACGGGCTTCCAAACGCCTCCGTACGGCCGCGTTCGACTAAATTATTCAGCTCGCTGCTTTTGCATTTGTCTTTTAAGTGACGAACGTATGGAGGGAAGCATGTATATTTCATAGGAAACTGTCAGACGTCTCCTGACCTCCCTGCCTCGTCTCGGGGAAAAGTGGCTGCGGTGAGGACGTCACAGTTGGGCCCTCGCCCCCCCCGAGCGGACGCAGGACCGCTCTCTGAGAGCCGTGATTCGAGCTGCTTTGTTAATCAGAGCTGTTTTATTCCTCTGACGGTTTGAGATGGGAACTGGAACTCGTGCCAAGTAATGGTTGCGCTCTGGGTGATTTGGCTCCTTTATTCGACTGAAATCAATCAAGATTATTTGAAATAATCATCCACGGGCTTTCTCCCACCGGGGAAGGTGGAGCGGAGAGCAAAGCCAATAAAGAATCCTGAAGAAATTACTTTTAAAAGCTTGGCAGCTCACGGAAAATCACCCCCCCCCTCGCCAACCCTCTGTGTTGAACAGCACGTTTGTGAGTGAAGGCTGTCATCTGTGACGCATTTCCTGCGGTCTTTTAATCACCGTTTCACACCCCCGCGCGCACAAACGCGTGGCTCGTGACCTCTGACCTCCTCAAGCGTCCCTCCGGGCCCCATCGACGGTGTCGTTAATCCATCATTGGCTGCTGGGAATCGTTAGCGATTCCCGCATGAGCACAAAAGAACCCGTAACCACAAGGGGGCCGAAACACTGGACATTTGTTTTCCAAGAATAATTCACAGTCGAAGCACTTTAAGCGAAATATTGAGCGAAATATTAACACCGCTGATACACCACGGGTGCGGGAACACCGTAAGAACACAAAGATCTCTGTACAAAAACACTGCTTCCAAAAGTTCCGTTGGAGAATCCAGAGAGGAGAATTGTTCAGAACAATTACGGCGCACTGTAAACACACGGCATCGTACAGGAAAGCTCAGCAGCACATTCAGAATAAGTCCGATTAGCGCTAATAAGCCGTAATAGAACTGTCGTTGCTAAGACTCTACAGCGAGAACGTCAATTATCGAGAGGCGTCGATCCAAAAACATTCAGTCTTCCGCCCCAATATCCAAGCAGCGTCGGTGGAAATTTGCCCATTAACCATCTCCGCTAATGCGTTTTCATGGCATTCACAGCCGGTGCTATACATTCAGTCACTGCACGGGCTGAAAGACCCCCCCCTTCCTCTTCAATACAGCCTGATGTTCCTGTGCCTCTGCCATTACAGCCGTATTCCTCCGGCTTCCCGAGCCCCCTGTCAGGATAGTAATTGTACATAAAACATTCCCGCCCGTCTTGCGGAGCCCTTCTGAAGGCCCGCATTCATCTCACTGGAGCGTTTCGCCACTTAAGAGCCACATTTCTTCTCTCTTTCTGTCCAGAGCGGTGGACTTTGATGCAAAACAGGGAGCTTTTTAGCCCCCCCCCACACACACACACACACACACACACACACACCAATTGTGCTGCTAATTGAACAGCGGTTCTTCGCCTGGCTTCATTTCTCTGCTACTGTAACACGTCGGTGATCAAGAGATTTTCACTCTTCTTTTTTTTTCTTTTTTAAATAATGTAGCTTCTGTTCTGTAATGATACTTTGTCCAAGGGCGCTCCCAGGTTTGAGGGAAGGACAAGGACACCATGACAACGGCGTCAATCAGATTGAAGTCTTCAGGTGGAGGTCTTTGTAAGGAATCAATGTCCTCCCTGACAACCTGATCCTTTTGGCACTATTGATGCGCGGGGGGGGGGGGTCACGACCCCTTCGTTGTTCGTCCTTAAACCTGCTTCAAGGCTGAGGGAAACAACAGTACTTCTGGGGACATGAGGGTGGTGGGGGGGGGGCTCACACCCCTGTGGTGGTGAACTGCGTTACGTCCGTCTGCAGGTCGCTCTGCACCGCCCCGCCGCCGCCGCCGCCGCCGCCGCCCCGGCTCACGCCTAGTCAGTCCGAGGGCCCCGGCCCCGCGGGGGCACAGACGGACACGGGCTCCCGCGTGGTGTTGCGCGCCCTGGAGAAGCTGTTCTGCTCCAGGCGGGAGCGGCGGGGCAGGCAGAAGTCCCGGAAGCACCTCTTGAAGTTCTCGTCCAGGAAGGCGTACAGGACCGGGTTGAGGCTGCTGTTCATGTAGCCCAGCGCGATGCACAGGTGCCAGCTGGCCACCACCAGCGGGTTCTTGTGGTCGATGACCACCGCCGTCCTCACGATGATGAAGATGTGGATGGGCGTCCAGCAGACGACGAAGGCCGCCACCACCACCAGGACCATGCGGGTGATCCGCCGGAGGTTCTTGTCCTTCTCTTTGGAGCCGGAGAGCAGCCGGACGCTCTTGAGGCGCAGGATCATCAGGCCGTAGCAGACGCTGATGACCAGGACGGGGACCACGAAGGCGAAGATGAACACGCACACCTTCATGGTCGTGTCCCAGTGCTTCTCCGGCCTGGGGAACCGGAGCATGCACGCGGTGTTCCCTGAGCGGGGGGGGGGAGACCAGGGGTTAAAGTCCGCGGACATCTCACCTTTGCGCGGGGGGGGGGGGTTACTCACCTTTATCGGTCACCTTCGTCGCCGCCATTATCATCACGGGGACCCCGACGGCCGAGGAGAGGATCCAGATGCACACGTTGATGATCTTGGCCTTGGCGGGCGTGCGGAAGTCCAGCGCCCTCACCGGGTGGCAGACGGCGACGTAGCGGTCCACGCTCATCATGGTGAGGGTGAAGATGCTGGTGAACATGTTATAGTAGTCGATGGCGATCACCACCTTGCACAGGAGCTCGCCGAACGGCCACGTGCTCATCAGGTACTTGGCGCTCTGGAAGGGGAGGGTGCTGGTGGCCAGAGCGTCGGCCAGAGCCAGGTTGAAGATGTAGATGTTGGTGGCGGTCTTCATCTTGGTGTACCTTGACGTGTGAGAGAAATAAGCACGGAGCTGTTGACCTCAGCGAGCAGAGAACACGGAGTGACTACGAGCGCTTTTTCAATGCTGGAAGCGTCGGTGCTCGAAGTGATTCCAGCATTCTCCAGGTCCCTCAGTGTCGCCTCAGAGCCGGCTGAGAGGGCACAAAGGCTTTCCTCCCACGTTTCATTATAAGAGCAGCTGAACGACGGCATGTCTCAGCCCTGCGCCTCACCGCCGATCTTAATCTGCTCCACAGCCGGTCGCTTTATTCCCACTCTGCCGGATTGTTCCCCTTCTTCCTGGGGCTTGGAAGAGCGGGCCGGCCGGGTGAGCCATCACAACAGCCCCCCCCCCCACACACACACACCCCCCCCCTCTGCGCTCTCATGTTGCGTTAGTTTGGAGACAGATCAAAATGAGAGATGTGCCGCGTAAATGACAGGATATGAAGGAGCGGGAGAGGGATGGAGTTCTCTGAGGGTCTGAAACCACAGCTCATCGGAGGGAAATGACATTTCTAGTGTGTGTGCGTGCGTGTGCGTGCGTGGGCAGAAGTGGAGGACCATCCTAATTATAAAACAAGTGACCAGATATAGTTGTGTTCTTTTTTTTTTTTTTTTTTTTTTTACATTTTCACATTATTTAAATGTGAATATAATTCTGTCAAACTCTTTTTGAGCACTGGCCCTCCCTAACCCCCTAACCCTCATCTGTACTGGTGTCCATCCGTGCCTTACCTGACCACTCCGTACATGACGAGCACGTTTCCCAGCAGTCCCACCACGCAGATGATGGAGTAGAGCGCAGTGATGCACACGGCGATGCTGAGGCTCGCAGCGTCCCTGGCTCCGGCCCCGCCGGTCCCGTTGCCGCCGGGCTGCGCTCGCAGCGGGTCCTCGGAGGACGCAGAGTCGTTGAAAGGAGTCAAAGACGCCGAGAGGCGCTCGCTTAAATCCCCGAGCGCGTCGGGGAGCCGAGTGGAGAACTCCATCAGTGAGATCCAGGTGAGGCTGCGGAGGAAACGGAGACTTGCAGACCAGGCGCGGAGACAGGAGCGCAGGAAACTAACTGCCCGCAGCAGATCTCTCTCTCTCTCTTTCTCTATCTCTCTCCCCCACTCCCCCTTCTCTCTCATACCCTCTCTCTCTTTTTCTCTATCACACCCTCTCTTTCTTTCTCTCCCTTACTCTCTCGCTCTGTGCGCACTGGCGCACAAAAAGCAAATCCCCGCCTGAAGCGATCATAATATTTACCAAAGTAAACTAATTAACTCCACCTTACAATAATATTTGATCCTTCTACAGTGATAAAGTAGAAGCCTCCTGTTCCAAGTCGCATCCAGCAGCTCCCTGAAGCTCCTCCACAAGCTCTGAGATTCCTGTTTGCTCCTCAGATTATGGAGGCATTCCTGGGCATGCCCTGGGAGAGCTTCTCCTCTGCCTCTCCGCTCACCTCCGTGGAAGTCTGCAGCTACCAGCCACCCACCCAGGCCTGTGCTCTATTTCTGGTCAGCCTAAGCGAAGTCGTGTCACGTGAGTCCTGCAAAGTATGCTGCAAACGAACAAAGCGCTTAAAGTGGAGAACCGCGTTCATGATGGGTCCAAAATGAACTTCTGTGGTCCTCAAATTTTTATGAGCTAAAAGAACATAGAAATATTGTCTCCTTGAAAAGCATTCGGTTCCAAATTCCAATTTCCGCCACACGAGTTACCACAAAATCATCCTCTACAAATTAAAGCTTATTATTAAAACTTCCTGACTAGATTCTTATCGATCAAAGTTGGGAAACTGTTTCCTGGCTTTGTAGTGCTAAAGTAAATGAACTAATTTGGTTGTTGGACATATACTGTATATATTGGCAGGCCGATTTTTCTCGTTATCTGGGTAATTGAACACAGTTAATGATTAGCAGGTATTCCAACATGTGTTTCGTCGTGTTCGAGGCTGCCTCATAAAGAAAACACTGGGACGCTCGAGGCTTCTCCCCTCCCTCACTGTCAACACAACCCACCAGTCCCTGCGCGCTGTGCATAAACACGGCCTCGCAAGGAAACAAGCTCTTTGATACTGTTTTGCAAACAGAACCCATGGTGGCGGGCGGGGGGGGCACTGCCCCGCATCAGGTGATCCCGATAGGACTGCCAATAAATCTTTCAACCTTGGGTACAATAGCGGCGCTACCGTGCAGATATCTGGTTTTAAATGTCAACAGGGAGGCTTTTTCCCCCGTCCTCGGAGTGAATGTTTTCCCTTTACAGCGAGCACGGGAACCCATTAAGACCCCACAGGCGCTCGCACACATCCGTCCTTTGGAAAGATGCCTTTAAATCCTCCCGCTGGCGCGCTCGTTCTGTTTGTAACGCGCGCTGTCGAGCACTCGACGTTGACCTTTCAGCGTCCACCAAAACCCGGATGGTCTGAAAACAAAGGGCAGACTCCTGAAAAACGATGACATTTGCCACTTTTGGGGTGGTTTGTGGAGAACTGCGAAGGAGCTTCTGCGTTGTTGTTTTTATCGGGAACGAATAAGGAAGTAACAACAAGTGAGCAGAAGAGACTCAGCCGTGCCTGTTGCCCCCCCCCCCGTAGAAACCATCTGCTCCAGACGGCCCTAAAACTGACCAAAGGCGGTCTGACTGGAGCAACAGCAGGGCCATCAGACGAGCCCTGTGTTGCCTTCAAGTACCATACCCGAACGACCAAGTTAGTTCAGGATTAAATAGAACAATGCTCGTCGGCGGGGGCGAAATAAGGCCGCAACTCCGCGCTGGGGCTGAGAGGACGATGCATCTCTTAAGCCTGACACTAATATGGAGGAAAGGCTTGACAGAGAGGCAGATGGTGGAAACCAGTTGGTGGATAGGCAACAAGTTTAAGGGCTGCGCACTTTATCGCTCCCTAATCTGTTTTACGCTTGACAGCCTCGGCATAACTGTGTGTTATTTCAGCCATTCAACACTTCTATTGGAACAAAAGAGGGTGTTTTTTTGTTTTTGTCGTGAATCCAGACTCAAATCTACCAGCCTGCCTTCGCCCACGACATCCTCACATCTTAAATGGTGAAAAACAGACCAGTGGGACAGGGGGTTTTGGACTGGGAGGAATAATATGAGACATTTCTGCTCAAAGGATATCTGGTCCCCATCCCACCATGTGCTCCCTGCTCTGACCCCTGACCTTTGAGTTTACCTTTGGACGCTCCGTGGGACACACGCTGGCCTGATAATGGAGGTCCCCACGTTTGAGGGTTGGTTCAAAATCCCTCTGTCTTGTCAGATAGGTGGCTCACCAGGATATAAAAGAAGGATAGATATGGAACATGTGTTCACCCCATCCGAAGATCCAAACAGCCTGTGTGTGTGTGTGTGTGTGTGTGTGCCTGTGTGTGTGTGTGTGTGTGTGTGTGTGTGTGCCTGTGTGTGTTTAGCTTCAACATAAAAGAACACATCATGTCATTGCATGACAGATGAATTGGTCGTTGTGATCACAGACTGTGTTAATTTATGTGTACAAATCCTGTTATAAATCATCAAACATTATCTGTGTCTGGATGTGTGTGTGTGTGTGTGTGTGTGTGTGTGTACCAGGATGCGGTATGAAGACTATTCATTCTTTAAGTTATCATTACAGCCCATAAGGGGGTGTGGCCATAATGTTATCTGAGGCTTTCACAGAATAAACATGTATAGTTGACTTTTGCATCGACATCAAGAAAAACATTTCATTTCACCTCCATGTCTCGACCTTCTGCTTCAAATGTGACCGAAATTTAAAATGAAATGCTCAAAAATCCCTCCTGCTGTAACATGACAAAGTCACCAGGACACATGGCACAAACAGCCACGTGTGGTTACAGGACGGTCATGTGATCCATATTTATGAGTTTTGCCTTGGCGACAATCAGAATTACATCTGGGGAAAAAAAAAAAAAACATCTCTGCAGCAGCCAGGGCACTTAAAGTTACGTAATCAGGAGATGGTTCAGGCCTTTTATTGGAGGTCACAGGCTTCATTAATCACACTCATCTTCCTCCTCCTGCAGGCTGCCGTAAAACCCTGACGCTGACGGATACCCCGCCAGGGTGCTGATCCACAGCCCTCCATCTCAGCCACGATCGTCGACGCGGGACCAACGGGAAGCAGCTCGGAGCGGCTCCTCGGAACATAAACTCTCAGAGTTTCATTTTAAGTTGAGCTGTGAGAGCGCGGCGGATGTCATGTGAGGGATGAGGGTGGGATCATCGTTGCCCTCAGAGCAACTAAAAATACCCACAAACCCCCCCCCACACACACACACACACACACATTTCTGTGTTCCAGCACATATGGAGACAGCACAACAGACGCTTCCTGCTCTTCTCTGACAAAGCACATGATCGTTCTGCATAGTCAGTATTATTGCTCACATCATTTATCAGCCCACTGGAGGAACAGCGGGGGGGCGGGGGAGAGGGGGGGGGGGGGGGGGGGGGCAGACCACTTAAACTGGGCTGTGCTGGAGCAAAGATCCCATCCGCGCAGCTGCCTCCATCTTAGATTTGAGCCAATCTAAGTTGATGTTGCATCCTGATATTAGATTTCTTCGGGTGGCCTGCTGTCAGAGCTGAAGAGCAGGGCTGGCGTCTTTCACGAGACACCATTATTGTTGTCGGTCTCAAGACCCCCCAACACACACACACACGCACACACCGACACACGCACACACACACTTCCATGTGTGGCAGGAGAAGCGGCTCGACCTTTAGGTGTGGCGTTTCAATGTCGCCAGGCTGATTCAGAGAGACGGGAACTATTATTAGTTCACTTGAACTCGTAACGTTGTTTCATGTGCGGTCGAGACGTTGTTTTAGAGCAGAAATAACGAGATCAGTCATGAGGCATCATCTCTTAGTTCCAATTTCAGTGTCAGGGACAACCAGAAAATTCAATCTGCCAGCATGATGCCATATTTATACGAAATTTCAGGAGATCAAAGGGCCCAAAATGTGTATTACAGTGTAGTGACACAATGTGTGTGTGTGTGTATGAATGTTTTTGTGTGTGTGTGTATTCTGGTATGTGCTACATCGTGACGACCAGAGCGATCATTTCATGTACAAAGTCAGGGCATTATTTGTGACCTGGTTTTAAGGTTCAGGCTAGACTTGGGTTTAGGGTGGGTCAAAGGTCAGCGTCAAAGGTCAGAGTCAGGCACTTGTGATGGTTACTGTAGGCTGGGGGAATGTTCTATCACAGAAATAGAAGTTCAAGTGTGTTTGTGAGACTGTGTGTGTGCTCGTGTGTGTTTAGTTTAAGGAATCATTTTTGTACATCACACTCATTAATTTCCTCTTTTCCTTCTGTACAAAATACTCTGAAGGAGCTCAAAACTTGCCTTTTACAGTTGTTGCTATAGCGACGACTCAAACACTCAAGGGGGAACAGTTATCTGTGTCCAGATTCCTCAAGGGATTTTCTTTTAGCACACTTCTTTTTATAAATATATGGAAGTAAACATAAAAAAGTAACACAGTAATATTGTAGAATCAGTCCAAACATGTGTTGAGGCGATTATTGCTCTGTTATCATCTGTAACTCTTGAGAGCCTCCTTAATTTACTCTTGTGCCACGAGAATAATAACAGAAGCAGGTTAATTTCTGCAGTGATTCCTCCTAATTAGTTTTTATTTACGTATATAATCCCTGGCAGTTTACATAGGAGAACAGAGGCACTCTGGATTCACGTGGAGACCATGGACCTGCCTCACACTCATCAAAACAACAGAGTTGTGTCATTAATTAATTATCTCTGGTATTAGGGTTCCACCTCAGGGTCATAGGAGACGGCAGAGCTTCTGACTGCGACCAGAAAAGATTAAATTCTACTTCTGCTGTTTTTTCAGGGATTAAATTGCTTGGCTGAACCGCAGCACAGTAAGTCTGATAATCACAGCCAATCTGCTGATTATGTGACATCACAATGCGACTTCTGCAGAAAGGGCGGTGGGGGCTGATTTGTTTTCCGGACTCTAAGCTGACGTTATCCTTTCTTCCAACAGAAATGGGTGGAGATAGAAGTGCAAGGCCAGACTGAAAGAGGATGAGACAACAAGGGTCTGGCAAAAGCCGGGAAAGTGAGGACGCGGACATGGAATGAAGTGCAGCTCAGCTCGGCTCTGAGAGCAGGAAGGTCCACCTGGCAGAATGAACAGGGTGGCAAAATATAATAGGTATGGTTGTCAAGGAAACAGGACAATGGTTTCAGGTTGGAGCGTCTTTTCTGCCTTCATTGACACCTGAAGGACACACCTTTAACCAAACACTTCTGCATTTGCACACACACAGACAAACCACACTTAAGGGAACACTTTCCAGTCGGATGCCCACAAATATCTTATTATTAAAATAAAGGCATTAAAACATTACTATGCATCCACGCATTCTCTAAACTACAATCTCCCTCGCTCCCGTCACACCACTATCATTCTCTGTATGAAACAATTGGATATCGCACAACCTCTCTATATGCAGATGATATTATTCTGAGTCCAATTTTCTCCCTTCAGCACATCCAAACCCTGATTAATTGTCATTCCAGATGACCTTGACACTCAGAAACACTCGGAGTGACTGATGAATGATTGTTGTGGTTCAAGCGTCTTTACCAGATAAGGTTAAGGAGAAGAAAAGATTATTCAAAGAGGTATTTTTTTTTGCAATATTCATCCATTTGAAGTCTGCAAGAAATATTCCAGTGTGCTCATAAACTTTAACCAGAGTTAGTTTGAATACTTCCAACTCTTCAAACTCAAAATCAAACTCATAGATTTTTACTAATAAAAATAATTTATAATTGAAGTATCATTTTAATGTGTATTATTATGCTAATATTTGTATCGATGCAGATGTGCTTGAGCTGCACTGACGAGCTCAGAGTCAGACGGAGGTTAAACCCTCTGAAAAGGTGCAAACTGAAATCACGCCGTCGCTCAGGCTGAGCTCGGCTTCACAGCATCGGAGAGAGAGCCCAACACCTACGATGATGACCTGAGGTCGGCCCCGCAGGTCTCCTCCATCACCAGCGGCGCCGTTCCAATGTGTTTAAAGGAAATTAAGAGAAATGGGACCCTGACATGGACTGAAGTGCAGCTAATAAGCTGCATAACCTTCCACTGTGTGTTTGTTACAGACACAGATTTAAAATTCAGCCTTCAGCATCTTTGTCGTTCCTCTTGGTCCCCCAAAGACGCATTTTTGGCACATCTGTGTCTGGCGCTTAAGTGCAGCATCGATCCACTTCAATAATTCAGATCCTGTCTCATCACGATCCGTGCGGAAGGGTCTGATTCAGAAGGAATCGTCAGAAGGATTCCCACCAAAGGGGCTGCAAGTGTGGCAGGCTTAATGAAAGTGCGATGCGGCAGCATCAGCTGGATTAAGCTCCCGAGACGAGAGAGGGATTATTTACCCAGGTCTCTGCAAACAGCCAGAGGAATTCCCAGGGTGACAATCTTGTCGATAAGAGGAAGCTGCGGTGAATATCTCAGAAGAAATTGAGTTGTGGAATTCCGTTTCTGAAGCTCGATGCTAATTCTGCAGAACACACCCACCATCATATCTGAGGAGTTACCTCCGACCGCTGAGATCATTCGTTCCTTAGAGGCCAAATTGACCAACTAGTGGTGGATTGATCTGGTTCCTCCGGAGGTTTTTCAGGTGCCCTGTCTTACTTTTCGTCTCCTCCATCTTACTCTCATCTTCCTTCCCGTGTGTGTGTGTGTGTGTGTGTGTGTGTGTGTGTGTGTGTGTGTGTGTGTGTTCTTGACTTGTTACATACTCTGTACCAGAATCTGGCTGGTCTTCCACTACCTTTAGAGTAGTGAGGTAGGGGAGACAGCTCATGACACACCGGGGGGCAGAGAGGGACTCTGAGGTTTCAACTGGATCCTTGGAGAACCTGAATTACAGCCAAGCCATTCCCTGGTTATATTAAGAAATTTGAAACATTTAACTGGTCAGTTGTTGTCTGTTTCTCTCCGTTTCCATGGTGAAGAGCTCCTTCCTTCCACAGACAGATTGTACAATAACTCATTTATCTCTCTCATAAATATACTGCTAAAAACATAAATATACTGCTGAAGTTAATGATGTTCTCTGGATGTTTGGCATCTATTGCACATTCAATCCCTCATCTGCGGTTCTCCTTCAGGTTTTTTCTTTTTCCCCTAAACTGAGGTTTTGGAGTGTTTCCTGACCCTCTCCGGGTGTCTGAGTACGGTGTTTCTCGCCTCCCCGCACACTGTGATTCCCTCCGAGGCGAACGGTGTTTGTGAGTTTGGGCTCTAAATAAATTTGAATTGATTTTCAGCTTTTATCAACCGTGCCGTCGCCCGGACGTGCTCCTCAGACGGCTCCAGCTTTTTGCTTAAAGCTCCTCAGGTCGGTGAAATAACACGCAGCAGAAACGAAAAGGGGAGCAGGATTTCCATGAGAATGGGGCGGCCTCATCAGCCATGATAATGGCCTTGATAGCGAAGTAGATGACATTTGGGTAAATTCTACATTTGCATATTTTAAATGGAAGGATTTTAATTTGCAGGAAAAGACACATCCAGCTCTGTGCATACCTCGGGAGGTACAGACATGACCTCACCTCTGCGACACTCACTCGCTGCTGGTCTGTGCTCTGTCCGGCTCGTTTGCCCTCTGGAGAACGCTACGGCAGGAAGGAGTCAGTATCTGACTGGCAGGAAGCCATTGGTGAAGACGGGTGACCACTCTCCTGATTGTCTGCGGTGCCCCCCAGATGCCACAGCAGAGTTGAGTATTCTAAACCTGTGGTTTGAGTTCATCACTGAACACAAGTCAAACCTCATGATTCTGGCGTTGCTACGGTGGATGGATGGATATTGAAGGTGTAAATGAAATCAGATTTGCCGGGGTGATAACGGATAATCAAATTACTCGGAAATCCCACATTAACCGCGTACAGATAAAAGTATGAAAGAGTAGTGCAGGTCTAACCAGAGTAAAACAACCGTTCACTAGTTCCTCCATATCTCCCTTACTGCGTAGAGGTCTGGAGGAACAATTATAAAACTAGGTTAAACTCACTAGTTATCCTTCAATAGACAGCAATAGGAATTATTCATAAAGATGGATATAGAGATCATACAAACTTGCTATTCTGCAGTCCAAAATTAATTTGTTGCCAGATAAAGTGCAGATTTTATTCAGTGGGGTTATATTCTAAGGGGGAAACTCAACTTTAAATCTGTCTTTGGCAAAATAAAGATTAATAAATAGTTTGTGGAAGTAAATGATGGACTAGTATGAATTGAAAGGATGTACAAACATGAAACAGCTCCAAAAAGAGAGCTAAAGAACGGGTTTATATGAAATATAGAAGTGAGACTGTTTTGAAAGAGAAATAAGAACAAGAAGCAAATAGAGAGCAATGGGAATGAGTGCAACCAGATAAGTTTGGAATTCCTCCCACTCCTTTTTGAACATGTAAAGCATTTTGTGTCTAATACAATTTTTATGTAGTTATTTAAATTTTGATTGTGCGTGTGTGTGTGTGTGTGTGTGTGTGTGTGTGTGTGTGTGTGTGTGTGCTTGTGTGTGCATGCTTCTATGGCCGTTTTGGGTGATACTTGTTTCTTGTTGTTCTCCTTTTATACATGGTCAAAGTAAATAAGAGCGTGAGGCTCGGGGCAGCAGCTGATGGTCTGTGTTAAATCTGCAGACATCTCAGAGCATCTCAACCCTCAGGTTCCAACCATTCATCAGGCTCAGCTACTGACAGCCTGCCCGCGAACACCCTTTTATTTTATTTTTGGATGCGGTGGAAATGAGTTTCCCCCATGCTGCAGACAATAACAGCATTTTCTGAGCTCAAAAAAAAAAAAAAAAAAAGTGTTGTGTCTCTGTGGGCCCGGGGTAACCCAGATAAGGGTATTATCAATTATTCGGCAGTGCCCAGATGCACTTCTGAAGCGAAGGCCTGAAATGAACCCCCAGCCGAAGGAAAGGTCCGCCCCCGCCTTCCTCCCGCCCTCGCCATCAAACCTCTTTGCTCCCGTCTGCTCCAGATCACGCTTGACCTTTCGGAGGCTGCTCGTCTGGCACCCTTTGGCGACCCCTAAAAAGTGGAGTCACAGCACTAAAACGCCTCCTCCTCCACTCAGAACTCGGCATGCCTCTCAGATAAATCCTTCACACAGGAGTGTCTTTTTATTATTATTATTATTCTGCATCGTGCTTGCAGTCATTTTCCATATTTATCTGAGTGAAACCTGAACCAGTTGGGCATAAACCCCCAGAAAAATGAAGCCGTTGTCAGTCAAACTGTTTGGTGGATATTCCTCCAGCAGATCGCCCCCCCGGGACCCCCCCGGGACCCCCCCTCAGTGGAGAGTCAGTGCGGCGGGTGCGTGTGCAGGATGTTAATATTGCTCCGGTCAGAAACTCATTTCCTGCGCTTGGTGCCAAAGTGGCGTCTGCTGATGGAGGTGTCGAGCAGCGGGCTGGACAACGAGTGCGCACCCCCCCCACTCCCCCCCTCCCCACATCTCTCCACTTGTTTCATCTCGGAGGTAAAACGTTTAACATCTATTGGCCACTCGATCTGTTATGAAGGGGATCGGGAGCTTTTATTTGTAGCTGAGTGAGAGCCAGCGGGGCCCACTGCGTTGACTTTATCTGATATTTGTGGCTTTCAAGCGCATCTGCAGCGTCGGTTTATGAGCCCGTGACGATGGAACAGCGATAAAAACGAAGACAGATCTTCAGAGGAACAGACCACCAAGGAGAGAGCGCATGGAGGCCTCAGGGGAAACCCAATCTGTACTGACTTTTAACAGAGCGATAATCTGGAGACAGTTATTGCTTCTTTTCCTCAACACGAGGACACAAACACGGGCTGACAGTCATCCATTTCGGCTCATCCTGAGCAGAGCCGACTTCGGGAGGCCAACAGAAAGCGCTCGAAGGTCCGCAGCGAAACACGGTTTTTACTCGTTCTGTTGTTCATCGACCTGCAGACCTCCTTCACGCCATCCCAAGAGCCCCCCACCCCCACCCCCTTCCCTCTGGCTGCAGGCTGAGAGGCTGCGGGCTCGTCACGCCGCCTGCTTTTGCAACAGGCGGTGAATGCTCCGTGATGACAAGAGGCACGAATCAGAGCCTCTTCTCTCGGAGCTCGGCTCGGCGCACCGCGCAGCTCTCTCCGGCGGGGCCTGATTTCTCCGGCCAGCTCCACAGCCGTGCGTGTGTGAGGTAAATCCGTCCTGACTGACAGTCGGCTGCAGCCCCTCAGGTCCGTGAGATTTTCAGGCAGATGGCTGGGATTGGTTGCCCCCCCCCACCTCAACCCAATTCACCCACACGTGGGTGCGCAACATCCAAACGATTTCTGACATCGACATTGACCATCACGGTAAGCCGAGGGCATCCCAGGGGCTGGAACCACGCAGGAGCGGTTCTGGAGGTACTAAACCCGGATCAGCCTTCGGCTACCTGGAAAACCGTTCCAGGTCAGGGAAGATTGGGTCTGGATGGTTCCGGGGAGCAGCTTTAATCCGGTCGTATTCCTGTGCGGCAGCACGCCGTCCAGCCCTCAGCGCTCTGCTGGAGCTGCACTAACGAGCAGGAATCCAATTTGCGCTGGAAAAAGAAAAGCGCTGGTGGACGGAGGCGGCGAGCCTCACAAACAGTGGTTGCCACCTATGGTCGGTTTAACCTCAGAGCGGGAAAACCGGACCAGAGAGTCTGAGGCGCTGACCCTCGACCTGCTGCCGTCCATCGCCTTAGTAACGACAGAGAGCGCCTGAAAATGGAGTGAAACTCTGATTGTCAAAACATTTTATTAAACATTCGTTTAAAAATCCATCATACAGATCTTTTGTGTGTGTGTGTGTGTGCGTGTGTGTGTTTTCCCAACTGCAGCGATGTATATAAAAATGCGCCATGCGACGGCAGAACCGTGAGAGGGGCCGTCGAGCAGAGCGGCGGCGATCACAAGCTTCCGGCCGTCGATCAAAAACGGTCCCGCGCGAGCCAGAATCCCGATTATTAGCAAATGTCAATCAATTCAAGTAAAAATCGCAAGAGGTCCGGGGCGCCTCCGTCGCTAATCGCAATAAATTACAAACGCTCGCTCTCGACCCTCCCGGGAGGAGAAAGGATGCGATTCAATATTCTGAGATATAAACGTGGGTTTTGCGCCCGGAGGAAATCAGCAGAACTGGAAATTAGAGAGAGAGAAAAAGCATGAGATGGGTTTTTCTTTCGTAAGTGTTTTGTTTTGTTTTTTTTAAAAAGCGAATGAAATAACAACGTTACCTTCCAGCGGTTGCCACACTCGTTACACAGAACAAATGTGGTCATGGGCTCATCAGCGCTGCGGGTTTGCACCTGAAACACACACGCACACACACACACACACACGCACACGCACACGCACGGGTGTTGAGTCTGATCTTGTTTGGGTGTGCCGCTGCTCCGGATCGACGCGCCTCACCTGGTTGTACGTGCAGTTCTTCTTCTTGCACTTGCCGCACTGCAGCAGGTCGGTGGTGGTGCCCCCCGTCTTGGCCATCTGGTGCTCCCTGATGGCCTCCTGGGTCAGCGTGTTCCTCAGCTGCTTCAGCTCGTCGCTCGCCATTTCCTTGATGGCGGAGACGAGAGGGGTGAACGGGCGCCGCGCTCCCCGTTGGGGGGTGGGGGCCGGGCGTACCTCAGCGGACATGGAGGCGATGCGGCTCAAGGCGATGGTCCCCGCGAGGACGTTCTTGCGGAGGCCGGGGTTCTTGGGGTCCTTCAGGTTGCTGATGCGGCTGCGGACTCGGTTTTTGTACTTCATGTCGGTGGCTTTGATCTCCTGGTAGATGGGTGCCAGCGTGGAGTCAAGGAGACGACTGGTTGTACTGGGACAGAGGCTGGTTTTAATGAGGTGGAGAGGGTTAGTGGACTGGTTGTGATGGGGCACAGGGGTGTGTGTGTGTGTGGTGTGGGGGGGGGGGTGAAGCAAAGCTAAAAAACAAACGGGGGACTTTGTGCTGCGTGCTGCTCGCAGCACATTTCCACGGCTGCCTTGTTGCTTAGTAACGCAGCGCTGAGTGTCTCCGTCAGGGTGTTACTCATGCGCTCCGTCTGTCGTGCCGTTGTATCCTAGTCGGGCTTTTTGGCTTTCTAGTCGGACTCTTGTGAAAGGATATCGTCCTCGATCTCCGCGGCCATGCTGTCGCAGTTGGTTCCGAATTCTTTGTAGTCGTCTGCGGGGACAAGAGCACGGGAAGAGAGTTTCAGGCGGTCGCCATGGCGGCGGCGGAGCTCGCTTCGGTCGCAGCCTCACTGTCGGTGCGCAGGGCCGCTGCCAGCATCTCGATGCACTTGTCTCTGACGGAGTCCCCGGTGGTGAGGTGGGGGGGCAGCAGACCCCCGGGGGACGTGGGGCTGGTCGGGGTGGTGGGGCTCTTGGGGGTGTCGGGCTTGGCCTTCCTGTAAGAGAAGAGTGTTTACCCTGCTTTTACTCTTCCGTATCAGGTAGTCAGTCGTCCACTCCGGGGGGGGGGGTTCGATGGTGGGGGGGCCTCCATCGGTGGGAGCGCGGAGCGGTGAAGTACCTTTCGCTGCAGTCCGTGGAGGGCTTCCTCTGCGGAGGGCCGGGCTGAGAGCTCCTGGAGCCCTGAGACTCCCGCCTGCAGATCAAAACCGATACGGTCGTCGGCCTCCCCCTCGGTTTCAGATCCAGCCAAATGACATCAGCGTTTCTGGGAGCCGCCGAGACTCTGCGGTCGGGGCCGTCTCCGGTTCGGAAGAGAGGAACCGTCCCTACCTTTCAGCTGTTAGCTTCTTTGCTGGTGGTGAGCTGCTTTTCTTTGAGTCGCTGGACTCCCGTCTATAAAGGAAACACTTTGTTTGTTTTCAGCCCCAAGTGAGAGGTGACTCGGTGCGTCCTCGCTCTGCCCTACCGTTCTGGTTTGGACTCGGTTGAATTGCGTTTCAGGGGTGTGCCAGGCTTTGAGTCACTGGACTCTCTCCTGCAGCAATAACAAGTTCTGATTCAATAGCATGCTTTAAAAACAAGAAAAAGCAGAAACACGTGTGTTTAACATCGTTTAACACCCTTTTCTGCTGCTGCTGCAGCACTTTGCTCTTCTGACCTTCAGGCTGCGCATTCGTGGAGTTTTAGAGTCTGAGGAATTGTTCCAGATATGAGGAAACATTTGCTTTAGTTACGCAACAGCTGGAGACTACAAACAGCCACAGAGGGCCCGGAGCCCCACCTCTGCGTGACCTGTTAACCCTTCACTCTCCTTACACACATATAATTCACGGGAATGCAGAAGTCAGAGGTCAGTCAAACAACTGAGTGTGAAAATGGGAGCAGGTATATCACTGACTCTCTGGGCAGATAGCGCCACCTGGTGTTCATTCGGAGAAACATTTCCCAATCAACAACGCTAATCCTTCAGATCTGGACCCAAAACCCAAAAGCTAATCATCGTGCCGATTAGAACAAACACAAAAGTGTTTCGTGCATTCAGTACCAGTCGGTTTAAAGGCGCTCACCTCTCTCTGGCAGTATCGTCTGAATGTTTGGTTGAGCCTTTGCTGGAGGACGAGTCCCTCCTGCCGACAAAAACAGAAACAAATGATCAGGAGGGTCACATTTTCAGATTTTCAGAGATCTCGGGTGCTCGGCTCTCCTCATATATCTCCCAAAGGAAGTATTCTGTCATCATTAGTGGACGCTCAAGAAACCGCTGTTATATAGTGTGACGATATTTCATCCGAAACGGGGTTAACCCGGGCACTTGCTGCCTGCTCTCTTCTTCAGAATCACAGAAAATCCATTAATTTCCAGAGGGCGGACCTGTCCTTCTTCATCTGATCAGCTGTCTTCTTCCTCTGTGCTTTAGATTCCGACTCCTTCCTGCCGCTGCAAACACACAACGGTGAGACCCCCCCCCCTTGCTCCATCTGCCGGCGTCCCGCATGCAGGCTTCGATAACTCATCTGAGCCGGACCTCTCCTTCCTCTCGTCCGCCGAAGCCCGCTTTGGAGGGGGCGGAGGGTGGAGGTGAAGGGGGAGCGGGGGAAGCGGGGCGTTGGGGTCGGGAGGCTCTTTTCTGAACGAAAACACACCTTTGAGCGACAAAAGCGCCGTCTTGCAAATCCCGAACGGTGGGGGGGGGGGCAGCGGGGCCCTGACCTTGCCGGTGGAGGGTGAAGGTGGAGAGGAAGAGGAGGGATGGGAGCGTTGGGGTCGGCCGAAAGTCTCCTGATGCAAAGACAGCGCCTCGGTTTAACCTTTCATCACCCCCCCCCACACACACACACAGCCTCCGGCTTCGTTTCATGCGATCGTTTCCGCCGACACAACGTGTCTGACCTCTCTTTTCTCGCTTCCAGTGAAGGTCGTTTGGCCGGTGGGGGGGGGAGGAGGGGGAGGATGGGAGGAAGGGTCCCTATCATCCTTCCTGGATAAACATTAAGTTAGAGGACAGGTCAGAGCTTGGTGGGGGGGGGTGAGTGAAGAGTCACGGGGCATGCGGTTCATGCGGGACAGCAAATCCACATCAAGGGGACACACCTGCCCCTCCCCCTTCCCTGCAGCATGCATGCGTGCAGGGAGCAGGTTAGGTTGAGTCATGCTGCCACGCCGCGCCTCCTCGCCCTGACCTGAGCTTCTTCTGGTCCGAGGAGGGGCGCCGGGCGGGGAGGGGGGGGCGCGCGGGGCGGGGCGGGGAGGGGAAGCGGCTGGGGTACAGGACGCTGCTGTCCAACACGCCTCTCCTGAAACACAGAAGTCAGACTGAGGCCTCTCCCCCCCCCCCCCTCTCGAGTCTGGGCGGGACGCGTCCGCGCTCCGCTCACCTCTCAAACAGGGGTTTGGAGAGGTCGGCGTGCTTGTCCCTCTGGGGGTCGCCCGGCGGTCTCGCCCCCGGCTGAGCGGGCGTCCACCTCTCCGGCTTGCTTTGGTCTCTCTTGGGGCCGTCCCGGAGCTCCTCCGGACGTTCCCCCGCCCCCTTGGCCTCTTCGCCGCGCCTCCCGCTCTTCGGCTCCTCCGACATCCTGTCCCTCTTCTGTTCCCACTTGTGGCGCTCGCCCGGCGTCACGTGATCGACCCCGGCGTCCTCCGCGGCTCTCTGCTTCTTTCGTTCCTCTTTGTGCTTCTCCCTTCTGACCTCACAGGGGGGGTTCTGGTTTCGGGGCTCCTCCGGCTGCTTCCCATCGCTGAGATCGCCAGCGGATCTCTTCCTGCCTCTCTGCTCGTCCGATCTTTCTTTGCCGTGTCTGTCGGAGTGCTTTTTGTCTGAATCTGACTCCTGTTTTGGTTTGATGTCCAGTTTCCTGCGACTGACAGAAACAGAGGCAGCGTAACCTTTTTTTTTTTTTTGCCGTCCCAGTTTGCCCAGTTCGCCTCCTTTTGTCCCGTCCAACCACAGACCAGTGCCTGGGATGAAACAACCCTCTTGTACCAGCACAAGCAGCCAAATGGCTTTAAACCAGCTCCGAAACATCCGATGACGCACACTTTTCCTCTCGGGGTCCGATGGCGCCCCCCCCCACCTCCGAGTGTCAGACTGGGCAGCACTGACCTGTACTGGGATTCGGACGGGGAGCTGCCCGGAGACGCCGCTGCTCTCCCGGAGTCCACGCCGTTCTTCATCCCCGCCGGTTTCTCAGCGTCTGCGTGAACGACCGGGCGGTTAGACGCGCCGCGCTCGCTCAAACCTGCTCGAGGGTCGGGGATGGAGTACCCAGAAGCCTCTTCCAGTCTTTGATGAGGACCTTCGCCACGGCGATGACCTCCTCATCTGTGCAGTGCTTCCTGATGCTGTTTACGGAAACACCAATCCTGGTTTCCTAAACACACACACACACACACACACACACAACTGTGAGTTCACAGGTTCTAAGCAGACAGATGCTATAATAATATGATGAAACCAAACGGAGCCTACCTGAAGAAGTTTGAGTGTCATATTGAAGCTTTTTAGCTCCCTCAGCAGGTCCATGGCACCATCCTGCACAGACACAACCCAGATCACACATTTATCGAGCTGGTTTTACGTGTGAAATGTGTAAACAAAACTAAAACCAAAACCAAAAAAAAAAATAAAAAATACGGCATTATTTTGACAGGAAGCAACAAAAGCGCGCGGTGGTACTTTTGACTTCCACGCATGTTTATTGGCGCTTTATGGCCGGGATCACAATCACAACGAACAATAACAGCGCGCTGCTTCGACTCCGCGAACGCCGCCGACAACAACAACAACAACAACAACACCGAAAGTTGCAGAATTGGGATCGCGGACCCGCACGCTCCTGCAGCCGCGGCGACCTTCCGCACAAGGCCGCGCCGTCGACTTTGGCGTCCCGCGGCTCGCCCGTGCGGGACGCGGCCGCGCACACGGGGGCGTCCCCGCGGCGCCGTCAACAAGTGGACGCGGCCGGGACATGTCCCGCGATCGGCATACCAGCGCGGGCACCTGTCGGATCGCTGCGCGGCCCGGGGTCGCGTTACAGGCGCAGGCGTGCGGCGGTGCAACGGCTTTAACTGAAAACAAACGGCCGTTTGCTTGTATTGTTTTTTTACTGTTGTTCTACGCGTTAACCCGATGGGTTAAAAAAAAAAAAAAAACGGGTCGAAAGGCTCAGCTCGTAACGGCCTTGCGTGCAGGACAGCGCGCCACCTGTGGGTGTCCAAATACAGCCTCACCGTGTTATTTCTAGACACCATCTTGTCCAGCTTTTTAGCGATCCGTACGAGCTCTTCCTCTCGAGTCATCGTGGCATCTACCCCCGCGGGAGAGGGACCTCTGGGCAGGGAAGCGAGCGGAAGCGCCGAAAGTCGGTGGAAATCAAGTGTTTGGATCCGCTAAGTCGGACTTTACGCACAACGTGCTCCATTCAGGCCAGAGGCGTGTCCTGCTGCGGGGTCCAATCCGACCAGCGCGACACATGACAACTAAATATAGAAGCAGGGTCCGGCGGGGGGGGGGGGCACGACGGCTCCAACCGCATGTGCAAAGTTAAATCAATTGTGCTTCTGCGCCTCAGAGGGGTTTGGTGTTGTTTTTTTTATTTTTTTTATTTTTAATCTTTATAGGTTTAGATATTTGTATTTTAATCGTCACTTAACAAGACCCGTGATTGATCCAGAATTTAGCACGGGTCGTTGGAAGAACTAAATATCATGAATTTATTTAAATTTAAAAGAAGGAGTCCAATTTTTTTTTAATTTTTTTTATATTTTATTTAAACGGTTATTTTCTGTTGTTGTAATTGTGGTTTTCTGCCGCCAGGGGGCGCCGCCTTGCAGCTCCTGAGCTCTTCATGGGTCAAAAACAGTCAAGGGGCCTCATGGCCAGGCCCTCCTGGTCTGGGTCTCCCGGTCTGGTCCAACTGGTCTGGGTCTCCTGGTCTGGTCCTCCTCATCAGGACCTCCTGGCCTGGGTCCTCCTGCTCTGGCACTCCTGCTCCAGATCCTCCGGGCCTGGGTCCTCCTGCTCCGGTCCTCCTCGGGACAGGCCTTGTCTGTCACAATAACTTGCCTTTACACTCATTCTGACATTGTTTGTTTGGATCCTATTCCCTTTAATGCAGCGCTATTTGCTGTGACGGTATAAAAACGTGACAGGCTGCAATTTGAATTTGAAGCGTCCTGTCCTAATATTGAAGCAGCGCGGTGTAATTTAGAGCAACTCCAGCCTGTAATTGCACAAATCTGTTCTGCTCACAGCCTTCCAATGAGTGTTGTCGCATATACACCGACTTAGCTGAGGTCAGTTAGATAAACATCCCCGGTATGAAATTACTTGAGATTACTTGAGTGGTTTTGTACAAGCGTCTCAGTATCGTTGCGCACAAAAAAAGAGGGAGAAAGAAAAAAAAAAAGTGTTTACATCTCCCCGGACAACCTCTTGGAAGCCACGATGCTTGAGGACTGTCTTCACAGAAAGAAAGAAAAAGAAACTCCCAGGGGAAAAACCACGGCGCAGAAAAAGGTCTCGACATCTGAGCGCGGAAAACGTGCAACTTTCTGAAGTGAGAGCGCGTATCAGCGGGCGGGACTTCGGGTTTTAGCTGGTTTGGATTTCAAGGACAGTTGGTTTCGACAGCATAATTGCAGGTTATCGTTGCAGAAACCTGTGGCCCTTTTTTTTTGTGCGTTCGGTGGGAGGAGAGGGTGACACTTGTTTATGGCGGGGTCGAAGGAGGGGTTGAAGACAAGTGTGCGTTCATGACGCACGGGTGAAAGTGCAGTCTCCAAGCCGGTCTTGGCCAAAGAGTCTTATCTCTTTACGCCGCTCTTACACAACAGGCTGAGCGTATAACCCGTCCCCTGGTTCCGTTTGACTGCGGCGGCGCGTCTGGCAGCTCTGGGAAATGGGACAGCTCAAAGGGAGGAAGCGGGCCAAGAGGAAGAACCGGCGATCAAGATCAACCCTCAACATCCCAGGATTTGGTGTACTAAAACCTTCAGCCTGGCTCTGAAAACGAGCTGTTCTGTCCCTCGGCAGGCCGCTTTGTTGACCCTTTCCCAGACACTCAGACTAAATAAACTGTCTGATCTCTTCAGGGAACGCTGGGCACCGCTTGTGCCACTCGCGCACTCTCTCCGACTGTCTTGCGCGCCCCTTCAAATTAAAATTTTCTGCTTAACGACGGGCAGGAGGCTTGGATGAGGCTTTAAGCACGCAAACAACCCTGTTTATTTTCTTGTATATATTCACTCAAACCTGTAAACACCACTGACACTTTCTCCCCCGCCGTTTGCAGCGTCTCTGCACCGAAACTTATGAAGGAATATGGTAGCGCATCGGTCGTTTTGAGTCTGAGATTCCGACAGACTGTTGAGCTAATAGACAGTATTAACTTCTCCCCCCGAGCACAGAGATGTAAACAACCGGAATCATGAAAGAACAGACGGATATTCTCCGAGACAGTGAGAGTAAGAGAATCTTCCCCCGGCTCCGGTGGCTCTCTGCGTCTTGATGGTTACATAACCGCATTACTGCGCATTCCCCGGTGCCCTGCGCCTCTGCTGCTGGCTTCCAGAGTATATCATTAACTCCGACCACATCAGCTCCTATCTCGTCTTTCGTGGTCCGGGGCTTGCAGATCCGTCCCCATGCGCGCGTCACCTTCGGGGTTCGCGTGGATCCAGGAAAAACCTGCCAGTTTTATTCCGCTTTCAAATCGCGGGTTTTGCTCCAAAACGTGTCCCGTTGCCTCCGCAGCCCGATGAAAGATGCCTGGTCTTTGGATCGGGGTGATTTTTGTGCACGAAATCATGTCAAACGAGTATTTTTCCCCCCCGGTGGCGCAGAGGCTGTAATCGAGCTGGATGGTTTAAACATCTGCAGCTGGCTGACGGGGCTGCTTCTCCAGCTAATAATGACCACCGTTTGGCACCAATTTCCAGGTGAGGCAGGACCACCCAAAGACTTTAAGGACATCCTTGTACCTTCAGCTGCTTCTTCGGTCTCTATTTATTTGGTGCCGCTATTTTATGCTCCCTTTGACCAAAATGACTGGTTTGACCCCCTCGAGACAAAATCCAAGCAAACTCACAAGCCTAAATGACTGACCTGACTGGATCTGACTTAAGCACCGTGTAATAATACTTGGACTCCCCTCCGGGCTGCAGAGAGCTACGCATATGGGTGACAGCCCGGCTGCAGGTAGCAGAGAAATGAGACAGAAAATTATTCACCCGGAGACCCCAATCATTCCTCCGGGGGCAGAAATAAAGCTGAAAATGGGCATTTGAAATATGTGTCCCGGCGTTTCCACAGCCGTCAATTACACGCGGGACAGACAGCGAGTCGTTTGTGCTCTGTGGTTCTTCCCAAGGCTACGATTTCATCTGCGAGCTGTCTCCGTTTGTGCTGGGGCTCCATCTGTGTGCTCACAGGCTTCTGTGCGGAGCTCCTTCTGGACCCAGATGAAAGGAGGGAGAGAATCTTTCATATAACCGACTCCGTGTCTCTCTCTCTCTCTCTCCGAGCTGGGAGAAGGCCGCAGTTTTCGCAAACCCCGTTCTAAAATAAGTTGCGCTGGCCGCGAGGGCCCGCAGGTCAGGCTGATCAGAGTCCCCGAACGGCTGCATAGTGAATTGTGTTAGTGTGCAAATCCCCTCTTACTCTCGTTTCCTTTTCAAATGACCCCTAATCCAATTGGAGCGTTGTCCTTCCTAACCTGCGGCAGCCACCTTCCCTCCGCTGCAGCCTTCGCCGTTGACCCTGCAAAGGTCAGAGATTTACGCACAAACTGAACTAAAGTGGAAGTTATGATCCGGTTAGCAGAGCTCAGCTTCATTTAAAAGATCTTTCCTGTGGAGAAATCTCAGCTGAAGCCACTTTTATTCCCGTTTCAACCTCCTCCTTTCATCATCATCATCATCATCATCTCTTCAGGGAATGTAAGGTAAAGGTCAGCAGGGTTCTGGGTTTGAAACCCAGCTCGGGGGGTGGGGCCTCTCCACGTGGAGTTTGAAATGTTCTCGTGTCCCGTCCAGAGGGCGTTCCTGCCTCTCAGCCAGTGATGCTGGGATCCACTTCCTGCAGGAGGGCTCATCCAGACCGCGTACAGTATCTGTGGGATCAGAGCGTCATCCCTCCAGCTGAAACTGTAAAATCGGGGACAAAACCGACATAAACACCCCAAAAGACAGAAAATCAGCTCATGTGAGCCAAAAAAAAAGAAAGTCCAAACATCTTTCTGAAATGTTCTGTTCCTTTCAAGTTTGTGCTGGATTTATTACTGCCACATGAGACTGAAGCGGCCCAAAGGAAACAGGGAATTCTGTCCAAAAACTCCAGCTAGAATAAAAAGTGATGGTGATGGTGTTGGAGTTTGCCCCATGGTCAACACTGCAGATTCATGTGGGTGGGCGATGACACAGTCACGGGGTCCCGCGTTCGATACAGCCCCGCAGGCCCGTTTCTGCGTCCTCGGGGGTTAAACGACAGTCACACGCGCTTTCCTCGTGATGCCGATGGCACAGAGACGGGGGGTCAGGAACCCCCGAAAATGGATTTAAAAATAGAGGATTTTTAAGATGAGGGAAGGCCATGTTCTCCTGAATAATCCTTATCGTATCTGTGCCTGCTTATCTGTGGAAATCAGGTTATTGTGTCACATTGCTGCGGCTCAAAGGTCAGTGGTCGGAGAGCTGCAGCTCTTTATCTGATGAACGGTCCTGCCTCTTTTTTCGGAGCAAGGCCTTTATTACGTAACGGGAGATACATTCAAAGCAGGAGTGAACATATTTAAACTAGATCCAGTATAAAAGCTGATACTCGTTGAGCTCTAGCTGTGGGAGAAATTGTGAAAATGAACCCCAACAATCTGAATTCTTATATTCTTGCACTAGAAACGTGAAGTTAAAACTGCAGAGGTGTCGCCATCGAGCCTTGGGGGACGCCTCAGGAGGCCAGGGGGGTAATGATCCGGTAAAGGTTCAGATAAAATCTGGTTTTGTCGGATCACGTTGACTATTTTATAGCTCCAATCCAACCCAATCCCAAATTTTCCCCTCTGCACGTGTTTGATGCACGTTGACACACGTGGCCCTTTCCATCCGGAATATTGTGTTTTTATCAGGATAGAAGTAAAATAGCGTTTTTTTATTTAAGAAAACAAAGGAAAAACATTTTTATTGCCATCCTGCCTCTGCCACATTCGTTGGCAGTAAACTCTGAACTTTAACGCTGTACTATAAAAGAGACTGTTCAAGGTCTGCAGAAGTAAACACCTCCTCATCATCAATGTGACCTGACGTATTCATTAATGTCTGATTGTTATTGCTGTTCTATCAGAACCATAGCTTTCCCCACAAGCTTGAACATTTGGCTCGGTTCAATCATCCCGTTTTGAAACCCGACGTTCGGAATGTCCTGGAAGGCGTTCCTCTCTTGACTTTCTCGTCGAGCCTGCGGATGGAGGATTTATCCAAACATCGGTCTCGGTACAGTCTCCCAGCCCTTTAGCAGACCAGGCAGCGCAGCCCGGAGCGGTAGATCTGATTGACGAGCGAAGCCTGATTTAGGATCCGCCGTCTTTCTCCCAGCTGAGGGTTGATGCTGCTCTGATAGTTTGGTGCATAGTGACTCTGCTGGCAGAACAAATCACTGATTTATATGTTTTGATGAGGCCACGGTTTCCATCTGCTCCCAATTTGACATGGAGAAGTGACAGAACCGTTGGTTTCCAACGGAGAGACCGCCGTTCCCAAAGGTTCCTCCAGAGCGCCTCGTCTTTAGCTCATATTAATATCGCCATAAAGACACGGAGGTATTATAGCCAGGCTGCTGCTGGCCAGTGGTCCCAGTGCCTCACAGCGGGAGAACGACTGCGGCCGCCGTTGCCAACATGTGGAAAAGTTGAACAGTGGAAGGATGACTTTTGCTGGGCCCTGAGCAAACAAACGCTGGACCCGGGTTCTCGATGAGTCACTGCACGCCTCCGTCTCCCTGAAACCCCACACGGCGCTGTCCCCGCGTACCCCCGCAGACGCCGAGCGCAGCCGAGCCCCCCTCTCCCAACATTCCCGCTTCCTGTCCCCTTCCAGGAACGCAGGAAGGAAGACCTCGGTGAAAGGGGGCCTTTGATTGGTGACGGTCTCCAACTGATGAGGAAAGACTCCAGATACCAGAGGCCCCCCCCCCCACCCCCCGCCTGAGACCCCCGCAGGTTGTTTTATCCGTGAAAGGAAATCCGGAATTATCCTTGAAATAAACAGCTCACATTTGCTCAAAGTGGGATTTTCAACGCCGACGGCCAAGCTGCGAAAACAAAACATTTTCGCTTGGGAACTTCGAAAGAAAGAAAGAAAACCCGAGAAACTTTCACGTGCAAAAACACAATTTGCATATTTGTGCGTTAAGCGGACACATGTGAGGTGGGGGAGCGCACAACGTTGAACTGGTTGATCCTCGTTTAACTGCTTCACAAAGCCGATTTGAATTTGTGGTTACAAAAAAAAAAAAAGAGGATCTGGCAGAAGGTCTGCTTTAGTCCTAAAACACAGAGGAGACAACGAGGGCCCGCAGCGACGTGGTAACAGTCTTTAGAGCCTCAAGATGAAAAGACTCCTGACAGGGACACCTCAGATGTTTGGACTTGGGGGGGTTCAGGCAGAGCCCCTCACCGGTTAAAGTGCACACACACTGCATCCATTCAGCTGGCCCGGCTGGCTGGATAAAGTTAGGATTGTTTGTCAGCAGGCTGTAATGTCAGGAATGCTCGGAGCCCCCCCACCCCAGAACCGCGTGTGAGCGTCCATCACTTCCTGTCGCCTCTCCAAGTCGGCATCTGCGTCCAGGCTCATCGTTTAGATCTGCTGACAATTTCATCACAGATTAATGACGCCTCGCTCGGGAATTTGTGCGAAGACTTTTTTTTTTTTTTTTTTTTTTTAACTTTCTGGTTCGCTGAACGGTTGCAAACAAGAAACACGATTTTGTCTGTCCCGTGGCTGGTGACACTCGCATGTCTATGAAAAGAAAAAAAAAAATGCACTAAATGCCAAATCCGACGGATTACGCAATCTCGGATTATGATCCCGGGCTCCTATGATCGGGTGACGTCACTCGCGGAGCGCTCATGTTTTCCGGCAGTCATCGGAGTCACGTGTTGGTGAGGCTTAATCTGAAACATGTCTAGTTCCTGACTGGGTTCTGTGCTGTTCTGACCCGGGGGTCTGGTTTGCATCAGGGGAAGAACGAGGAGAAAGTGCAAAATGTGAGGGGGGTGTGGAGGAGGAGGGGGGGGGGGGTGTGTGGAGGAGGAGGGGGGGGGGTCTTTGTCCTGAGCTGCAGTAACACAGACATCAGACCAGGCTGAATTAGACCAGATTTGTTGTGGCAGGACTTTGAGAAAACGCTGTCAAAACTGCATCTTAGTTCTGTCATCGCTCTTCTTTCACAGACGTCTGCACAACCACAGACCGCACACACACACACACACACACACATAAACAAGCCCATCACAGAAGTGGAATCGTCTCAAACTAGCTGGTTACTAAAGCAGCATCCATGTCCCCGAGTGCAGCTTTTATGGCGTTCCTCCCGTCTCCGTCTCTGATGTCACGCGGAAGGCCGCGCATCCGACTCGGCACGCTGCTCCGGCACCAGCGTGATCTCATTTGGGATAAATGCTTGTTTGAAAAGGTGTCATTTGAATTCCTCCGTCTCTTAATGGGTGGAAACATTTGTACCTCCTTGCATCGGAGTTTAGCTCCAACAGTCTGAGATCATTTGTTATCTTCACAGTGGTTTTATATGATTAATGCTGGCCTGAGTGTGTGTGTGCGCGCGCACGTGTGTCAGACACTCGTGTGTTTTACCACTAATCACCGCCCTGCTTTGTTAATGTCTGACAATGTGGAAAACACTTTTTTTCTTTGTATAAAAGCAGCCCTGCAGTTCCACCTGGGCTCTTTTTCCCTGAATAATTCTGCTCATACGCCGAAAAGCAAATTCCGCTCAGCTGAAATCTCCCCGTTGAGACAACCAGAAAACCTTTATTCCAGCTTCAAGGGCTGCGGTTGCATCGGATCCGCTGGTGTCGGGAGCCTTTTTGGGGTCCCCAGCAGGTTGAACTGGCCATGCGTGCGAGAGAATGTGACACAAAGAGCAATTATTACGGGCTTGCATTACTTTATTGGCTTCGACAGTCTGAGTGGCGGAGGTAAACCGACACTGTGACCACCAGCGGCCGCCTTGTTTTTGACATAGTTCCGCAAGGATAGTCGGTTTAGATGGGGTTCGATTAGCTCACGGAGGAAAATTAATTACAAGCGCAGCCCGCGGGGAACGTCGTAAACCAATCTGTGCCCTGTTTGACAAATTTAACCATTCTAGTTGTGTCTGCGAGGATTTTCTTACTGCTGTTTGAGATGGATAAGGTATCCGTCGAGAAAACCGGGCCGGGCGTCCAATGGAAACATGGGTGGGAGAACAGCCCGGGCTTTGTTGAAAAAAAAAAGCTTTAGTATCACTAAGGAAAGAGAAGCCATTGTGCTTTAGAAAAGCCTCCTTCTGGTTCACGTCCTCCGATTGTAATGGATCCCCGGCCTCGGTTTTACAAACGCTGCACGCTCCAGACGACAGCGAACGCTTGGTTACTGGAAGCGGGCCACCCTGTTGTCAAAGAGGTTACGGAGTCTAGAACAGGCGACCTCAGCGCGACGTCCGCCCCGGAGCGCAGCGAAACCGAAGACGGACCGGGTGGAAACCTTCGAGTCCGTGATGTGGGACCGACCGAGCCGCCCGCGAGAGCCCAGAGGCAGTTTCAGATAATGAGCAGTCTAAACAAAGCCGTGGCCCTCGTCATTACAGGCCCGAAGCAAGACTAAAATAACCACATGTATACGAATGTAAAGGTTTTAATCTCACAACAAAAAAAAAAAAAAACGTATGTTGAAAAGTGATGCGGTAATCCAGAAACAAAACACAGAACAGAAGATTTTACGGTTCGTTTCAGGCACTTGGATTCAGAACAATCTCTTTATGTATAACTTACATTTACATCTCATCATCTTTGGTCCAGTATTTCCAAAAAGAAAAAGTAGAGTCGGAATATGAAAATAACACCATCTTTTTTTTTTTTTTGCTTGAAGTGTAATTTTGTCATCTATAAAGCTGTTTTTCTGTTGTGGTTTTTTTTTTTTTTTCCTTTGTAATACTCAGAGGGATAGTGTTACATCTCAGAAATGACCAGCAATCTCGCAGATGTTTTCCAAAGAAAAATGAACATGTGGGCTCAATCAGATGTACAGCAGTACAGGATTGTTTAGGTCAAGTCACATTTGGCAAACATGAGCTGTTTTTTTTTTTTTTTTATTTTGATTGTTTTTTTTTTCTCCTTCTCTTTTTTTTTTTTTTTTTTTTTAATAATATTTCCGTCCGTTCCTTCCACAGCTGCCCGCTCAGCTGCAGGGCAGCCACGTCTGGTACGAGCTACTGCAAGGGGAGATCTGCGTGGGCTGCACGTGCGCGATGTAGTAATTGCTAAAGTTGATGTCCTGCACGTAGGGGGCGGGCTGGTAGTAGCAGGTGACGTTCGTCACCGTGGGGATGGCGTTCTGCTCCGCCAGCACCCTGAGGGCCAGCATGGAGATGAGGCTGAGCGTCTGGCGCCGCTCGTGGCCCATCAGGCACACCGTGCTCTCGTTCACCACCTGGTACAGGGTCATCAGGCACTCGTACCGCTTGTGCTCCATGCCCGCGAAGTGGTTCTGCAGGTAGGCCTCCAGCTTCCTCTGCTGCTCGCCGATGTCGGAGAAGTCAATGAAGAAGCGCGAGCACATGTAGCGCTGCATCTGCTTCATGTCCGCCTCGGACGCGGGCCGGAACCCCCGCACCAGCAGGTGGCAGTACTTCAGCAGTCCGCCTCCTCGGATCTCCTCCGGGCTGCGCGTGGCTATGGTCCTCATACACAGGTGGTCCATGGCCTCCCCGAAGTCCCCGTACACGCTCTCCCCCACCACCGTGGGGTGGAAGCTCTCGGACATGGGCGTCTCCGAGCAGCGGTCGAACAGGAGCAGGGAGTCCAGACAGATCTGGAAGGAGTCCACGCTGAATTCAAACTGCCGCCGCAACGAGTCCACGAACTTGAGCTCCACGTTCTTGCCGGTGTTGTTGGAGAGCGAGATGAGGCTCCAGCGGTCCGTGTCGTTGCAGACCTTCACCAGTTTCTGCACGTAGGCCTCTTTCAGGGTCAGCGCCGTGATGCGCTCCCTGGAGACCCCGGCCGGCAGGAAGTCGTAGAGGCAGTCCAGCACCACGTCCTTCACCAGGCGGAAGGCCTGGTCGTCCTTCAGGGACACGCCGAAGATCAGGTCCAGGTCCTTGTAGCCCAGGCCCGTGTCTTGGTGAAGCACGTGGCTGGCAGCCGAGCCGTTCAGCCTCACATCCTTGACGTGAATGCCCCGCTCCTCCAGCCTCGCCCGCACCACCTGGGGGGGGGCAGAAGATGGGATCAGCATCGCACCAAAAGCAGTCAGAGTAACAGTCCAAACCACGGGGGGGGGGGTGTTGAGATGCATTCTCAGGAGGGCTGAGGTTAGTTTAGTCGTGGTGGGAATCAATCACTGGTGGGGAGGATCGATGCGGCGGCTCACAGGAGCCCCGTCCATCAGCATCAGCGTCAGTCCGAATTGAATCTAGAGGCGCCAAACGGGAAGCAGCAGACTCGTCGATCCGCCCCCCCCGCGCCTCGGAGACGCCCGCCGAGGGCCCCCGCTGACCCCGCCGCCAAAACGTGGCACAGGAAAACCACTTTCACGCCGCATCGGAGCAAGGTTGCAGGGAATCCACGCGCATCTGGGGAGGGGGAGGGGGGGGGCTGCGAGGAAAAAAAAACAAAGAAAAACGAACCGGCCGAGCAGAACACCCCCAACAAATCGCTGCATAATCTAAGCAAGCAGACCGCTGCTAATTATTAATCAGACACTCGCGCACAATCCCCGCCAGCGCTGAGCCGCCAGATTAGCGTCTGGTATGGCTCCCTCTCTGCGATGGTGATCAGATAACCAGCCGGCTCTATTTATACACGCCGGGTCAGGCTTCAGATCGCCCGCAAAACATCTGAAACCGAGCAGGCCCCGCCGTGAGGAAGGACTTCATGGTGGCACCTTCCCCTGCTCGCGGGGCAGACGATTGGACGCCGATCGGGTCCAAACTCCAATCAGAAAGCCGCGGCGCTAGGTTTTTTTTTTTTATCGTTATTCTCCCTTTCGGCAGCTGCCCTCGGGTCAACGCCGGGGCCCGGCGCATGCATGATTTGTACGTACACGCGTGCTCGTATCAGGGCCTTTGACTCCTCACCTCCCCGAGCGCGAGTCACCACATGGACACAATTAGAGCAGCCCAAAAAGAAATACGCATTCGGGCTAAATGGAATCGTTCTCTTCCCTCTGACAGGACTTTTACCCTCGACTGGTGTTTGGGGCAGCCACTGAGTCGATGTGGCGTGTGGCAGACTGCAGCTCCATTAAATTATATGGGATTTCCGCAAATCCAGGGGAAACAAGAGTCACCATATTTGAAGTTCAAACCTGTATTTAAGCCTCCTGCACACTCAATGGAGCATTTATCTTTCCATGACCACAAGCATGGACGTCTCAGATTCACAGGCGCGCTGGGCTCATCTTGAATATGACTTGTGTGTGTGAGTCTGTGTGCGTGCGTGCGTGCGCGTGCTCGCGGGGGGGGGATGGAAAGATTAGGCTATCTGGAGTTTGACTAGACAGCCTACACCCCGCGTACACTTGCAAATCTATCTTGACAATTTTGCATTCGTGAGTGTGTGTGTGTGTGTGTGTACGTGTGTGTGCGCGCGTGCGTGTGTCCATTCAACAGAGAAGTTCATACAACTCGAGTTCATGGAGTTACAAAAGTACCGGGTTCTGCATGATGTAAAAGCAAACAGAAAACACCTTTATCTTTAATAAACACCAGACTGCAGCATTTTAAACAGCTTAAAATGGGGTTGAAATGAAGAAGATAATCAGATCATTGTTCTTGGTCCATGAATAGATTTTTTTTTTTTTTTTTTTGTTCTTTACCTGGACAATCAGGCGGGGCTGCACCGACAGGGTCGGGAAATTCCCCCGGCCGTGGATGGGAACAGCCTCCCCCAGGATCGAGTCCAAGCGCTGCACCTGATCCCACGACAAGACGCAGAAACGCCGGCTCTGGTCCGAGGCATCGCCGCAAGACATGTCGATGTGAACTTTCCTTCACCCCCCGGAATAATAATTAAAAAAAAAAAAACTAAGCAGTTTAAAAAAAAAAAAAAAAAAAAAAAAAAAAAAGGAAAACCAATATTCAGAACGAGCGCTCCCTCCCGGATCTTCTCTCCCCTCGGTTATATTCCCTCGGCTCCTCGCGTCCGGCTGCACAGCAAGGACAAGTCGAAGGGATGAAGTGCGTGTGCGTCTCTCGGAGCTCGGTCTGGAGTCCCCTCCGTCTGTGCGCCGCGCAAAGCCGGTCAGTCTGCAGCGGAGCGATTCATAAGACGGTTTAAAGCCTCCTCTTTAGAATGCGCGCTGCAATTGGCTGCTGTGTTTGGTCATTGATGATGGGCTCCTGGCTGCGGGGACCAACCTTCCTGTGACGCACCAGCCAGGCCCCGCCCTCCCCTCCTCCTTTCCCCCCCTCCCAGGGATGGCTCTCAGGGTTTTCCCTGGAAGAAATCGCCCTTCTTCGCTGCCTTTTGACACCGGTATTTATCGGCACGCCGGTGGTGTTGACAGAGATTCGGACGCGAGCTCCCCGTTTCTTCTCCCCCCCTCGTATTTGCCGAGGGGGTGTTTGCAGAGCGCGAAGGGGATCTGCGCTTGTCGGATTGTTGGAGGCCTTGCTGGAAGGTACTTCAGCAGAAGCTTTTCCACCCCAAAAACATCCAGAAAAAGTCTCAAGTTACTAATCTTCCGGGGGTGTTTGGCTTATCTCGTCTTAAAACAAAGCTGCCGGTTAAACCCCAGTAAGTGTGTTTCTTTTTGTTTTGTTTTGTTCTGTTTTTTTTCTCCCCCTGCTCGGTCCAATCGCCAGGCGAGAGGCCAGGAATAAACCCCTGGAGAGGTCACCAGTCCATCACCGGGCTCCCGCATGCGACAGCGGGGAGGGGACCGGAGTAGCTGGATGGAACTGAACCGCAAACCTTCCGTGTGTGAGCGTGCAGCACGCCGCCCCCGCCTGGGCCTGGAGGCCCGAGCTTGTGCCGTACTGTCGCCGACGCCAACGGCGATGATGTAAAAGCAAACACCGAAATGAGGAATCCGACTGAACTATGACGGAATTGCTCAAGGTTTGCTGGCAATTCATCATCTTATACCCGAAGGGGAAGGGCGACTCCGGCCTTTAAATACGTGCTAAATACCCGCGCCAATGCCCGAGGCCTCTTTCGAGCGGCGTCGCAGGCCGGCCTTTACGGCGGCGATCGGCCTTCCGCCTCGTTTCCATTATGTGTTCAAATCCTCTAAATATCCTCCCATGATCTCACATGATGGCAGACATGACTCACGGCAGCAGACGTTACCCTCTCGCTGGTCAGGAGGCTTTAATATTTCTGCGAGCGTATAATTGGAACAAAGTCATTTCCTCTTTTTAAAAGGGCCCGGGCACCTCACGGCGCGCGAGCGAGCGGCCCATACCTGTCCACGCAGCACTTTAATGCCCTTGTAAAATGTTTACAAGAGAGTAAAGTTCACGGTTTGTGTTCGAGTCCTGGCGCCGTAAAGGGTGCCCGGGTAACGGCGGCTGTTACGTATCTGCGGGAGCGCTCAGCTCATGACCCCTGTTGACCTTTCGCAACCCGGGGAGCCCCCCCCCCTCCCCCTCTCCCCCACCCCCTCCCCCTCTCCCCCTCTCCCCCCACCACCGGCGGGAATGGACCGGGCAGGCCGCCGGAGAGGCGAGGCCGCGGGTGCGCGGCCGCATCCGGCTTCGCCGAGGATCTTCGCAAATCCCGTAAGGTCAACATAATCCAGTTTCCCGGGCAACAGCATCTCCGGTTATCTGGCAGCTGGGCAGAGGCGTCTCCAGCGGAGGGTCCTGCCAGGTGCCGCCGCGAGGAATCTGCGTCATCCGGCTATAAATAACCCACCGAACGACAACACGGCATTCTGGGAAAGGAGCCAGCGTTCACCTGAACGCCGAACACGCACGTGTCTGCGCGTGTGCGCGGTGGGGGTGTCAATGCATACGCACGGTGGAACGTTTCCGCGCATTATTCTCCGCTGCACATATTTACTCGTTTAGCCTCTCCGGAGCCGCTGTTTATCCCTCGGTTGACATCCTGTTGCAGCCATGACAACAGCGACTGTGAGCCTTCCAGGCGTGGCGCGATAATCAGTATTTAAACACACCTTAAACAAATGATGCCTGGACGGGCTTACGCCGCGGCCCCGACCAGGATCAAACCGAGAAGCCTCCGCGAGGGGAAGGTACACACGTTCTCGACCGCCGATGAAAGGGATCGCACACGGAGGGAGCGCGGCGGCGGCGGCGGCGGAGGAGGAGGAGGAGGAGGGGGAGGGCGCGCATTTGTTTCTCTTCAAAGGCCGCTGAGCTCGCCTCCTGTTTTCTCCTTTAAATGTCAAGAGCCGTGAAGGCAGTGGGCTTGGCCTGTTGTGCCGACGGTCTTTGATCCCTTTGAATTCCGGCCGATCCGAGCTTAATAAACTGGGCTCAGAGGCCTGTTTGGTCAGAGTCAAAGGGGGGCGAGGAAAAGGAGTTAAGCTTACCAACATAATGATAAAAAAAAACCAAACAATCACTGGAGGAAAAAAGGGGAAGAGGATGTGTGTGTGTGCGTGTGTGCGTGTGTGTGTGTGCGTGTGCGTGCGTGTGTGTGTGTGTGTGTGTGTGTGTGTGTGTGTGTGTGTGTGTGTGTGCGCGCATGTGTGAGAACTACCACTACAGCCAGGTTGTCCGTCTTTATCTGAAGGTCAGGATGAGGAAGAACGTGGAGCTGGAGTGGAGCCGTGACGCGCCGCCAGGTTGAATATTGATGTTGCTACACAACAAGCGGCAGAGCTGCGGCGAACAGCTTGCATGGAGACAGATAACACCACCCCCCCCCAAAAAAAAAACAAAAAAAAAACTAAAAGACTCATCAGTCAGGTTATACAAGACCAAACAGTTGCTATAACCGCTTCGCGGTGTTTATCACGCCGGCTGAAATGGCGCCGCAGCTGCCGCGTGTGACATTACAGCGTTTAAATTTAGACGCGCTTTGATCTCCTTTGAATCGGGCCCTCCGGTTCGGGCGGCGGGACCCGCTCTCTTGCCGGCGACCCGGGGTCGGGCTGACCAACGGCGGCGGCGATAAGGGAGGCAAATTTGCTTTCGCTGCGGGTGACTCGGATACGGGACGGTGGAAACAGGCTTACGCAAGCGGGCCGCGGCTCTGACGTCAGCCCGCCGCGCGGCCGGCTTGATTTATGACAATGGTGCGCTTGGCGAGGCGGAGGAGAGCGCTCCTGGGAAAAACAACATCACACACACGCACGCACGCACACACACACACACGCGCGCGCGCGAACACCCGGAGAGCGACGGTAGTCCTGTCCACACAGACGGTAATGGAACACTGACTGGATCGGAAAAAAATGCTCCACTGCGACAACACCGGGACAGCGGAGCGCTTTAAGGGTGCGTGAAACAAGCTCGGGGGGGAGGGGTGGGGGGAGAGGCCGTGGCGTAGCTCACGCTCGCTGGAGCTCAACGGTCAAACGCCGAGGCCCCCGTGTTGCGTAAGAGCCACCTTCACCGCGCCTGAGCGGTCGACAGCAGACCTGCTCCTCCTTTGACGGGACGAGGACGGAGGAATGCCGTCGTCTCATTGCGCCACCTTCAAACCGGGTTACGCAAGGGCTCCGAACCGGCCCGACGGGACACCGAGGAGTCGCACACTCGCTCCGCGTGGAACCGAGCTGATTCGAACGCCAGGAATTGAGAGAGAGAGAGAGAGAGAGACGCCGACAGCTGCCTCCGGGCAGAGCGGGCTGACATAATCATTATAAATAGAAAATAAATGTGCCCGCTAATGTTTTTGCACCTGGTGAATATTGCATATCACATGGGGGGGGGGGGGTGGGGGTGGGGGGGTTCGGTTCGGTTTGGTTCTGTCCGCTCTCCGAGGCATCCACAGAGGTGAGAGGGAACCCCTTTTAGGAGCAGCCTCTGGTTTCATTCCCAGAAATACTTTCTCCTCTCCTCCATTCAGGAGCTCGGCTTTGGGGTGTGTGTGTGTGTGTGTGTGTGTGTGTGTGTGTGTGTGTGTGTGTGTGTGTGTGTGTGTGTGTGTGTGTGTGTGTGTGTGTGTTGTGGGTGGGTGGGGGGGGTTGTCGTTGTGCAAATCGGCCAGTGACCTCTGAGGTCAAGCGCCGCAGATATACAACATACAACCCCGCCCCCCTCAGAGAGCTGAGGTAACTGATACTGGGAGGACGACGCCATCCCCCGTATCCCATCATGCCTTGAGCCGAGCGAGCCAGGTTTGAACGATCTGTGCAGAATGTTCCGCGCCAGCCCGATGTGATGAGTGGAAGCAGGCGGGCTGGAGGGGGGGGGGCACAGCCAAAAGCTGCTGCGGCTGGAACATTGAGTGCAGAGCTCTGGGCCTACCAGCACCCCCCCACACACACACACACACACACACAAACCACCTTTACGTGACATATGCAAACACTTCAATCCGAGCGGAGCTTAAAGCCGCGGCTCCTTTTGTCACCGTGGGAGGTTGACTGCTCGTGGCCTCTCGGTGACGCAGCACCGGCCCCGTACCTGTCGCTCACCTGTCGCTCACCTGTCGCTCACCTGTCGCTCACCTCGCAGCTCCATTGTGATCGCAACAATGCCCTGGCCCCCGGCCAAGTCCCCAGATTAGCAGATTACCTCACAAGGGCCCGTGCGTGAATAACAAAATTCCTCCAGCATTTCCTCAATAGTTACGTCTGTGGCGTGCTGCCTGCCCCCCCCAGCCCGTCGGAGCGCTCCTTAAGACCGTTGTTCCACCAGGATTTGAAGCTGTCTAATAAAAGTTTCAGAAATTCCCAAGGAGCCGCGCCGTCAATTAGCGCCCGAATTGCGAGAAAAATAAAATTGGGATCCGAGGGCGGATCGGCGGCGTACAGCTTAAGCACGATGAAGCAGTCGGAATTCCCGACCCGCCGATCCGCCCTCTTCGCTCAGCTCCTTTGGACACAGAGACAAACATCGGGATCAACACAGCTGCATTGCGTCACCTGCTCGCTTTGTGAGATTCCTCAAAATTCCTGCGTCGTGAGCGCTTCCTGCCGCGGCCGCTCGAGGCCCCCGAAGCTCGGGCCCCTGCGACGCCCCTGACCGCCAGGCCTCAGCGGGAGGAGTCAGAGCCTGTCGGACTGCAAAGGGAGCCCGATAAGATTGATCGTTCCAGCGGTCTCTTCTTGCCTCGGTCTCTCATACAGGCCTGCTGATTTGGATACCGTTGCCATGGCGACAGAGCCTCTTGATTGCGTTACATAACGTGGGAAGCTGTTGCCCGGGCCCGGGGCTGTTGTGCGAGCCTGTTTGCCTGATAGCGGATCTCCAAACTCCTAATCTCAGCCCCGAAGGCGAGCGCAGGGAAACTCATTTCAACCCCTCCCGGTATCAGTGATCTAGTCTTGCTCGCCATTACCTCGGGCGGATCAACGCGGAGCGACTGGGAGATTGAAAGCAGGGGGCCTGGGCCCGCCTGCCCTGCCACGACTCCCCTCACCAGCGGTGATGACACACCGAACTGCAGATCCATCTCATGGAGGAAGAAGTCGCTCCTGGCCCGGAGGGAGACATTTTCCAGGAGAGAGCCACGTGCGGTTTACACTCATCTCCCGTCCACTTCGCGCACCCCATGTGTCAATGTCTCACATAAACCGCGGCCATTACAACACTGTCCGCCCGGCGCCCAGTTTCCAGCAATAAACGTTGACGACGGCGGGATGCCGATCGAACTTTTCGCAAATTTTTACCGTCGAATTCTCCCAGCCTCCGAATGTGTCTGGGCTTCAGATTTGAAAACGAAAAGAAGTGCTGGCTGAAGTATCCCTTTAATCAGGCTCAAAGGTGCTTTGAGGTGACCACGCAAAGAACGGGAACGACCAGGAAAAGTCAATAAACTCCGATGTTCTCCGGCCCTCCGACAGGGCTAGACATTACAGCCTATAGGTTGTGTCGTGTGCAGAGGCCAAACTCCAAACCCACAAGGCCGCTCACGCTGTTACAGCAGCTCCGAGAACAAAGTTCCAGTTCGACGTTTACTTTCAGGGGAACTTGATTCTACCTCGGGGAGAGGGCGAGAGGTTTCTACGGAGCTCGAGGGAGCGCAGCTCCGCAAGTCTGGAGAAATTTTGAGGAACCATGAAGCACTGAAGCCGTTCCTTTATCTTTTTTTTTTCCGAATTTCTTGCTGCAGAGCCCCAGACGAGCCCCAGAGCGCTCAAATCATCCACGCGTAAACACATCTAGAGGAATAAACCCGCCACACACGTCGGCGATCGCCGCCAGTCCAGAAACCCCCCACGGTTGCCTCCCGCAAACGCGCTCCGGTCTTCTCGGGGACGAGAGCGGGCTCGGCCGGTCGCCCCGCTGCCGGGCGAAACCACAGAGCGTCTGATTTATGACACACAGAGGCAGCCAGGTTCTGCTGGGGCTGTTTTAAAGGAGCATCGGCGCTAATGCATCACTGTCATCGCTTTTATGGAACATATCTCACCACTGTTACAGCTTTACAGGGCCAAAACCGTAAAGTACCGAGTACGGTTTATCTTTCCAGCTTGTTTTGACACATCCCTCAAGTTGGTTTGGAAGACTAGATAATAGTAAAGTCTATATTAACGTGAGCACCGGTAGGTGCAGGATCTCCTCGCTGGGCCTTCTGCTGCCATCATGGCGGGCCGTGGCTATTTTCCTCCAGTTTCAGTAATTACAGACGAAATCCCTCTTTTTAAATTAAAAAAAAATCAAACCCTGGGCATAGAATCAGCAGTGGCAAGGAACCCATTCTGGTGACCACACTAAAGGATGACATTCTGTTTTGCTTGGTTGTGTATGAAAGAGGGAAAATTCTGTCAAAGCCCACAATTGGAGCGGTTTGATGTCATTAGGTGAAAGAAAATCTCTGGAGACAAACACTGTCACATCTGCGAACTTAATTTACTGTTGTCGCTTTTAATATCTCCTCCTCTCTAGCCTGCACATGCACACACACACACACACACACACACCCTCCCTCTCCTTGATTTATGACATATGGGCTCCACCATATGAGAATGCTTTGTTTAATCTCATTGCAGTTTGTATAAATATCCTGGATATGGTCGGGACTGTGGAGCACATTTATGATAGATGCAGATTTCTCACTCTAAGTGCCTGCTGTGACCACCACTGGCGCACAAGCGCAATAATTCACGAAATCCACCGGCAACAAGAACTTTTTGTTGTTTTATTTCAGCAAATGTTTCAGCTCCACTGTCACATCCTAAAAAATATGACCACGGTCTTCTCATACAAGCACGGCTTGTAACACGACACCTACTGGACCAACCTACTGGAAGGCAAATTCACAATCTACTTCCAGCTTTAATGCTCAAAATAAAATAAAAAAAGAAAAAAGAAAAAGATAATGAAAATAGTAGCACTATTCTGCTGACTCGGCTGTAAATGCCGGTCCTTTGGCGCCCCCTAGCGGCAGCACGTACATCTCGTTTACGACAGGAAACTGTACTCGCAGATAGACGCAGGATAAAGTTTCAGAAAGGTCACAGTCGCTGCCTTCCTGCACACGTAAAGAAGCCTCATCAGCTGTCCTCAGACATTACTCTGACATACTGGATTTCACATTGCGCAGGTCCCAGACATCTCGCACACGGGGAGGGGCGTTAAAGCAGCTGAAGCTGAAAGCTGTACGTTTGAGCGCACACACTTTTGAGATTTTACAGACGTGCTGGACCATTTTAGCTGGTTAGTATGCAGCCACACAGGACAAAATTAGAGGAAATACTGCAGTACCCCTACAGCATTAACCTTGATATGCCATCATTACAGTGGCTATTAATAATGATGCAGTTTTTTCTGTTTTTTTATTCCCCCCCCCCCCACTGTCCAGAGTACACCAGTTTAATACCAGTTTACAGTAAATATGCCCAGAGTTGAAGACATGCTTGCATAAGGTATTAGCAACTTAACACCGTGGATGTGATGTATGGCTTTAACGGTCGGTGAGAGAGTGGAGGCATGTCCTGGGCGTCTTCGTAAAAAGGTGTTTAAAAAAATATTTCTCTTTTGTGCTTCCAAACTTTACTAAGATTTACCTTCACCCTGAAAGACACACGCACGTTTAACCTCACGGGAAACACGCCAGCAACCGCTCAGGCCGAGTCTCGACGACTGGCCTGTGACATTTTTGGATTCCAAGGCGTAGGATGCAGAGGAGCGTTGAGGAAATGCGCTGCGCCTGCCTCAGTTCTGGGGGGGTGGTGGGGGGGGGGCTGGCTCAAGGCAGCGGCACAAAGCTGATCTCGGGGGCGTCTTCGAGAACGAAGCTGGCCCGGCTCAGCGATGGGGAGGGAGAAGCCAGGCGGAAGGCCGGGTTAGCCGAGTGCAGCGAGTCCCTCTTGTTGCCTCTGCTGAAGCTGGGGCAGGGGGCCACCACGGACCGGAGGGTGGGCTGCCGGGCGCAGTCGACCGACGCCGGGGCTTCGGGAGAAAGCGCCGCCGAGCCGGGGGCCTCCGGGCCCACGGGGGTGGTCTTTGGGGTGCCGGGGGGGCACAGTTCGTGAAAATCGAGGGAGCGGACCACTCTCTCCAGCATGCCCTTGGTGCTCCGAGCGCACTGCGGAGGTGTGAGAAGAGAAAAGGAAGGTGAGGCACATGTGGCTGGGGGGGACGGGGTGAACGCTACGGGAGGGAGAAACATTCACTTCAACACTCATGCATGGTGGAAGCGAGGGGGCGGGGCTGATGACGGCAGCACAGTTGGGAGGAGACGAGGCGAGTTAAGAAGCGGACGCAGATACACGAAGAGGAGCCACGTGTGCACAGGAGAGAAAAAAACAAAAAAAAAAAAAACCCCGCCTCGGCCCAGCTCCTCAAGATGCGGTCTGCGGGCCCGTGGCACCCCCCCCCCACACACACCCCCCCCCACCCCCATGCACGCGAATCCATCGGGGGGGTGAGAAAAAGGGTCGCCATGACCAGATCAGTGCTGAGGCGCTCAGCGAAGAAGGAATGAGCGACAGTGAAGCATGCACATTCTCTCGCACCAGTCACCAGACGTTAGACTGAAGCGTGTGCGCGCATGTGTGTGTGTGTGTGTGTGTGTGAGGCTGTGGGAAACGTCGAGAGGCGGCGTTATGAAAGATGAAAATGCGCATGATCAGTGGAGAGGTGCTGCGATCGGGTCCAACAACGGTCAGCCTTATTCTTACCAGCGGCCGGCCTACAGGTAGCAGTGGCCTTCAGGCTGTGCAGGAAAAAGCAAAATCCTGACAGTTCTCCTCCTAGCAGGGTGGAACGGATACAGCATGACACCAACAAGTCAGACGTCCCCCCCCGCCCCCAACAACGCGGCTACAGCATACAAGCGCTCCCGCCTGGGCCCCCAGTTCACACGAGCTTAGGAGCAACGGCACAAGACGTCAAACTCCAGACACAAATAAGAGGCGATGTCAACCGAATCAGGAAAAAAAATCCAAAAATATGCAGAAAATTTTATTTCATATATAAAAAGAATGTAAACAAATCCGATATAAAACTTTTTAAAAAGCCTTTTAGCCCACGGTTTGTCAGAACAGTGTGATCAAGTGCTGATAAAAGCAACAAAAATATGACCAATCGCATGACCTGTTAACGCAGGACACATCAAACTGTGTGGTCCAGTCACAGTGTGGCAGCCCGGGGGGGGTTCTGAAAGCTTTGTGCAGTTGTCAAGGTTTGCAAAAGTCTTCTCTGTCACACAGCAGGTAATAACCAGATTAAGTCTGCAGCGGTGTGATAACCAGGTCAACATCAGCTGCTTAACTGGCGTCTGGCTGCACAGACTCGTCTTCAGGACGGCTCAACGATGTCTGACACTGACCTGGGTGGTTCCCATCACATATTCTACAAAAAATTCAATTTTTTTTAGTAACGTGCATTTAACGTTTTATATGGCATCGGGTTGAACTTGGAGCCTTGCAGCACTGTTCCCGTCAGGTCTGTAACTGTCTGAACCACATCCGCTTTCTGATATCATCAACAAGGTCCCGTTCAAAAATAAAAAATAAAAAAAACATCTCTCAATTCAACTCCAAGGACTGAAGGTGGGGTTGAAGGAGTGGGGGAAATGTACAAGGGAGGAGTCTATTGACAACACGGGGACATGGGAGGGACCAGGAGCTGGTTCATCCTACCATGTGAGCATCGTTCTTGGCCACGAACGTAGGCAGCTCCATCTCCGAGGTAGAGGCAGGGGGGGTCGTCTCTTCCAGAGGCAGCCAGCCTCTTCTGTCGATCAGACTGGAGAACAGAGCACAAAACCCGCTATCGTCACGGTTTCACACGCCGCAGACGCACAAGGACGATACGCGACACGAATAAAAATGTTTCTAGACCTGGAAAAAGGAGGCAAAGGTGTGAATGCCACCGACACTCACCTTGGGGGCATGGGCCCACATAGCGTGGCACAGCAGTTGGTTATAATGCTGTTGTAACTGTAGGGGTTCCCGTACTCCTCCCCAGCCCTTTTACTTGACCAGGAGCCCTTAATCTGCAAAGTGAATGGGCCAAAAAGAGCCGTGAGTCAGCGATCTTAACCCACAGTGACTTCAGCTGCATTTTTGATAAACACACAGGTACTTACATCTTCATTTGTTGTGAGGTTAGAGGCTACTAAGTATGTATGGAAGCCTGAGAGTCCCAGAATAGACCAGATGGAGAAGAAGCAAATCACCAGTTCGACCACGGTGCACAAGGAGAGTCAAGGTTTGTAACTCTTAACAAATCAGATGACAGCCATTAAAGAGCACTGGAACTGGTTCAAGCAGCCCCCTGACCCTGATTAGGAGCCAAGGAGGCGGTTAAAACTATTAAATCCACCGTCACGTCCGGCTTTCCTGCACAGACTTCAAACCCTACTTCTATAATGTCATTAGCTCGTCATGATATCTCCACTTTTGTACTGTCAGTTAAGCAGTTTACCTCACAATAACGTTAAAACATATCAAGGCCGAGCATTTAACGTCCAAGAATGTGCATACGCTGGAATGACGGAGCTCAGTCAACGGGTGTGCGGCGGCATGCGCATTACATTATGCACGCGGTGCTTGTGGGGTGCACATAAAAATAGGTAATTTACCCCACGCCTTTTGGAGGAGTAAAAGTTCAGGTCCTGCCGCTGTCACGCCGTCTATATTTGTCCAGCCAATGACGTCTTCCTCGCCAGGCCTCGAGGCAGCCCACCGTCGGCTGGACAGCCATCTGCCTAAAAGCAGCGCCGCGCTGGACGGCAGCTCTGATCCTATTAAGGCCGGGCTTAGTCCTGGGAGTCGCTCCGAACGCCTTGGCGACAGGCCGACTCGTACGATTTCTTGGCGTAAAAACCTGACGGCAAATTCTTCAGAAAAGCCAACCCCGTGGCACAGAGAGGGGTGACGGAAACATTGACGTTTCATAAAGGATATCTGGCAGGGCTCTCTTGGATGGCTTGAATAAGGCTTTTACCTGATTGTGAACCTGATGCGAGACAAAAAAAAAAAAAAGTTCCATTTAAAATGGAAATTGAATAATTTATTCTGACGTTACTTATTCCACGACTGGTTTGAATTAGTTTGAGACAACAGTCGGCTCCCGAGCACATTTGTGTGTGTGTGCAGAATGAGAGTACTTACGAAGGGTAATGTGTGTGATGACGCAGCCAAATATGAAAGATGTCAGAAAAGACAGAGAGACGATGAAGCTGTAGAAAAAGCGGTAATTGCGTTTGCCCACACAGTTCCCCACCCATGGACAGTGGTGGTCAAATCGCTCTGGGGACGAAACCAGGATAACAACCAGAGATTAGACTCCTGTTTACAGCACGCTCATGGTTAACAATAATGCGTTCTTTCAGGACTGGAGAAACGTCTCTCGGATCTTTCAAACGTACTAGAAATTCTAGGCTTATTGTCATTTTTGCATCTGAAGTCGGTCGGAAGTTAAATGCGGTCTTCAGAAATCTAATGACATGAACACAGAGGACATCAGTTTTTTGCCATTTTCCTCGCTTCTCACAATCTAATTATATATAACTCAACACAAAGTACATTTCAAATTCCTTCAAAGGTCTCAAATGTTTCCTTGCGCAGAGCACGAGAAAGATGTAGCCAAGCCATGCAGGGTGATTATGTGGGAACATGCTGCGAGGACAAATGCTCCATCTCTAGAAAAATACGGCTATTACGTACAACATGCTCATTAAGCACGTTTGGTTTGTGTTGTTGCCGTTTCTGTGGTGTGTGTGTGTGTGTGTGTGTGCAGAATCAGAATGGGCACGAGCTTCTACATCAAACAGTCGTCTCTCAGACAGACGAAATGATGAAAACAAATCACTTTGTTACAAAAACCACGTGGTTTGATTCTCTGGAGAGGACGTCACAGTGACGTTGCCTCAGCTACAGAGTACGGTTCGATCGGTGGAGCGCGTCTGTGGCCACACAAGCGCCTCTCCTCCGTCGACACTCATCCGGGCAGGCATGCAAATAAAAAAATAAAGCTGACCACTAATGGGTGACAAAAAAAAACAAAAACGTAATTCCCACCAGATCCTTACCCACACAGTTGTCACACAAGCTGCAGTGGGAGGTCCGAGGAGGCCGGAACGTTTTACAAGTGAAGCAGTATTTGAGCTTCACCACCTGCTGGTTGATGAGGACCTCCTTGGTTCGCGGCGGAGGGCGATACGAAGATGATCCTGAGGTATCTGGAAAGAGAGAAGTCAGAGGAAGGGGGGGGGGTGAGACAAACGTGATCGAGGCGTATGCACGAGGCACCCGAGAGGGTTTTTTAGACGGCCAGACGGCCCCTTAACCACGTCAGACAGTAAGCCACTTAGATCTACAGTTAAAATTCCAGCATCCCCCATATGGCGGCCTTTCCTCAGCCCATCTGTTGACCGTGACCTCCCCGGAGGTGGGGGGGGGGGGAGGACACCCCTCACCTATTTGCTTCTCGATGTCGGCCGCCTCCTCTGGGGTGGCCCTGGGTAAGATCCCTGGGTCCGTGAAGCTGGTTCTGAGCAGGGAGACGACCACGAACACGAAGAGAACCCCTCCGATCACAGGGATGAAGACGGTCAGGTGCTCCACCAGGAACGGGCAGCTGCAGGGAAAAGGGGGGGTCAGGTGAGTGTAAACCCAATAAAGTGTTTTAAGGCCTTAATGGACGGAGACTCACTCGAACGCAAAGAAAAGGCCACAGGTGACGACGATGAGGACCAGGGTCATCGGGAGGACGCCGCTCTGCCGGGCCAGGATGAGCCGCCCGTCGCAGAAGAACCGGTTCTTCCCCGGGAACACCTCCCACTTCCTGCGGGGCCGCCGCGGCCGCCCCCCGGCGGGCCGGCCGGCCGAGGAGGGCGACACGGACACGGACACGGACACGGACAGGGCCCGCGGCTCGATCTGCTGGTACTCGCAGTTCTTCATGGCGCCCGGGTGGGAGAGGCGGGGGGGGGGAGGCACAGGCGAGCGGACCTCGAGGAGGGAGGCGGGGGCCCTCAGGGCTCGGCCAGCGTCCGGGGGTCGGTCGTCATCGGTCCGGGGGGGTAGGGGGGGGGTCTGTCGGCCTGGAGCTCAGCGGGGCATCCCGGAAGACGACGCGGGGTGGGTGGCTGGGCTGGGTGGCTGGCTCCCGGGGCGGCTACGACGCTCCTCCCCGCCGCGGGCTTCGACGCTCGGAACCGCTTCCCGGGTCGACGCGAGCTCGAATGAGCATGTTCGGGCTCCGGGGGGGGGTCAAACCCGGCCGGAGGCGTCGGAGGGCATTTCGGAGCTCCAGCCGAGGAACGGGGAGGGTTCGCGGGGGGGGGGGGCTGCGAGGGTTTTTTGAAAAGCCGCGACGCGGAGAGGCGTCGACGCGGCTCGGACCAGACCGCGGCTCGGCTGACGTCACGGGGCCGGGCGGCCTACGTCACGACCGATCCTTAAGCGCGTGGAACCGGCGGAGAGGCGGAAGCGGAAGGAGCGGATGATTTGGAGATCTGCGCCACGTCCGCCTGCGGAAGACGCAGCGACAAACCCCGCAATTAAAAGATTAATGTCGCTTTAATCTACGGGTTTTTTTTATTTATCGTTTTCCGGATTGACCGGTGCGTTTTCTTTTATGGTCAATAAATAAACAATAAATGGAATGACGCGGAGCACATTATTATCCTGCTTAGATCCGCGTCGACAGATTCTACACTACAAAAAAAGGACAAGAACAGTCGTGACTAATTTCAGTGTCCTTAAATCTACTTTTTTTTATCAAATAAACACAAGTCAAACATGTACTCTTTCACTGGTGTCTCTATTCCTCTATTGCTTTGGAATGGGTTTTTTTTTCTAAATATCAAGGTCAATTCAAAAGGACAAGTTACAAAGGCAAAACATATGTACGCTGCAGCTTTAGAAAACACGTTTGCAGGAAGTTTAAACAGATCAATTACCTGTTTCGAAGAAAACACTAAAAAAAAACACTGGCTTTACAAGGGATAATTAGAAAAGCACAGGGAGAGGGCAGACCTCCACATGTTGTGGTTTACACCTGAGGAGGGTTCATGGGGGGGGGGGGCATCCTCTCCTCCTTTGATGGATGTTGAACTTGACTCAGTTGGCCTCAAAGGTCAAAGTCCCTCTGGAGTCCGAAGCGTTCCCCCAAAATGTAATCGCCTCTTCCTTGGCCCTTTATCAAAATTTCCTGAAAATGCCACTAAAACCTGTCCATAACTTTGACAAACAAACAAACAAACACCGGCTGTCACAGAGCCGCCTCCCTTGGCGGAGATAAAAAATAAATCAGGACAATAGAGCAGCCACAATTTCTACAAGTACATAAGCATTCAGAAATCCCCATGTGTAGTTTAAAATCATTAAACGCATGCAGTGCAATATCAACATTAAGGAGGGCTCCAGAAAGCTTTTTTTTTTTTTTCCTTCCAGTTGCTTAACTTTCAGTGCCCGAGCTACCGTAAACACATTTAATGGAAAAAAAGACTCTGGGTTATTGCTTGAATGCGTTTCTAAACATGAAATATCAATTTTTATGGAATAAAGGGGTGAATAAGCAAACAAAGCATCCAAGTAGTCTCATAATTACTGCAACAAAAAAAGTGAGATTTTGAAGTCCCATTAGAAAACACCGGTCTAGATTGGGAGTGGGAATAAAAACATGGTAAAGATGCAGTTTTACTTTATGTCCATGGGAAAAAGTTGCAGTGCAGCGCAAGTCCCAACACCCAGTAAGAGAGGAAATATCCCAAGATGCTTTGTGTAATTGGGGAGCAGGTAGTGAAATGTGGGATAAGAGCGACGATGGGATTTTGAGCTGTGTGTTTGCATCCCCCTCTGGTGGCCGTCTGCAGCTGAACGTTGGGGTTTGACGTTTTCCTGCGATGAAGAAGCGGTTCGTTGAGGAGGAGCAGGTGAGCACTTATCCAGAAGGGCACGGGAGACGAAGACGCCATGAATCTGGTTAGAACCTAGAAGCATCGATAAAAAAAAAAAAAAAAAAGATGAGAAGGTGTAGGGAACCGCTGTGGCGTTCCAGACGTGGGTTGATGTGGTTTACGTACCTGCACGTGCATGCATAATGTTCCAAAAACCAGAAGGACTGTTGAATGCACAACATATACAAAAACCTTAGGGTTGAACAGTCCAGGTATGGGTTTGTCCTGCCCTCTATTTGTGCCTGCTTCCCAAAGTCCAAGTCTCAGACATAACTCTGGATTTGCTTGAAGATAAGCGTAAGCTGCCATGATACCAAGAGTAGCCATGGGCAGAGCGAGGAGGAAGTTTGGTATCTGCTTTAATTCAAAGTAGCGGAGGAAGCCCACGTCCCAGTATACGTCCTGGATATGAGAGTAAAGAATGGGGAGCGGTCTCATACACCACAGGGGTGGCGGGCCATTTTCATCTGGGACTCGGTAACCCTTCCGTTCACCCAGTGACAGGAGGGCGGGGGGCACCTTTTCCAAAGAGAGGGATGGCGTGCAAAAAGTCCTATACCCGTAGTACTGAAAAGCACAAAATGGAAGGGCGATAACCGTCGTCCCCAAGATGGAGGTTAGCAACAGCCGACTTATTACCCAAACATACTGGAGGACCTTCCTGTGGCCTTTTGTTGTCAGTCGGTATACGCGGATCTGGGAAATGGCATGCAGCGATGGAAGGTAGAGCAGGAACCCAATGTTCACCAGCCCATTGGACCGTGCCGCGGTGGCTATGCTGAGGGCCAGACATGCTCGGAAGGTGAATCCTTTCTCCAGGAGGTACAGGCCCCCAAAGGTAAGCGCAGCAAACAGGCTCTCCGAGTATCCGGCGGTCATGAAAACGTTGGCAGGCGTAACGCAGTACAGCAGGGTGGAGAGCAACGCGAGGCGCCTGTCCTGAAGGACAATTCTACTCAGGGCGTGCAGGGCGACCACGCTCAGCAGGAAAAGGGCGCTGTTCCCCAAAGCCACGGCCAGCAGCAGGCGGCCCCGCATGCCCAGCCAGCCGCTGAGCGGCCGGAGCAGCGTCTCCGCCAGGCCCCGCAGCACGACGGGGAAAAGCGGGAAGAACGCAAAGTTGTGCTCGTAGAGGTAACCCCTCTCGGCGATGAAGAGGTAGTGCTCGGCGTCCCAGCGGGAGAGGCCGCTGAGCAGCCAGTGCACGGTGGAGTCCAGGTACAGAGGCTCGTCCATCCTTGGTGGCGTGAAAGCATCAGCATCGTGGTCAGGGATGACAGCGTTCAGGGCAGCCTGGGGGGGGGGGCAAGAGAGAACAAGACAAGTCTGCAATCACAAACAAGCATGTGCTCTCAACAGAGACTATAACAAATCAGAATCATTACACGTGACCCCCCAAAAGAATGATCCAAACCCACGCAATGGTTTACATGCAATATCACCACAATAATCTCCTGCTTGAGAAATTTAACACACAACGAACTTTACCTGCAAAACCAGTGACAGACCCCTGGTGACAGCCGCAAACTGCACGGCTGCTCTGACGTCCATTGTTGTTGTTATTATTATTGGTTTAATGGACAAAGATTGACAAAGCAGGTCGGGACAGGTGTCTGCATTGTCGCTGCCGCGAATCGCCTTTTCTTTTCCCGATGAGGGAAAAGTGAAATTCCGCGAGTACCGCTTTTCCGATCGCTTCCCGACAGAAGGGGGGGGAGGCTGGAGGGCGTCTGTCCGGGAGCCGCCGGTGTTAAACACAAGTTTTGTGTCCGTCCGTCAACAGATTTGGTCCCATTCTCCCGCAGTGCCTCGGGTCTGTTCTTCGCTGTCGGGCTTCATGGCGGGTTACAGCAGGGCAGCGCCACCTACTGGACCGGAGCGGCACGGGCAGCTTTAGACAGGATAAGTATAGATGTGCAGACTGCATGTATCTATATTATATATAACCAAATGTCCGTCAAAACCCACATATTCACTATTTGCATGTCTTTTTAGTTATCGCAATTTTACAGACGCTCACAAAAACAAACAGCCACAAACAAACAAACAAACCGAAAAACATTTTACGTCCGGCGTCAATGCAGATGCACTTTCAAAATAAAAGTTCTGAGCCTCAGCGCTGCGGCAGATGCCATATTGAGACCAACCCTGTCAAGAGATCGATCTTCCTCACAAAACTATTATTCAAAGCAAAAAACATTGAAAGGCAAACGCACTAGACAGTGATATGTTTGACAATGGTATCGATAATTATTCCCTGAATTGACTGGCCTATGCATTCATACGCTTTTATTAAGTTAAGTGAATTTATTTCTGGAATATTTTCTCTTAATCAATTACCACTAAAGTTAAAATATAGTTTGGTGTCATCGTACAGCCAAAGTGTGTACATAGTCGAGGGAGAAAGGCAAATATTTCCATGTTCAGTGGTCCACCAGCGACGGCGTGGACCATGGGATTGTGGGTAATGTAGTGCTGTGATTATTTCCTTAAATTAAATTTCTCTTTTACTTGAGTATATACCACCTTTCCACACACCTGCAGCTGATTTTAAGTTGTATTTATTTATATTTAGTATCACACAGTTAAGATCTAATCTTTGGTGTAATACAGAAATCTACTGTAGCCATACAAGATCTAAGGATTTTTACCCAGAAGGAAATCTGACATCAATAATGAAAAAAAATCATGAAACTACATCCAATTTAATCCCATTATTGCTGTTAAATATTAAAGCTACTATAACCTCAAATCTGTCCATACAATATGCTTATAAAGTTTAACCACTTGTTTTTGACATTTTTTTAATGGCCTTATATTCAGACACAGGTCAGTCTAAATAAAACATTTTGTTCTTAGTTTCCTGAGGATAAATACACATGCAGCCACATGTGTGTCCAGAATTTTTCCAGAAGAAAACCAAACAGCTTACCAAGATTTAATGTACATTTATTTTTACCACGTGGAACATATAGTATAAAGATTTCATACTGATAAATGATATTCATTGAGCCAAAAAAAGGGAAAGGGAGGAATTTACATGTTTTAGCTACATAATCTGAAATACAAATATGCAGAATCCATGACTGAAGAAAAATTGTCAAATGTGTACTTCATCTAGTTTATTTTCATTGTACCAGGAGATAACAGGTTTGAGCCGTGTCTGCTGTACTAAGGAGCTGTGGAGATACCAGAGGAGTGATCTAATCAGCAGGGACTGGAGGTCACAGACCACTCACATCAGCCTCAATCCCTCACCAATAACAAGTGTGAGAATAGTGACATAGACAGACACAGAGAAAGGAAGTGTAATGTACAACATTATATATACTGTATATATATATATATATTTTTATATATATACATACACCACAGCAAAGCTGTATTTGAAGTTGAAAACCAGTCCTAAGAGGTGATTTCTTTCCATAGGGCTATTCATACAATCAAGGGATAAGAGGAGGTAAGGGTGTTGTAGGTTCTTGATACTTTGGGGAACAAAGCCATTTTCTGTTTAACACCAAACTAAAATGGTCTCAAAACTCTAGAAGAGCTGCATGATCTGCTTCTGTCTGCAACATGGTACACTCAAGAGCAGCACGGTACAGAAAATGTCCTACAATCTACTGCACACTGCACAGGCCTCCCTGGTGAAGGTGTCTAGTGACAGCACTTTTTCTACTGTCAGGCTAACTGGTGAGAATCCAACTCCAGCAACTAGAACCAGTAAGCCACTTTTCAGTCTGCTTCGCCTCTGACTGTCAACAATTATTGACTTGTTGTGCCCTCGACGGGAGAGCTAGGGCACACTATTCCTCCCAAACTCACTGTAAACGAGACAGCAACTTTGGTTACAGTTTTTGTTTTACTTTATTTATTTATCTTTATTAAAAAGTACTTTCCCCAAGTGCAGAACAATCTCCCAAACTAAAACCGTGGTGCTCTGCTCTGTCATCCCATTGGCATTCACCTTCCAAGTAGTGTCACTTTGTGGGCATCTCTGGTTTGTAGTCCACCACAGCTCTGCGATTACCCTCCTCCACCAAGAACGACCTGGGGAGGGCTGAAAGAATGGAATCTTAAAGATTTTCATAAATTAAAAGACAGTCACTTGAACTTTCTTTGCCCTGTTATACACACAAGCCAGGCTTCTACGAAGAGGGGATCGGGGATAAATCCCCCCCAACATGGAGCCACAGCCCCCTACAGCTGTCATGACTGGCCAATTAAAAAGAGTACATCACAGATAACGTGGGAAACCAGTGAGTTCATTAAGGGAGACACTGAAAGGTCAAGGAGCCGGGACTCGTGTAGTGTGAATTCTCCGTGGTTCTCCTCCACCTTGGCTAAGGCATGCAGAGCCCGGGCAGCTCGCCGCATCATGTCCGGGCTGGTGGGCTCGAAGTGCATCCCCTGCAGGTGCAGCAGAGAGCTCTGGCTCTGCTGCAGCTGTGTGGCAGCCAAACTATCTTCTAGAAAGCCAAGCAAGTTGCCCACGCTGCCTTTTTGGACAGCGATGGCTCGGGCTGCCAGAGTGTCTCCCTGGGCGAGGTTGGCCAGCAGGACCACGGCCATCTCCCTGCAGACCGCAATCTTCCTGTCCCCGATTAGCCGCACGAGGTTTCCGTACAGCTTCTCTAACCGGACAAAGGGCGGAGTGGCCAAGATGAGGTCCACGTTGTTGTCTTGGATGCTCAGCTTGCTTAGTGTCTCAAGAACCAGTCTCTGAGGTGACAAAGTGCTGTTAGGGCCCAGGGTGGGGAAGGGGTCTTGGGCCTCTGCCGAGGGACAGACAGCCCAATGGAGAAGACCATCCAACAGAGGCAAGCAGATGCTCTCGCTGTAAAGAGAAAGATCCAGCTGGCCTGAGATGTTTGCCAACGTGACGAGCGTGTTCTCCCTTAGGAGTTCCAAACAGTCCCACCACCACTCGTCTCTTTGGCCGACTCCCTCGTCCGACTCTTCGTCCTTCTCGTACGTGAGCGGAGCCTGTTTGCGTTCGGGGTGCCTGTGGTGGAGCAGGATCAGGCGTCCCAGCATGAGCAGCAGCCCCGGGTGTTTGGACATCTCGTGGTCGTTGCCTGGCACAAAAGACAAGCTGCGGATGATGTTGGAGATACAGATGCAACGGCGGGCTAACGAATCCTGCCAGTCGGCGAGTGCGATGAGCGGCCCCTCGTCTTTGCTGTGAGGCTCATCTTCCAGGATAGTACTACTCTGCTCCGACTTTTGGGTTAAAATGCTGGAGGCAAGAATGGGTCCGTTACTCTCCGGTTGGGTTTTTGCACCTCTCTCAAGCGCATTTGTCTCAGGATCCGGTTTTCTCTCCTCGCTGTTGACCGGAGGGTTGGTTTTGTCCGAGACCTCATTTTTCTCTGACGAAGATGACTCTTTGGACTTTTCCTCTTCATCCGGATGCTTCTGTTGCTCTTCTTCGCCCGATAGAAAAATTTCCTGCATTTCTTCCTCTGGGATGTGTCGTCTCAGCAAAACTGGGGGCACAGCTATTCGCTCTCGCCGCTCGATGAAGTCTTTGCATGGTTCAAAGTGAGTCTGGATGTGCTCCGTCGAGTCCCCTCCGCCAGCGCTCCAGTGAAGCAACCCGCTGTCAAACTCCTGCAGTTTGCCATGATTATTGGAATGTCCATCCACAAACGGGTCTCGCTTTCGTACCACCTTTAACGGAAACTTGTCAAACTTGCTGGCCTGCTTAGGTCTCTCGTGGGTAGCCAAGGGCTCCGACGGAGCCGTCGGTTCAGACGAAGTACCCTTTCTTTTTCGCTCCTCATCCGGATCTCGCAAATCATGGCACGGTTCTTTCTCCTTCTCCTCCTTCACGTGAGTCTGGCCCAATGCTTCGGGGTCTTCCTCATCTTCCTCCTCTTCTTTACCATGTTCCATCTCCTCAGCCTGTTCTTCTTCATCTGTGTTGTCACAATCGCTTTTCAAGGCATCGGGATCAAGTAGTGTCCTCTGGCCGGGGTCTCCCACTTCGTACTCTCTCAGAATTCCGAAGATTTCGATGAGACAACGTCGGAAATACTCAACCAATAACTCCAAAAGGCCAGGCAACTGAAGAACACAGATGAAAAACAAATGATTAGACATTACATAACAATACTATAAAGGACCTGATGTCAATTCTTACCGTGTTGAGATCAAAAGTGGAAATGGTGCTGTCATCATAGAGGAGAACATTGATTGTATCCAAGGCCCATGTGCTTTCACCCAGTAAACCAGACTTTAGTGACATCATGACTCTCCAAGCCTCAGGTGTTCCTAAAGGTCAAGGAGAAAAAAGGTCAGAAAGGACAACAACAATAACGACAAAATGAATAAATATCTTCATACCGATATCCTTCACAGTGAGTCTCCGACGTGGTTTCAGAATTGGGTGAGAAGCTTCTATTGAGCCTGGGGGGAAAGGCATGTCTCGCCTTATTAGAGGCGACTGCACTGGAGGGGGCACTATATGAGAAGCAGGTACTGGGGGGCCAGCCTTCTGCATTTTCATTACTCCGTGCATGTAGGGAGATTTACTAGGTGATGTCCTACTCTCCATGGGGCGGGGCATGGAGGCTGGGCTGGACACCTGTGGAATGTGGTTCTGTACACCCTGAGGGGGCTGGTAGTTGGACTGTACTGATCGAGGCATGGGTTGGCCTGGCCCTCCTGGACCATAAGGAGGCTGTCGAGGGCCCATCTGACCCCCCCACTGGCCGTCATGATTCATGCGCTGTTCTGTAGACATAATTTCCTCTGAGCGGTTCATGCCTGGGTAACCAGGTCCCTGAGGTGGGCCCCCAGGACCACCCTGCCGGCCAGGGTAATTCTGATAGTTCATGTCTCGTGGTCCCTGCCACATAGCACCCTGAGGACCTTCAGGGCCTGACTGCATCATATGAGGGGGCATGTTTGGCTGGGCATTGGGCCCTGTCGCTCCCTGCATACGTTCACGGCCAAAGGGAAATGGGAACTGATTGCCCGGACCCGGAGGACGGCGATCGGCACCAGGATACGGGCCGCTGCCGCTGAACTGATTGTATGTCTCCGGCTGTCCTGAAGAGGGTGCTGAAGCACCGCCCTGCTGCTGCTGCTGCTGTGGCGGTTGCTGTCCGCCATGGAAGGGCCCACTGTACTCGCCCTCGTGACGCTTTGACGGAGGATAAACCCCGTCAACGGGACGTTTGTAACTCTGCGAGGAAGGAAAACAAAGCCACTTATTTCTGAGACGTAGATGAACGTCAGAGAAGTAAAAACAACAAAAGACAGTCACGTTCAATGACTCATGGCAACACCGTCAAGTATAAATGGAAAACTGACCTGTTGTTGTTGGTACATTCCAGGCTGCTGATTTGGGTAGGAGCCAGTAGGGGGCGTTCCCTGTCCAGGATACTGATTACCATAGGAATCATGTCTGCAAAGATTATGCTTCATTAGTGGCACTATAAAACAATATGCATTCCCTACACAACAGTTTAAAATGTTACATCTGGTAATACATATATTAAAAACACTGGGAACTTATTGTCTTTATATTACACAAGATCCTTGTACAATTTACTTCATCTATGTAACCTTATCTGTCTAAGAGAAAAGAAAATGTAACTCCAAGCATTAATTTCCTAACCCTGGGAATAATATTTACTCCAATAATTTTACAGATTGTCCAATGATAATCCTTGAGTCTACAAAACAACATTATTTTCTCTGGTATTTAATCTCAGTCTATTTTGTGCTTGACTCATTACATCCACCCACACTAATCTTAAATCTAACAGCCCTGAACGCTAGTTAGAATTCAGAGTGAATTTTGTAACAGTGAATGGTAGCAGCAATTTCCTATGATTTCTCAAAAGCATGATTGTTAAATATAATTGAATCATGCAATTCATACATGCTTATACAGTATACATTTAAAACAATATAAACTCTTGGCATATCACACAGCCTTAACAGAAGTTATTTATTTCAATCATCGATTTCTATCCAGTTTCTTGGCAAACTAACCTTGACTGTTGTGGTGGGAAGCGATTTGGCGAATACATCCCAGTGTCGGTGTTTGCAGGCATCATAGGATTTGGCTGAGGAGCACCAGATCCCATGTTGCCCTCTGGGCCCATTCCTTGTTCAGATCTGGTAGCGAAAACAGGACGATTTCTTATGTTTTCAAGCAAGGATATTTAACAAAAACACAGAGAGATTTTAAAATCATATCTTCAATAGGATACTGGTTGCACTTTAGAAACAGCTACCAAGCATTTTTCTGTTTCCTGGTCTACACACCACACTATAGATTTTCTCATCTGCCAAATATAATGTTACACAATAAACCGACAGTAGAGGAGTATCAGGATACCGAGCTATTACAAATGATACACAGCTACCTTTTAATAATACTCAATAAATGACAGAGATAAGTTCATATCAGCCGCTTTGCTTTGTTAGCAACAGGCTCTCTGCATATTGTTCAGCTCTGTGCTTTCACTCCCAGCAGGCAATGGGTGTGTGTCAGTGTGTGCGCGCTGTTCTGAGCTTTGCTCATGCTCCCAATGGATAATGTGGGCGTGCCAAACGGCTGCTTGCTTTCAGAGACAGAAGCAGAAAGAGAGGCATGGCTGCTGTATTATTGTATAATATTTCTCTACCTTTTTACCGAGGTATTATTTCTCTTGTATCAAATTCACCTCAGTTTTTAAGCCTAATCAGTGCAGATAATGTTGCTTTGTATTCTCTGAATACTGGTCAAATTGCAAAACTAACATGAATAATATATTCATGATTGTCATAAAAAAAGATGACTGCTATTTCACTAACAACATCAAATAGAATGGACTCTAATTGGGTTAAGATTATGTAGCAACAACATGTGAGCCATCCTCTTGAAACTCTCCATCCCCATTAATTTTTTCAAAGACATTAAATTATAATCAGCCTTAGCAATTATAAATGATAACATCCAGAACAAAAACAGCAACAACCAAAGAGCAACGAAAACTATCAAAGACTTTAAAAATGCCAGCTACCCTTCAGTGAGTCGTACCTCCTGTCATAGCCTGGTCCATAAGAATACTGCTGTCTGGGCCCCATTGGCATTGTACCCATGGCCCCTGGTGGTCCCCTGTTAAATGGAGGCTGTTGCTGTTGCTGCTGCTGCTGCTGCTGCTGCTGCTGTTGCTGTTGCTGCTGCTGTTGCTGCGATGGTTGTGGCTGTTGCTGGTCACCCACCCCACTGTTAGGACCCTGGTTAGCAGGCAGAAATTGCTCCCCAACTGCAAATGCATTCAGACATAAAACTCAGATGTGATGTACCGTGTGAGCGCCTGCATACGCTACAAGACTATTTAGCTGTGCCTACCTTTCCTCATGTTCCCAAAAGGATCCTTGTTGGGTTCGTAAGGGCCCATGCGTCCTTGCATGTCTGGTGTGTTCATGCTGGCCTGGTAGGTTGAGTTGGGCGTCAGGTTCTTCCTGGGAAAAGCAGGGTCATTTCCCTCAGAGAAAGGATCCTGTAGGTTAACACTGCTCCTACAGAGAAGCAGAGATGAGTGTTGTTGGGGGGGGGGTGATAACAGGACAAGTGGGACAGAAAAAAAAGGGAGAAAGACATTAGTTTCTTTTAATAGAACAAAAAAAGAGGAGCCATAAATACATATATTTTTTTACAGTCACCTGGACCCTGGTGGCATAGGGGGCATCTGAGTATGTGGGGTAGAGGCAGGGGTGGGAGGTTTTAGGTCCCCGCCTTCAGCCATGGAGCTACTGGTGGACTGCGGGGTCTGGGGACCTTGCAATGAACCCGATCCAGCTGTAGAGCTTAGGGATGCTTCGGAAAGAGAGAGACGATAAGGCAGACGAGTTAACGCTTGATGTCAGTGGTTATGGCACGTGGATGTGTTGAAGTGCACAAACACAGGTGCTTATTTGACAAGAAGGCATAAATAAGACTCAAACCTGGAGATGGGGGCTGGACTTTGGCAGGCTGGTTCTTTTTGTTGTCTGTAAAAATCTCAGGAGGGGGGTCCTCGCCACGCTCGATTTTGCACTCAAAGGCATACAGACACTGGATGTACTGTTTCTTCAAAGAGCTAGCAGCACTGCTGGATGTACCCACATTCAGAGAAGCGGCCAGATCACGCCACTTCTTATTTTTATTCACCTGACAGACGAAAGGCATTTTTAATCAAACAAATTGCAACAAGGGACAGCAGCTAACGTAATTTTGAATTTGTTGTTGCTAATCATATCTCATTAACCTGCGTCATTCCGCCAAATCCTTTAACTGACGTGTACAGCAGGAAGAGGTCGAGGGGTTTACGTCCTACAGCGGGCAGGTTTGTCAAGCCCATGGCTTTTTCCTCAACGAAAGCCAAGTAGCGTTCCACCCACATCTTCCTGTCTGGCTCTGGTCCTAATTCATAAAGCCGCGTTATCTTTTCATTTGATGTGGTCGAAGAGTTTGATTTCTGTGAATTACAAAAGAGAAAGAAATAGTGTGAAATTTATATGTGTTATGAGTTGAATTTATATAATCCCTGCCCCCCAAAAAAAAATACACACAAGATACCTTTGATTTAGTTTCTGGTTTGGGTGTTGTACTCCCATCTACTTTGTTATTCATTTTATTATTCACCTCGGGGCCAGAGGCCATACCTAAACAAAAACACGTTATTTTAAATGAGCTGTAAATCTGTCAAATGAGCAAGTACAACAGGCTAAAACTCAAAATGGAGTCTGCAAACTTACCACTTGAATTATTGGCTATGTTTGGCCCCATTGCATAAGGTGATCCACCTTGTGTGTTCATCATTCCAGGCATACTGTTCATTGGAGGGCCATAGTGAGGTCCTGACCCCATCATTCCTGGAGACATGTTGTGGTAACCAGGCATCCTGGACAAAGGACCAGAGGTAAGCGTTCATACTTTTTTTTTTTTCAATGTTCTACCAATAAATGAAAGATTTATCACAAACAAACCTGTTGTGCATGGCGTTACTGGGGGGGTGCTGCATGGCTGCAGGATCTTGCGGTTTTCTGTTCATGCCTGGAGGAGGACACATTCCCGAGCCCACCTGAGGTGGCATATTAGCCATGTTGGGAGGCATGTTTGGACCCATGTTGGGCCCCATGTTTGGACCCATATTAGGACCATATGGACGTGCCCCCATTTGATTTGGAGGCATCCTTCCTGGAGGCATGCCACTATATGGTGATCCTGCACCTTGCCCTGCCATTGGGTTCATTGGACCCATACCCACACCAGGGTAATTTGCATTGGGCATACTGCCATAACCAGGTTGACGGGGATAACCTAAGGATGAGATAAACAACAAAAATTAATTTATTTTTATTTTTTTTTTTACTGAAAACCAATTGAATGTAGATTCACTCAGAATGGCTTTTATTTCTCTTTTTTTGCATAAAACTAAAAGTGAATTGTTGAATCTAAGCCTAAAAAGAGCTGTAGTGAGGCAGAATTTTTCCCTCCACTGTGCTAGCAAAGAGCTGTGCACCCTGAGCAACAAGCCTTCGTCACAGTCGTCTCAGCTCCACTGACAGGAGGCTCTGCTACGTCAGCTGACTCTTTGCTTCGCCGCTATAAATAGCTGCACCAGAGTCAGAGGGAGTGACCAACGATAACTAGGTATTCCTGTGTGCATATGTTTTTCTAATTGGATTTGAAGAGGAGAACTCTCTTCAAATTTATTACCGATGAAATAACACATGAACAACACTAAAAAATCTGAACACGTTGCTTAAAAACGTTATTTTTAACCCCACCCCCCCAATTACAAGACCATTCGACAAATTACTCAAACCTAAGCAGAGACCATTTTAAGGTTTATACCTTGGGGACCATATTGTCCTCCCTGCTGTGCATAACCACCCATTGAGTTGTTCTGCTGATATGGACCCATCCCAGGATGCATCTGCCCACCAGAGGACTGACGTGGTGACAGAGCAGAGGCTGACTGAGGGGAACCATAAGGTGGCATCTGAGGATTTCTCTGCATAAAACCTGAATAAGAAAAAATTAAAACAGAAACATGTAAACAAACTGTACCGTAAGCTCTCTGATTATTTTGATTCATCTTAGAGGTGGCATACCTCTGTCCTGGGCCATTGGGGACTGGCTCATGGCTGGGTGTAGACTCCCATCTGACTGCACGCTTGATGGTCTGGGAGGCATCTGGGTACCTAGTAACATTAAAAGGGAGTTTAAGTGTAAATTCTAGCTATGTAATGCAAAGAAACAAAACTCTTTAGTTAGTCTGACTTGAATAGTCTTCAAAAATGCTAGCTTCCAATCCTTTTCAAGGTCATCTTTTTAAAAATTCTTACAACTGCAAGAGCACTGTCTAACCTGTAAAATAAAGATTTTATTATATTTATTACTTTTCAAAATGACACAATCGTTTCTGGTGTATACCCTCAAAGAGACCCATTTTAGACAGTTCAAAATATTTCCAACCAGCCTTATTTGCATATATACAATATAGATTTATATACTTCAGAAATCATTCATACTTGAGTCAGCAACTGCATCATCAATTAAGAACACTAAGTTACATACACATCTATGTCAAAACTGTATGACCATTGAGATGGGAATAATAAACTGCTATTACATCATGCAAGATCAATCACCACTGAACGCAGTAGTGAAGGACTCTTATTGGAACATTAGTCAATGTTTGTGAAGAGCATTTTGTAGTGCTCATGTAACATATCTCAATGAGAGCGGACTCTCTGCGCCTTTAAAAGCTAGCCTTAGCTTGACTTGGCATAGGAAACAGTGTGTAACATTGTAAAACCTCTAACCTATTCTGTAGAAATTAAAAACAAGGTGTCAAGTTTCGTTTTTGCAATGTGCTGTCAGTGAATCTTTCTTCCTGTCAGTTTAGGTTTATCTTGGATTTATCTGTCTACAGAATCTGACCAAGGGCTTCCTGTTTTTAAGTGTCATCAAGCTGTGCCGTTATTAAAACTACCATACATTTCTACTTACAATCAATACAATTCTTACTTACAATCAATCAAGTGTACAACATGAAATCAAGTGTGGTATATTAAGAAATGTCTGGCATAAAAAAGCTTTTTTAAGCCTGAATGTGTACACATCTTTTACAAAAACACATGTTTTCTGACATAGTTTCACAAGTAAATCTATACATGGAGGCATAACCAGAATACAAATTTAGGAAATGAAAGCAGAAGTCCCCATGAGTCACTTTATGCACTTCAAATATGTAAGTTGATGCAAATGTTTTTAATTATGAATATCAGCATTATTTGTGTTTTTTTATTTGATACATTCCAGTATTATAATGAATGGAGTATTTTTAAAAAATGTGAGACATGAACTTGCAAGAGTTAGTTTACTAGTCGTATTGTGACTTAGAGAAGCTATAACTAACCTGGCATATTGGCAGGGGACAGTGGTCCTGTGCGTGGGGTGCTGGAACTGGCAGGGGAGCCAGCTGGGGAAGGCGAAGGCCCCCGTATGCCTGGCAGATGAGGAGAGGTGTGAGGAGAGAAGGGTGACTGAGCCTGGTTACTCTGCTCACCCTGGTTGCTGGACACACCTGACGTGCTCACGCCGGGACTCAGAGCACCTTCTGTACCTGTGGGCAGGTCATCAATGGACCCTGACAGGTCCTGAAAACATACAGTAAAAAAAAAAAAAAGAAAAGGCATCAAAAAATATGTAAGATGCCAATGTAAAACTAGACAACACAAGTACAATTAGAAAAGCACTCGGACCTCCGCCAAGCAGGTTGTTTCCCCACATACTGCGACTTAGTCCCATGGTATAGTATTATAGGCAGTAGTAATACAAGGTTATGTAACATAGTAGGTTGCGTTATGATCAAAGCCCCTTGGCTTTGGAAGATCAACGGTCAAAGTCCCTCCGGAATCCGGAACATCACCAAAATTTAATCATCTGTTCCTTGCCCCATTATCAACATTTCCTGAAAATTGTATTAAAATCGGTTCATAACTGTACCAGTTATTTTGTCCACAATCATGTGAAAACAGACAGATATCACATAACCTCCTTGGCGGAGGTAACAATCATTTACATTTTGAAAGAAATAGTCTTACATTAGCAAGATACATTTTAATATTTTTTGTCTTATTTATGTTTACAGTTTACAACGATTGTAGTATTTACATGCTGAAATTCCCCCAGATACAAAGCAGCACACACACAAATAGTTTACGCAGACAAACACCAGAGGCCCTTGTCCTTATTCATCTCTTTCAAAGAAAAAAAAAAATGAGTGTGCATTAGTGCCGGAGGTTGTCATGGTTACTAAGGTTTGTAGGATGGGAGCTGAATCAGCATGTAGCAGCAGCTTTGCCGTGTGATTTCAAAACACAAACTCTCCCACTTACACATCAGTCACACCGTCTTACAACACAGAAGCTGAAGTCAACAAGCCAAATTTTATATTTTTAAGCCATTAAAACCTAGCATTTAAAGTAGCAACGAGAGCTCCGAATGTGACATGCCTGGTGCCGTTCCTCCATTATTCGCATTTCAACTAGAAACTACAATTTGAAGACAAGCCCCTTAACAACACGTAGAAACTAAAAGCAGGCGTTTTACGTCTCGATATTGACAACACAAGCATAACTAACCGGAAGGCTGGAGGGGCGGCCTTGACTATCCTCTGTGCCAGATTTAGGCTGAGTGGACGGAGGGACGTTGGACTGAAATGAGTCTTGGGATACCTCCTAAAGTAATCGGAACAAAAGCTTAAGTATAATGCCAGAACTACAGGACAGCATTCCTATGAGCCCACAGGCAAAAAGATAAATCCGTGTGACAAATGCGAGGACGGTACCTGCTGCGGTGGAGGGAAGCGCTGATAAGGTGACTGTTGTGCTTGCTGCTGCTGAGGATAAGCAACAGGCTGACCTTGTGGATGTTGGCTGTGTCCAGATGGCTGTTGCGGAGGCTGAGACTGTGTCTGCTGTTGCGAGGGGGGTTGAGGAGGCAACTGCGTGGAGCCAGGGTAACTGGGCTGGCCCTGTGGTCCAGGTGTATCCTGGGCACTTTGCTGTTGCTGCTGGGCCTGGTTGGGAGGACACTGCTGCTGACCGTACATCGACTGGCCAGCCTGCGGGCCCGATGCTTGGGAGTAGGGTGGCTGGGCCTGAGGAGACCCCTGGGCTGGAGCTGACAGAGGACCCTGGGATTGCGGGGGCATGTGGGGCTGCTGATAAGGTGGGCCAGCTTGCCCGTGCGAAGCAGTTGATGTAGGGTGGGGTTGTCCAGGGTAAGGAGTCTGGCCACTTGGTTGTCCTTGTGGAGACTGTGAATAAGGAGTCTGCTGCTGGCCTGGGTGAGGCGCTTGGCTGGGCTGGCCATAATACGGTGCCTGTCCTTGTGAGCCATACCCTCCGGGTCCCTGCTGTCCATAAGAACCCATCTAAAAGAGACAACAAAGAATTAAAGCATAACTGAAGACTCTGTCCAATTATTTCCAAGCAACAGTTTGAAATACCTGTGGCCCATACGGCATGCCACCCATGCCTCCGGGGGTACGTCCTTGCATCCCCACTGGATATCTCTGTGGACCTGGTGAGCCGTAACCCTGTCCAGGGTAACCAGGTCCTTGCTGCGGTACTGTGGGAGGCCCTTGTTGCGACTGCTGACTATATGGACTGCCCGCTCCGTATGGCTGTCCTCTCATTTTTGCCATTGGGTCCATGGAACCAGGTGGCTGGACACAGCAGGGACACGAGAATATGCGTCAACCACACAACCAAACGATGAAAGGGAATATGAAACAAAAATCGGAATTTTTGAACAGCACAAAGCATTCCCTGACAGCTTATTTGAATATGGTTTTGTTATTGTATCTGTTTTGTAACTTTTGCGGCAGTTTCAAACTTTATAAGAGTTTTGAGTAAATGAAGACATGTGTTCTTTTATGTTCTTTCCCACGGTCATTACCGTTCTTTAGTTCATGTAGCTCACTTTGCTATAGCCCTGGAAGTCAACAGAGCTATATTTATCTACTTTCAAATGAAGGGCAGTCTGCCCAATCTTAAACATATCCCAGCTGTGCTCCTGTTCTGACTCAGATCCAAGGAGGTTTGGCAGATTGGCAATGAATGAATGACACCAGAAGGAGGAAACACTTTCACAACAGCAAAAGAGAGTCAAAGATGAAAATGAAAGCTTCACAATAGACCGAAAGATTTGTACGATGAAAAAAAAGAATCTCGGGCACTAAACCAACCAGCACGTAAACAGATGAAAAAAATGATAGCTGCTCTTAAATCAGAGCATTGCAAGACATTTCCTAATCTCGCCCAAAACTGGCACACAAATTAAATCACAATTTACGGCAAATAAATACCATCTGCCCTAAAGCTATTCCTATCATCTCATATCAACTATATCCCTAAATGTGAGTCCTCAGTTTCCCAGGAGCACTCGGCAAATGGTATGCAAAAAGCATTACGTGACATTTTGCAGAATCAAGATAATGAAGAGAAATAAATAAGAGCAGCACATGGCTAATCTGCATAAGACAGAGAAGAAACTCCCTTGGCTGGTGAGAGATGGTGGACTGCCTTCTGATTGGCTTGGGGGGAGGATTGGGGGAATTCTTTGCAGTCACACAGTCAAACTTGTGTGGCATGCCAGACACAGTAGAGACGCACACATACACCCACACGTATATCCCATTTCCTCAAGAGCGGGGGTCAGCCTTTAGCAGGCAAAGAAAAACATGCAACCAAGAGGGAATTTAACTCGAGGTGCCCACCTGCCCGTAACTTGTTTTAGTGGGAAGCACAAAGTACTTAGCGGATCGTGAGAACCCCACAGAAGAGCTGGTTTTGTCTTAATTAAATGTTTACGGCTGCCGACTTAAGTGGAATCATAATATGCATTTAAGCAATGATCAACAACGGCATGCTCAGGATACAGCCGCCTTATGGTTTATACCTAACACACCAAAATGAGGAGTGAAATACATTGTCCCTAAAACATGTTGGTGTATAGATATCATGAGCTCATAATTGGTCATTTTTGGAAAACAGGGGCTTTTATGCCCCAGTTGGGTGGTGTGCTGTGACAAATGTGGAGCGGAGGAGTGAAACGGCGATACCTCCGGTGACCCCGTAATGACTTAATGCTGTGTGTTATCAGCCACTGCTGCCTTGCATCACATGTAATTATAAATGGCCATGACCAGCGGATCAGCAGCCAATCAGATCCCGGCTCGCATGTCAACCAAAGACCAACTATCTCCTGGCTTTGACAGCAGGATTTTACCTCCACAATTCAAATCCCAGCGCAAACTAATCTACAGGCAGCAGCCGCCCGTTCGCAGGCTATATGGCCGCGCTGTTTACAGGCCGGGCCAGGCGGAAACTCCAGCAACTTTCCGCCACAAAAAGGTGCGCGCACAGTCGAATTATGCAGAAACATCCCCCCCAATGCACACAAGAGATCGCAGGCTTTTTTTTTGACTTAATTTTAAGAGGGACGGGACGTGAGACGCGTACAATCTGTGGCATCGACATCATCCGACATACAAAAAAAAAGAACCCACACACACACCCCAACGCAGGTGTGATCACAACAGCTTCCTAAAAATAAAATCAACCACACAGATCCCTCTATATTTTATTTAAAACAAATAAAAAAACAGCGCGGATTCGGTGCAAAACGACTAAAATGGCAAGCGAAAGAGGGGGGAAGAGGGGGGGAAAAGGACGATCTCGGCGGCGGGATCTCTCTTATTTTAGGGGGGCCGTTTTCTAAGTCGAAGCTCCCCGGACGTCGTTAGGCCGTTTCTGCGGCTCCTACGCCGTCGAGCGGGAGACCCCGTGGCGGCCGCGCGGCCTCGCGGCTCCGCGGGCATAACGGTTATTTAACGGCGCGGCGTCGAGGAAAAAAAAAAAAGAGAGAGGGAGAGAGAGAGAGGGAGAGGCAGCCATTTTAGAGTGTTTGAGAACTGGTGGCAGACAATGGCTGGCCCCGCTACGAACCAGCTACGAGGAGGGGGGAAAAAAACCCGGGGGTTAGCCGAAGACGACACGTCGTCGTCGTCGTCGCCGCCGTCTTGCCCCCCCCCCCTCCACTACCACCACGCCACACAGATAAAGCGCCTTTACCTGGTTCCTAACCAGCGGCTGCCCTGCCCCCCCCGGGCTCATGGGCGACGGGAGGTGGCTCCTTTGTTGCCAAGCCGGGTTGCTCCCTCCGTACAAGCCGCCGCTGCCCATGTCGGCCGGCCCCTTGCCGGCCCCGTCCTGGCCGCCGTAGTCGCCGGACGGGTAGTTCGAATACGCCCGCGTCGAGCTGGGAGACGTCAAAAGCTTGTTGAGGGTCGGCGTGGACGTCGGCTGGGGGGTCCCGAGGTTGTATCTCTGGTTGTTGTAGGTCCCGGCCATGGCCGCGGGTCCTCCCGGCGGCGGCTGCTGCTGCTGCTTGGCGTTAGCTGGCTGCCCCCCGGCCGACGGCGCCTGGTTACCGCGGGGGGAGCTCATGGCGTACGCCTGGCCCGGGTAGGGAGTCCTGTTCGGGAATGGGTTGTAGTTGTTGAACTGGTGGTTCGGAAAGCCATGGTCGTGGGAGTTGGGCTGGTACGGGTCCATTATGCCGCCCGACTGCGCGGCCGGAGCCGCAGCAGCTGCCATGCCAGGGCTTTGTTGTCCGCCATGTTGATGAAAAGGGGCCCGTCCGTAATGCTGACTGTATCCGTAGGAAGGTGGAGGGAACGCTGGTCCGTGGTGGTGTACGAAACCGGGTTGGTTATTTCCCTCCGGTCCGACAGAGTCATTCTGGTTATTATTGTTAGCCCTGGGTGGGTTCCCATTCCCGTTCTTCATCTCAGGTTCCCCTCCTCCCCCTGCATTTCCAGCGTCGGCCCCGTCCTGCAGATCCCCCCGGCCCGGCGATCCGCTCTCCAAGCCCGGCTGCTTTTTGTCTGACTGCTTCTCCCCCGGCACCGACTCTTCCTTCGGGTCTCGATCCGGCTTTTTGAGTTCGGCGGGCGGGCTAGTGTTCAGAGTGGTGGCGCTGGCGACCTGAGCGGCCATGATACACCCCCCCACCTCTCTCCCTCTCTCGGCGAGTCAGTCACAATCAAAAGCTAGCATTGAATATAAATAATTGTTCATAGCCATTTATCCTTGTGCCGATTCATCCCCCACCCCTCACGCCGGACAGAATCCGGCTTCCATTCCCCCGGGTTCTGGCTTCCTCACAGCTTAGAAATGTGATGTAGGCTCCATACAGTGGCTGGAAAGCGACAGAAATTGTTGTGGGAGTTGTGTTAGTGAGCCCGGGCAGAGGCAGGGAGCGAACCCAACCAACACGAGGCTCCTCCACACACAGCCATTTTACCGAGCCGCGGCTGCCCGCAAAACACGGACTGGACTCCGCTGCTGCGCGCTGGACTCCCTTTTTTTTTTTTTTTTTTTTTTTTTTTTAATCTTATAACCCTCACAAAGATCTGAAATCAACCGCCGGGGATTCTTTGCCTCACAAAAAAAAAAAAAACACGCACAGGGGCGGATTTTTGCGGGGTTTTGTTCTTTAAGTAAACATTTGCGTTGCTTTTGCACACTTGTTTTGCGTGTGAAAATAAATGTCATGTGCGCGCAGACCTGCCAAAGATGATTAAACCTCGTCTTTGGGTTGGTGCGTGTGTGTTGGGGGGGGTAAAATTGGAACGCGGTAATTTGATAGGCATATCTCTGCTCGTGTGTTTTAGACGTCGACCTCTCTGTGTTCGCGCTTTGATTGCCTCCTTTTCAATTGGTAAACGGTATTTAGGCGAGGAGAAGCGACTCGGGGTTTTTTTTTTGGTTTTTTTTCCAGAGCAGAAGGAGGAAGCCTTGCAGCAAACAAGACTACCAATGCACATTCCCTCTAGTTCCCTCCCCTGCCTGCTCCGAGCTGCTCTGCTCTTTTACCACCCCCTCTCTCCTTTCTGTCTGTCTCTCACTCCAGCAGAAACACTCCTCTGCTGAGTGTGGGGGGATGGGTGCAGCTCTCTCTCTCACTCTCTCTCCCTCCCTCCCTCCCCTCTCTCTCTCTCTCTCTCTCTCTCCCTCCCCGCTAACATTGAACTGCGCTGCACAGGGAGGAGAAAAAAAACTCTTATCTGTACCAGATAGAGGATGCATGAACAGTTGCAGAGTCTCAAAAGAATTTGGAAAGAAAGCGAGCATTTGTATTCTTCTCCTTTCTGCCAAATGAAGCGGGCATTTATTTTTTAATATGCACGGTGTGTGCACAGCATTGAGCAGGGTTGGGATGGTAATGAGAAGTGTGTCGCGTGTGTGTGTGTGTGTGTGCGCGGTTGCTCGGGGCGTGTGCATGCTGGGGGAGTTTTTAATTTAAAAGAACAAAATGTTGATCCACCATAGGGTAGACGGGGGGGGTTGTTGGTGGGGGTGTGCTGAATTCTCAGTTGATCGACATTCACGTTTTCGGTTTAAGAGTGGCTCTCGATTTGGGCTCACAGAAACCGTCTCACCTTCTCTCGCACACACACGCACGCACGCACGCACCAACGCACATCTACCTCTAGGGGGCTTGCAGGCGGAAAAAAAAAAAAGGCAGGAAGTACCAGTGAGCAGGCATACTTGATCACATGTACAAACATCGGAACACAGTTTAACGCTGTGCCTGACACACCCCCCTAATGCACGGAGAGCAGACCGTGTGCAGGCGCCGCGCTGCCCCGCATGTGATTCCACGGTCACGTCATTCCACACGGACTTAACGTGATTTCCCCACACCGGTGCGAGCTCGCAAAGTGGATCAGGCGCTATCGCGCTCCGGCTATGAAAAGTGCATGTGGCGCGTGCGTGCACGCGCACGGGGGGAGCCTCGTGTTTGGTATTCGTGTAAGGGCGTCTGGGTCGCGTTTGGGACGCAGAAATGCGTTTTACATGCGCATGACGGGGCATGGAAACGAGGTTTTACAGCTGAGACGGGGCACAATAACGGCAGTGAAACCTCCCCCAAGTTAAAAACAGTTTTGGTTGCCTTTAGAAAGACAGTCTTCCATCCCAGGGAGCAGACACAGGGCCAGTTGTGCAGAAACAGATTTAATGTAGCTTCCTCTCCCCGCCTGACTAAATTTTTCTGGTCTGGCTGGAGAGAAAACCCGGAGAAGACTTTCGAGGATCCGGGCGCGTGATTGGCAAAACCGCGCGCCACCTGCTGGAGGAAAGACAAAAGCCGAGCCACAAGGACTTGGCCAAAGTCATCTTTTATTTCTGTTGCCGCTCTTATAGCGGCGTTGTCGTTATTATTTAGTAGCCTGGAAATTACATTACTCTGATTTTTAATCTGTTTAGGCGTTGATCTTGGACCAAGACCTGGTGTTCTGTTGCTTCTGTACATGTAAGGCATCCAGTTATAACCTGATTTAAAAGGTTTCACAAAATGTATTTCTCATTTACTCAGAATGATTCTCAGGTGGATCTTTTGACACATATCTATGAATAATGGACTGTGGGTAGATCCAAGGTTACGTGTCTTGTATAGTTGTAACTTTTAAGAGTAGAAGTCTAACATTGATGTCAGGTGTTGAACTGGTCCCAGTATCAATGTTTAAAAAGGTATAAATAAGACAATTGAAGGGGGGGATGATGATAAGAAAACTTTAATCAGTGAAAAACCCTCAAATTTTGCAAAACAATAGAAGTTTTACATCAAGTGCATCAATGGAGTTGTAATTGATTGAGTCATAATTCTATGACTTCATTATTACATTATTATTAATATTTCACAGACCACTGACACGTAAAAAAAAAGGAGCGCATTTACTTCATTTACAGGTCCATCATCTCCTCCTCCACAGTCTTTCCACCAGTGTTGAGATACCGCTCTTGTACTCCAAGAGTACTTTCAAGTGCTGTTGAGGAAAACACACTTCACAAATTTCTCTAAGAAACATGTTTTAGCAGAAATCCTCGCTATTTTCAATTTATACGTTCAGTGCTTTTGCCCACTTCTTAATCTTTATGTTTTTCACTTGAAATCCAGTGACTCAGAGTGAGTCACTGCTGCGATTAGGAAAGGATACGAGCTGAACTGGAAGTCTGCCCCGACAGCGGCTGACATCATGGCCTGGAGGTTTCTCTCTTCCAGGTTACCAAAGCAGCAGCCGTTGGCCTTGTCCACTGCTCGTAAGACCTGAATCATGCTCTCCTTGTCCTGGAGAAACAATTAGGCACATTATTTCTATTGGAAAACCTCTTAATGAACAATGTTCTGTTCATGTGTGGCATCAGAATTCCCTGAAGACAAACACGTCAGTACGAAAATCCTCATTCAGGACTACTGGGTGTGAATCAGACACACTGATTGAGTTTTAAACCACTGGAAATACACACACACACACACATTCCCATATTAGGTTCTACTGTTAATCTGAGTAATGGGATAATTTTAAATTTCACCAAAACAAAAGACAAACAAGCCTCAAATCTGTATCCTAACCTTGATTGAGAAGATTTAATGTGAAACTGACATTGATATAAACTCGTCATCCCCCAAGCAGAGTCTAGACACACACACACGCACGCGCACACACGCACACACACACGCACACGCACACAGTCAGTCTCCATAAAGAAATAATCTCAGGGAATTAATACAGTGTGCAGACAGCACGCTCCCTTTTAACAGGCTGATCCATCTGCAGACAATTGATTTAGTGCTCGCTTTCAGATTATGATTTATGATTTGCCTGTTGATTAAATGAAAATAAAAGGTGATTTGTAGGCACCGTTCGGAATAGGCGTATTACTGAATTAAATGGCTCCACGAGCATGTGATGGATGTACCGACGCTCGTCTCGCTAATGCCGCGGCTCGCCAGCAGCTCCAGATCGCTTCACTTACACGTCTACAGACAATCTTTGGACTGCGTGATTAAGCAAAAAATGATACATTATCAGCTGCGACTTCGGTTTCAGCCACAACATCTAACGTTTCATGCGCTGAATAAAAACGGTCTCCAAGGCCTCCTCGCTGCGTGCCACAGCGAAAAAGGGTTTGAGGTTTTTGGATTGAAACCCAAGAAGACTACAAGCAGAACGTGTTCAGGAGCATAACCCTTAATATGTATGTAGCATGTGCAGGTACAGGAAAATTTGGATCATATAGTATTCAACAGATGAGTCTCAAAAGTGTGAAATGGTATAAAAAAGCACCCGTATGTGAGGGCCATAAAGATAGAGATTATTTCCATGTCATCCGTGTCCTCCATCCTACCTGGACGTTCAGGGGCACAAACGACACCAGGCTGTAATCTTGAATGACTTCTGCCAACTTCTCGTTCAGCAGTCTGAATTTCTTGAAGAAAGGGTCGGCAGCCATGTGATCTAGGAGGTAGTTCAGGTCCATCACTTCTGTGTAGAAGTCAAGGTTAAAGGCTGGGCAGAGACAGAGACAGAGGGGGGAGCGGGGTGAGGGGGGGGGGCAAAGGGTTCAAGGTTGTTGATAGCCGCGAATACATCAGCATCGATCAAGCCGACTGTCTCGAAGGTGGGGTCAAGGCCGGGCCTCGTCGGGGCCCCGCCGAGGTTCCCAGACATACCCAGTTTCCCGTACTGCTCAATCAGGTCCATCTTGGAGAGGACGTTGACGTGAGGAAGCTCCACGTGCAGCATGGTGGACAGGGAGGTGCAGAGCACCGAGATGAACTTGGCCGGGTCGGCGCAGTAGTGAGAGTCCACCAGGTGCACGGCTGTCAGCTGGAAGAGGCAGGACACGCGTCAGGGCGACGGACAACGAGCATCAGACCCAGAAGGAAGAGCATCAGACCCAGGAAAAAAGAGCATCAGACCCAGAAGGAAGAGCATCAGACCCGGAAGGAAGAGCATCAGACCCAGAAAGAAGAGCATCAGACCCAGAAGGAAGAGCATCAGACCCAGAAGGAAGGAGCATCAGACCCAGAAAGAAGAGCATCAGACCCAGAAGGAAGGAGCATCAGAACCAGAAAGAAGAGCATCAGACCCAGAAGGAAGAGCATCAGACCCAGAAGGAAGGAGCATCAGACCCAGAAGGAAGGAGCATCAGACCCAGAAGGAAGGAGCATCAGACCCAGAAGGAAGGAGCATCAGACCCAGAAGGAAGAGCATCAGACCCAGAAGGAAGAGCATCAGACCCAGAAGGAAGAGCATCAGACCCAGAAAGAAGAGCATCAGACCCAGAAGGAAGAGCATCAGACCCAGAAAGAAGAGCATCAGACCCAGAAGGAAGGAGCATCAGACCCAGAAGGAAGGAGCATCAGACCCAGAAGGAAGAGCATCAGACCCAGAAGGAAGAGCATCAGACCCAGAAGGAAGAGCATCAGACCCAGAAGGAAGAGCATCAGAACCAGAAGGAAGAGCATCAGACCCAGAAGGAAGGGCATCAGACCCACACGAGCGGTCCGGGCCCGACGAGCTCACCCTGAAGTTCCACTTGGCCAGCTGGGAGAAGATGTTCTTGACGGAGCTCTGGTGGGTGTACAGCTCCACCTGGCCCGGGCAGTCGAACAGGAAATAGGCGTCCCCGTGCGGCTGCAGCCTGCTCTCCAGCCAGTCCAGGTTGGCCTCCAGGTACTCCATGCAGTAGAGGAGCCCCCCGTTGGGGCCCAGCTTCACCCCGGACATCACGTCCTCCAGGGTCACCAGCTCCGACACGTCCACCCCGCACGGGTACGGCGGGCCCTCGTTGGCCGGGTCCATGTTCACCACCACCACCTTGCGGCCCAGCTGGCCGAGGAACTGCTGCATGCCCCGGCAGTACGTGGTCTTCCCGGAGCCCGGGGGCCCGATCACCACCTGGCCGAAGCGGAGGGGAGGCGGGGGCGGCCGGGCTGCGGACATGGTCCGGGGGGGGGTCACGGGGATGGAGGCGTCACAGAACACAGGGGCGACCCCGACCCGCCAGGGGTACTGTCAACACGCCCGACATTGGCTGAGAAACACCGGCGGAGCGACGGAGAGTTCCCCGGGTCGGCTTCTCACCCCCGTGTACAGCTACTGGCTAACCCGCTACAAAATACATCCGGGTCACGTACTGTCAAAATAAAAGTACTAAGTTTTGTTTCTTTTTTTTGCCCGTTTTTTATTTTTAAAATATTACTTTACGCACTGTTCACCATATATAATGTAAACGTTGTTTACTATTACGTTATTGTGATAGATTTTTTTTTTTGGGGGGGATTATTTTAGATTATAGGATATAGAAACTGTGTATTGGAAACAGTAAAGACGGATTAAAAAAACAACAACACACGAATGCAAAAAGTCAGGGAGCATATTTAATGACACTAGTGTACAAATAAGAAGGTTATAAAAAAGATATATACAATCATTAAAAATAAGTGTGTCATTTATTCTGGCCGATGCTGCCCCCTGGCTGCCACCCTCGGTACTTCATACTGGTGCTGGGTTGACGTCTCAGTAACGTGTCTCCACCGTCGAGATGTTGGGCCTCGTCGTAAACTGTAGATACGTAAAAATCTGTTTTGGCCTTTTTTCCAGGATTCAGGAGTAATTTCTCTCCATGGTACCTGAAAGAAATGGTTTAATTTAATTTTCCATGGGAGTATAAAATCGTGCGTATCAGTAATTTTGTGTATTCGTGTATTTTGTGTTTGGGTTTGTACGCACCCAAAGCCTCTTTTACAGCGGGGATGTTGACCTTCATTCTCCAGGGCTTCAGAAATCCCTTCCTGGCTCTGTCCCAGACCCTCCCCATCTTTCCAGCCCTGCTGTTCCATCACCCGACGGCCGAAACCCTAAAATGAAGAATGTTTAACATCGACGTTGTAAAAGCGCTTACACGGGCGTCACAATGGACAACAGGCGATGGAAAAGTCACCCGCGTACCTTCGTGAACCTCTCAAAGCTGCCAATGGCCTGGTTGTACCCAGATGTGTCCTCCAGGCCTTCCCTCAGCCTTCTCTCATACCGCATCCGGACGCTGTCACGCGCGTCCATGTCGCCGCCATCTGTGCGAGGAAGCGGGGAGTCGAGCTGAAAACGCTCCCCCCGGGCCGAGTTTGGAGAAAAAGAGCCTCGGCATACCTCTATCGTAGTAGACGCTCATGTCCACGTCCCAGTCGTCTGCCGTTTGCTCATCGAAGTCTTTAAAGAAAACAAAAGACAGGAGACACGGTCCGATCACCGACTCACTAAATATTCCCTCCGCAGATTTATTTACCTTTAAATAAAGTGTTTAAATGCGGAGCAGCTTGTACTGATTGTGGGGAACGACAGAAACCCCGCCTACCTCCTTCCTCCTCCTCCTGCCAGTACTGGGCGTCGGTGTAGAACACCAGTCCCGAACCCCCTTTCTCCCACTTCAGCTCAATCTCCTCTTCGTACAGGCGCTCTTTCGTCCGGTCCTGGCTGGTGACGTCATCGTGCAGGGCCTCGTGGCGCTCCCACTCCTCACAGCGGTCGTCGTCCTGGAACCACCCGCAGGAGTCATCCTGAGCGAACCGCGGGCCGGGGCGGACAGGCGCCGCCGACATCGAAACCTACGTCGTCTGCGTTCGACCGTCGGTCCTCGTCGTCCTCGCCTCCTTCGCGCGGCTCCTCGTCCGCCGACGTTTCGCCGGGACCCGGCGAGCGCGCCTCCCCCGAGGCCGCCCGAGACCCCGGCCCCGATATCTCGTGGCCGCCGGCCGTGAGCACGGTCTCCTCCGGGACCGGGACCGTGCGAGTGCCGCGGTAGTGGAACGGCACGTTGCCGTAGCGACGGTTGGAGCCCGTCTTGGGGAAGGTGAGGCCCAGCTTGCGGATGATGCGCGGGGGCAGTCGGCACGCCTGGATGAGCCGCAGGAACACCGTCACGGGCGTCCCCACGTTCCCGTTGGGCATCAGCACGGGCGGGTTCAGCTCCGACAGCCTCCCGAGGTCGTCCCGGGTGAAACGCTCGCCCAGCGACGCCCTGCGTCTCTGCTCCTGCTTGGTCCTGTAGGGGAACGCGCCGTCACCTGGAGAGACAAACGGACACACGCGTGTTATTGGAGGTCACGAGAAGAACCAAAACACCGGTTCTGGACCCGTAAAGGTGAAAACCCGGCTTGTGGAACCCGCGTGACAACATTTATTTCTGATGTCCACCGGGACCTCTGCTGCGGGTCCACGGTTCGAGGTTCTGCTGCGGGTCCACGGTTCGAGGTTCTGACCTTGGTGGTCGGACACTTTGACTCGTCTGACCAGGCAGCGTCGCGCCAGCAGGCGGCCGTCCGAGCGGACCCACTGGGCCCCCGAGAACATCCGCACGAACCGGGCCGCTTCGCCCGCCCGGACCGCCACCACACAGCAGCGGGACCGGGCTGACCTCCGCTCCCCGGGGACCAGCGTCGGTGCCCGGCCCTGCTCCGGGTCCTGGTCCCGCTCCCGGTCCCGGTCCTGGTCCCGGTCCTGATCCTCGTCCTTGTTTTGGTCCTGGTCCCGGTCCCGGTCCTGGTCCTGGTCCTGGTCCTGGTCCCGGTCCCGGTCCCTGAGTATCTCGGGCCGGTGTCGGTAGTGAAAACAGTGGAAGCCGCGGGCTTCGATGAACTGGCTGAAGTAGTTCCTGAGGTCGGCGGAGCGGAAAGATTCGGGGATGTTCCGGACCAGCAGATATAGAACCGAGCCCGGAGCGGGCCCCGCCATCTTTGTTACTGACGACACCGGGTCGTGACAATGACGTCACACACCACTTCTTCTTCTGCGACTACAACTTCTTTTTCTTCTTTTTTTCTTCTTCTTCTCTAATTCCACAATCTGCCGTCTCAACCTGCACTTAATAATTAACCCGTGTTTAATATCGTTATTTATAACTATATCCCACGTTCCTATGTACAAGTATAGTATTATGTCCTGTCGTTGTTTTACATAATTGTGAGGAACGTTAAGGGCCGCTGGCGCCACCTGCTGGTGAAATGAGGCACTACCGCCTGATAAACTGCTGGTGACTCCCGTCACTGTTGACCACAAGACTGTGGTCCAACCTCAGGACTTATAAATAAACGCCTTTAAACCCAGTAGATTCCTTTGTTACTGTGACCCTGACCAGTAGCCAATCCCGGATCCTGTTAATCGGGATCAAGCCTCTCTCTCCGAGCAGTGTGCACTTTTTTCTTGGTAACGGAGAACAACGGGGATTTTAACCGTTCCCAAAACCTCGTTAGGGCCCCAGAATTTTCTGCAACCGGTGCAGGCCTCTGTGCTTGATCAACAGTGCAGTAGCTTCCCCGAAAAGGGAAACAGAGTCCAAATTAAATACAGTCGGCGAAAATGACCTGTGTGAAGTTTAAACGTTAAACCCATTAAGATGATTCCAAAGATTTATAGAAGAAACAGTAAAGATTTTTATATATATATTTCATTTGATATCCTCAACGGAAACATCCCAGAAACGAGGCTGGAGTTCATTCACCCGGCGCTAACAGTTCATCTGACCTTCACCTCGCTTTTATTGTCATGTTGTGTTGATAATCGTCAGCAGACCATAGATTTAGTCATCCTGACATGACTTCATGCATGATGATTACTCAGTGCTTGGCATCACTCCTAGTTCAGATTAATCTTTAAAAGACTATTAGAAATTACTGATGAAAAGATATATGATTGCACATGTGTTGAAGCCAGGTCAACCGATTATTCGTTAAGTTTGAAATCCGGTTTTACTTAGGAATCCGTTATTTTTTCAAACATATCCAAATCAAACAAGTCTTATTATCCTCAGGGAAAGAAATCTGTAGGGTAATTATTATGAATTACATCAGTCCTGTACGTTATGTCATCATGAAAATCCATAATTATTATCACAGGTGGGGACAGAAACTTCCACATGATGTAAAAATAACAGCCTTTAGGTCGATGACCCCCCCAGAGGAGAAGACCTTCACTCTATTAGAGGAAGGTCAAGGACAAGTGTAAATTACCACATGGCGTCCACCACGCACTGGGAGGTCGACGGCCCTGGGAAGCATAAACATAAACACAAAAGTCAATATTTGAAGGGGGGGGGGTTACGTGAAAAGTAAACAGAGTCTTGGCATTTGAGGGCCAAGCCACATGGAGCAGCCAAAATGAGAGAAAATTGAGATGTTTATTCATTTAATAGGGGGGGGTCCAATTTCAGGTCTGGATTGCATTCTGGGGGCTGAGAAGACACCGCGTTGCTCCTACTTGTTTTGCTCGGCTGGTCTCGACGTGCACTATTTGTCCCATTTGTAGGATGAAGGCCGTTTCACTTTTACGGTCCCGGGTGGAGATAAGCGTCTGTCCTCCGTGTCTGTCTCTGCCTGCTCCCAACCTCTATAAACAGCAGCCTTATCGCAGGTATTTACAACCGCCAGTGTGGCTCACCGAGCCGGGGACCTGCCGAGAGGGCACTATATGTCATCTTCTCTGAACCTCCGGGACATTACGTCATGTGCTCGACGGGGACGTGGGACGTGGTGGTCTTAACGCCCTTCGGTGTTAAGGTGCGGGGGGGGGGGTGAAAAAGTCAGGGCGGTCCCATTGAGATCACTTGAGGAGGGAAGCTGAATGTTCGGATGCGAAAAAAAAAAATTAAAAGTACCGGAGAGGTAAAACAAACACTCTGTGACTGGTGCTGCCAGTGGTTCTGGCATACGATCACTTTATTGGAGTCATTTATTCACAAACTGACCTTGACTCCGCTGCCCCGAAGTTCACCCACTCCCATATTCCTCAATGTACACAAAATCCAAAAGGCCCTCGTGTCAGAGTGTCGACCCTCAGGTGAGGTGAGGGGCCTGGGACCCCGAGGAGCCGTGCTTCGCGCCCAGACTGGAAGGAGTTTAACTTTGGAGCTGTTTATTTGTGGCAATAATAAAACGATTTGCTTATCGTTCTCACACCCGTGTGCCAGGCACCGCGCTGATAACAAAACGGGGAAAATTGACTTAAATGGAGCGCCCACCAGTTACAGGTGCCTTCCGCTGATACGGGCTCGTGGCGGGAATTCTGCCAGAGTCCAGGACGTTGAAGAAGAGCGAGGCGTTTTCAGTTCGTCAGGGGTTAAACTCAGACATACACCCTCAGGTAACCTACACCTGGAGAGCGATGCTCGATAAAAACCTGCACGGAACGAGCCCGCCCCTTGTAATCACCAGTCTGTTACCTTGTGTCAAAGGGTTTTTTTTATCTCTTTAATAACATGCAATTAAAGTGCCACAATAATCGTTTAAAATCAGCATTTTATTGAAATCAGAGAAGGTTCTCAGCCAACGTGCCGAGCCTGTCCACTTTTCCAGGTGTTTGAAGACAATTCCCCTCAAAGCGTTCTCCTCACTTCGTCTCTTTGTTCCGCATTCGTTCGTTGGGCTCTTTGTTGTGGGTATCTCAACAGCGCTGGGATGGATGCGGCGAAGGGGGGTGGAGACAGGCGGAACAGGACCGGTCTGGCTCAACAGGCAGCGAGCAGGCAGGAGCGGAGCAGCGCGGCCCCGGCAGGGCCCCGCGCCCGCTTCAGGCCTCATCACTGTGGAACAAGATCAGGCTCCACCATAGATCTGGTTCGGAACAGGTGGATCCACCCAGGCCAGATTATGTAGACAAACAAGAGTTCATTTCCATTTATGCATCTCTCTCTCTCTCTGTCTCTCTCTCTCTGTCTCTCTCTCTCTCTCACACACACACACACACACATTCAACTCCACCACTCAGCACTATTACCTTCACACCAGTTTAGTTTTTAAATAGTTTAGTTTTTAATCTTTTATTTACAGACTCTCAGTACAGACTTGTCGTTGGAAAACAGGCTTGAATTCAGGTTCTATATATGGTGACGTTACTTGTATGCTGTAATCACCAAAGGTTTGGGAGTTGATTAACTAAATATAAAAGGGATTAGGTCAACGACAGGAGCATTTGTGAAGTTTACACCAGTTTATCACCCGTTCATATGTGTCTGGACTCTGGACTAGGCTTATTCGCTGATCTGAAACTCCGCCCTCGCGAATGACTTAATAATTTATTATCTTTTATTTAATGAATCTTCAATAAAGCCGTTGTACCGGAGCCTTGCCTCTCCTTATTGAGCGTAAACGCATTGTTGATTCAGCCTGTTTTTCCTGACTCCACAGATAAACGCGGGCTCAAACGGGTCAGCCTAAACCTTAAAATAAAGTCATTGACTGCTTCACCCGATGAGGACTTTCAGGTCAATGCCCCCTTTCCTCCCCCCCATCCATTTTTTTTTTTTTTTTTTCTTTCCCCTGCAGGTGTGAGCTCGCAGGGCCCGCCTGCAGCGTGTGGCCCGGTTATCGCCGCAGTCCTTGGTAGCTTGGTACCGCCTGGGTTAATGACACCGGTTATACGAGATAAGGCCAAACCCTGTTTGATATCCAGCTCCACTCCGGCAGCTCCCTTTCATTGAGAAAAGCTTATCAATTTCTCAGGGTTATTCCATCTGTCACCTGGCTGGGGACAGGCTTGTTTTCGCAGAGTATATTGACAAGTCAAGGTTCAGCGGGGCAGGCGGCGGGGGGGGGGGCGGCCTTATAAATACGGGCGTCGCGGCGGAGCCAGCCGTAGTCCCCCGCTGGCTCGTGCGCAGGAGCTTTCACTGGCGTTCGATTGGGGTCTCCGCGGCGATGGATAACCGGTGTCACTGTTCGGCCGGCGGCGAGGGCCTCGCGAACCCGATCCTCTTCAACATCCTCAGCCGGATGGACGGCGGCGAGGCGGGCCGGGCGGGCCTCGGCTACGCTTCGGTGGCGCGCAGGTGCAACTGCGAGCAGCGGCGGACGGTGTGTCTGAAGAGGCCCTCCGAGCTGTGCCAGGAAGCGACGGCGGTTCTGGTCAAGACCGTCCAGTTCATGAAGAACCTGCCCGCCTTCGGCCAGATGCCTCCCGACGACCAGTTCTCGCTGCTCAGGAGCTGCTGGGCGCCGCTCTTCATCCTGGGCCTGGCGCAGGAGCGCGTGGACTTCGAGGTGACGGACACCCCGGCCGACAGCATGCTGAAGAGGATCCTCCTGAACCGCCAGGAGAGCCCGGGGGCCGAGAGGGAGCAGCCCACCATGGCCGGGGTCACCAAGCTGCGGTGCTGTCTCAAAAAGTTCTGGAGTTTGGATTTGAGTCCAAAGGAGTACGCGTACCTCAAAGGGACGGCGATCTTTAATCCAGGTAGGAATCCCGGCGTTTCCCGCGGCCCCAGTCTCGCCCAGCCGCCGGGGTCCGCCTCGTTGATAACCTCGCCCCGTGTCTCGACAGATGTGCCGGATCTGAAGGCGGCGCTGTTCGTTGAAAGCCTGCAGCAGGAGGCCCAGCACGCCCTCAGGGAGGTGGTGCTGCTCCTCCACCGGGGGGACCACGAGCGGTTCGCCCGGATCCTCCTCACAGCCTCCACGCTGCAGAGCATCACGCCCAGCCTCATCTCTGAACTCTTCTTCAGGCCCGTGATAGGCCAGGCCGATCTGCTGGAGCTGATGGTGGACATGCTCTTCTTCAGATAGGACCCCCCGCCCATCCCCGACTTACCCCCTTACAAAATGACTGAACTGCCTCTATTTACACTGAAGTTGAGGTCACTTGTTGTTTTTACCTGTTGGTGTGATGTTTGACTTTTTCTACACTGCACCCACTCTTTTTATGTTGAAGACCCTTTGTGTGCTTCGGTGTTGTAAATAGGTGTCGACTCCATTGAGGAAAAAAAAACTCCTAATAAATATATTTTTGTACACGAA